>OZ007592.1:117494118-118758618 GCA_963931845.1 Maratus michaelseni | reverse complement strand
ATTGGATAAGTATGGGAGTGCTCATTTATATCGATGTCAATGCAAGATTTTAAATTTTGTCAATGTTAATTTTTAAAAATAAATACTAATAATAATTTTAAAAAGCTAGTGATCTTAGATTCAGCGCCACATTTTTGCATCTAATTTTAACATCGATGATATGTATATATATATATGATAGATAAGGTGGTACGAATAACAAAATTGGCAACCAGCTGGCGCACCAGTGGGGTGTTGCTATAGTAACATGGAACAGCCCGCTTCAGAGTGAAATAAGTGAATCCCGATTACGGATGATACCAGTATAGTTGGGGTGACATCCTAAATCGTAATCGACATACCATTAATTTCACTTTGCAATGGGCTATGTTTGTAGTTATAGACCCCCCCCCCGTTGTAATTATAGACCCCTCCCCGCCCTTCCTTCGCTGATGGCAATTTTGTTATATGTGTATCTATACATCATCCTATATACGCTAATCATACATTCCAAATATGTGATTCTGCCTTTCGAAGCTAGTGATTTAAAAAAAAGAAAAGCTTTAGGGGGTTTTTTTGTTGTTGTTGTTGTTGTTTTTGTTTTTTTTTTAATCAGAAAACATTAAAATCTGTTCAGCATAAAGTATTGGCGCATTGACGAAAGTATTTTAAGACTGTTCTCAAATCCAGAAGAGCAACTTTCTGACATATTTTTGAATTCATTTTTGTTCAGAAACGCGTGAAATTGGCAGGTGTTCTTATTCAGAAACTATGTAAACGAAAGACGTTTTCCATTTTTTGGTAAAGGCAAAAGATCTTTCAGAAGTCGGCGTTTTGAAGCGAATTCCCGACACGGCAGCACAAGAAAGGGTAAAAGCCTTTCCCGTGACACGAATCGCTTTTAACTCGATAAGTAATTCATTTATCAAAAAAATTGAGAAACTTATTGCGATTCCAATTCGCTTCAATAGTCAGACCTGCCAATTATATGCTTTCACGTTTAAGGTGGGTTCTCAAATGCCCTACTCAACAACGTTCTGACACATTTTCTGACACATTAGACTCATTTTTAAATACAATGACATAAAATTGGCAGGTCTGGTTATTGACGCAATTTGGAATCGAAATGAGTTTTCCACTTTTTGATAAATAAATTCCTTGTCGAGTTATAAGCGATTTGTGTCACGTGACAACCGGTTTTTCTCTCTTTCCTCGCTGTCACTTCCGAGAATTCGGTTCAAAACGCCAACTTTGTTATTATTTTCTGAAAGATCTTTTGCGTTTACCAAAAAATAGAAAACGTGTTTCGATTACACAGTTTCTGAATAAGAAAACCTGCCAATTTCATGCGTTTCCGAACAAAAATTAATTTAAAAATGTGTAAGAAAGTAGCCCCTTTGGATTTGAGAAAAACCTTAAAAATCAGTAAAATAATATGCAAGAAAGTTTCGCGTTGTTGAGTAGGGAATTTGAGAACCACCTTAAATGAAAATTACATGAAAAATGAAATACTATTGGTGCATCTTTTACTACTAAAAGAGCATCATTTAATTTTAACTAACAATAATAACAGAAATCATTACCATTAGCATCTGTAATTGGATGATGTTAAGATAAACAACACATAAATCATTGTAAATATCGGGAAAATCTTAAAAGATGGATTTGGGACAACCAAATTCAATTTGCTCCACAATAGATTAGAAGCTATCTGTTTGGAAATTGCCAATGAACTTTTTTCCTACAGTAACTCATCGGCTGATAATCTCCCGGTCTGGCACACAGATGGCGTTGCAATCGCCGAACCGATGCTTTTTTTAGTAAATACTAACCTTTAAAAGGTAGCAGAAAAAATGTCCTGACGATTCGCCGAGTGCATAAAACGTTAGAGTGGTTTTACAGTTGGATAAACAAGAATTTTAAAAATTGTTATTTGATGGGAAAAAACACCGTTCAAACAAAAGCTTGGCTTGATAAGCGTTATCCGGACACTGCACCAGGTAAATCAACCATTATTGACTGGTTTGCTGAATTTAAACGTGGTTGTACGGACACCAGTGGTGCACCACGCAAAAGAGGAGGTTACTCCGGAAAACATAAAAAAAAGTCCACAAAATCGTTTTGGGGAACCATAAAGTGAAGTTGCAGGAGATAGCTCAGACTCTGAAGATATCCAAGGAACGTGTAGGTTTTCTTTTGAATGAACATTTGTCTATGAAAAATCTGTTGTCAAAGTGGGTGCCGCGCGTGTTGACTTTTGACCAAAAACAACAACGAGTCGATGATTCTGAGCACTGTTTGGAGCTTTTTCGTTATAAAATTATGTTATTTATTATTAAATTATTATTATTATTTATTTATTAAATTATTATTATTAAATTATTATTATTTATTATTAAAGTTGTGTTATTTATTAAAGTTATAAAGTTATAAAATTATAAAGTTATGTTAAAAAGGTGTATTTTCTTTATTAGACCGGGAACCCATGTGTTAATAACATATGTCATTTATAGTTAACATCTGTAAATTGATATGCCATTTGACTATTATATAGCCTATATACAGAAAATCTCATATGGAGGACAAGGTACGATCTATTGATATCTTTCACACTGAGTTTTGAACTGATTAATATACATTTTCACCAATGAGATAGCGTTGGTTTGTCTAAACAACACCAATATAGCTTTAGATATTTTGTTTTTTACAAAAGAAGTACCACTTGACTTTTCTGAAAAACATGTTAAACCAACACCAAAATTTAGTATTTTTTCATAATGCATTATGAACCAACGAACTGATTTTCACCAAAGAGATTTTTTTCCTAACAGAAACAACTTACTGCGATTACAACTGTCATAAAGGGTCACATATGCAATTGCCGAAGTTCTTCAATACAACTGTGACTATAAAAGTTATAATAAACTGCAAAATTAAGGTTTCCGGGCATCAATTAAATTAACTTATGATTTATGGAATTGACTTTCACAAAGAAAATGTTTGAGTCATACTACCAAAAACAACCGATTACATCATCGTTAACATCCAAAATGATGGAAATATATGATATATATAGAAATATATGATAATATAGATGATGGAAATATAACCATACTAGGTTATACAAGATATTTGAAAATATCAAATGAATTCCAGATGCTGAAATTGAAAATTTTCTATGTTTGCTGTTGAACTAGCTAATATATTTTCACCAATGGCATATCGTTTTTTTTTTTTTAAATAGTGATATCAAATTTCTTTACTTTTAAAATCAAATAATTTCATGATGTTATGAACTGCAATATTTCAGCTGTACATTCTCAACTTCACTTTTTTTTCTATTTTCTTTGAAAAGTGCGCTGAACAATGGGAAAAATGCATTTCATCAGAGAGAAGAAATTTGGAAAAAAAAATTCGGTACTTTTATGTTAGCTGGGCGCCAGTGATAACTCGTTCATTATTCAAAGTATTAAATATTGACTTACTCCACTGTCATTCTAACCCCTCATATAATGTAAGTTTCTATTTTTGTGTATATAAAATTAGATATGATGCTTTCATTATGAAATATTTTCGTTATTTTTAAGTAAGCTTTTTATGATATTATATTGCAATACTAAAATAGTGGCTATTTGTTATTAACAAGTTTTAAATGATTGGCGAGAAAAAAACGGTTGGAGAGATTTTAAAAAAAAAATTGGCGATCACTGGCGCCTAGTTAACATAAAAGTACCAAATCATTTTTCGTTGTAGCTGTATTTCTTGATTTTTCATGCTTCTACTCTCACTTGTCATAGAACACACCTTTTAGAAATAGTGCACTTTTCCAATAATTACCGAGTAAACATAAAATCCATACTTTAATTTATATTAATTTTACTATTTTCTCAGACTAAAATTAAATAATAAAAATGAAACAATAATCTATAATCCGTTGCAAAACTCTAAGCTGAAGAAACATCTGCTCCAAATTGTGTGGATTTCACTGAATTGACAGTATAGTTTTGTATGGTGTATACTTTTCTTTCACAATACTCAATAACTTTAAAGGAATACCTTCCTTTAGTTTCCTTCTAGTTGCTTAAAAATTGTGGCATTCAGAAGCAAGGTGAATAAAATCTATTTTATCGTTTAAACGAAGTTGGGATTAATTTTTGGTCAGAAGATAATTTTTTTCCTATGCTGGTAACAAACCAAATCCTAAGTTAAAAATAGGAGCAACAAATGACGTTAGTCTCCTATGATTTTTGTGAGCACCTATGAGAGATCATTACTTTAAATACACGTATCTCTGGATAAAGTTTTATAGACTTGAACCTCCTATTTAGAACGTCTGAATTATTCAAACAAATTTTTCGTTTAACATTAAATTTTTCTTTATCAGAAGAATTATCATTTCGTTGGCTAATCTTAAAACCTCCTCCAGGAAAAATTAATAACGATGAATACGTTTAGAAAAACATACATATTTTCCATTCTTTTTTCTACTGTGGTTGATATGAATAAATAGTGCAACAAACGTACGTAAATACACACACACATTATGAAGAAGGACAATATCTTCAATATAAAAAGTATAGTATATGTTGAAAACGAGTGTTAACGCAGGGCCTGACTTAAAGTATCTAGGGTCCGGAGCAAGCATTATTCTGGGGGCCCCCTTTCTATCTCATTCATAGGAAATTTTCTTGAATTACGCTGAAGTGACTAAACTGCATTATACATAAATTTCGTACTAAGTACTATTCATATTTGTATACAGGATCACCGTGAAAGATGATAAGAGATAATAGAATATACTCTTTTTTAAAGGAATATAAGGGCTTATGCGAACCGTTTAACTGTAAATACAGGTCTTTCTGTCATTCTTGGCTATTTGTCATAGTATCATATGTATGTCATAAGATGTCTAAAAGAAAAATGTCCCCAATGGGTCATCATTAAAAGTTTTAATTTTCCCTGTTACGAGAATAATGTCAATAATGAAGTTGTCTTGAAAACAATATAATACTTAGTTCTTACAGTAAAATTTTATTCACAGGCTTTCTGATGATGTAGTTTTTTATTTTTTGGATGTAAGGGGCGGGGAGGGGGGCATAGGGTATAGAAACTAGGGAAGAGGGCCACTCCCCACATAAATCTTTACAAAAGTAAGAATTTTGATCACTTTTGGCAAATTTTTAACATTTGGATCCCTTTTAATGAAAATCTCACTTATGCCTATGGAGGGGGCCCTCAACTGGGGGCTAGGGCAGTTGCCCCGCATGCCCCCGCATTAGTCAGGCCTTAGTGTTAAGCTGTATTTATGACTGTACTATTGTATAAATGGATTGTATATTCATTTATAAACGATTGTTGTGACAGCACGGCAGTTTTATATTCTTTCCTGCGCTGTCGCGTTCGGAAATTCAGTCCAAAGTACCAATTTTGATAGCTTTGATATCACTTTCTAAAAATCTTCAATATTTACCGTAAAAGAAAAAAACAGTTCTATTACAGGTTTCTTAATAGGAGCACCTGTCAATTGGATGTGTTTGCGAACAAAAAAGTATCAGAAAGTACCCTGTTTGCATTTGAGAACAGCCTTAAATAAAACGAAAATTATTGGTTCAAAAAAGTGGTTGATTTGAATAAAAAATGTCCACAATCTGGCAACACTGCCTTTTTCTAAAATTTTACAGAATTTCTATTTTAGATACATAAGACTTTTTTAATACTAGTCAACAAATTTTACTCTTTTTCTGTATCTGGCTTGTAAATGGGTGCATTTAACTAATTTTAGGGTGCTGGATTCGATTGAATAATCAGATTTTCTCTATAACGTCACATTTATTAGATACAGGCAGTTACATAAAGTGAATAGTGACATTTTTGATAAAAATTTACCGTTTGAAATACAAACAAAACGTAATATTCATCAATAAAAATGTTTTCTTGATTGCTTAACAAAAAACTATGAACGAATAAGAGCACGAAGGTGTAGCACAATAACCCATAAAGTTAATATTAACACTGTTATTTTTCAAAATAGGATGATGTCTTTCTTGATGTTAAAATTCATCCATGTAAAGGTTTTAACCGACATTGTTTTCCTCGATATTTGACCACAAAATGTAAATTATAATTTACATTTCACCACATATTTTACCATATATGTTGAAATTACATTTTAAAATTTTGTAAAACCTTTACATGATAGAAAATTTCAGAGAGCAGATTCGGATTCTACATGCAAGAATACATAAAAAATGCTTATTACTAACCAGATACAAAATAGCTGTTGACTAGTGTAAAAATGTATTACATAAAAGTTGCATAATAACACGTTGAACTGTCAGTAGATGGCAGCACCATAAATTTTCTGCAAAGAAAAGTTCAAAGAAGAAAGTAATTTGACTAGGAAATTCGATAACAGTTAATCTTTTTTTTTAATGCCACAGATTTAAGTTCAGTTTTTGCTCATTTATTTGCGAACTTTATGTACATATTTTCTAATGTGGATGGATATAGCCTAAAACTATACTATTGCATAAAAACGACTTAATAATCTATCAAACTGTCGGTAGGCGGCAGCACCATACATTGTCTTACAGTAACAGTAAAAATTTTGAGGCGGTTCTCAAATCCAAACTGGCTACTTTTTGAGTTCGGAAAAAAATCTCGGCAAAATATTGCTAATAATATTTAATGTTATAATGTTATTGTAATATCTAATGTTATTAATGTTATGAAATTCACCGTAGATCAGCGGTCTCAAATTGAGATTATATGGTACTATTAGCGTAAAACTTCCGGAAATGTAACTTTCCAATCAGCTGACAGTAAAGACTAAAGAACTATCCATTTGGAAACTACAAGCGTCTAAAATGAACAAAGGCTGCGAGATACGACTAAATTAAGTTACGAAAACCAAAAAAATTCTTTCTAATATAGCTGTAAATAAATAATTACTTAATTAGACAGTGTATTTTTTTATGGCTGATTTTATGTTGATAATAGCAAGCTACGCCCGCTGCGCTGGTCAGTTTCTACAAATGAACCTTGAAGCAAACAAAATATATCGTTTAATTTGACCTTGTATTTGAAAGCAATCTGTATATTTACCTGGAATATCCTTCCACATTACTGAAAAATGACGTGATTGCGCTATTATATTTTCTAATGTGGAGTCAAAATTTTAACTGTTAAGGACCAACTCTTTTATTTGGTCATTTACAGTTAAGGTTTGCTAAAGAATGATAAAACTATATGCAATATACTAAAACCATCACTAAAAATTATCGAACTAACAATGCAAACTAATTAACAAAATCCATTCAGTAGAAGTTTTTATAAAGGCTAATCTTTTATAATCGGGTTCATCTGATTATAGAACTTTTCCACGTAATTCTAAAACAGAACAATATAAAATATACTAAAACCATCCTTACAAATTATCTACTTAACAATGCAAGTCGCTGTAATATATTATTTATATTGTTAATTATTGGCAACAGCTAAGGAATTGTAGTAACTAACTGTAACTTTAACCTGGACACCACATCGGCAGAATGTATCTCGGTAATAAACATGCATACGTGCATTCAGGTAGTATTTTACCTTAATATGTATTTATAATAAACTTAGAAGTTAGTAAATGATTAAATCATCTTAATTTATTAAATTGGCGACGATGTATTTTGACGAACAGTAATTGTACCGTATATTTATTATAATTTTCTAAATCGTATCGACCATGTCGAAGTTAGGCCTAGTTGGTCAATTGTCAGTATTCGACGATAGTAATGAGGACTTTTCTCTCTATGTGGAGAGACTAGAACAATATTTTTTAGCAAATGATCTTGATGAAACAAAGCGAGTACCTGTGTTGATATCAGTATTGGGACCTAAAACATACAAACTTTTGCGCAACTTGTTGACTCCGCAACTACCGAAAGATTCAACGTATGACGTGATTATCAAGAAGCTGCAAGACCATTTTCGCCCGGCTCCTATTACAATTGCAGAACGATTTCGTTTTCATCGAAGGAACCAAATCGATCGGGAAAGTATTTCCGAGTATTTAGTAGAATTAAAGCGTTTGGCATCCACATGTGACTTTGGAACTTTTCTGCAGGAAGCTCTACGGGATCGTTTCGTCTGCGGCATTCGTTGTGAAGCTACTCAAAAACGCTTGCTTGCGAAAAAGGATCTCAAGCTTGAGGATGCTTGTGAAATTGCCTTGGCGATGGAATTGGCGGAGCAAGGTGCCAGCAACATCAAAGTGACAGTACCTGCACTTTCCAATGTCAACAAAGTGAGCAAATATCAAAGTAAGTCCTATAAAAATGCTAAAAATAATCCTCAGAAATGCTATCGCTGTGGTGCATCACACGATGCAAACAAGTGTAAATATAAAACTGCTAAATGCCATGCTTGCCACAAGATAGGCCATATTTCACCTGTGTGTAAATCTAAAGACAAAAGTACTAATCCTTCTGCTAAAAAAGTATCAGCTAATTGTGAACAGAGTAATTCTGAAGAGTATAATCTATTTTCCATAAATGTAAATAAATTAAGTAATTATTCTAACTATATAGTTCAAGTGAAAATTTGTAACAAATTACTAGATATGGAATTAGATACTGCTGCAGATGTTTGTATAATTTCTGAAACGTGGTTAAAACAAAATTTACCACACATAGTACCTAAAAGTATACCAGTTACACTCAAAGATTATAATCAACAACCCATTGCAATAGCTGGGGAAGTGTCAGTCAGTGTGGTGTATGAAAATCAAGTGTGTGATTTACAAGCTATTGTAGTAAAAGGTGACCGACCATCCTTATTTGGAAAGGATTGGATTAGAAAATTTAAGTTAAATTGGCACAAAATTTTCTCTGTACATAAAATACTTAAGGACATGTCTGTTAAAGTTGATTCTATAAATGCATTGACAAATAAATATAGCAAACTTTTTGAGGAAAGTTCTGAACCTATTAAACATATAAAGGCTTCATTAAAAATGAAACAGGAAACTCAACCTGTGTTTTTTAAAGCGCGTCCAGTGCCATATTCTTTAAAGAGTAAAGTTGCTGAAGAAATTCTAAATTCCAAGCAGAGAGGTGTTTGGGACTTTGTGCAACATTCCAGTTGGGCAACTCCACTTGTGATTGTTCCCAAGAAAAATGGTGATGTACGCTTGTGTGGTGACTTTAAAGTTACTGTTAACCAAGTTATTGATCAAAATCAGTACCCTTTGCCAACTCAACAAGATTTATTTGCAACTCTTAATGGTGGACAGTACTTTTCAAAATTAGATTTGCGTCATGCTTATCAACAGATTGAATTAGATGAATCTTCACAAGAGTATCTTACTCTGAATACCCATCTTGGTTTAGTACGCCCCTTAAGATTATTATATGGCATAAACAGTGCATCAGCCATTTTTCAGTCATCAATTGAAAAAATTCTTCAGGGTATAGAATTGGTGGTTTGTTTTCAAGATGATATACTTATTACCGGTGCCACATATGAAGAGCACCTAAGCATTCTGGAAAAAGTGTTTCAGCGATTTATTGAATATAATGTTAAGCTCAACCTATCAAAGTGTAGTTTTTTACAAAAAAGTGTGGAATTTTTAGGCCATGTAATTGATAGCGAGGGTATTCATCCTACAGATGAGAAAGTAAAATGCATTAAGAAAATAAATGCTCCTTCAAATGTAACAGAACTAAAATCATTTTTGGGTCTTTTGAATTATTATTCAAAATTTATACGTAATTCTGCCATGCTGCTTGCTCCCCTTTACAAATTACTCCATAAGGACACTCCTTGGATGTGGTCATCAGAATGTGAAGAAACTTTTCAGAAGTGTAAAAATCTTCTTACATCAGATGCTATTTTAGTGCATTACGATGACAAATTGCCTTTGAGAGTATCCTGTGATGCTTCGCCTTTGGGTCTGGGTGTTGTCTTATCCCACATCATTGGCAATGATGAACGTCCAATTGCTTATGCCTCAAGAACTCTTTCCAAAGCTGAACAAAATTACTCGCAAATTGAGAAAGAAGCAGCAGCAATTATCTTTGGAATAAAGAAATTTCAGCAGTATCTCTTTGGTAGAAAATTTACATTGGTTACAGACCATCAGCCATTAATAAGTATTTTTGCACCTAACAAAGCTGTTCCTGCCATTGCAGCAGCTAGACTTCAAAGATGGGCAGTGCTGTTATCTTCTTTCAACTACAGCATTGAGTATAAAAAAGGCTCAGAACACTGCAATGCTGATGCCTTGTCACGTGCTCCTGTTGAATCTGAAGTGGAAACGTCATCAGAGATATTTAAAATATCATATTGTGAAGACTTACCAGTAACCAGCAGTGAAATTGCAAAAGCAACTCGCAATGATGCCGTTTTGGGACAAGCTCTGAAGTACGTTCAAAATGGTTGGCCATGGAAGATAAACAATGAAGCACTTAAGCCATTTTTTAACCGTCAAGATCAACTGTCAGTTGATAATAATTGTCTTCTGTGGGGAATGAGAGTCATTGTACCAGAAAAATTCAGGAAGAGACTCCTGGATCAGCTACATGATACTCACTCAGGAATTTCGAAGATGAAAGCCATAGCTCGTAGCCATATATGGTGGCCAAAATTGGATGAAGACATTGAAAAAGTTGCAAAATACTGTCCTGCTTGTCAGAAGAATAGCCGTTCTCCTCCTGGCACACCACTTCAACCATGGACTTGGTCTAAACATCCTTGGGATAGAGTGCATATTGACTATGCACAGAAAGACAAGAACAACTATCTGTTACTTGTTGATAGCCACTCTAAATGGTTAGAGGTAATGCGGATGCCTTCCACGACTTCTTCACACACCATTGAAGCTCTGCAGCAGATTTTTTCACGATATGGATTGCCATTGGAATTAGTGTCTGATAATGGTCCTCAGCTAATATCAGAAGAATTTGAATGGTTTTTGAAGTCGAACGGAATAAAACATACTCCCATTCCAACGTACCATCCACAATCTAACGGCTTAGCCGAAAGAACTGTGCAGACATTCAAAGAAGCATTAAGCAAAATGAACAGTGATGCTACAGATCATAGCTCACTGAGCAGAAAAATTTCTCGTTTCCTTATGAGCTATCGCTCAACGCCTCACTCTACGACTGGACTTTCTCCTGCTGAATTGTTTTTATCTAGACCAATTCGCACACCGTTAGCACTTGTACATCCCAGCACTCAGGCTCGTGTTGAACAGAACCAATGTGCTCAGAAAAAATATTATGACAGAAGCCATACTAGTAATAGAAGTTTTATGTCCGATGAAAAAGTTTTGGTTCGCTCCCATAAAAACCAAGAATGGAGCAGAGGAACTTTAATCAGACCACAAGGTAATAAAACTTGGGTTGTTAACATCAACAACAAGATGTATCTTGCACATGTTGATCAGCTTCGTCATGAGTACAGTAAAGATGACCAAGAGTCTACAAACCTCGATAATTTGGTCAGTCAGAGTTGCCATAGTAATGTTGACATCTTTGAAACCATTGATGCAGATGAAAGGCCAGCAGAAATTTGCCCAGTGGAGAGGAATACTACCATCCCAGGTAATCCTGAAATCTCCGAAACTGATGCTAGTGTAAGGAATGAGAAAATACCAACCACCATACATCCTGAGAAACAGTCAGATGATACCACAAACTATACACCAGCTGTTGAACAAGAAAATAAAAGTGTCACAAATGTTCGTCGTAACCCACCACGCACTCGTAAGAAACCTCTTCGTCTGGACTTATAAATATCTGGACATTCAAACTTACACCTTACATGGACTTATAAATATCTGGACATTCAAACTTTTTAAAGGGAAAGTATTGTAATATATTATTTATATTGTTAATTATTGGCAACAGCTAAGGAATTGTAGTAACTAACTGTAACTTTAACCTGGACACCACATCGGCAGAATGTATCTCGGTAATAAACATGCATACGTGCATTCAGGTAGTATTTTACCTTAATATGTATTTATAATAAACTTAGAAGTTAGTAAATGATTAAATCATCTTAATTTATTAAAGTCGCAAAAAATACGCCCAGTAAAAACTTTCAAAAAGGCTAATCTTTCGGAATCGGGTTCTCCTGACTGTATAACCTTCACACAACTGTTTGACTAAGCAGCGTAGAACAATATGTAGTACATTAAAACCATTCCTGAAATAGCATCTGACTAACAATACAATTCTCATCAAAATCCGTCCAGTAGAACTTTTTCAGAAGGCTAATCTTTCATAATCCGAATCAAATACTGAAAAAGCTAATCACACAACTGTTTGACTAAGCAGCGTAGAACAATATGTAGTACATTAAAACCATTCCTGAGATAGCATCTGACTAACAATACAATTCTCATCAAAATCCGTCCAGTAGAACTTTTTCAGAAGGCTAATCTTTCATAATCCGAATCAAATACTGAAAAAGCTAATATTTGATAAAAAAAAATATCACCTGATTTTCGAATTTCCCCCTATAATTCCTTTCTTTTTTTTAAATAAAATTAATAACAGCTTTTTCTTTTATTTTTCCAGCTGTATAGCCATTTCAATTCTTTCTGCATCAAAAAAAAAAAAAAAAAAAAAAAAAAAAAAAGACACCTTTTGGCTTAAAATCAAATTGTTTAGGATCAAAAGTAAAATCAAAATCGCCAAAAACAAAAGATAAATCGCGAAATATTATTTCGATAGCAATCTTGCCCCTTGAATAATTTTTTAAGCATTGCGAACATTCCCAATCATGTTTAAATTAAATATTTTCGTTTTATAATATTCTCTCATCAAAACTCTTTTTTCTTTCTTTTTCTTTTTTTTTTTTTTAATTAATTTAACACAGTTTTTCTTTTATTTTTGGAGATGTATAGCCTTTTCATTTCTTTCTGCAACAATAATGATCGCCAAAAAAATAGCAATGGTAACCTTTTCGGCCAAAATAACAAAACTTTCTATCATAATTCAATAACTAATCTACGTAGAACGTCGTGTTATACATATAAACCTTCATCTTGAATCACTCTATCTATTAAAAAAAAACCGCATCAAAATCCGTTGCGTAGTTTTAAAGATTTAAGCGTACATAGGGATATAGGGGCAGAAAAAGCGACTTTGTTTTATACTATGTAGTGATTATCTCGCATAATTATTGGTTCTACATATAAAAATTCAGCTTTAAATATAAAGCTTAATTTTTTTTTAGGGTCGGGGGTCTAAAAAAAGCCACTGACAGAGGAAAAAGTTTATCTACAAAACGACATAGTCAATAAAAGTTGAAAAATTCATTTACACTTATTTTGACTGAAAATATCACACAGAAAGATATTTTGAAAGCAAATACCACATATATGAAAACATCAAATATGATATTTTGAAAAGAAATATCAGATATAAATAACCCTGATCAACACAGAAATACAACATGTTCAATGTAGAGATCAGCATCGGACAATTACACAGTGTCTGAGTCGTGCCATGCCTGGAAATTTCGGCCCGTGCAGACATGTAAATTTAGGTCATATCTATGTCTAAGACAAAAGATAGCACTTCTCAAATAATGCTGATAATGAACATCAAATATCAAATATTTTCATGAAGTATAATTTTAGCTCAGGAAAGTATATTAAAAAATATATAACAAGGACATACAATATATGCATAATTTTTATATAAATTGATATTTTCTTATGCATTAAGAAATAGTTAAAGAAAACTTACCAATTTTAGAATTTAATTTCTTGCAGTATTTTATGTAGAACTTGACCTTGTCTCGACCCTCCTCCATGTTGTTTCCTGTATCTTTTTAACTTTAAATTATCCATGCTGGGTTGGGTTGATTATTGACGGCCAATTATCTACACTTGGGATATAGGCCCGGGGGAGTGCCCTTCGTGGGGGTCTTTCTAAGGGAACCTAACCCGTATTTACGCATGGATAAATCCACGGCTCGAAGAAAACCACGAAAACTTCGAACGATTAGGCCGACGGGTGCGATTGGGATCGAACCCAGCACCTCCCGTCTACCAGCTTCGAAAGCAGAACCTCTCAGCCACTGGTGGGGCTATCCATGCTGGGACTTTTTGAATCCTACAATTTGTGCATACAAAAAAGAAAAAAAAATTAATATGCAAAAAACAAATCTCTCATAAAAGTTACATTTTATGATTATCTTATTTACTAGTTTATATTTAAAAATAAAATTTAATATGGACAATCACATGTAGTATTAGGATGCTTCTATTACCATTACATTTAATCTAAACAAATTAGTACGAGTTTGATTATCCAATTCCCATTGCAATAGAAATTAATAATCACTACAAAAAGTACAAAATAAAACTGATATGCCTGAAATATCGCATTGTTTTATTTATTTTTGGTCTTAAGATCAAGGGCACTTGCTGGACAAAATAAAGGGTAGGGAGCAAGAATTGATAAACGTTTTATAAAAGATCTTTGTGCAGAAATAGGAGTACATTTCACTACGCTAAAAAGAGGCTGGGTACATTTTACTGATTTTAAAAAGAGGCAGGATACATTTTACTGATTTTAAAAAGGGCAGAATTTGCACGTTTAAATAATGACCTAGAGGGAACACTAGCCAAAGCTATGTTATTTAAAATGGAGAACATAAATATGAAATAAACTAAACTAAAAATCTTTTGTCAGAACACCTCATGCAAGACAGATTTTAAACACATTAAATATAAAAAATAACATTGAAATGTAACATAAAAATCAAAAAAGGAAGTTTCTACTGACTTTATTTTTTTCAACATTAGGAAATGAAACAGTGTGTTAATCTTTTTTTTTTTTTTTACAGGGTGTACTCTGACACCTAAACCCACCACCCCCTAAAAAAAAAAAAAAAAAAAAAAGAGAGAGAGAGAGAGAGAGAGAGCTAAAAACCAGGTAGTATTTTTTTTTTTTAAATTAGTACAAATTGTAGGTACAAGAGTATTATAGGTAGTCCCCAACTGGATCTTTACCCTTGGGCTCCACATATAGGGTTAGGATTTGAAAATCCTAATTTTACAAAATTATTTTTATAAATATGTTATTCTTGAAGTAAAAATATACTTCATTATAATTTTTATGAACTTTTGTTCAGCTAAATAATTTTATTGTGTAAATTATTTTATTAGTTGAATTTAAAGCTTTATGAATATTTTTACTTGTTATTCAACAAAATTGTGAATGTATTTTTATATCTAACACAACGGTTCCCAAACTATGGGTCGCAAGCGATGTTTTAGCAAGCCACGTAACGATCTTTCTTTAAAAATATACCGTTAACTTCGGTGAAAATAAAATAAACAAAGGTTTGTTTTATTATTATACCACATTGTGCTTACAATTTACAATTACTTACATTAAAAATGCCTGTAACAGTTTCCGTGTGGTGTACATGCTTGTTTGAATGTTTGCTTTATTCATGATATAATTTGAGAAAATACCCTTACAATTCAGAACAAAACTCAAAAGTTAACTTTAAAAACTTAAAATTCGAAAGTTTACTTATCTTAGAAACTAAAATGCAAGCTTGTTTGTTTGTTTATTGATAACATACATCTGACTTGTGTGCTTGACATCAAGTGCTCGCTTATAAGTCATATCGTCAATATACAGGGACGAGATAGTCACAATGAAAAATTTACAACACCAGAGAGTTACATTTGGGAGCTCCACAAAGTGTGTGCAATGGAGCTGGCGGGAGTCGAACCCGCCGACCTGACTCCTACGCTCTCAAGCGATTAGCGGAATGGTGTCTTAACCACTCGGCCACGGAGGCCCCAATGCAAGCTTTAATTCCATAAAATATAATAGTAAATAAACGATGTGATGAACGATGAAAATGACAATATAAAACACAGAAGACGAAGAGTTGAAAGTTGAAGTTGTTTCTTTTCCGAACCGTGACAACTTGAGATTTGGAGCATGCGCACTGATAATTCCGCTGCTACGGATGTCCCCTGGACGATCATGGACAGTTCGTCCTGATTCTGACGTTCTCTGAACGTCTGAATTATGGCGTGTACAGGAACTGACGGTTGTAGGACCACTGGGATCTGTATGGGACGTCCAGAGGATGCTTTTGGTTGTATGGGATCTTGAAAACAAATCACTAATTCTATACTCTGAAGAATTTTTTCAATTGATGATTGAAAAATTGCTGGTGCACTGTTTATGCCATATAATAATCTTAAGGGGCTTACTAAACCAAGATGGGTATTCAAAGTAAGATACTCTTGTGAAGATTCATCTAATTCAATCTGTTGATAAGCAAGACGCAATTCTAATTTTGAGACGTACTGTCCACCATTAAGAGCTGCAAACAAATCTTGTTGAGTTGGCAAAGGGTACTGATTTTGATCAATAAATTGGTTAACAGTAACTTTAAGTCACCACACAACCGTACATCACCATTTTTCTTGGGAACAATCACAAGTGGAGTTGTCCAACTGGAATGTTGCACGAAGTCCCAAACACCTCTCTGCTTGGAATTTAGAATTTCCTCAGCAACTTTACTCTTTAAAGAATATGGCACTGGACGCGCTTTAAAAAACACAGGTTGAGTTTCCTGTTTCATTTTTAATGAAGCCTTTATATATTTAATAGATTCAGAACTTTCCTCAAAAGTTTACTATACTTGTTTGTCAATGCATTTATAGAATCAACTTAACAGACATATCCTTAAGTATTTTATGCTCAGATAAAATTTTGTACCAATTTAATTTAAATTTTCTAATCCAATTCTTTCCAAATAAGGATAGTCGGTCACTTTTTACTACAGTAGCTTGTAAATCACACATTTGATTTTCATACATAACACTGACTGACACTTCCCCAGCTATAGCAATGGGTTGTTGATTATAATCTTTGAGTGTAACTGGAATATTTTTAGGCACTATGTGTGGTAAATTTTGTTTTAACCACATTTCAGAAATTATACTAATATCTGCAGCCGTATCTAATTCCATATCTAGTATTTTGTTACAAATTTTAACGTTAACAAATTTTGATGTTGCTGGCACCTTGCTCTGCCAATTCCATCGCCAAGGCGATGTCACAAGCATCCTCAATCCTTTTTTGAAAGCAAGCGTTTTTGTGTTGCTTCACAACGAATGCCGCAGACGAAACGATCCTGTACAGCTTCCTGCAGGAAAATTCCAAAGTCACATGTGTAGGCCAAACGCTTTAATTCCACTATATACTCGGAAATACTTTCCCGATCGATTTGGTTCCTTCAGTGAAAACGAAATCTTTCCGCAATTGTAATAGGAGCCGGGCGAAAAGGGTCTTACAGCTTCTTGATAATCTCTTCATAAGATGAATCTTTCAGTAGGTGCGGAGTCAACAAGTTCCGTAACAGTTTATATGCTTTAGGTCCCAATACTGATATTAATACTGGTACTCGTTTTTCTTCATCAATATCGTTTGCTAAAAAATATTGTTCTAGCCTTTCCACATAGAGAGAAAAATCCTCATTACTGTCGTCAAATACTCACAGTTGACAATATGGTGTCGCGTCAATTCATCGGGCACAATTCGCCGTGGAACAATTCATCGCGCACAATTCGTTGCGGTGTCAATTCTTCGCGGGCTCAATTCGTCGCAGGCTCAATTCGTCACGACGTCAATTCGTCGCGACGACAATGTCTTTGAAGGCTATTATGATAAAAATAAGGATATTTTAGTGAAATTATTTAATGATAATTTGTTTTTTAGACATGCAGAATTATAGCTAACATTTTACAGACGATTATGGAGGAATTTTTTTTCATACGTGATTTTTTTGTGAATTTCCCTACTGAGAACATGGAAGTTTAATGAATTAGATCAATTAGATCAATATTGCTTTAATTATTAAGATGAAAAGCGAGATCTACCGCACGTAGAAGTCTGAAAATTTGGGTGCGGGTGGTCCAAGGCAGGTCCTGAAGACCCGAGACTCAGATTTTTTATATTTTAAGACCCGGGGCCTCTGGGGCCCTTTTAAGGTTTTTGCATCTAAATTTTTAATAACGTGCCCCATTTTTATCCAATATTTCCAGTAAATTCTGATTTTTTTATTTGTCTGTTCCTTTTCTAAAAGTCCCAGTCTTTGAGCAAGTACTCCGGTAGTCTAAATCAGTTGTTTGAGAAAAGGCAGTGTCATCACCTCTCCCCCTCCTCCCCCCTTCAGCGTTTTTCTCTTAACTATGGTCCGTTTCCATAACTCAGAAACTGTCTTCCAGATTTCCACCAAACTGATCCCAATCATTATAATTAACGTAATAAGGACCCTCTATAACATTTTTAAAAGTTTCTGAGTTTATACCACTCTTTTCGAATAACAATATCAGAATTTATTTTTTAATTTCAAAATATCTCGAGTTTTACGAATGCAATCGCAGCACGGTTTGACTCATTCGACTCGATATCGATAGCGCTTACATATTTTAGTTCCAAGTTTCACCACCAGGGAGAGCTTCCGTAAATCGGGTTCTACGGAGTTTGGCTCATTCGACTGGATTTCGATAGCTTCACAGATTTCGGTTATGTTCGTAAAGAACCGTTTGCGCCCCCTGGCGGTGGAAGGTGTAACTAAAGGATTTTGTAGCTAATTCGGGTTGTAAGGTTCAAATCAAGACGCGGTTTGGCTCATTCGACTCGACAACGATAGAGCTTACCGATTTTAGTTCGTTTTTTTCACCACCAGGGGGCACTTTCCTATCTCTGGTTCTATGGGCTAACAATCACCCACTCCTGAACAACCCACCGTTGCCGGCTTAGAGCTGAAAAATCCAGGAGGGAAAGACCATATCCATCACCATCTAGGCCACAGTCAATACCGGCCACAGTAGACAATGGAAAGGCCAAAGGAACTCGGAGAACCCAGAGCGGTCGGTGCCTCCTGATTCTCGGTGAAAATTTATTTTATAATTAAAGAGAAATACAAATGTCATACAGTGATCCGCATTCGGATGCACTGATTATAAGATAACTTACAATTATACAGTAAATCAGTGGTTCCCAAACTTTTGGGCTCGCGGAGCCTTTTTTGGGAAGAATTTCTAAAGCGGAGCCCCTTAACCGCACGGTACTCTATGTCTAGAAGTAACCCATAAAAGAGGTACTGAACTCCATTCTAAAGTTCAGTCGAATGATAAAAAATGTCCTTTAGATCCTGCTCCTACCAAGCCGACGATACAATTGACTGGTAAAAACTGTTATTTATACCCTGCTACGCGTAAGCCGATGATCCAACATTCTGTTAAAGACTGTTTTTTAGATACTGAATCTACTGAACCTATTTTCCATAAAGGTGCTAGTAATCCTCCTAGTGGTTCGGTCAGTGACAGTACATCGGACGTTTCGATTCCTCATTCCAGATATGGGCGTATCATAAAACGTCGAACTGATTGGAAAATTTGAGTTTCATACCCTGAAACTCAAAGGTGGGAGGATGTTGTAATTGGGAATTCGTTTCCTCTTGCGTCATCCAAACTCCCTTTCTACTTAAAGTTTTGAAAGTTTGATCAAAAGACAATTTTTTACACCTACACAGTGTAGAGGTAGGGATGTACTTTGATTTGCAGAAAAGAGACAATGAAACTGGCGCATGCGCGCAACATTATGTTTATTACGTAACTGTTTCAGAACATTTTTATTAGAACTTTAAGTTTCGTTTAGTTTTAGTTTGTGATTATGATTGTTTTGAGAGCATGTTGCTCAGTTAAAAAGCTGTAAATAATTATGCTTCTGTGTTTTTCGTCGTGTGAAGTGTCATTAAATTGTGATGTATACTAATATCGTGAATTTTATTTTGAGTCAAGATTTGTTTCTCGTGAACACCTTTTGTTTACTGAAAGATATGCTCTATTGAAGATTCGGAGCACCGATGTCCCGTTTGGAATTTAGAGGTAAGAAAATTTGTTTCTTACCAATTTTATTTAATTAGTTTTAGAAATCAATTACATTAAAATTGATTATTTATATGCTGTCAGCTTTGACTGAATTTTAATATAGGCAGTCGGAGTTGTCACATACAGGTTTATATAATTCAGTTTAAATATTTGTGTTTCTGCTATGTATTACATCTTGTCTGTAGTGTTCTCTAGTGGTTTGCTACAGTTTCTCTGTTTGACTGCTCACGGCATCCAGCCAACCTCGCTGAAATGGCAGATTTAAAATAAAAAATTAAATTTAAAAAAAAAAGAAGAGATAAAGAAATTGGTCTCGTGATTTAGAACCTTGATCAGGTGACGAGACCTTCACCTGACTAGGCACCTCCAGAGGTATAATTCAAAGGGAACTTGGAGGACTTTGCACCCACGACGGATTTTACATGCACCAGGCGCCATTAGCGTACATGGCTTCGTTGATTTTTTTTTTTGTGTGCACATTGTGCTTTTAGTAATTTTTTTTTTATTTTTTTTTGGGTGCAGTAAAAGTAAAGTTCTTTTAATGCCTTTTTCGTGCAAAAATAGAGGATTCTATTAATTGCTTTTTATTATTTCGCTATGTACTACGCTAGATTACTGTTGCTGCTGAGGAATTAATCTTGTGTGGATGGTGGGAAGGGCTTGTTCAGTTTTGCTTCACGTTAGTGCGAAATTAAGTCTATGTTATCAATTAACCATCTGATCACTGTTTTGGCTTTTGCTTGTACATGTTTGTTTTGAGCTAGCTGTTTGTGCCAAAGTTGTTCGTTGTTTGGTGTTATGCCTACCAGATGGAGTGCTTGTGTGAGTGGACAGGCTATGAGGTAGTGTTTGGAAGTTCCCATCAATCCACAATCACAATCTGGCGTTTCCACCAGTGCGAATCTGTGCAGATATGCTGAAAACGTGCCATGGCCTGTGTAGACTTGAGAAAGTAGTTTGCAGCTTATTTATCTGTGTGTATCCACTTTAGGGAAGTATCTGTGTGTCAGCCCGCGACCTACGTTATACCGGGTGGTTATAAAATAAGTATCCCTATTTGGAGTTGTCTGTAGCTTGAAGGAATAACCCGAATGAAACCAAAATTTGTACACATACTATTTGAGAAAGGGGAAGAAGAATGGAATAATAAAAAAATAATTGCAATAATCGCCGACAGATGGCGCTTTTGTGTGTAAAATGCAATGTGCAATAATAGTAACCGAACACGTTACAGGGCCTGTTGGCCGTAACTCCTCAAAAAAAATAAGGACTAAGAATGAAACTTGCAGTAAAGCCACACCACACAGGAATTTTTGGAGTGTGGAGGGGTATTTCGTGAATAACAGTTCGTGGCTCCAAAGCCCCTATTCTGCCTTTCTGCGTATTGACTGTCCCATTCATATGAAAATGGGCTACATCTCCTCATAAAATCTTCCATGGGAAGGCATCATCCACCTCCATTCGTGCTAAAAACGTTAAAACAAAATCCAGTCTCTGCTGCGCGTCACCTGGTAACAATTGTTGATGGTAACTAATTTTAAACGGATAAAATTGGATTACCTTTCTTAGAACTTTTCGAACAGTAGCATATGGAATATCCAAATTTCGGGCAACTCCACGTGCACTAGGACCGGCTTTCGGAATACCTGATGACTCCACAATCGCAGTGGCAGTTTCTTCTTGCATGCGGAGAGGTACTGGCTTCCTCTCTCTTCCACATTTTAAAGTAAACGATCCAGTCTCCTCGAATTTTTTTACCATTCTTCTCACTGCACACGGTTTCAAAGGACATTTCCCTTTACGCATTCCTTTCACACGCCTAAATTCACGTAAAGCAGCTGCACTGTTTGGGCTGTTAACGTAGAATAGTTTTTAAATTAAAGCGCGATCTGGTACTCTGAGAGCCATGTCGTACAACGTTAATCGCAGAAATGACCGCGTTTTTAGTTTACTGATGATTACAACGGCGTTTGCACCGACAGGACCCGTAGCGCCATCTGTTGCCGATTATTGTAACTATTTTTTTATTGTTCCATTCTTCTTCCCCCTTCTCGAATAGTATGTGTACAGATTTTGGTTTCATTCGGGTTATTCCTTCAAGCTACAGACAGCTCCAAATAGGGATACTTATTTTATAACCACCCTGTACATGGCCGGTGCATGACGTTTAAAACGTCACATGAAGTGGATCCTTTTTACGAGGTGATTGGTGCAAAGCGGCGCTCCCACCGTTTTGCACCAATCACTGTGTAAAAATGATCCACTACATGTGACGTTTTAAACGTCATGCACCGGCCGTGTATAACGTAGGTCGCGGTCAGCCTGCCTGTGTCCCCGTAGTCCCACTCGAACTGCCATTGCTTAATTGTTAGCTCTTTCAGGGTTCTCTTTAGTTTTGTTATTGGTTTCTCCATGTGGTAGGGGATTGCATTGTATGGGTTTTGTGCTGATTATTCTTTCTAGTATTTTGCTGAATGCTGGTAGTAGGCATATTGGTCTGTAATTTTTTGGATCTTTGGTGTCTTTACCAGCTTTGTGGAATAGTACTACTGTACCTATTTTGAAAGATTTTGGGAAATAGTTAAGTTTGAGGCATGTGTTGAAAAGCGTTAGTAAAAGTTGTGGTTCTGCATTGTGTATTCTTTTAATTTAATTATAATCTATGTAATCATACCCTGGTGCCTTGTTCTGTTTCATATTTCTTATTATTCGGTTTAATTCCTGTTTCGTTATCACGGGGGGCCTTGAGTCATTAAATCTGGGAGGGGCAGGTATAAGTTTATGTTCTGTTGACGGGTCTGTAAGAAACAGGTTATTTAGAAAGTGATTAAAAGTTTCCTTTATTGTTACTGTTTTATTATCTGATAAGATGTTTACAAGTCTTGGGGGTTTCGTAACTTTTCCCGAGGCTAGTTTATACTGGGACCCGTATCTGTTTGTTGCGTCCTCACAGAATCTTTTCCAGGTTTTAATTTTTGTTTTTTGGACTATTTTTTTTAGTTTTGCTCTTTCTTTTTTGTATTCTATGTGTTGTTTAGATTTTAGCTCTTCGTTTTTTTGTTTTTGATATCGCCTCCTGAAGGCCCTGACTCTGTTTCTTGCCGTTTTAATTTCATCTGTCCACCATGATGGGGCTGTTATATCGGGTGTTGATCGTTTTTTATAGCAGTTAATCGCTACGGTTGTGATTTCATTTTGGAGTCTGAGGGTAATATTATCTAGTTGGTCTATTTCCGATACTTTTTTTAACTCTTTGATATATTTATTTCTGATTTTTTTGTTTTTGTCAAATTTTTCATGTTTTCCATGTTTTGTTTCTAATCTGTGTCTGTGGTGGCTGGTGTTGTCATGTTGAATTTTAAATTTTATAAATTTGTGATCACTATGAGATTCGTCCTCGCTGACCTCCCAATCCTTAATTTTGTTCCCTAGTTTAAGTGTTGCTATCGTTAAATCCGGCCATCCCTTAATTTCTTTTTTATTCCTCATAGTGCAGAGAGAGGGAGGGGCACCTGGCGGATTCTGGACAAAGAGTGAATTAAGAAGGATGAAGCCTGTGAGTTTTTGTCCCCTGTCGTCGATATTGTCATATCCCCATGCTTGTGAATGTGCATTGAAGTCTCCCACTAGCAGGATTTCTCCCGTTGCTATCGTCAAAGTGTTCTCAATTTCTGATAGCACCACTGAGAAATCGGCTGAGGGGGAGCATATGTGTTGATAATTGTTAGTTTTTCTTTATTGTTTTCGATAGTTATAGCTGATACAAATTCTTATTCACTTAGCGTTATCGGGTTTGATCCTAACTTAAATATGATAGCTGATTTGTTTGTTTTCGATTTTTTTATTGACCAATGTTTTGGGTTTATACCTGCTATTTGTCCTATCTCCTTGTTCTGGTAGTAATCTTGTAACATAGCAACATGTATTCCTTCTGCTCCCATGTTCCCCCTAATTCGTTTGTGGCATGGCTGCTGTTGTGAAGATTGATCTGTATGGTGTTTAGGACATCTGATCTTGTTTGTGTTGCATTCTGTGAGTGCATGTTTATGTGATTATTTGAGGCCGTATTAAGCATGATGTTTTCTTCTTAGTTCGTCCCTGCGTTGATACCTGCCGTGTTCTTCAGTAGTCGTCCTAGCAATTCGTGGCTTGCCCCCATATGTGTGAATTGAGACTAACCCCTGTATCACCTCTAAGCCATTTGTTAGCTGCCTCTTACCCTCCTGAAGTTCTAATTGTCTAATTTGCAGTAGTGTCTGGTACACCCAGCAGTGTCCTGAATGTGTCGAATGGTCTGTTGGTTTCTGAGCTCTTAGCCATCTTTTGTTGGTCCAGTTATATAGACGATACATGGCACATTCTTTTCGTCTCGATTTACAGTATTTGTAGCTGTGTTCCCCTGCGCAGTTGGAGCACATCTGTATGTTTGGACATTGTGATGCCACGTGGTTGAAACCGAGGCATTGGTGGCCCCTTACAGGAAAAAACTTTGTTATTTTCTCAAATCGACCAGTGTCTGTCAGTAACATTAAAAATCTAGACAATGCGTGATCCTTATTTTGACCACTGCAATTATCTGCAAACAGTCGGAATTCGGTAGTTTCCTGTGGTACGTTTTTGAAGTAGTCATAAAAGAAAGAGCAAACTTCATTAGGCGTTTTGTTTGCTGTATTTATTATTACAAGCAGAAAGGACTTCAGTCACTGACTGAAGCCATTTCTGCATATAATATTAAAATTTGAGTTGTGTTTAGGCAGTGCACTGTAAAAAATTTTCCGGAAGGTTCCGGAAAAAAGCGGTGGCATTAAGATGCCACGGCTTTTTGCTGTTACGTTTCACAACAAAGTAGTGAAACATTCCAATTTTTCAGAAACATTCCGTAACATATACTCCGAAACCTTTCATATCAAAATACTAAAATATTTCAGCGTCACGATACGCTTTTTTCCGAAACCTTTCATATCAAAATTCTGAAACATTCCAACTTGGAATGTTTCACTACTTTGTTGTGAAACGTAACAGCAAAAAGCCGTGGCATCTTAATGCCACCATTTTTTTCCGGAACCTTCCGGAAATATTTTTACAGTGTGAAGATTTATTATGATTTCTGACTGTCCCTAATATTTTGTTTATTAATCATTTCTCAGAAGTTTACAGCTGATTTCTTTTTTCGGAACCTTTCATATCAAAATACTGAAATGTTCCAGTTTCACAGAACGTCCTTTTTCGAAACTTTTCTTTTTTAATTCTGAAAATATTATTTTTTATTTATCAGGTAACAAAATCGAAGCTGTACAACAAAAATATATTAATCGAAACTCATAACTAAACATATAAAATATACTTGCTAAAACTGAATTCCGAGCTCGGATTTACGCGAGTAAATAAAGTGTAAAAATGTTAATTATATTTTTAAAAATGCAAACATTATTTTTATTCCTTTATTAAAATATTAAGTTTTTAGAAAATATAAAATTTCCTTTTAATCAATTTTTTTCTGATTTAATAATTTACATCCTTGCTAGAACATTCGATAAGCAATACAAAAGATAAGTATAAAACGTGCAAAAACTTCTTTTATGTGTTAATTTTTTTTCCAAATTTTACATAATAAAATGAGAGAAATAGTACATTAAAATTATTTTACATCTATCATATTTTATAAATAGGAAAGGTGGGACATTAAAAATTCTAAAATTATTTCAACTGCCCTAGACACAAATTTATTAAAATCATTGTTTATAATTAATTAAATGAAAAAAAGACAATATATGGTTGTATCAACGGATAAGATTTTTGAAAACAATTTACATATACATAGGCTTAATGATGTATTTAAAAGACATTTTAATTAATTTATAAATTAAAGAAAGTACCAAAACTGATTAACAAAATATATAATTTTTTTGAAAGATAACAAAAGGTGAACATGGACTTGATTTTATTACTCATTTAAAAAATACATAAAGAAATAAATAAAGAAAAACGCTTGTAGCACCAACATTTTTTCTATGATTTCAAATGCATTAATCCTTTGAAGGGCATCGATATATATCAGAAGTACGATGTTTTACAACCAGTATTTTTCTATAATAATTTTTACGTGTAAAATCTCCAAAATATAAAAGCAAAATTTTCTATTCGAAAATACTTGTGGCAAATTTGTGAATTTTTGGTGTTTGCGCCATGTAAACGGCATCCATTAAAGAGTTAAACAAGAACGGAAAATCATTCATCAGGCATAGATTATGAAACACTTTACATTACATCTAGAAAACTGTAACGAAACTACACCGTTAAATGAGGTGAAAGAAGATATTAAATAGTTTAGGAAACATCTAACACATTTAAAAATCCAGTTTTAGCATTTACCTTCCAAATATTAGTCAAAAAAGTAGTCAAATTATATAGTGCAGCCCTGTATATCACCTATAGACTTGGATATATATACTACATAGAGTGATAAAATTTAGTTCAGCTAAAAAATTCACGTATAGCAATTTTCGCCAATCGATGGAAATGCACTCATCTTTTGTACAGACCTGTATATTATCTAAAGATTTTTGTACGCACCCCATATTTAAGCTAAAATCTAATTAAGGTAAAAAATGCATAAGGCAACTTAAAACTCACTTCCAGCAGTTACCAACCATAAACGACAACATATCTTGTTCTTTGCTTAGCCCTGTATATGAATTTATTTATATTCCACAAACTTCTATTAGTATACTAAACATAGTTGAACAGAAAAATGCGTAACACAATTAAAAATACCATTAAGCAATTTACTCTCATAGTTAGTAATACGTACGAATTCCTTTGTGTAGCCCTGTATATGATCAACAGAATATATACACACCACGTACTATGCAGACATTTAGTCAAACCTAAAAATTCAAACCAAAATTGAAAACACTTTTATCACTCATAGACTGTAATTATCGAACAAAGACTGTAACCGAATTCTTTTGTGTGTCCGTGTAAATGAACGATAAACTCAATGCACACCATGCTATTCAGTGAGCAATTTATAATGCATCTCAGTAATACATATAAATTTCATTATGTTTTAAATATTGAAACTAAACTACATTGCAAACGATTTTTTCCTGTAGAACCTTGTGTGACAGAATTATTTTGTGTGACCCTGTAAATGAATAACAAATGCTTTGTACACCCTATTTTAGAAAAAGCATGTTTTAGTGCGCTACATAATTGTACATCAATTTCATCATGTTTCGAATGGCGTAACATCATCAAAATGCACTTGAAATGATTTTTTTCCATTGACCGTAATGTAACTGAATACTTTTGATTGCCCCTGTACATAAACTATAAATGCTACACACTTCATTTTCAATAGGGATCATGCTATAGTAAGTGCCAATCACATACAAAAATTTCAGGTGAATCCGAGTATATTTACGGGAGTTAGAGTACGAACAGACTGCCAGACGGCAGACAAACCGATGTCATAAACACTTTTCAACTAAGTTGGAAAGTGTTAAAAGGCTAAATTTCATGAAGCAATACAAAAATTATAAACACCGTTTATGGCACATTTAAATATGCTTTATTTCATAAATTATTAAAAATATTAATTTTTAATAGCATAACTGAATTGGATTGTACTGCAATTCTATGAAATTTTTAAAATTAAATATGATGTTTATCTTAAAAAAATGTATATATGTCACAATGTTTTTAACTTATTAATGCAATTCTCGTATTAAATAGTAGGAAGCTTATTTCAAAAGAAAATCGAGAAACATTACTTATCTATACATTTTAATAAAAAGCATTTTCTCAATTGGCAGATACATTCAGTTTTTATTACAAAGAATAATTATTTCATAATTAGGAATAATCAATATACTTTTTTTTATTCAGTGTCTTATTTAAGCAATTAAATTTTTAAGTTTCGTATTACTGATAAAATGAAAATTCAAATAATGAAGCATAAAAAGATTTAAATTAGCAACTTACTTTATCGGTTGATATCCAAACAAAGAATGGCATCTGTTCAGATTGCTTTTGTCTCTACTTACCTAGGCAGCTGTTTTTTTTATCAAAATGGCTAATGGAACATAAATCATGAAGCACGCATGCGCAGAATGTAGTTTACGGAAAAGTTGAAACCTTTCAAAAATATTACACGAATTATTGCCGTAATTGACGTGGGACATAAAGAAATTTCAAATTCCGGTAAAATATGCGAAATGTTTCAGGATAATTTCCTGAAACGTTCCGAAAATTTTTTACAGTGTGTATGGCAGTGAAAATAAAAATCTTTAGTCATAGAAACATGGGTCTACTCTATAAGAACAAAAATCCGTGGTTAATTCAATTTTGCCAATTTGGTGACTGAAGTCCTTTTTGCATGTAGCGATTCAATTGTAGCGATGATTGCAGTAATCCTGTGCTTCAGCTTACATCCGTATTTTGATCTGAAATTCCTTTGGACTCTTGTATCTGACTTCGCCTCTATGAACCAGGCCACACATTGGGCCTTTTCCTGTGGTTTAGCCATCACCAATTATCGATCTTAGTGGGTCGTACCTGAAAGCAAAAGCATTATTTTCAGTACAAAAATAAACTTTATAAGTTGCTGCTATACGCACATAAAACTGAACTTCACCACATTATTTCGTTTAGGTTTTATGGAGGATCAAAGTTGTAAAGATAAATTTGGGACACCCTGTATAATTTATTTATCAAAATGGGAAAATACCATTTGATTCCAAATAGCTTTAATAGTCAGGCCTGCCAACTTTATGCCTTTATGTGAAAATGAACAAGAAGATGTGCCAGAAAGTTTTGTGTTGTTGAGCAGGGAATTTGAGAACTGCCTATATGATCAGTGAATTTCAATTTTCAAAAACTTTACTTGAAAGTACACTTTTTTCCCCTATTCGAAGTAAGAAAAAATTGGAATTATGCAATATTTAGAAGTGAAAATATATGCAATCAAAGCCAAAGCAATAGCACATGTCGTTAAATCAAAGTGTTAATGAAGGACACATTTGTGCTTTATAATATAGATTTTATGATATAATGACAGAGTTGAAATATTTTGATTTGTATCAAAGTATTTTACAAGCAGTAGTACCAACATTTAGTCAACACTGGTCATTTATCTCCAAACAGTTTACATTTCAATAATGGCCTAACATATCATAAAGCAGGTCAACATTAGAATAAAATTTAGCCAATATTGCACCAAAATTAGCTTTCTATAAAAGAGTAGCGCAGAACCAGTGTTGCCAAATAGTCGAAAGTCAATTTCCCCAAAAGTTCTAAAATTTTCCCCAAATCAGTGTTTTTTCCGAAAAAGTCCCCAAATCACTTTTTAGTCAAAAACTTAAAATTTTAAATTTACCGCTATAAAATTATTTAACCAATTTAAGCTTAAGTTTTTTCCGCCCCAAAATCGAGCCTTTAAAAAAAAAATTCTCCATTTACAAAAATAAACAAGTGGGTAAGTGTGATCGAAGATCGCTCAAAGGGTTTCGTTTAATATTCCTTTCAAAACACTTTGTCCTTTCTTTAATAAATCCAAATAAATTTCATTTAGAAAAAAAAAGTCATGTTTTTTATAAAGTAAAATTCGAATATCTAAACCAGCCCGCTATTATATTCTTTCATAATAATATCTGTCATGCGGACTAAATGCGATATTTAAAAAAAATATTTTCAAAATTAAACATGTTGTACACCTTCAAAATGTTAAAATATGCGAATATTTCCATAATCTGATTTTTATCATGATTCAATATGTTTCTCAAACTCATATATTTACTATTCTCTATTACTCATATTGATACTCGCTTTGTATTATTCTCAAACATTTGAAAAATTCGTTAAACTTGCAATATGACGTCAGATTTTCTTTTTAATTCTCTAATGACGTGATATTAATCTGCTTTATGTACATACACATACTCATATACTCCTTGTATTATTGAGAAATCCTTGAAAATTTCCGTTTTATTACCACTATGATGTCAATCAATTTTATTTCATATTAATCTTTTTTTCAATTCGTGAAACATTTTATTTCATTTTCATTTTTCACGTGGAAATCGTCTGATAGAAAATTAATTTTTGTAGAAAGAATTTCATCGTGGATTTTTAATTTTGGGCATCTGCTATAACGAAAAATGTTTAAATTTAATAGGAAAAGGTTGTTAGAATTTTGGTTTTTTATCTCTGTTTATTAAAATAATACGAATTTTTCAAATTTTAATATTTTGAGCTCTTCATAGCTGGTATTCAGCTATATACACAAAGTTTCAAATCTGTAAGTTACATAGTTTCTGAGACTAGCTCTGTGACAGACAGACAACGGAGCTGGAGTAATAGGGTTTCGTGAGATGAACGAAACCCTAAAAACGAACTTGCGAATCGACATTTTTATTGTGATTAATTACTTTTTTGAAGAAAATAATATGAATTAAGAAAAGACAAATAGATATTACAATTAAATGCATAATATATTAGAAACATGAACCTAGATACGTTCATGATTAGAACTTAAAATAAGTGTAATCGACGAATCCAGGTTCATTGTTGTCAGGTGACTAAATGTAAATTTTAACCCGAAAACATGAAATAAATTCCCAAGTTTTTTCCCCAAAATATTGATATTCCCCAAACATTTCCCCACTAATAACTTACCCCAAAAAATTTCCTCCGGAGGCTCAAAATCCCCAATCTGACAACACTGCGCAGAACGTTGCCACCATTATGAGGTTATAAAAACATTGAAAAATGCGCCACCTGCCGGTTATCATAATCTGTCCCCCAAAAATGGGGCTACAAGAGCAAGGCTCCGCCTTTTCTGTTTAATGACGTAACCACTTGAGTTTTCTAAAATATTATTGGCTCTCCTGTTGTTGTTTGATGCTACTTTTAAAATATGCTTTATTATTCATGAAGCAGACAGCGTGATACTCAGAGTATGATTATTTATTTATTATTTTAAATCATGCTGGGAGAAAATTCAGTTTTCCATTTATAAAATATATGTTTTCAGTAATAAAAATCCCCATTCTATATCATTTTAAGGGATTTTTTACTTATTAAAATTCGTATTTATATAATTTGCATTACATTGAAACTACTGTAGCAGCTACGGGCAGTTATTATTTTTCTTAGATTACCAATTATCTCTGTTATAGTTATCTTATTTTTTAAGTCAGATGATTCAAAACTAAAATTGATAATAAAAACTCTGTTTGATAACTATTTTTCATTAATAAGGAAGCATGGAAGTTAGTGACCCCTTTTTTTTCTGTACCATCCATTGATCATTCTTTTAATAAAGTTACTTTCTCTTGATCTCTTAACGATTTTCTCCTGATGATTCCTTACACAATTATTTTCAGGTTTCTAGCTTACTTGGGTAAAATTTTTAATCTGATATTTTCCTTTTTATATAATCAAACACAATATTTAGTAGTTCATAAATTTTTTTCTTAAAAAAAAAAAAAAAAAAAAAAAACCTACTACCAGGATTTTATTGTTATTTTTTAACATTTCTGTCTGTTCTAACTTTCTTTAGTATAATTTAAATGTTCTTTGTTTTATTTGAATGAGTACAAATAGACATATTTTTTTTTGAAAAGGCATGTAACATTTTCAATCATTTCCCATCTTTCTTTACAATTAGAAGTAGAGTGGGAAAATGTGCTGCATTTTGTTGTCTATATTCTTAATCTAATTAATTTTATACAAGTTTAATTAAACATATAATACTAAGACTAGGCAAATCTAGGCAAAATTTGGGGCCTATTTAAAGCCCCTTCACAAAATTCCTCTTATTAAAACAGATCTCTGCACAAAATTCCATTCCATAAAAACATAATCTTTATCCTGTAATTTGCAAACAAAACAAGCTCACCAGAAAGTAAAACTTTAGCTGAAGGACTTAAAGAAGTTATTAATAAATGCTTGGTTTGAGTTTCAGTAACGTTATTTAATCTTTTGTTACAAAATGTTATTTTTCTCAAAAATACAATAAATTTCACAAAATGGATACCAAGAAAAAAAACCCCTGCATTGACCCTTGAATGCATGTTTAAATAGACAACTTTTTGAAAAGGCATCTAATATTTTCAATCATTTCCCCTCTTTCTTTACAATTAAAAGTATTGCACTATGGATTTTCTGTTATGAAGAGAAGTAAAAAAAAAAAATAATAAATAAATATTGGAAATGGTTCAATTCAATCAATTTTTTTATGGTTTGTAACCTACTGTTAGGGATTTTGGTGAAACTGTGTACATATGTACATACTATATCTACTTTTTATGAACCCACACATTTTCTTTTCTATAGTTTTTAAGATATGGGAGGGGGGGGGGGGGGGGTCGAAATTTTGGATTTTTGAACAAATCACATTTTTGAGGCTGTATTTTTAGATTGCAGTTTTATCTTCAAAACTAGTCGTTGGGGGCCACCATAATACTTACCCATCATGGATATGCATAATGTAAAATATTAAAATAAAAATGTGTTAACTATTTATAAAATGCATTGCAATTCAAATAAAATCGTGGCTTGATGACGTCAAACTTTAAAGGCTCGGTTACTGAATTGCTTGAAAGAGGTTTTTCCTTATAACTCCAAAAATAATAATCCTATTAACAAGCAGTTTATTGCATCTGATTAAGCGTCAAATTTCCAATTAAAATATATCTTTAAAGTGAAATTTGGATGAAATACAGGGTCATGAAAAATCGAAGAGTGTGGAAATTGGATACCAAATATCTCGGCAACTAATTATCCGATCGACTTCATGCTTTATGTAAAATTTATGTTTTTTCATTGTCTTTTATATTCATTTCTTAAACTAAACAATTTCGAAAATTTTTATATATACCTTTTATCAGAACGAATATTTCGAGAGTCCGAAAAAATAGTTCCGGTAAATCGAGGTTATTGAAATGAAATAGGCTTCTTCCCATTATTACATACTAAGTACATACCAAATTGCAAGTCTCTATCTCAATTTGTTCCGGAGATAGAGCGTTTACAGACACACACACAGACGGACGGCAAAATTTTTTTTCTAAAAATATGTTTTTCGGAATCTCCAGTGTCTGAAACGTGTAAATCCGTCAAATTTTTTTTTCGATTTTCAAAACGATTACAAGACTTACCCTATACTACGTATGATGGGTAAGTAAAATTGTTCCTCTTCATCTGTTTGTATAGGCTTGGAAATGCCACTGTAAGTCAATAAAAATAAAGATATGTAATTTTTAAAGGCAGAAAAATTAAACATAAATTTAAAGTTATAATTACTTTTTCAATTTTCGTCATGTTAAGAAAAATATTGTCCACAGAAAGGCAAATAAAATTTCTAATTTCATTTGCACTTTAGGCTTTCTAGTTATGAAATAAAAATGATGTCTTTCTAATGACATATAAAAAATTTTTCTATTTTGGAAAACAATCAATCAAGAAATAAAAATCTCTGTGACTAATTTTGCCACTGGTAGATGAATAATTATTCTGGTTGCTATGAATTGTCAAACTTATTATTATTTAAAGAGTGTTTCTTTTTTATTATTTGCAAAGCTAAAGTTTATTCCCTTTTTTTTTTCGTCTTAGTAATTAAAAAAATATCTATAACTTCAAAAAATTTTCCTGTTAAATTTAGTGCCTAGTCCCTATGTCTTTTTTATATGATTATACCCATTTTTTTAAAGTTAAACATTCCCTTTCTCAATAATGTAATTAAAAATAGAAAATATTTTATGTGTATAAGGAAATGAAAGAATTACTCCCTTCCATTTTCATTATACCTTTTTTCAAAATTAAAATAAATTATTTGTATCTAAAAAAATGTTTCAAACCTTGCATTTGATTTTCTTTAATTTTAATTTGTTTTAATATCATTTTGATAAATTTAAGTGCATTTTAGCAATTGTAAGTTTATTTCTACAAGAAGAAACACATTTCTACACTTGCCTTTTCATTCTGACATGTTTGGAAAAGATGAAAGGAACGTGTCAGAATGTGTTTAAAAAAGGCACTGTTCTTTTAAAACAAAATATTCAAAATAGAAGAAAACATTTACAATTTCGTTTTTCAAAAGAATTTTTTTCCCTTATAAGAATTTCACAAGCTCATATCTTTGTCAAAAGACTAGATTGGAACAAAACACATCATTTATGATGAACAATATTCATCTATTTATAATTTTAATGATGAACCAAATTCAGCAGTTGTCATAATGCCCCACTAACTTACAAATTTATGTAGCTTGCATACAGGGTGTCCCAAAAACATCGACCTCAGCTTTTATTCCTTAAGTATTGATCGTAGACATATATTATAAATTAAAAAGGTTGCGTAAAGAAAGGTACAGAATTTTATGAAATTGATTAAAATTTGCAGGGATTAAATTTGAAGAAATCAAAATTATTTTTTTTTGTACATAAAAATTTCCCAAGTAGTAAAATGTGCCTCATACACTAATAAGGTCATGTACAAAATTTCATCATAAAAAGTTGCAGAGACATGTTTAAACAAAGTTGGTGAGGGGTAAATCATAAATAAATTAAAATTAAATGTGTACAGCTAGAGTGCAGATGATGCGATGCAAAAATGCATCATAAGCAAATAAAATATGGCTCTTATCTTTAATTTTATTTACAAAACAATGCTTCTTGAAAAATATCTTAAAATTTTACATGATGAATTTCAGAATAAAACTTGGAAATGGCACAGTGAATGAACTTAATAGCTTAGAAATGTTTGCATATGCAAATATCTGCCTCTGATCGGTATATTGGAATGTATGGAAAACGTTTTGAACAAGGTCATAATGAACAAAGGAAAGTATTTTTAACTAGGTAAATTATATTCGATGACTGGAGCATCATAGTTGAGATTTATTACAACAGAGCAAAAAATGCTGGGACCAGGACTCGAACCTGGGTACTTTGGCTTGCCGTGCCAACACTCTTCCTACTGAGCTCTCACAATGATATCCTGGCTGGCATATTTCACCATATTCCTCATTTTTTTCTGGCATATTTTTGTACCAATAAATAGCTCAATTATTATTTATTTATGCAATCATAGTTTGTCTTTCATAATTTGTGTACGACCCCTGGAATGTGATCATCGACATGATTTTTCCACTTTGCAAACTCATATCCAGGCATCGAAAAGTTGTTAGAACATTAATCTAATCAAGAAACTATTTATTATATCAAGGCATCTTTACATCTGTGAAGTGCAATCATCTTTTATTTTATTTTTATAATTTTTGTGCTAATGCATCATTCTTTCCTCTTTTTTCAGTAAAATATAATTTTTATTCATGATATTTTGGGGTATTGCCAACTTTCTCTAAATGATAATCATTAATTGTTTATACTTTCAATTTCTAAATAATCAAGCATGAAAAAACCCCAATTTGTTTACTTTATAAAACATATAATTGATTATATTCCTCATAATGGAGATTTATTACTTTTATAACGATTTTTGGTCATTTAATGTGTTATAATTGGGAAATTATAAGTATTATATTCACAGGATGTGGTAATTATGGTTGATGATGTAATTTTTGTTAACTGTGGATCTTTATGAAAAGATTCAGTAACCATTCTGGATTTGTAAGAAGTATGTTCTCTTATGCCTCTAAATAATAAATACGAAGTTCTTTTCCCCAAAAACTGAATTTCACTGGATTATGAAGATGACAAGAATTAATTTAGTGGACACGGAAAGTGAACTACCCAGGTAAGAAGTTTAATTCTTCAAAAATATATTTAAATGTGGCTGGATAGCATCTCACTTATCTCTGGATGGAAAAATGGGGGGAATTTATTTATGATATCTGAAACGTCAGAGTCGGGTAGACTTTGATAGTTTAAATTTGTTACTTTTAGGTGTTAGTATGTAACAAAAGTGGCGTCCGCTGATAGGATCAATCAATTTTTTTCGACTCATTATGTTTTCTAGTTTCGATTAGATAAATTTTAAGATGTTTGCTTGTTTATTTTTTAGATTTAACTTTGATTACTGAATTCATTGTTTATCGTTTTTCATAATTTGCTTACTTTCATATATGCTTTAGAATTTAATTTTTGTTTTGGTTTTATTGAGAATTAAATTTGAAAGAATAAAGATAAATATGAGTAAGATTGAAAAACAGAAAAAGGAGCGTGCGGCGCTGAGAACGTCTTTCACAAAGACTTTGAATAGTTTAAAATCGGAACTAGAAAAGACTGAAATTAATAAAGGCGTTGTTCTCGATACAACAACGAAATTAGATGAATTAATGAATAAATTAAAGGTATATGATGACACTATTGTAGATTTAACGTCAGAAGTTGGAGAAAGTACTGAACATACAATATATGCCTTGATAGAGGATAATGAGAAATATTCGGACGAATATATATCTGTTAAACGAAATGTTTATGAATGTCTGAATTCGTCAGTGCAGAATATTTCTCATCAATCCGAGCCTGTCAGTACAGTTACCCAAACTAAACATTACAAATTGCCTAAATTAAGTATAAAACCTTACGACGGTTCTTTAATTAATTATTTGTCTTTCTGGTCGCAATTTAAAAAGATCCATGAAGATAGTGAGTTAGATGATTGTGATAAGTTTCAATATTTAATACAATCTGTACAGTACGGTACTAGGGCCAGGGAACTTTTGGAAAGCTATCCCTTGACTTCAGAAAATTATTCAAAGGCTGTTAATGCATTTCAAGAAAGGTTTGGGAGAGAGGATGTTTTGACGGAAGTTTACGTGAGGGAATTTTTGAAATTAATAATCACCAATGTCCGTAGCTCTAGTAAAGACAGGTTACCGCTTCCTGATTTATTTATGAAAGTGGAGGCGTATTTAAGGTCATTGGAGTCCATGGGTTTGAATATGGAGAATAATTCAGCATGGTTATATCCCATGGTAGAGTCAAGTCTTCCAGAAGATGTCTTGAAGGCATGGCAGAGGTACTCAGTTTTAGGTGGGGATGAAAAGGATGTGACAACCCAATCCAATTTAAAGTTACTTATGAAATTCCTAAAAAAGGAAGTTGAAGGTGAGGAGCGCCTACAATTAGCTAGGTCGGGTTTTGAGGCTACCCCCATAAGAGATAATCACAAGGAAAAGTGGAGGAAAAAGGATACCCGGGTTCCCACGGCGGCTAGTTTATTTGCAGGAAAAGAAGTTAGCTGTCTATTTTGTAATAAATCCCATGAGAGTAAAGACTGTTTTGCTGCGAGAGCACTATCTCTGAAAGAGAGAGTTGGAAAAATAAAAGAAAAAAATTGCTGTCTGAAATGTTTACGCGTCGGGCACAGGCAGAATGTCTGTAAGAATTTTGTTAAGTGTCTGGTGTGTTCCAAAGCCCACTTTGAGCTTCTTTGCCCCGAGTTAATAAGTCAAAAGGAAAGGGTAAAGACCACTACCGAAAATTTACAGGCTACCACTGCGGGACAGGTGTGCACTGCAGAGGTAGCTCTGATGACCCTACAGGTGAGAGTTGCCGGAGGGAGAAGTATAAGGGCGTTGTTAGACTGTGGGTCGCAAAAATCGTATGTCTTAAAATCAACAGCTCAAGAATTGGGATTTCCAGTGGTTTCAAAAGAAAATATTACTCATACATTGTTTGGCGGAACTAGGACCGATCCTAAACTGCATAATAAGTACCGCATAAAATTGTATTCCTTGGATCGACGTAAAGCATCAGAACTTGAATTTGAATTTTTAGATCAGGAGACAATTTGCGGAAACATACCTCGTGTGACTAAAGGACATTTAATGAGAGAGTTAAGCCGTCACAAAATTTGGTTATCGGATTTGGGATCAGAATGTCCAAAAATTGAGACGTTAATTGGTAGTGATGTATATGGGAAGATACTTACTGGGCAGGTAAGGCAACTTCGAGGAGGTCTGACAGCAATTGATACAAAATTGGGATGGACTGTTTGCGGAAAATTTGAGGATTTCCGAAAGAAAAATGAAAATACCTCGGTTTTGTGTAGTTTGGTTGGCATTTAGAAACGATTGGGATAGTAGATCCCTGTAGCAGTTTCACGAAGGCTGCTGAGGAAGACCTCGCCAGAGAACATTTTTTGAGTTCTCTTAGAAAAAGGCCGTTATTGTGTAGACTTACCTTGGATGGAAAATAATTTCGAGTTACCGTCCAATCGTCACGCTGCCGAAAAAAGGCTCTTTAATGTAACAAAGCGGCTTAAATTTTTGAACAAATTTGAAGAATATGATACAATTTTTAAAGAGTGGCTTCAGGAAGGGGTTATTGAGGCAGTGCCGAATGAAGAGTTAGAAATTCAAGGGCACTATCTTCCGCATCATCCAGTATTTAAACCGGATAGCGAAACGACAAAAATTAGGCCAGTTTTTGATGCGTCATGTAAGGTCAATAAATCCCTATCTTTAAATGATTGCTTAATAAGGGGTCCAAATTTAATAGAGGAAATACCTTCCATATTATTGAGATTTCGTGAAAAAAGTATTGGAGTCACATCCGATATCAGGCGAGCATTTTTGCAGATAGAAATAAAGAAGGAAGATCGAAATTATCTTAGGTTTCTATGGTGGGAGAAAAATAATGTTATTAAAATATACCGCCATGCTAGAGTCGTCTTTGGAATTACATCAAGTCCTTGGCTCCTCGGAGCTGTTATTTCGTTTCATTTATCCAATGTGCCGTTAGAACAAAACTCTGTTGCGCAAAAGCTTAACAAATCATTCTACATCGACAATTGTGTGACGTCTGTAGATAGCGAAGTAGAATTAAAGAATTTTATTAATAGTTCAGTGAAAATATTAGCGCAAGCAAAAATGGACTTGCGTCTGTGGAAATTTGGCCCACTGGAAAGTTGTGCAAACATAGTAATAAATGATTCAAACAGCGATTCTACATCCAAAGAACCGATTACCGTTTTAGGCATTTTATGGAATAGACAAAGCGATTGCTTAGCGATTCACGTGAAACTAATACCAATTTCAGAAAATTTATCAAAAAGAGAAATTTTTTCCTTGACACAGGGGATTTTTGATCCGTTAGGATTTTTCGCGCCTGTTTTGCTCTCAGCTAAATTACTGATTCAGGAAATGTGGGTGACAAAATCGGACTGGGATAGCCCTTTGGCAGAGAAAATTCAGTTAAAGTTCAAAAAATGGTACAATGAGTTACAAGTCATGTCTGAATTTAAATTACCTCGACGAATAGGTTTTGGCGACCAAAATTCATGGTCTTTGCATGTCTTTTGCGATGCGAGTCAACAGGCGTATGCTAGCGTAATTTTCTTGAGATGTGAAGAAGAGAATGAAATTTATGTGCGGTTTGTCATGGCAAAAACTCGTGTTGCACCTCTAAAAAGAATGACAATTCCTATGTTAGAACTAATGGCATGCGTTTTAGGTTCTCGCCTTTCTAAATATGTTGTAGAGGCAATGTCTCTCGGAGAAATTAAGACTTATTATTGGTCAGATTCTACTACTGCTTTATCGTGGATAAAGAAAAATGAGCAGTGGGGGACGTTTGTAGGTAATAGGGTGAAAGAAATTTGCTCTCTCACAGTTTCAGGTCAATGGTTTCATGTGTCGGGCCAATTAAATCCTGCAGATTTACTCTCCCGGGGATGCACTCCACGGCAAATTATAAATTCATCTTGGTGGGAGGGACCCCATTGGTTAAAATATCCAAGGGATAGCTGGCCAATTCTTGAGATCAATCCGGATGAAAACCTAGTTAATTCGGAACGTAAGAAAAGTGCCACTTTAGTTATTACCAGTGTAAATGTTAACGAGACTAAATGGTATGAGAAATTTTCGAAATTTTCTAGAGTAGTCAGAATTTTAGCCTGGATTTATAGGTTTATTAAAAATTCCCGAAAGAGGGAAGTAAACAAAGATAAATTACTCTCCGCTTCGGAAGTACAGGAGTCTGTTCATACCCTTTGTTTTCTTATCCAGAGAGAGAGCTTTCCAAACACCACAGATTCTATATCTGGCTTAAGAGTGATCAGAGATCAGAGTGGCCTGATTCGAGTAAAAACTAGTATAATTGAAAGAGAAGATAATTATTCATTTAAATATCCCATTCTTCTGCCTTCAAAACATTATCTTGTAAACCTCCTTATCTTGGAATATCACTTAAACAACTCCCATGCGGGCATTCAAACATTGATGACAATAGTACGAGAGCAATATTGGATAATCTCTAGCAGGCGTACTATACGTACAATTCTTAACAAATGTATACGTTGCAAACGATTCAAAGCAAAGGCCCCATCTACTGCTTCAATTCAGTTGCCTCTAGACAGAGTTAGAGATGCAGGCGTATTTGAAATTACGGGGATTGATTTGTGTGGCCCTCTGATTCTCAGAAACAAGACCAAAACCTGGGTAGTGTTATTTACATGTGGAGTGTACCGTGCAGTACATCTCGAACTAGTCACAGCTATTAGTACAGAGAATTTTCTGTTAGCTTTGAGACGATTTATAGCAAGGAGAGGCCGTCCTTCCGTGGTCTACACTGATAATGGGACAAATTTCGTCGGTACATCAGCAGCACTAAAAAAGGTGAATTGGGAAAGAATCGTCACTCACCATATGCTAACCCCGATCAAATGGAAATTCATACCTCCCACTGCAGCGTGGTGGGGTGGATGGTGGGAGAGACTAATTCGAACCACTAAGGAGCTATTGGTCAGGGTTCTAGGACGTGCAGCTGTGACATATGAAGAGCTGCTCACGATCATATGCGATATTGAAGCGGTTATCAATAACCGTCCCCTTACTTATATCTCCAACGATTCCGAGGAACTTTCACCGCTGACACCCTCGATGTTCCTCCATGACAGTAAGGAGTTTGGGACACCCGATTTAGGTGCTCTACATCGAGATAAACTTCTGAAACGACAACGATACTGCAAAGAACTTCGAGATCAGTTAAGAAGTAGATTCCGCAAGGAGTATCTTGGACAGTTAGTTCAAAAGGCTACAACTGACGACTGCACTATAAAGATCGGCGACGTCGTGATGATGGGTTCTGAAAACGTAAAGAGACAGAACTGGCCAATTGCTAAAGTTGAAGAACTCTGCCCCAGTAGAGATGGCCGAGTAAGAGCAGTTAAATTGAAAACTGCCAATGGTTATGTAATTCGACCAGTCAGAAAACTTTATCCTCTGGAACTTTCTTCTTGTGCTAAGGACTCTATCCCAGATGCTTAACCAGATTTTGATTTACCTCCCACTAAATCAAAAGGTGGGAGGATGTTAGAACATTAATCTAATCAAGAAACTATTTATTATATCAAGGCATCTTTACATCTGTGAAGTGCAATCATCTTTTATTTTATTTTTATAATTTTTGTGCTAATGCATCATTCTTTCCTCTTTTTTCAGTAAAATATAATTTTCATTCATGATATTTTGGGGTATTGCCAACTTTCTCTAAATGATAATCATTAATTGTTTATACTTTCAATTTCTAAATAATCAAGCATGAAAAAACCCCAATTTGTTTACTTTATAAAACATATAATTGATTATATTCCTCATAATGGAGATTTATTACTTTTATAACGATTTTTGGTCATTTAATGTGTTATAATTGGGAAATTATAAGTATTATATTCACAGGATGTGGTAATTATGGTTGATGATGTAATTTTTGTTAACTGTGGATCTTTATGAAAAGATTCAGTAACCATTCTGGATTTGTAAGAAGTATGTTCTCTTATGCCTCTGAATAATAAATACGAAGTTCTTTTCCCCAAAAAATGAATTTCACTGGATTATGAAGATGACAAGAATTAATTTAGTGGACACGGAAAGTGAACTACCCAGGTAAGAAGTTTAATTCTTCAAAAATATATTTAAATGTGGCTGGATAGCATCTCACTTATCTCTGGATGGAAAAATGGGGGGAATTTATTTATGATATCTGAAACGTCAGAGTCGGGTAGACTTTGATAGTTTAAATTTGTTACTTTTAGGTGTTAGTATGTAACAAAAAGTTGTTTAAGGCAACATTTATGTATTTTTGTATCCCTGTGACTTTTTATGATAAAATGCTGAAATTTTGTAAATGGCCTTATTAGTGTATGGAGCACATTTTAGTCATTGGAAATTTTTTTGTTGGGGGGCCATATAAAAATAAAATATTGTATTTCTTGAAATTTAATCCCCTGAAAATTTAATTGATTTCATAAAATTCTGTACCCCTTTTTTACGTAACATTATAATTTATAATATATGTCTATGATCAATACTTAAGGAATGAAAGCCAAGATTTTTGGTACACCCTGCATATGATGGACATCGGTTTTGTGGAATGGTAGAGAAAATTAATCAAGAGGAAAATAAAGTAACTATAAATTTCATGCATCCCCAAAGACCTTATCTTATTGGCTTTCAGCTAATTCTCTAAATAGTGAAGACTTTTGTGAGGTTGGACTTATCAACATTCTCTGTACTGTAAATGTACATCATTGACAAAATGCTGTGGGATATCCTCTAGATCAGGGGTTCCTAAACTATGGTACGCAAAGCTCTGGTTACTGGTATGTGAAAGTACGATGCTGGTACGTAAAATGAAATACCAGCATAATATAAATTTATCACTTTGGAAATTTTTGAATGTAAATTAAAAGCTGTAAACTTTTTTTTTTTTGTTACTGTTGATGAATATTTGTTATATAGCAAACTCTCTGAAATCTGCCCACGCTGCTTATGATGCAATCAGTTTTCCAGAGTTAAACACATCTAATTATTACATTTATATGAAAAAAAAATTAAAATTTGTAAATAAAGACATAATTTAAAAATTAATCAATGAAACAGTTTTAATTTAGCAGAAAAACTGTTTTAAACATGTTTTTTAAATAGGTAAAGTCTGAATTTGTGAAAGTAGGAAGAGCTTGTTGGGATAGGAGGAGTTAAAACATATTTTTTTCTAAGTGTAATTTATACATATAAATATTTTATTATTATTATTATTATTTTGTACTGGCTAATTTCAGTGTTGATGTTTTATTTGAAACATAATTCATTATTTATTTAAGTCTGTCAACTGAAATTTTTCTGTTATTCTGTACTAAATGTGTAAGTTTCTTTCTATTTCATGGAAATCGGTTTTTAATACAATAAAGTTATTTAAAATGGTGATTTGAAATCGAACAAAATATGTGAGGTTCCACTTTCACATTTTCTCCCTATATTATCATTACGTTTGATACCTGGTGGTATGCGGAAGTATGGACTTCAATTTAGTGGTATGTCGCACGTCTGTCTAAAAGTTTGGGAACCCCTGCTCTAGATATTTGACAAAATGTCTAAAATTAAAAGTGTACGGTAACTTTTAGCCATATAGTGTATGTCATATATGACTGTAATGTGACGTATGTGACAATTTCACTAAACAAAAGTGTCTAACAATAATTTAGTTTTGGTGTATACTTACATTTTTCTACACATTTATTTTAATGATTTAGAATCATTATTATTGATATAATTTTATAGATAAATTTTCATTTAATGACAGAAGTATAATTCAATTATCTTACACATTATATCCTTCAAGTTATTATTTCATGTTAACAAATTAAACAATTTATATATGAAAAAATATATATATAAATTTTTGCTTCAGATAAAGGACAGTAAGCATAAAAAAATATAAATAAATTGGTATTGGAGAATAAAACATTATAATGAAGCTGTAATAAAATTATACATACATAATTTCATGAATAAAATTCCATTTTTTTTTCAGTGGAGAAAAAAAAAAGTATTTTCTCCAAAATTTCTGTTTTTTCTCCCTCTATCCAACAATTCCCATATCTAGTTGGCCCAAAACTTTTGGATCTTACTAAGTATGTGCCATTACATATTGCCTGGCATGCTAATTGGTGCATTGATATTTGAAGTGAAATAAAATCTGTAATGTTGAAACTTTGTAAAAACACCCATTTTCATTTGTTTTAGACTTGAATTTAAATTTTTTATTCTCTTATTTAATAACATTTATCCATAAATTGTATTAATTTAGACTGTTGTTGAAATGGATGATGACACAGAACCTGATCTAGATCCTAAAGCTATCGCAACAAGACCAGCATTATCCCAGTATGATTTAGAAGGTATTTTAAAAATTTCTTCTTTTTTTTTTAAAAATTATTTTGTTGACTAAAATCTTAATTTCTAATCCATTACTGTTGTATAACCTTTTGCTCATAAAGTATTTTACTTTTTTTTTTGTTTAATTTTTTATTTTAAACACACATAGATACTCATCAGCGTACAAATGTATAAAATCAAAATTTAAATTTAAAAACACATTTAAAATGTACCCAACATTTCAGTCTTTGTCTGCAAAGCCATCTTCAGGGTTTTTTTTTTTACCTTCTTTTCAGAGATCAGTGTCGATACACCAAGAAGTCAGTTGTTTGAATGAATGGACATTTCCATGGAAAAATACAAACATTCAAAACATGTTTGCATCAGAGGGTGTGGCGCCATCTGCTATCATAACATAACATATTGTAGTTTAATTTTCATTGTAGGTTACAAACAATTTTATTGGGGGAGAGGGATGAAACTAACAACATAAAGAAAAATAACCATATGTTCCATGCAATGCCTGAATAGTTACTCAGAAATAAGTTTAAATCTGATCCAGAACTGCTTTTTGATACCAAAATTGCACATTTTTAACTGTTGGAGTTGGAGTATTGGGTTACACAGAGCCTTATAGAGGAGTGATATCATAATTTAAACAATCAAACGACAAATTACATATAACATTTTGAAAGAAACATGATGTGCTAGTGCTAGTAATAACAGCTATAATTCTCAACTAGCAGAATGGACAAAGGAATGCAATGTAGCAAATGTACTCTTCATTGTCTGGATAAAAAGAAAAGAATAGAAATGCACAACACACACACACACACACACATAAAAGAAATTAAAAATGGAGGCACACTCAGTAAGTAAAACGAAGAATGAACATAGAACATAACCAGGTATCGGAAGTAGCACGCTACAAGTAGTGAAACTACTGTAGCTGCTACTTTTTACAGTATAGTTTGTAGTGTAGGACATTACATTTTGAATAATGTAGTGTAGCGAGTAGGGCGATACAAAAAAATCCGTAGTTTGTAGCAAGAACCGATGCTACTCCAGGGGTGGGAAATGTACCGTTCTGCAAATCACGTTGCCGAAATTGGCTTCTTTTGTGCAAAATTTGTTCTTCTCAACAATTTGCGAATCTCATCTGCAACATATGAGAGTGATAGATTTTCCCCATTGAAAATCCATTGCTAAAATCAAGTACTAATCCACCAAATTAATTAATTTTCTTTCTGGCAACACTTATCTATTTACTCATTATTAAGTCTTCATGTTTTAACACCGGTTTCTTAATATTCGGAGTTTCTTGATTTACAGATTTATTTGTTATTTGCATCTAAAGTTGTATTTCTGTAATGTTCTAGATTATAATCTCTCAAATAATTTTGCTACGAAATTTACTGCATGTATAAATTAACATTTTGGAGAGACACTTAAAACATTTTCTTGTATTTTATCTTTTTTAATGCTCTTGATTATGTTCATTTATTTAATTATATCTCGGCAGACATGATATAACAAGGGGTCGCTTTATTATTTAATTAGTGTCTTCAATTTTTAGTGTAAATGGAACCCTTTGACAAAAATCTGGAAGTAGCTAAGTAGTGACTACTTTTGAAAAGTAGTTCGTAGTCACTACTTTTTAAAACAAGTAGTTATAGTTAACTACATTTTCGATAAAGTAGTTGTAGTTTGCTACAATAAAAAAATAGTTTGTCCGACCCCTGAATATAACCTAAAAGAGAAATCATAAAGTCTAAAAAAATAAAAACATTCTATCAACACAGCTAGCAATTGTAACACAATGCACATGTGAAGCACATACATGAACTCAATTCCAAACCCACTATAATGACAGAGTAACTATATTTTAAAGTTAATTTTTCCAGAAAATTATTTGCTAATTATAGCAAGCATAGTGTATTCAGAAAAACAGATAAAAATATTTACATTGTTACTGTAATTGAAGAAATATATATAATGCTACATTTGTAAGAAATGTCTATAGCTAAAATATATACAAAAATAATGAAAATGTAAACACAAATGTATTAGGCTTCTAATCTTTTAGTGAGAGAACTGTCAGGTTTCAAAACTTTTAGTGGACCTCTACCTGGTTCCCAAAACTTTAGGGAGTGTCAATCAGGTTCTCAAGATGGGTGTCTATTTGGTTACAAAGACTGTTTTTCAAAGGACATTTTGACATGCTGTTCTATAAAAAAATATAAAGAAAATCATGATATCTCTTTTCTTTAAAATGCATTGAAAAAAAAATGTGATTTCATATATACAGGGTTAAAACTAGTGCTCTCGATGCAGTACATATTTCAATTATACGTTTAACCGATATATGTATAATATGTGTGTAACAAATACATATACCTTAAACTATACATTTAAATGTATCCGGATACGTATTAGCCCATATCTGTTACACGTATAATTCAAGTATACGTATATTTCAAGTATCGTATGTACTTTTAATACCAATGGATCGTATTAGTCTTACGGCATCGAACAGAGAACAAACTGGAAATCGGTGGCGTTATTGTAACAATCTGCATAATGTTTCATACATAGAATCTTGTTATTTTACCCTATAAACGATTATTGTAAATATATAACAAAAGTAAACACTTTTTGAGCATATTATTTTGAGCTTATTTAAACATATTTTCCAAATATTTTTATTGTAAAAAAAATATTTTTAAATACAATAAAAGTATGATTATGAAACTTCAGGAGTTGGATTGATCAATGTCACTATAAAATATAAAGTCAATGTAAGTCTCTGTTCTGTGGCCGTATACAAAAATAATGTTTTGTATGAACTGTCCACACCATAAATCAAAAGAAGCTATGTGCATTACATGTGATGCAGACATACGAAAGTTAGTTTCGAAGCTATCCGCTATGCTATAGTAAAACATTTCATAGTTTTAATTTTGAGTTTAGTTTTGAGGAAAAAGCAAGATTTTTTTTTTTTTTTTTTTTTTTTGCAAGTACCTGCTACCTGCGATCACTATGACCCCTATAAACCGCAAGAATGCACTCTAGCAGGTGTTTCTCAATGTCTTTGATCCACAGACCAGCAGGAGAAAGGCATCTTTTTTCATGCAATGAACGAAAACCGTTTATACATTTAACTGCTGGGGTATATAGTTCCATACCCCAGCATACAGTGTACTACATACAGTGTATATAGTTCCATATATACACTGTACCGTATATACCAGCAGTTCCCAACCTGGGGTACGTTAAAATAATATCGGTAATGGTGGAAATCACAAAAATCGTTTAACTGAAAACACATAAAGAATGTTGATAGTTTTGGATTACAAAGTTAGTCTCAGGTGTAACTCTAATATGTCACTTTAACTCCAATATGTTACACTCAAAAAGAGAGTAAAAGCCCACTAGCCTTAATAATCCATTGATTATTGTATGTCATTAGCTCCGCCCACTTCTAATCATATCGCATGCGTACTTATATATTTTCCCAATCTTTACGAAAACTACCATTGATCATTATACAATGTTCTATTCCCCCGCCTTATTTTTATCCCCGTTTTTAATAATAATTACAAAATGCCTAAGTTACGCCAGAGCTTCTGATTTTAATGTTTTATTTTAAAACGTGCTGAAAAGCAGGCCTTTATTTTCATTTTCGAATAGGCGGAGTTATATCATTAACGTATACTAATCAGAAAGCTTCCTTCCTTTCAATGAGTATTTAATTTGAAGTGTTTACTTATTATTAGAATGATTTGGTTTTATATTTAAAATGGATAACTGGTTGAAATCTGGAACTCTTAAGATTACTACAACTATGATTGAAATTCAACCTGATGATTCGGGAACTACGAGTTCTTCGAAACAATCTGATTATTTTGAAATACAAGAGAACTTGAGTGCAGCTGTTAATAGGCCTGTTCTCATAACTGATAAATACTGAATTATAATACTTTATAATTTATAATACTTTAAATACTGAAAACCTCACTGCTCCCTGAATGAATAGAAAATATAATAATGAATAATTCTGAAAATATGGCTTTTGAATTCACGGGAAATGAAAACTTTAATAATATGTGAGGGGGGGGGGGTGGAGGAGTGTTTATGATAAATGGGGGAACTTCGAAATGAAAAGCCTAAGCAAGGGGTACGTGAAAGAAAAAAGGTTGGGAAGCGCTGGTATATACTGTTTTGTATAATACGTATAATCACCTTGGTCATATCATACGTATCCAAAATCGACATCCTGTATAATACGTATTATACATATACTCGTATAAACATTTAATAGAGAGCACTAGTTTAAACTAGATTAAATAATCAATATCTAGCCTGATAATGAGTAATCTGTCCTTAGAATGAGTAATTTTAGGAAATGTACAATGAATTCATTCATTTTAGATTGTCTTTTTATGAAGAAATTTAACTCAAAAGACGAATTGCCTTTTGAAATAAATTGTGTTTGACTTTGTTATTTTATTTAGACTAGCTAAAATAGCATTTTATATTATGCTTTATAAAAATAAAATATTTATTCACTATTTTTCTGCATCAATTTATATTTTTTTTTAGATCACAGATGTACAGTATACATCGGATATTATGTACCAAGTTATCGCCGGAAAAGTCATCATAAACGTCATGGACATCACCACCACCATCATCATCATCATCATTCTAAACCTTCATTCACTAATGGAGCTGAACATGACATTAGTACACCAGGTAACTTTTTAAAAAGTCAATTATTAGTAAACACACTTATGATTTTTAAAGTTTAAAAATGCTGGTCATCAAGAGAACTTAAATTTTCCATATGGGTTTGTGAGAATTTTATTTTTATTAACCAGCTTCAAACAAATGAGGTTATACAATTTGTTTGCAGTTTGTATATATACATTTTCTGTATGTGTTTCCATGCATAATTTTTAAACAGATGCTCAAATTTTGATAATAATTTTTTTGTTAGAAAGGGTTCATTTTAGCGATGTTCCTTATTGTTTTTAGTTTTTAAGCTCTAACTTTCATAAAAAAATGACCAATTGCCATTTTATTTGAATATGTTCTTGAGGTTCTCAGTAGTACTTATCGTATCATATTTACAAAAACTTATCAAAAGTTTTGATACAGGGATCTTCAGCTGCAGATTAAAATGAGTAATCTTAGCAACAATCATATTTAAAGTAAATGTGGATAACAATAAAGGCTGTCACAAAAAACTCTATTGTGTCAAACTACTCTAAGTTTTAAAGGTACTTATTAACCGACTCAAAAAAGGAGGAGGTTATCAATTCGACGTGTATGTATTTTTTTTTTTTTATGTATGTACACCGATTACTCCGGAACTATGCGTCCTATTTATGTGATTTTTTTTTTATTCGAAAGAGAATACTCTCGAATTGGTCCCATTTAAATTTTATTAAAATTGGTTCAATACTTTTTCAGAAATTCAACAAAAACGAAAAAAAAATAAGCATTTTAAAAATAGTTAATTTGTTGGCTTTTGAGTGTTGCCAAATTTGAAAAGCAAAATTACATAAAATTGTGAATTAGATAAATATAATACAACGTACAGATAAAAACTTTAAATTATGCTACAATAGATCTACTTTTGAATCTTTTAAAATCTTTTATGTATGTTCACCAATTACTCCAGAACTATGCGTCCTATTTATGTGATTTTTTTTTTATTTGAAAGAGAATACTCTCAAATTGGTCCCATTTAAATTTTATGAAAATTGGTTCAGTACTTTTTCAGAAATTCAATAAAAACGAAAAAAAATAAGCATTTTAAAAATAGTTAATTTGTTGGGCAGACGACTTTCATTTAATATCATAAAATATTCTATTACGTGAATTTGCAAATAATAAAAAGACTGACATATTTAAATCAGCTTTAACTTGTCAGATTTATTTTCATAGAACAAACTTTTTAAGATCTAAACAAAAAGTTTTGAGTGTTGCTAAATTTGAAAAGCAAAATTACATAAAATTGTAAATTGGATAAATATAATACAACGTATGGATGAAAACTATAAATTATGCCACAACAAATCTACTTTTGAATCTTTTAAAAGTTCCATTGTTGCAGTTTCACAGCGGTTTGGCATATTTTGGTGAGCGTTTATTGGCGCATAATTAAATACATTGTTGTTTCAAATCCCATACAAATGTACAAGTTACAGAAAATATTTGGCGATTTATCACCTGTGGCGCACTAGTTGGAAACTGCCTTTAAAATATCCAATATCTATATTATATTATACAATACAGTTGTATATAAATGCTTCTGCAATTGTCTTTTAATATTTCTACTACATAATATTAACTATAGAGTGACAATATAGAAAAAAAGGGGTTACTCCAAATAGTATTATAGGCGATATTGTTGGCACAGTGTATTTACCTTGTACAGATCGTAAAAATCAGTACACATTAAGCATAAGCACCGAAATCAGTGAATTACACAGTTATCAAAACTGTAGTATACAGCCCGATTATGACACAATATCCAAGACGATTAGGTGAGAATAATGGTAAAATTTCTAATCTTCCGTAATCGAGTCTACTGCCAAGATTAGCGTGAAATAAAAAAGTCCTTCCGGCCTGTACCGGGAGGAAAAGGTAGCTTTCCTATGTCTTCGTTTTAAAATTTTAGCTAATGTTACACGAAAACAGCAAGTTAAAATGCGAAGAAATGTTTACAAAAGATTCGTTAATACTGAATTTGAATAAGAAATTCGCCAAATTATTGAGCAATAGCCAAACTGGCTTCATTTATGAAGACTTATTTTGGTCGCCAAATTTGGCGATATTTCGCCAATTTTGGCGCTAACGGATATGAATATATAGTTTTATGCGTATGATTAGGAAAATTATTACAACAATGAAAGAAAATAATTTGCGAGTAATCACGTTAATGTGCTGTTTTGTTTCAAAATGTCAGCCACCCTAGAATTTCAAACTGCTCTATCTCAACCATTTTTTAAAATAGAGGTAAACCAAAAAATGCTCTGGAATCCTTGTACCAAAGCCTAACACGTAATTAAAAAATAAATTTGAATTTTTAACTTTTTGGAATATTTATTTCAGTTTTAAATTTTTAAATGGCCGCCATCTTGAAACAAAATGGCGGACCAAGCTGGCCAACGAACTCGGTTGAGACATTCGTTAGCTTAATACACACAATTAGTTTCATCAAAATTGATTTATAAATACGAGCGTTATCGTATGACATAGGTCAGATATATATATATATATATATATATATATATATATATATATATATATAATTATAATATCTATGAATTTCAAAAAACATATCAAGTTCTATTATCATTCTACTTAAATCTCCAAAGAGATAATTAATGATATTGTGTATACAGAATACCACATAGCTAATAATTAACATGTGCAAACATAATATTACCATAGCTTGTGCTTCAATGGTAATTGGCCAAATTTTACTCATACCTAAAGAATATTGAAAAAAGTCCTTCCGGCCTGTACCGGGAGGAAAAGGTAGCTTTCCTATATCTTCGTTTTAAAATTTTAGCTAATGTTACACGAAAACAGCAAACTAAAATGCAAAGAAACGTTTACAAAAGATTCGTTAATACTGAATTTGAATAAGAAATTCGCCAAATTGGCTTCATTTACGAAGACTTATTTTGATCGCCAAATTTGGCGATATTTCGCCAAATGTCGCCCAATTTTGTCGCCAATGTCGCCCATTTTGGCGTTAACGGATATGAATATATAGTTTTATGCGTATGATTGGGAAAATTATTACAACAATGAAAGAAAATAATTTGCGAGTAATCGCGTTAATGTGCTGTTTTGTTTCAAAATGTCAGCCACCCTAGAATTTCAAACTGCTCTATCTCAGCCATTTTTTAAGATAGAGGTAAACCAAAAAAAGCTCTGGAATCCTTGTATCAAGGCCTAACACGTAATTAAAAAATAAATTTTAATTTTTAAATTTTTTGTATATTTATTTTAGATTTTAAGTTATTTTACATCTTTAAATGGCCGCCATCTTGTTTCAAGATGGCGGACCAAGCTGGCCAACGAACTCGGTCGAGACATTAGTGACCTTAATACACACAATTAGTTTCATCAAAATCGATTCATAATTACGGGCGTTATCGTATGACATAGGTCAAATATATATATATATATATATATATATATATATATATATATATGGATATATCTATATATATAAATCAACATTTGGACGGAGGGTGGTTTTGGGGTCTGGGGGTCATGATCGGTGAAAATATATCGAAATTTTCCGGAACTGCTTTCCTCCGAACGGCTGCAATAGGTAGCTTTATACTTTTTTGTATTGAAAGCTACCTAAAAGAAAAAAGAAATAGAGAGAAAGGGAAAAAAAAAAAATTATAAATTGGAGTTGCAATTAAGTAAATACAAATGGATTAATAAATTAAATATGAACCATATACAATGGAAAATTGGATCACATGAGAATTAAATATGAATTGGATATGAAAAAACACATGCACATGTACTCATATATATATGGATATATGGATATATCTATAGATATAAATCAACATTTGAACGGAGGGTGGTTTTGGGGTCTGGGGGTCATGATCGGTGAAAATATATCGAAATTTTCCGGAACTGCTTCTGCAATAGGTAGCTTTATACTTTTTTGTATTGAAAGTTACCTAAAAATATATTAGCAACAATATGGTTTAATATAAATATAGATATCATTAAAGGCTTTAGACATTAGATGAGAATAATGATAAATTTTCTAATCTTCCGTTATCGAGTCTACTGCCAAGGTTAGCGTGAAATAAAAAATATATTAGCAACAATATGGTTTAATGTTAATATAGATATCATTAAAAGCTTTAAAGACATTAGATGAGAATAAAGGTAAATTAATGTAAATATGGATATCACTAAAGTAATAAATAAATAAATAAACTTTGTAACCAAAAAAAAAGAACCGACTTCAAAAACTACTAAAAAGCGAAAAATAAACTTTTTAACCAAAAATTGAACCGACTTCAAAAACTACTAAAAAGCGAAAAATAAATTTTTTAACCAAAAATAGAACAGACTTCAAAAACTACTACAAAGTAAAAAATAATTTTTTTTAGGTAATAGTTAATAAGAAATTAAATTAAGAGCATTGTATTTACCATGCATATTATTATATTTATGTACATTAATTTGATTTTTTGGAGTCGGTGCCAGCCAAGCCAAGTACAAAATTCAAAACAAAATATCCAATATACATCGTAACACGCGTATAAATTATATCTACATAAATACGAGACAATAAAAAAAATACATATAACTCATCAAATGGTAGAAAATACAATGATTTAAATGATTAACTAATTTCCAAAGCAATGTTTGTCTACATATAGTTGCTAATCTCATTTGAAAATACACATTTATAACATCAGATGAAACGTTTAAAAATGGTAACATGGCTTTAACTTGTCTTGGCTGGCACCGACTCCAAAAAATCAAATTAATGTACATAAATATAATAATATGCATGGTAAATACAATGCTCTTAATTTAATTTCTTATTAACTATTATCTAAAAAAATTAAACTTTTTAACCAAAAATAGAACCGACTTCATAAACTACTACAAAGTAAAAAATAATTTTTTTTAGGTAATAGTTAATAAGAAATTAAATTAAGAGCATTGTATTTACCATGCATATTATTATATTTATATACATTAATTTGTTTTTTTGGAGTCGGTGCCAGCCAAGCCAAGTTAAAGTCATGTTACCATTTTTAAACATCCATATATTTAAAGCTGTTTGGTAATTCTGTCAAATCTATTCCATCGAAATTCGATCGAATACGCATGCGTCAAAAAATCACCGGCCAATGAGGTGAGGGTCTATGACTGTCTCTACAAACGTGTTTGGGATCGTATCATCTGTTGTTTTTTTCTGTTGTCACGTTGCGTTAAACCTAGGAAGATATTTATCTAGAACTCACTGTGGAGTGTTTAGAAGGTATTTATTTTATTTATTGTAATTTGTATGAATACTTAGATGTCCATTTCGGATTTACTGTTTAAAAATGAATTTAGGCTCATAAGTTGGCGAAATCCCGATGGAAATTTTTTTTTTAGATCTCTATCATTTTGTTTATATAGTACAGAAAATAATTATTCAAACGTGTAGAACACGTAATACAAAATTGGACCACTTATGGTCTGTTTATTATCGGGAATGAATCTTATGGTGTTCCGATTGATAATGAATTCGATTATGTAAATATAATGTCAAAAGACAGTACGCACGGTAGTAATATTTTTATTATTATGTGTTCGAAAAAAGCGAATCTGAGCGCCTGAATATAAATTATAAAATATTATTTCTATATTTAGCAACTAAATATTTAATAAATATGCAGGAATGTGACTAGCTTTATGTGAATGTATAATATATGTAAGTCTGAACTTTAGCATTATTTTTTAACAGAAATATATTATCTCTATTCGATTTAAAAGTTTTGTCATTACATAAGTGTGCTATTTAATTTGTAAAGAGTATGTATGCATTATATTGTTTGTATGTATACAAATGTTTAGAATGTTTTGATTTGTAAACTCTTAATATTTGAATAATGTTTACATTATATTTGTTTGTATGTATACAAACAATATATGTATACAAAGAAGTATATATACAAACAATATTAATATTTACATTGTATTGTTTGTATGTATACAAATCTTGAATGTTTTAATTTATTACATTCATTTTTTACCAGTTTGCATGTCCGTTCATGGGCGATTCATATGAAACTCATAATTTGTCACAAATTGGTGATTTTATTGATTTAGTGCTTTGCCCAAGAATGTGGAAAACAAAACTATTTTTGACATCGGGTGAAATGAATGAGGTTATTTCGGTTTTTATTTTGTATATAAAAAATGTTATATGTAAAAAAATCCTGGCCATTAATCACATTGTTTTTTGTATATTTAAAGACGATTACTTATTCTTTGTAATTATTTTTTTGCTGGGGGTTTTTGAGCAAAATAATATTACTTCATAGCTAGAACCAGTTCTGCTAATCATTAATATTTTCTTAATCCTTTGACCGCTGAGCAAATGGGCAAATTTGTAATGTTTTTTCTGTTATTTTTTTTAAATGTCAAAAAAAGATAAATTTTCAAAATTGGTATAAAAAACTTAGGTACTTCTCTATTATCCCATCGTCCACTTTTCATAACAAAATACTATTGCCAAAATGTATGATTAAATGCCAAAAATGCAATCCCATTTACTTGATGTCGGAAGCATTATACGTGTTTGTTATGTCGTCAAGTGGTTTTTAATTCAACATTTGCGCGTATTAATGACAACGTTCTCCCGTTTATTTGGCGTTACAGTTTGGCGATAGTTTTTTGTTATGAAAAGTGGTCGATGAGATAATAGAGAAGTACCAAAACTTAATTACGTATATGAGTAGATTCCTTGACTATATTAATCATTACTCAATATTTTAAAACTGCATCATATTTGTAGAATTATATTAATTTAAACAATGCTTCTATTGAAGTGTGAAGAAGCACATACTTCTATGAAGAACCATATATTTACATAATCGTTTTCATTAGCAATCGGAACACCATAAGATTCATCCCCGATAATAAACGGACTATAAGTGGTCCAATTTTGTATTACGTGTTCTACGATATTTTACGTACGTTTGAATAATTATTTTCTGTACTATATACACAAAATGATAGAGATCTAAAAACACAATTTCCATCGGGATTGATTTTGCGAATGTTAAATGAGCCTAAATTCATTTTTAAACAGTAAATCCGAAATGGACACCTAAGTATTCATACAAATTATAATAAATAAAATAAATACCTTCTAAACACTCCACAGTGAGTTCTATATAAATACCTTCCTAGGTTTAATGCAATGTGCAAGAAAAAAAAAAACAGGAGATGATCCCAAACACGTTAATAGAGACAGTAATAGACTCTCACCTCATTGGCCGGCGATTTTTTTGACGCATGCGTATTGGGTCGAATATTGTTGAAAAATGATTTTGAAGAAAAAATCGGGAAATTCACAAAATGGTTTCGGGAAAAACTTCACCAAATGGTTTAAAAATTCTTTGAGTGACAGCGGGAAAAAAATTTCGTTTTACATTCAATCATCGCAATTGGCGAGTGTGACTATTAAGTTTAGCCAGTACTGGCAATAACATCAATTACCAATTTTCAGTATTACTCGCCGATTGGTGAGTGTTAATTTTGTCTTATATCACAAACTGTATTTACATATACTACTAGATATAATGATTATGAACCATGATTTTTCTATTATTGGGCGAGATTCATGTTTTTTCAGCAATTCTTTGACGAAATTCATGTTTTTTCAGCGATCCTTTGAAGAATTTCGCATTTTTCTCATGATCCTTAACGAAATTCGCATTTTCCAGCGATTCTTTGATAAAATACATTTTATTCCGCAATTTTTAGACGAAATTTAGTAAAAAAGCATGACCTTTTGGTGAACTTTCCTTTTTTGCGATTCTTTGACAAAATTTGCTTATCTTTCACGATCCTTTTGCATAATTAATGTTTTTTCTGATGTCTTTTAACGAAAGTCATGTTTCCCCATGATCCTTTGATGAATTTAGTGTTTTTTCCTCAATCATTTGACGAAATCTGTGATTCCCCCCCCCCCCCCCGCGAAGATTGGTTAGATGTTTTTAGTCTGCAGGTGCCCTAAAAAGTCTGTGACGCCCGTTGCTGCATTGCACACATTCTTTCTTCCATGGTGCATCGAACGAAGAAAATTCATCCTAAAGAATCATTGTTTCATTCTTGACATTTCTGGAAAGAAACAACGTTCAACTCATTGGCTGAATTGTAAAGGGCGAAATGTGTCAAACATTAGCGGAAAGAAAGTGCGCAATTTGTTCGTTAATGGATAAAATCATGAAATTCATTAATCAATAGTTGATAAATTCGTCAATCGATAGCAGAAAAATCGCAAAATTCATTAATCGACAGTGGAAAAATCGCAAAATTCATCAACTGGTTTCGGGGGAAAAAGTTTTCGAATATCGTCAAATGGCTTCGAGAAAAAAAATCACAATCCGTCAATTTCGGAGAAAAAATCGTGAAATTCGCCAAATGGTTTCGAAATTTGTCGAGCGACAGCGGAGAAAAAAATCTTTTTCCATTCAATCATTGCAATTGGTGAGTGTGACTATTATGTTTGACCAGTGGTGGCAATAAAGTCCATTGCCAAATTTTCAGGATTACTCGCTGTTTGGCAAGTGCTAATTTTGTCCTATACTTCAAAACCCTTTTGATCATAGCATCAGTGTGCAGGACAATTTTTTTAAGTGAACCATTTGATGAATTTTGTGATTTTTCCATTATCGATTGACCGATTTTACTGCTATCGATTGTTGAATTTTATAATTTATCAACTATTGATTAGCGAATTTCATGATTTTTTCCATGAACGTTTGACGAATTACGCAAAAAAATTAAGAATATCGTTAAATTGTCTTGGGTAAAAAAAAATTTAATATTGTCAAATGCCTTCGAGAAAAAGTTGCAAGTTGGAACGCCTGTGACCTCTTTTTCATGTTATGCATCTCGGGTCTATCCCCCCAAGTGGGACACTTTTCTAAATTTTGCAGACACCTCTCATGTGATATATCGCTGGAAAATTCTTTGACCGCTTATTCATGTTATGCATCTCCGGGGTCCATCCCGCCACCCCCCCTCCCCCCCCCAAAGGGTACTTTATAAATTTTGCACACAACCCTCATGTTATATATCATTGGAAAGGTCTGTGACTGCTTAATCATATTATGCATCTCGGGTCTATCCCCCCCCCCCCCAAGTGGGACACTTTTCTAAATTTTGCAGACACCTCTCATGTGGTATATCGCTGGAAAAGTCTTTGACCGCTTATTCATGTTATGCATCTCCAGGGTCCATCCAGCCACCCCCCCCCTCCCCCCCTAAGGAAGGCACTTTTATAAATTTTGTTGACACATCTCATGTGATATATCGCTGGAAAAGTCTTTGACCACTTATTCATGTTATGCATCTCTGGGGTCCATCCCGCCACCCCCCCTCCCCCCCCCAAAGGGTACTTTATAAATTTTGCACACAACCCTCATGTTATATATCATTGGAAAGGTCTGTGACTGCTTAATCATATTATGCATCTCGGGTCTATCCCCCCCCCCCCCCAAGTGGGACACTTTTCTAAATTTTGCAGACACCTCTCATGTGATATATCGCTGGAAAAGTCTTTGACCGCTTATTCATGTTATGCATCTCCGGGGTCCATCCCGCCACCCCCCCCCCCCCCTAAGGAAGGAACTTTTATAAATTTTGTTGACACCCCTCACGTTATATATTGTTGGAAAGGTCTGTGACTGCTTAATCATATTATGCATCTCCGATGTCCATCTCCCCACTTTGCCCCCCCCAAAGGGTACTTTATAAATTTTGCACACAACCCTCATATTATATATCATTGGAAAGGTCTGTGACTGCTTAATCGTATTATGCATCTCTGATGTCCATCTCCCCACTTTGCCCCCCCCCACCCCCCCAAAGGGTACTTTATAAATTTTGCACACAACCCTCATGTTATATATCATTGGAAAGGTCTGTGACCACTTAATCATATTATGCATCTCAAATGTCCAACTCCCGACTTTGCCCCCCCCCCCACCCCCCCAAGGGATACTTTTCTAAATTTTGTTGACACCCCTCATGTCATATATTGTTGGAAAGGTCTGTGACTGCTTAATCATATTATGCATCTCCGATGTTCATCTCCCCACTTTGCCCCCCCCCCCCCAAAGGGTACTTTATAAATTTTGCACACAACCCTCATGTTATATATCATTGGAAAGGTCTGTGACTGCTTAATCGTATTATGCATCTCTGATGTCCATCTCACCACTTTGCCCCCCCCACCCCCCCAAAGGGTACTTTATAAATTTTGCACACAACCCTCATGTTATATATCATTGGAAAGGTCTGTGACCACTTAATCATATTATGCATCTCAAATGTCCAACTCCCGACTTTGCCCCCCCCACCCCCCCAAGGGATACTTTTCTAAATTTTGTTGACACCCCTCATGTCATATATTGTTGGAAAGGTCTGTGACTGCTTAATCATATTATGCATCTCCGATGCCCATCTCCCCACTTTGCCCCCCCCCCCAAGGGGTACTTTCTAAATTTTGCACACAACCCTCATGTTATATATCATTGGAAAGGTCTGTGACCACTTAATCATATTATCCTCCCCACTATGAAATTTGTCAAGTTAAAGCAACTATAAATTTTATTTTTATGGTACTATCAAGTTGTTTGCCGTCAAATTTTGACGGGTTCCATCTAGTTTCATCTGATGTTATAAATGTGTATTTTCAAAAGAGATTAGCAACTATATGTCGACAAACATTGCTTTGGAAATTAGTTAATCATTTAAATCATTGTATTTTCTACCATTTGATGAGTTATATGTATTTTTTTTTTATTGTCTCGTATTTCTGTAGATATAATTTATACGCGTGTTACGATTTATATTGGATATTTTGTTTTGAATTTTGTTCTTGGCTTGGCTGGCACAGACTCCAAAAAATCAAATTAATGTATATAAATATAATAATATGCATGGTAAATACAATGCTCTTAATTTAATTTCTTATTAACTATTACCTAAAAAAAAATATTTTTTACTTTGTAGTAGTTTTTGAAGTCGGTTCTATTTTTGGTTAAAAAATTTATTTATCATATAATACACCACTCGATCTGTACAAGGCTTTTGCACTGCATTCATCGAGATTAGTACAGTGATGAATTCAGGGGCTGACCCGAGCAGGACTTCCCCCTCCTTCCCTGGGAGCACTGAAATGTGCCCCAGAAAATTTTGTATTTGATACTTACGTATTATCCAGACCAAAGAATATTCACTGCATAAACAATCGCGATGGAAATATTAATTGCAGTAACCCTTATTATTACTTATGTTTTTACTTTCTTCATTTTAACTGAAAACTAGTCAGTATTATACAGTTGCCATATTAAAGTCAGTGGTGAAAGTATTTATATACTTATAACTATATAATATGATATAGCATATATATAGATATAATGTACTATATTCATTGATACAATATATTTATATTACATAATATTTATATTATATTCATTATGGTGGGCAAAATAAATCACTGGAAATAAAACTACCATCTTTAATATCGTTTATTGATAAAAGCCATCAATTTGATGTTAGGTTGTATTTAATAAATGTATTATATGCTAAATTACTATTTTGTATTACAGTAAAACCCGCTTAAGAAATTTCCCAAGGGAATGGAAGGCAAAAACTTCTTAAACGGGAAAAGTAAGAATGTTTGAAAAAATCAATAGTTTAAGTACTGATATTCAGAAGAGTTTTTTTGTTTTTACATTATTAAAGTAATACATAGAATAATTTATGTAAAGTTGAGATCTACTTAAGAAATTTAAATTGATTTGCACACTTAAAAAAATCAGTTAATAAAGTAAAAATACATAATTACCTTAGAATATCTTTATTTAATCCAATGTTTGAAGACAAGAAATGTCTCTTGAAGCATCATTAGATATGCTTTTACAGAAAAAATTCGTTATAGTTTTTTGTTTCTGTTTTTTCTCAGTAATCTTTAGTTGATAACAGTCCAGTTGTCTTAAGCTTTTAAAAACTTCCTCAGGCACATTTTCAACACTTTCGATAAAATGGCGAAAGGTTTCTAGTCCTTTCACAGCATCCGAAAACTAGGAATATCCACATCCTCTTCTTCCGTTTCACTCATTTCTGCACCATCTTCTGTAACCATACAAATATCATCTACTGTAAGCATTTCACCTGGCAATACCTCATCATCTACTGACACATCCTCCTCAAACGATGTAGTGAAATCCATCCTTCTTTGTAGCGTCTTCCAATCATCTTCAATATCCAATTCATATTCTTCTGTTAATTCTCCATCCAAGAATTCTGCTTTTTGAAAACAATTGGCAATCACAGATGGTGTTATTAACTCCCAAGCAGATAAAAGGAAATGAATTGATTCCAAAACGTTCACTTTTCTCAGCTCTCCAGTATTGTCTAGTTTTTCAATCATCCATTTCGTTTTCTATATTGCTGCTTAAACACTTTAATTACTCCCTGATCCATAGGTTGTAAAATGGAAGTTAAGTTCGGTGGTAAAAAATGCACTTTTATGTTACTAAGATTATGTCTTTGGAATGGGCAGTGCATTTGTCTACGAAGATGATGATGTTTTGATTAGCTATCCTCATTTTGGCATTCAATCTTTTCAAATAAGCTTCAGAAATCATAATTGTAATCCAAGTGGTTTTGTTACTTTCATAATCACAAGGCAGTGATTTCATATTTCGAAGATGTCTGAGTTTCTTCGATTTTCCAATAACCAAAATTGGCAACTTTTCAGAACCGTCCATGATAGCACCTAATAAAATTGTAAGTCATTCCTTATTTCCTTTACCTCCATGACAATTTTCGCCTTTATATGCATACGTTTTATCCGGCAAAAGATTGTAGAAAAGTCCACACTCATCCATATTGAAAACATCTTTAGGATGATACCTGGTTATCAAATCTGGTAAGATTTTTTTCTATTCTTCGATTTCTTGTGGATCGACACTTTTAATTTCACCTTTTACAGAATTATAACTCAATCCAGCTCTTTTTTTCATTCTATCAATCCATCCATTTGAAGGGGTAAATTCAATCTCAATTTTTTTTTTTTTTTCAATTTCCTCAGCCTTTTTTCTAAGAATAGGTTCCTTATAGGAATATTGGCGGATCTAGCTTGTTTGAACCAAATTAACAACTTTGCTATTTTCCTTTTTTAATTTTTTGAGATTTATCAGATGTTTAAAATAAGATCTCGTTTTGCAACAATTCCATTCAGAGTAGACACTGGTATGTTCAACTTCTTTGCAAGTTCAACTCTTGTTATATTCAAGTTGTTGCCACTTCTTTCAAAATTTTGATTTTGTCTTCAATTGACAAGGCTTTTCTTTTAATTACTTTGCCCGACATTTTGGAAAAAAAATTAAATTTTTCATTTGTGAATGTTCTAGCGAGAAAGATTTGACATAACAAACTTCACATTGACTTCAAAATTTTGAATTGAATGAACCAAACACAACTTTGGTTCATCCCATTCTTGAAATGCTCCTATATTTTACACTTCCATTCACATATTAACTTGTATAAAAACTACATTGGTGTTATGAGCATTTCATATTGGATGTTTCCAAAAATAAATTTATAAGACTTACCCTTTCACCCCAAAGCAGAATATTTTGCAATGTTCTGCAACGAACCTTCAGCTGATAAAAAATGTTCTGCAGGAGTAAAAATGAAAATCACAGGGAGATGTTTTTGTATATGTAGCAGGAATGCAACTTCATCTTTTATAGAAATGCAAAAGACGTTTCGTAAAGCACTGACACACACATACCCAAAAGAAACATTATTTTGCAGAAAGATTTAATTTTAAAACCATGGCATTAACAAAGAATTTACAGGTCTGTCAATAATTTTAGAAGTGACATATTTTGAAATATCACTTTTATGGAGGATCCCACAACCAACTGACAATTTTTGCAATATTTTCCCACAACCGATTGACAAATTTTGCGAAAATTTTCCCAAATTGACAAATTTTTCGATTTTTATCGAGAACAATTAACAAATTTCCTAATATTTTTGAGATTTTTCCTTTGATTGACTAACGACTTTTGTATTTTTTCTCAGGACTGAATGACGAATTTCACGTTTTTTGATGCATTCCCCCCCCCCCCCCCCCCCCCACAATTAATTGGAAGAATTTCGTGATTTTTCCCCTGATCTACAGATGAATTTCGCAACATGTTTGAGATTTTTCACTTGACTGACTGGTGAATTTTACAATTTTTTTCTCGCTACCGATCGAGGAATCACACATTTTTTTCCTACGACTCACTGAAGTATTTATGGATTTTTTTCGATGATCTACTGTCAAATTTCACATGTGTTTACCCGCGACCGATTGGCGAATTTTAAGACTTTTTTCTACCAATTGACAAATTTTTCAGATTTTTCTCGCGACCAACTGACGAAGATCGCAGGGTTTTTTTTGGCGACTGATCAATGAATTTTGCTTTTTTCCCCACAACCGGCTGAAGAATTTCACGATTTTTTTCCATGATGAACTGATGAATTTGTGACCAATCGAGGAATTTTGTGAATTTCCCCCACAATTGATTGGAGAATTTCGGGAATTTTTCCAACGATCCACTGCCAATTTTCATGTCTTTTTACCCGCAACTGATGGGCAAGTTTTGCAGCTTTTTCTTGTGACTAATTGCTGAAAATCACGGGTTTTTCTTCTGCGACCCGACTGATCAAAGAATTTCGCTTTTTTTTTCGCAACTGGCTGAAAAATTTCATGATTTTTTCCCACACTCAACTGATGAATTTGCAACCAATTGACAAATTTTGCAATTTTTTCTCGCAACCAATCGACGAATTTCGTGATTTTTCCCGATGACTGATTGAAGAATTTTGGGATTTTTTCCAATGATCGACTGTGGAATTTAGAGTCTTTTACCAGGAACAGATTGGCAAATTTTGAGATATTTTCCATCAACCAATTTGCAAATTATGTAGCTTTTTCTTGCGACTGCTTAGCGAAAATCGTGGTTTATTTTCCCCAATTGATCGATGAATTTCGCATTTTTTTCTGCAACCGGCTGAAGAATTTCACGATCAACTGATTGAATTTCATAATTTTTTCCCGCGACTGATTGATGAATTTCACAATTTTTGTACATGAATGATTGAAGAATTTCATGATTTTTTTCTGATGCGTGGCTGACGAATTTTGCACTTTTTCTGGTGATCGATTGGATGACAAATTTCGCACTTTTTTCCAATGACTGAATGACGAATTTTGTTGAAATTGAGAATTTGAAATGTTCTGCAGAGAAGCTCGTTGTTCTGCGACATACGTCACACCTCTCGTTAACCCTCTCACTGACAAGCCGTGTTAATACATTCACTAAGCTCCAGTTTTCACTGCAATACAAGCATTTTTTAAATTAATATAATTCTATATATGTAATGTAGTTTTAATACATTGAGTAATGATTGATACCCTCAAGGTTTACATTCATATATATATATATATATATAATTAAGTTTTTTATATAATTTTGGAATAATCATCCTCTTTATCATTTAAAGTACAATACAGAGAAAACAACATTGCAATTTAGCCCTTTAGCTGGACGGTCAGAGGGTTAAGCACATTCTGCTTTGGGGCCCTTTCATTCCATAAGTAATCATTGTAAAAATATCTATTTCTCTTAATCTGAGCAATGGTGGAGTCAAATTTAATTATTTCTCTTATCTCATAAAAGTGACATAGACATCTGCATAAATCAGTATTTTGATTGGCTGTTGAGTAGTACCAAATCTTGGTTTTTCTAAGTGCACTTTCCAAGGTTACACCATACAGTGGTGCTTTTGAAATTTACGAATAATATTTTGGTACTTATTTTACTCCATATATTGGTTCAACATTGAATGGAAATTTTTAACAGTGTAGATTCTTTATGACTGTAAACATTTGACGAGATTTTACAGTCTAACTTGGCAATTCATTCTTGTGGGCCACTATAATAAGGAAGTACTGTTTGAATAATATACCATAATATGCCATTTTAATAATATGCATATGGAAGAAACCAGTAATGCATAAGAAAATACTGGTTTTATGTTAACTGGTCACAGGTGATAAATTTCCAAATATTTTTCCTATCACTATCATTCACATTTCATTTAAAATATAATTCTGTCTCTCATGTATACTATTAAAATCCGTTTGCGTATCTATGTAACCTCAAAAACTCGAAAACCACAGGACGCAGGGTTACGAAATTTGGAATACGGGTTGCTGGTAGGGCAGCCATGAACGATTGGGGCAAAAAATTCGAAAATTTTAAATAGATTTTTGATAGATTAAATATTAATTAAAATCCATCTACAACGAGATCTCATCAAAAATACGTTTTTCTATCTTCGGTTGGTTGGTTGTATAAAATCTCCGCGGAAGTCATTAAATAAATTAAGGTAGGGATCATTGCAACTGCGAGTCGAGTGTTTAAAATTGATGGATTAGATATTATATGACATGTAGACAATCAACTTAATTATTAACCATTGCTAAATACTAAAATCTTTTTTTTAAAGGATTTTATCGACTTAATGAATGATAATTAGCTGAACTTAAGGGTTTTTTTAACATGACATATATTAGTATGATAGAGATGATTAATACAGAAAACTTTATTTAACAGATTATTTGTTAAATTTGCAGTGATGGGGAAGGGGGGGGGGGGGTAAAATACTTTTTATTGAATATCACATTTATTTTACTTGACCACGCACCACCTGGTGGCGGCTTTTTCATTAATTGACCCTCCTAATAAATCCAAATCTACTGCTCTGATTTCAACAGAAATGATTACATTTAAGAAATTTAACATTTTTGCTTCACCTGTAACGTTTAATCGCTGTTTTATCATACCGCTATTTTAGAATAACAGTTTTCGTAAAAATTATGTTTCTAATAAAAGTACAGAGCCCGTATTCCGTTGATGCATACCAACAGTCAAAGTTAGTGATTTGTTGTTGAGCACTTGACTATGCGCCCCCTCGCGGCCCCTCCCTCAAGGCTTTTTCTCTAACTGTGCTTTATTTCCAGAACTCAGATAATTGTGTTCCGAACTTCTCAAAACCAGTTCCATTTTGCTAAATTATAATAAAAATCAGCATTCATAGCTTCAGGGTGTACTTCTAGAAAACAGTTACCAGTATTTCCGAATAACAGTCTAAGCCAAATTTCAAATTAAGTTCCTAGCTTAACCAAATGAATCAATGTTTAAAGATTTATATAGTGGCTCTTTTAATTTATAATTTGCTGAAAGGCACTTGAACATCTGCTCCCCCCACCCCCGTCCCTCCTTCAAGGCTTTTTTTGTCTAATTGTACCCTGTTTCCACATCTCAGCAACTAATTTTCTGATTTCAGCGCAACTGATTCCAAACATCATATTTAACTTAATAATCAACGTCTATATCATTAAAATAAATTTATGAGTAGCGGGTACCACTATTTCCGAATAACAGTCTAAGACAAATTTCTAAATAACTTCCTAGATTAACCAAACAAACGAATTTTTAAAGATACATAGGGGTCCTCTTAATTAGTAATTTACTGAAGTGAACTTGAACATCCGCTCCTGCCCGGCACCTCCTTCAAGGTTTTTTCTCTAACTGTGCCCGGTTTCCATACTCAGCAACTATCTTTCCGATTTCAACGCAACTGATTACAAACATTATAATTAACTTAATAGTCACCCTCTATAACATTAAAGTAAATTTAAGAGTAGTAGTTACCACTATTTCCGAATAATAGTTTAAGCCAAATTTGTAATTAAGTTCTTAGCTTAACCAAACGAACAAATTTTAAAAAATGCATAGTGGTCCTCCTAATTAGTCATTTTCCGAAGAACACTTGAACATCCCCTCCCCTAGGTGCCCCCTCAAGGTTATTTTCTCTAACTGTGCCTTATTTCAATAACTCAGCTAATAATGTTCCCATCTTCTACGAACCGCTTTTGTACCACGTCTACTATTACGGTGCCGTAAGCAACGGGAACGTGTGTCAGATGTTCGTTCGGAAAGAGGTTTGTTTAGAACAGAATGCTTGCTTCCCTGGCGGTGGAAGGTGGATATAAAAGATTTTACGGAGCGTACGAGCATGCCCGGTATACGGTGCCAAAGCCATCGGAGACCCGGGCCAGAGTTTCGTTTTTTAAGAGATTTAAGTTTATTACATGGGCCTGGGCAATGCCAGGCGGGTCAGCTAGAATAATATACTCTATTAAAATCCGTGCACGTATCTATCTATGTAACCTCAAAAACTCGGAAACCACAGGTCGCAGGGCTACAAAATTTGGCATACGGGTTGCTGGCAGGGAGCCCATGAACGATTGGAGCAAAAAATTCGAAAATTTTAAATGTATATATATTTTTTAATAATGTTTTTAATGAATTTTTGCTTTTTTTATGTCAACCCGTAATCGCACGAGTTCTAACCAGTTCTAAATGTTTACTGCAATGTGAGATATACATATTACGGACGCCATGCTGCAATACTAAGAAGCTGTAGCGGGTATTACGATAATTCTTTTACCTCGCATGCAAATAATTAGAGATTATTTAATTGCGCTTCATTATTTCATTTTTTTTAAATAAAGAAAAACATTTTATCACAAATATCAACAAAATTTTTATTCTGTTTATTCCCTTATTTCAAAGATGTAATTTTATGGTCTGCTGCCATAGCAACCTAAATTAAATTTCATTTTAAAAAATGCTCAGTATTATTTTTTTTTCTAAATCGTATAGTTATTGAACAACTCAACACTTTAACAGGGGAATTAAATTCCTTTTATTCACATTTTGGAACTAAATTCATGAACTCCCATGTGTAGAACGGGTTAAAGAGCTAGTTTCATTTAAAATAAATAAAAAATACATTAATTACATAGATTTAAAATACATGTCTTTCACTCATTTCATTTGAAATAATAATAAAAAATATAAGATGAAATAATACCTTAAACTAAAACATTTTATTTTAACATCAAATATTATTTCTAATTTACACATTTGAAAAATGGAAGCTGCTATTGATGAAATTTGCACAGGCTAACATAAAAGTACTGAAATACTACATTGATTTGTTTAGTATAAAGCTTTGTAACTTTTACATGCACTCTTTCAAAAGTGTTAATTCTTTATGAACTTTTAATAGTTTATTTATGTTTGATGTCAGTGAGTCAGTTAAGCTTGGTTCAACAAGCCTTATTGTATGAATTCTTTCTATTATATATATATATATACTAATAAAAGACAATTGCTCTGTCTGTGTGACTGCGATGGCTAGCAAAAACTAGCATACCTAGAAGCCTAAAATTTTGGGTGAAGATAGTCCAAGGCCTTTCCTGGTGCACCTGAGTCTCAGAGTTTTAATATTTTGAAAATTAGCCGAAATATTAATTACATTCATTACAAATCACATCGAAAATGCCATCTTTTTTATCAGAGTGGCTAAAAAAAGGAACTCCGGTTCTCGATTTGCAAGCAGAAATGAATGAATTTGAAATTTATTTACTAATTAGCGAGTTTCAAGAAAACTAATTGAGATATTGATTTGAAACTTTCTGAGCATATGTAGAAATATTTTTTGCATTTGACAATGCAATTTTTGTAAAATTCAGCCGGTAATTTTTCTTAATTTTTACAAAGAAACTGCAAATATCTGGCATCGCCAGTCAAAAAAAAATCTAAAAAAGTTTCAGTGAGGGATCAGCTTTCATTAAAAACTGAACTACAAAGAGATGTTTTCTGTCTGATCCCTCCATTTAATTTGCGAAAATGAAAGGAAATAATTGACAATTTTTACTAATGAACAAAAATTAAGTTAACTAATTAAGATATAGATTTGAATTGGAAGTACACTACCTGTATTTACTTGATGCATACCAACAATCAAAGTAAATGAATTATTGTTGAACACTTCACCTGGTGCCCCCTGGCAAACAATCCTACAAGTTTTTTTCTCTAACTGTGCATTCTTATCTTGGATTCTATGGCCCCAATCACAACAGGATTTGGATGATTCGACTTAGTTTTCAATCACATTATAGATTTTAGTTCCACCTTCCACCGTCAGGGGTGCATTTTTTTTCTCGAGTTCTAGGGACCCAATTTCGACAGGAATTGACTCTCTTGATACAGCGGGTACCCATGTCGGATGTTCGTATAGAACAAATTGTGTCCCCTGGTGGTGGAAAGTGGCACTAAAGGATTTTGCAGTGCATGCAGCTACTAGGGGCCGAACTAGGGGGGAGCAGAGTGGGCATGTGCCCCGGGCGCCAGCCGAAGGGGGCGCAAAATGAAGTTTTCGTTTGTAATGTATATATAATATGTGACATTTTGATAAAAATGTCTCGTAGCTGAGAAAAAAAAAATAAAAATAAAAATAAAAACTGAACCAAATCCATTAAAACTGACAAATAGATAAAAAGATTTGTCTAAAATACTAGATAGCAAATTAATAAGAAGAAAGAACTGTTCTCTTTGGCTATTTTTTTATACGAGGACACTTCCAATTTCAGAACCGTTTCCAAACAGTTTCACTAAAGTGAAAGTGTCCGAATAAAGAAAAAAAACTGTAACAAAAACTGAAAAAGTACAAACGCACAACATTAGATATCGACTGCAAGTATCCCTAGAAAAAAAATCAAAACGTATTAAGAACGCTCCCCCAGATTTAATATTAGCTACCGAATGTCTTCGCGTGATTAGTGTAAACTCTTAAGACAATGTGATTCATATCACTGGACTTTAAACGCCTCATTTGTAATACATACCGTAAAATCTGTGAAAATGAAATCTGTCTAAAACGGAATACAGTTTTAAATTTTAAAATTATATGTTCTCAACAGAAGGAATACCAACAATTATACTTGCTAAGACGAAAACCTGTATAAAATGGAATATTTTCCTGTTCCCTTCTATTCCGTTTTGTAGGTTTTATTGAATCAATATTTGATAAAGCTGATTACGTAGTTCAGTATTACCTATTTTCTGATAACATATTTTAAATTTAAAAGAAGTCGAGTCGGCTGTTAGAAACTTGGTAAAATTCTCTTCTCAGGGAGGGCGCCAAAATCCATGTTTGCCCCGGGCACAAGAAAGGCTAGTTTCGGCACTGGCGGCTATACATATGCATGTCTCTACTATACAGTGCCAGAGCCAGTGGGAACATGTGTCGGAGTTTCGTTCGTAAGGTGTGATAGCAAATATATATACCAAAATATTAATCCTGACTTTAAACAAGTAAATATTTATTTAAACCTTAAAAACAAAATAACTATTTACTAATTGACTTTATAATTTTAACACTAATTTTTTAATTTTCAAATTACAACTTTAATGTCTTCAATATTATACTGGCAAACTTTAACAAAAGAAACATTATAATCTTAAAGATATCACTTCAAAGAATTTATAAACATGACCAGAAATTAAGCTCCAGAAAAACCTTATCAATTATCTTTTTTTATACTCTATACAAATAAAAATAATTACTTTCATTTCAATTACTTTTATATTATCATGAATTCAGAGAAAGCAGTTTACCTTATGAAATGCTCAAAACCACTCCAGCATGCCAAGAGATTCCAACACCAATACCGAATGTCAAACCCAGATTATAAACAAACAGAACTGCCGAGCCAGTACTATTCAACCAAATGTTTGTGCTAATCAATGACCAGATTCAAAAGTTGCTCCTAACTAATCAAGAAAAATACCTTCTGTCATATTTCACTTATTTATTAAAAAAAAGTCCAAGCAACTGAAACATTAATTAAAAACCATATATAATTTTAAAAGAAAAAAAAAATTCACAGCATCTTCATAATCTTCCTTCACAATCCATCACACCATGGTAAATCTATTTCAACAAGTGAAGAACAAACATTTGGCTCTCTCTTTCTCCTTTCCCTTTACTGGTTATGACCACAGACTTCTCATAACTACCATTCTTGCCTTGAGGCTACGACTTCAAATTTTAGCTATTCTGCCACCAACCACCATATTGCTGCAAACTATTACATACAATCCCATTGTAGCATCTTCTCTTCCGCACCAAATCAGAGCTTAAAACATCTAACAACAAAGTAACATCAATGATCAAGAACTAACCCCTTCCCTTGAAAACCATGCTCTGATATACTTCTCCAGACCTAATTTATCTATTATAAGCTGGAACAAGTCGGAGGTTCGTTTATATCAGAATGCGTCCCTTGTCGGCAGAAGGTGGAAATAAAGGATTTTCTGTTGTGTGCACAGCACTTTTAAATAAATAATTTCATATAAAATAGGGTTAAAAATATAAAATCATACAAACTTTAGGTTTGTTTAATTTTATTATCACGGGCCCAGGCAATGCCAGATGGATCAGTTAGTATATATATCTATATCTATATATATATATATATATTTCTCTTACGTGGCGTGGAAATAAGGCTGAATTTCTAGATTATCGTTTGGCAGCAACCGTAGTTTTCAGCTCTAATATGGTGGCCATTGTGAGAGCATTGAAACTCAAACTAGCAATTATTAAAAATAAAATAACGTGTACGTAATCCAAAGCGTTTGAGATGATTCCTCATTTTAATTATGAATAATATCAGTAATTCCAAATGAATTCTCAACTCTTATTTAGAATTTATTTATGAATTTCACTTACATGAAAACCGGAGAGAATAAAAATATATACTGTCTAGATTGCACCTGCTGCCATTTATTGCTATCGTGAAACAGTAAAATGTCGAACGAAATTTAAACAATGATTGATGATATATATAAACTAACTTCCTATCACGTGGTGTTTTTTAAAATGAATTTAAGCAGTGCTGTACAATGTTATAGGAGCAATGAGTTTTAAACTAATTGTTTTTTCAAGATCCTTTTTTCATAGTATTTAAATGATTTATGCCCATTGGTAGCACCAATATAAATGCATTTTTAATTGTACTTTCAACGAAGTTTTCAATTACTTTTTTTACATTAAAAAAAATTGCCAATTTCATATGTTAAAATGATTTATGGTAGTACTTATTCTAGCTAGAATTGCTTGAACTGCGTAGCGGTTTAAATGTGCATTGCTTTACAATTCAAGGGAGTTGGCGAGCGTTAGTGAGTAGGGGGCTGAGCCCCTTAGTATATATATATATATATATTGATTGTGCTGATTTTTAAAAATTAATTTTGTATTATTTAGTTGCTCCTCCATCTGAAAGAGTTCATTTCATCTTGGGTGAAGAAGAAGGAGGAAGCCATGAACCCCATCCATTATTTAGCGAGATGGAAGAGTTATTTTATGATGGAGATGAAGTAGAATGGAGAGAAACTGCTCGGTACACATATTTTAATTATTTTTATTATATCATTATTTTTATTGATCACAAAATTCTTTTATTCTTTCGCTCTGGGTTTGATTGTCATTTAACTCTTTATGTCTCAAGTTATGAATTAAGAAAAATTGCTTTTCAATAACTATTTCCCTTAATATTTGAAGATACATTAGAAAAAATACATAGTAATGTAAAATTTATTAAGGATTTGTTCATTAAAATTGACTTATTAAATTGGTAGTTATAGATTTTTTTATAAAATATTTGCAACAATACTTATATTAATTAACAACCGATACTGTTTTATAAAATTTCTCAATACTTATAATATAAGTAAATAGAGTGACCTCTTTCTTATACATGTTCGAAGGGTCTGACTTAAAATCACACATAACTGAGAGGCTTTAAATTCTAGCTTTATACACATTATACATTATGCAAGACCAAAAAAAAAAATTAAATATATGTGTAATAACATTTTATAAGTTAAAAGGAGTGTAATATTATTACTTTAACAAATCTTTACACTTTAATGATACAATTTAGTCTCACTTTTAATTAAAAATATCCAATGAACATATTGTTGTGAGCTCGGGGTTCGTAAGGATTGATGCCAATATATAAGAACAATCAACAGACTTTATTTACTCCAAACAGTTCGATAAATACACCAATCTCTTCTCAAAGACACAAATATACAAATATTCAGTAGTAAATGCGGTCTTCTCTTTGTCATCAGTATGGATCTCTACTTGCCAATATCCACTCTTCAAATCTAGTGTGGAAAACCATTTATGTCCTGAAAGAGTATCCAGCGTGTCGTCTATTCTTGGTAGAGGATAGCTGTCCTTCTTCGTGATATCGTTAAGTTTTCGATAATCCACACAAAACCTTGTGGAGCCATCTTTCTTTCGGACCAACACGATGGGCCCACGGACTTGATGACGGTTCGATGATGTCACTATCCTGCATCTCTCGTAAGAGCTTAGAAACCTCTTCTTGTTTTGCAAACGGCAAGCATCTTGGATGCTGTTTAATCGGTGGATGGTCGGCAGTATCAATTCTATGACGTGTCAGAGAAGTGCGACCTATATCATTCTCGTTTTGTGAAAACACATCCGTAAATTCCTGGAACAGTCTTTCTGCGGCATGTCTCTGCTCAGGAGATAAATTCTCATTTTGTCCAATTTCAGGTGTTAAACTTGTAGGCGGCTCCGACAACGTCAAGCTCGGGTCTTTGCAAACACAGGTGACTGGAGCACAGGTAGCAAGCACTTCACCCTTCTGGATAATTCTAGACTTTTCACTTACATTCGCCATCCTCACGGGTATCACATCTCTCGACAGATCTACCAGCGCTGATGCTATTAGCACTCCTTTTGGGCTCTTCTCAGGATATCCAACCAAGCCACATTGAAAACTACTTTCGTTCTCAGTTAATCCAGGTATCATCATTTCGGTCCGAGGAGGGATGATAACATCTGCCTTGGCTGTGATCCGTAGAATAGACCCGGACTCATTTCCAAATTTGAAAATAGTGACATCTTCTTGAGCAGAGCGTAACTCCTTCTTAAAATCCAGTGTAAATCCATGCTCTTTTAAAATGTCCAGTCCGAGTATAAAAGGGTCTGAAATATCGGCCACATAGACTGTATGATGGTAAGCGACGTTCCCAAACTTTATTTTCAGTGTCATTCTTCCATGTATATCGATCTTATCTCCGGTCACAGTTTGAAGGATAACACGGGGTGGGGTTCAGAGGAGTTTTTCTTTCAGCCGCAGAGCTAGATCTTTCCGAACGATGGTCACATTGGCTCCTGTATCGATGATCATATTACAGGGCAAATCAATCCCACTTCTGACACCAAATGTTGTGAGCTCGGGGTTCGAAAGGACTGATGCCAATATATAAGAACAATCAAAAGGCTTTATTCACTATAAACAGTGCAATACGAACACCAATATCTTCTGAAAATTACAAGATATTTAGTAATCTTCAAATCCAATAAAAGCACAGCAAAATTTCACACAGAAACAATGTGTTCAATACGACGTATCAACGACAAAATCAATCCAAGAAACACAGTTCTCAATGCAAAGCCTCTCGTATGAATTCAATCGCAGTTGACAGACAACTAACTAACTGAACTGGTGGAGGTCCCTTATATAGACTTCAGAGATCTTTCCAGATTATTCCAGGGCTTCCTAATGCTAGAAATTACCAGAAGGTCCTTCAACTCTCGATAGAGTACTCCAAACGTGAAAGGATACCAATGTAAATGTATAAGGGGGGTTTGCACAAAAAGTCGCCAAATCCGTCGCCAACTTGGCGACAAAAATAAGTCACCAAAACCATCGCCAACTTGGCGATAAACTCATTCCTTGGCGATATTTCCATAGACTTCCATTATAAAGATGAGGGTGTAAGGTTGTTTTTCTTGCAAAGCATCTGAGGCCTTTAGCATTGAGTTACATGATGCTCAATAGGAAATACATTAATAATACTGCAATTTTCACAATAATAAAATAAATTTAAACAAATGGAATATTTACAGATATATACAAAATTCATAACATTGCCCCCCTCTCAAGGACTGCACGTCCCGGGCAGTTCAACCTTTGATCGGAAAGCAAACCCGTTGCCAACAAATGCTATACTATTCAAAACAGTCTATGTGGCCGATATTTCAGACCCTTTTATACTCGGACTGGACTTTTTAAAAGAGCATGGATTTACACTGGATTTTAAGAAGAATGAGTTACGCTCTGCTCAAGAAGATGTCACTATTTTCAAACTTGGAAATGAGTCCGGGTCTATTCTACGGATCACAGCCAAGGCAGATGTTATCATCCCTCCAATCCATTTTCAACTTCTATATCTGGAACCAAAAAGTACTGTAGAGGATTTGGCCACATATCGTCTTTTATTACCTCAGCTATGTCATCTGCAGATGCATCACCATGATCAGCAAACCATGTGAAAAATGTCCTTGGCTGTTCATGTGCTCTTTTTTCTACTGTTTTTCATCTGTGCTTGTCTTTCTTTGTGTCTTTTAGTTAAATCCATACCCTCTTTCCATTTGATTGGAGTAGACTGAGAAGCAGGATCACCTGAAGAGCCTAGATGAAATTCTTTCACGATGACGTCATTTTCAAAATATGGGTTTTCATCAAAATAAAATTTAATTCGGTACCCAGATTTAATGTCTTCGAATTCTTCAACTTCCAATTTTGTAAGGAAATGCAAACATTCTTCTTCCTCTTCATCAAGAATGGCAGATATTTGAGGATGATTGACAAAAGCGGTCACCCAAAAGTTTGGTATTTTCCGGATCAAAGGTTGAACTGCCCGGGACGTGCAGTCCTTGAGAGGGGGGCAATGTTATGAATTTTGTATATATCTGTAAATATTCCATTTGTTTAAATTTATTTTATTATTGTGAAAATTGCAGTATTATTAATGTATTTCCTATTGAGCATCATGTAACTCAATGCTAAAGGCCTCAGATGCTTTGCAAGAAAAACAACCTTACACCCTCATCTTTATAATGGAAGTCTATGGAAATATCGCCAAGGAATGGGTTTATCGCCAAGTTGGCGATGGTTTTGGCGACTTATTTTTGTCGCCAAATTTGGCGATATATTGCCAAATGTCGCTAAGTTGGCGACGGATTTGGCGACTTTTTGTGCAACCCCCCCCTTATACATTTACATTGGGATCCTTTCACGTTTGGAGTACTCAATCGAGAGTTGAAGGACCTTCTGGTAATTTCTAGCATTAGGAAGCCCTGGAATAATCTGGAAAGATCTCTGAAGTCTATATAAGGGACCTCCACCAGTTCAGTTAGTTAGTTGTCTGTCAACTGCGATTGAATTCATACGAGAGGCTTTGCATTGAGAACTGTGTTTCTCAATAGGAAATACATTAATAATACTGCAATTTTCACAATAATAAAATAAATTTAAACAAATGGAATATTTACAGATATATACAAAATTCATAACAATATAATGAAGCATTAATTGTATTTAAATAATAAAGTCCTTTATTAAAAAGTTGCCAATGCTAGTTTGTTTTTGCTTAGGTTGTGTTTGTAAAATGACCTTTTCTAACTCATTAAAATGTATCAAGGTATTTAATGTTACAGTATAATTTTACAGATAATGTCTTAATGTTTCTATGGCTTCTAAGGCAATAGCATGAGATGGGACAGTTAGAGTATTGCTTCCATCATCATCATCATCATCATCTTCTTCTTCTTCTTCTTCTTCAGTTGTAATGTCATAAAAATAATTTCAATGTCTCTTAATTCAGTAGATAAGTATCTTTTGGTCGTTAAATAGCTTGCCACAGAATTAAAAAATTGAAAACCTTATTTCATGTCTGAAAATTTTTGGAGTAATTCATAATTCTGTAACACTAATTCACGCAACAAGATTTTTTGTTAGAATTTGAATTTGTTTTGAATTATTTATTTTGAAAATAGTCATAGAATAACTGTTGTCAACTGATAACATTGAAAATTATTGCATTTTTATGTTATGGACACATATAGTTTAAGGGAAGTATTGTAGTAATAACAAGGGGGGGAAAAGACTCTGAAATTTTGGTATATCTTTACTTTTTGAGGTCCCCTGAATCTGCTTTTTCTATTTTTACAACAATTAGTATTTCCTTTCAGGTTCTCCCAAAGTCTGTTTTTGGTGTTTTTATGATGACTTATTAATTAATATTTGTATATGTGTTTGAACATGATAGCGCTCCAACGGTGTTTTGACTGAGCTCAAATTTTGCAGGTTTGTTATATATTATGAATAGACTATTCAATATTCTGAAACTATATGCCACTATTCAATCATTGTATAGAATTTTAGAAAAATTGGAAAAAGTGTTTCGTATCTAGACAATTTTTAAACAACTTTGTGACCAGAAATAACAAATAAGTACTGTTTATGTGGGGAAAAAAAATGTGACAGAGACCATAGATAACCAATAAATAATGCATTATTGCATTAGCCGTAAGAATACCATATTTGTGCTCTCTAAAAAAAGCAGTCAAAACATTTTTTAGGTTTGGAAAACCATCATTAATACAGTCTTTATCAATATGACCATTTAAACTGGTTTCATGTCCAACTTCAATATTGATCTTGGAATTATCAAATGTAATCTCCGAAACTAATTCTCTAGCAGCAAGATAATGTGTATTTATTTCCATCACATTCGGATTTTTTCATGACACAGTGTATTCATGGTAATATAAATCTCCTAAAATTAGGATATAGTCTATATCACACACCAATTACCGTAATCCTGAGTATGAGAAGCTACACGAGCAACTGCCGCAATGGCCATACATTGTTTACTATGGCTCACAGTGTCAAATCTGTCTGAGTCTTGATTAAAAGACCCTCTCAAAATAGCGCTATTATTACTATTTATGTTTGTGTACCAATTTACTTGCACTACTAGTAACGCATTTTGCTGTACAACTATTTTAGAAGCTACTGCAATATCATCTGTAATCTGCATAACCTCCGATATGTAACATTTGACATAAAAGCTGGTTGAACATCTCTATAATGAGAATTATTTAAAATTAACCACTTGAGAGCTCGTTGCAGTCTGCTTATGTCTATTTGAAATTGTCTTGAACAATGTAATTTATCTAAGCTTTCTATTATTATGAATATTCCAGATTGATTTAATTGATTTGGAAGTTGCTCAGCCAACTCAATGATATCTTGTGCAAATAAAACCACTTGGCTTTTGCACCAGTCTTGACTGAAGCGATTTTGAACTTTAATTATTTTTAAAAATGGAATAACTCTGCTTAATAATTGTTGTTCAACATAAGTTAGATCTGCTAATTCTCAATAAGTTCGGAATTTTTTTCTTTTTTAAGTTATTCACACATAAGTACGCGTTAGAATATCTCTTAAAATGAGTACATGATCAGGAAGTAAACGTGACAAACTTTATGTATGTAAAATCGTATGCTGCTGTGGATAAAGTGCTTTATTGCATATTTTGCAAGTATTATCACCGTATACATTAACTGCAGATTCAAAATCTTCTTTACAAAACTTTTTTCTGTGATTTTGTGCAGCGTCTTGCATTTGAGATAGTCGATTCGAGCACTCATCTTCAGTGTCATTTAAACTATGTTCACTATGCTGTATTTGCATGTTAGAAAGTCGTTGAGAATGTCTCTCTTCACTTTCATTTAGAAGACGTTTACTTTGTTGCATTGGAAATCTAACATATAGCTTGAAGCTGCAGGGGTTCGTTGATAGCTTCAGAGCCCCGAGCCCAACTCTTCCCGCATTTCGAGGTATTTAATTTGTTCATTTTTCCTTTTAAATTTGTCCGGTTTTGATTTTCAGATTTGTTTTCCCTTTCTACCTGGCTTCCGCTACTGTCTCGGCATAAGGGACGTAGCAAGGGCCATCACGCGAAACGCTGCTCTCCACGAATTCTGTGGCGGTATTACACGGCCAGTCGTTTTGAGCGTTCCTTTGGAGTCTCATTGGTCAAAAGTTCGCACCGTATACTAAATCTATGTTGTCTTTTATATGGCGACTCCCTAGACAATCTGAACTTTGAATATGTCCATTTTTTAGAAAGCCTTAACTCAAGATTGTCTAGAGATTTTGATTTAAGTTTAACAGCATACCTCTCTCTGTCTTTCTGAAGACGTAATCTTTTATCACTATCTGATTCTTGTGAACGCATCTTTCCCATTCGGATGACGTGCTTTGTTGATCTACCCATTATTTAAGTAGTTCTTCGTAGACTCAGTGATTTTTTTCCAATAAACACAGAAAAGTGAAGTATAATATATATATACTATAAGCAAAGCATCAATGCGTCATGGAGGATATATTTATATCTACAGCTACTATTCTTAGCACAGTCAAAAATCTAAAGTCTGTGACAATGATGTCATAGGGGTTCAAAAGTGATGACATGTATCAGTTATAAATATAAATAGTCAGATGTGCCAATCCCAAAACTTTCTTCTATCTCATACATGTTAAAACATACACTCAAAATCTCTCATACACTTCAAAACATTCACTATCACATTGGCAATAAAATCAATATTTTTCGTCATTCTATTGTACATCAGCTGCTTGTGAATTGGGTTACTTGGATGCGAGCATTTGATGCTGTCAAAGGTTTTATTAAAAAATATTTATTTAATGAATAATTTTGGTAAATTATAATTTCTATTACAAATTATTTATTTATTCAGTGGATGTTGAAATCAGGATAATTGGGTATTACTGTTTTAGTAACTAAAAAGTAGAAAATAAAATAAACTTTTACAAAAAAATATTAACAGACTTAAAAAAAAAGCACTAAAAAGTATTAAATAATTCTTTAAAATTCTCTAATGACAAAATGTTATACATTAACCAGTAATCTGATATCATGTGTCGGAAGATAAATTTAATATGTACAATTTAATACCCACCAAACATGGCTTTTAGAGAGAAAATTTTTTACAAAAGATGAATTTACAGACTTATGATTTACTTTATGAACATATACATATAAAAAGTAATCAATTACTTTTTGAAGTCAGTGCCAAACTACCTTAAGTATAGTAAGAATTGTGAATATATGGTATCTAGTGCCTACTAATTTATCGATTGGGATTGTTTGGCATAGACTTCAAAAAGTAATTGATTACTTTTTATATGTATATATTCGTAAAGTAAATCATAAGTCTGTAAATTCATCTTTTGTAAAAAATATCTCGAAAATCCATGTTTAGTGGGTATTAAATTGTACATATTAAATTTATCGTTTTTATTCCAACATATGATATCGGATTTGTGATTAATGGATAGCATTTTGTCATTAGAGAATTTTAAAGATTTAATACTTTTTAGTGCTTTTTTGAAGTTTGTTAATATTTTTTTGTAAAAATTTATTTTATATAACTGCTATAATAAACTGTTCTAGAAGTTGCATAAAATGCAACTAGTTTACAGTTATGACTTACTAACAACATGAATTTAACGTTTGTAATCATATATTTAATGTTAACAATTAAACAAATTGTCTTTTGTTTAATAATATTGTAAATATCTAATAACATTGCAATGCTGTTTGCGACATAAGATATGTCAAAGTGTGATATTTTTTGTGCCAAAACAAAAAAAATAGCCCAAATTGTCATTGAACTAATTTTTTTTTACAGAAATCATGACTTCCAAGTCTTATGGCGTAAACTGCACTCCAGTACGGCGATTTGTTAAGTTTTTATGAATTTCTTAAATGTGAATGGACTTATGAGACTCTTTGAACTATTTTTTTTTCTTTTGCCATGAAAAATTTCACTATTTGACAAGTCATGATGTAAACTGCACTCCAATATGACAGTTTGTTAAATTTTCATGATTTTTTAAAATCTGAACTTACTTTAGATTTCGTTGAACTCTTTTTTTTTCCATCGTCACAAAAATCTAGCTCTTTGACAAGTCTTACAGTGCAAACTGCACTTCAATAGGACAATTTGTTATTTTTTTGTATTAAATTTTAAAGTTGGAATTGAGTTTTGATGCACCTAATGCTTAACATTGTAAAAAAACACCAAAAGTTGTCACATATTTAAAAATATATGTATATCAATCCTCCTACTTTTTACTTCCTGCTGTTTTTAATATTTCATATGTAATTAAAATATGATTGGACTAATAATATGTATGGTCAAAAAATGTTTGAATACGTACAATTTTAAATTTATGAATTCAGTTGAATTATTCCTAATCTTGGATGATCAGAGGACAATGCTCAAAATGACAACAATGTTGCAATTTACTCATTTTGTCAATATGTATTCCATGTTAAATTTATCCTGTAATGCATATTTCTTTTTACAAAAATAATTTTCAGTGCTTCAAATTAAACTCTCTGAATCCTTTTTGTTTTTCCTGGGATTCTATTAATTGTTTTCTATTATTTGTAGATGGATAAAATTTGAAGAAGATGTAGAGGAAGGTGGTAATCGTTGGTCAAAACCTCATGTTGCTACTGTGTCGTTACACTCATTATTCGAATTACGAAGTTGCATGCTCAATGGGTCTGTCATTCTTGATATGGAATTGCAGACTTTTGAAGAAATAATAGGTAAGATTAAAATTTATTATTTAATATTTCAAATGATTTATTCTTTAGACTGAAATTTTTATTTCCTCTTAGGCCAGGGTATGAAATTTTTGATCATTGGGTTGTTATTGGTGACCACAAATTTGAGAGTGGCGAGCAAAAGAGACTGTACATAAGTATGCAGTCATTTTCATATCTCAAAACAACATTTTGCTTATTCTCGCCCAAAAATTGATTAATCATCTCACATCACCTTTCCCACTTCTCCACAGAAAATATATTTTAATTTCTCCCAACCCTTGATCCTTTAATTGACCTTATGGTAACTTAAACATGGAAGGTTCTGTTTTTCAATATATTAGAACAAAAATATTTTTTATTTTAGAATTAAATGCCTTTTTACATTTATTGCAAAGCTTCATCGACTTTCCATAATAAAATTTACTTTTACATTTATTTTTAATTATTTATTTGTTATTATAGATTTTTATTATTAGCCGAGCTTCATCCATCTATATGGTCGATTTGGAAGCCCCCAAAGTAAATTTTATCTGCAAACTGAAATTAAATATATAAACTACTTTATTCTAAAGTATACAAAAATAACTAATAAAGATTTCGTGATATTCCGGACAAATTTTCTGTGAGGGGCCCCAAACTTTCTCTACTAAATAAAATAACAAAAAAGTGGAATATTACCTGCAGGGCTATCTGATAAAAGCAAAAGATCTTTGAGAAAAGTGTAAAAGTTAACGTTTTTAATAAATATATTTGCATACAAATGCAGTTTGCTCTAGACTGGAAAATCCAAGTGAAAATTGACTCGCTATCACCAAAACTATATGTCAAATTCTAAACACTGAAAGTCAAATTTTAAAAAGTGTATAAAATTTTAAAGTCATAAATTAAGCAGTGTTTTACTTTCATAAATGCAGGATAGTATTTTTTTTTTTTTTTTGTATTTTTAATATTAATAATTCTTCACCCGAATTTGAGACTTCCATTTCACTGTTGAATGAAATAGTTCAAATATGTTAAATTTTACGTAAAATCTTTGAATTATCATTATTTTAATGAAATATGCTATCTATATTTATAGGATTACTAATATTTAAAATAATGAAATAAATCTACCAAAATAGTGTTAATCAAATTGTATTTATGTAGAATTTACATAAATAAATCTTCCACAAAAAATGCCCCTCCTCCTTCCAATTTACCATAACCTGCACTGGGGTCAGGGCCGGCGCTAGACATTTTACTGACTGAGGCGAGCATTATTTTGCCGCCCCTATGCCGTGATTGTTTTTTCACCACTTGTCAAACTGTTTTAAGAATAAGTAAATTAATTTTGCTAACTATGATTTATTTAAAAGAAAACAATTATATATAAAATTAATTTACAATTAAGAAATTTAAAATAACCAAATTACTTAAGAAATTTTGCATCTATTTTGAAAATATAACAACATTTAACTTGAAATTAAATGAATAAAAATTTTATCGTATTCTAGTAATATTTACAAACAAGTTAGAAATTGTACGTTAAACGTGACATATCAGGTGCGTTCGTTTTATAACTAGTTTCACAATGTAAAAAAAATCATCCTCATTATTTCAGTGAAATGAATTATGTTGTCTGCTAAGAGGAAAATGAGCATGCCTTTTTTATTTTTTTTATTAGATATGCCACGTTTACAAATGCGAATTTTTTTTTTCACCATGGAGATCTTGCTTTGTGAATGATTACCACCGTGTTTTAATATTTTTTTGACTCATAATGAACGAATCTCCTGTGTTTGTTTACTCTAATGGATTGAGATATTCAGTTAACGTAATTTCCACCGAAGTTATATCTCAGAATCTACATTGTTGATTGTAACTCATCTCTCAAGCAAACAATTTTTTTGATCGATCTTTCTAAAAATGCAACTTTTATGCGATTTTATTCGAAAAAATAATTTTGAATTAAAATGGCCGCTTGGCATATGGAAAAAAATGGGGTTAGCCCGTATTTGTTTTCCTCAGTCACATGACTTGCGCTTTTATTAACACTTTCCAACCTAGTTGAAAAGTGTTTATGACTTCGGTTTGTCTGGCCGTCTGCCGTCTGTCCGTGCTCTAACTCCCGTAAATATGCTCGGATTGCTCTGCAACTTTTATATGTTATAGTCGTTACCTATAGCATGTTCCCTATTTCAACGGAAGTGTGTAGCACTTATAGTTTTTTTACAGGGACACTCAAAACAATTCCGTTACATTGCGGTCTATGGGGAAAAATCATTGACGGTTTATTTAAATAATGTTTCACTATTTTAAACGCATTGAAATCTATATATATCACTAAGGTGCATTAGAAGAAGCTTAATATGGAATAGGGTGTGCATAGCACTTATAGTTACTTTACAGGGACAGTCAAAAGAATTCTGTTACATTACGTCTATGGAGAAAAATCGTCTGCGGTTTATTTAAATAATGTTTCCCTATTTTAAACGCATTGAAATTTATATATATCACTAAGGTGTATTTCAAGAGGCTTACTACAGAATAGTGTGTGTACAGCAGTCATCGTTCATTTACAGGGACACACAAAAGAATTCTCTACTGTAAGTTAACAATAATTCCTGGAAGTACGTTTTAAGTTACTGATCGCGATTTTAATTTTAACTCGCTTTTTGTCTATTATGTGGTGTGTATAAATTCTGTATATCCTATACAGGGAAGCACAAAAGTTCGCGAACACATTTCCATATTATTTAACTCCAGACGGAGAATTTTAAACTGTGCTACGCGTTTCCTAACTGAACTAAAATTTAACATCCTATGTAGTATATATACAAATCTATAGATCCTATACAGGGCTGAATAAAAGTATTCGGATTACTTAGATGTTATCTTTTAGCTTATTAAATGGTATGATTTGTAAAATTATTTTGAAAACGTTGGAAAGTGTTACATAATCTATGCTTGACGCATGATTTTTCGTTCTTGTTATATTAGATTACGTATGATAGAATTTAACAGAATAAAGAAAACTCTCATTAATAACTTTTTACGTTTTGGTTCGATTTTCATAACATTTGAAATGACTCGACAAAATTCTGCAGCGATTATATATATTAAATTTCAAATTATTCGGTTGGGTAGTTTTTGCACTGTTATATGCGGACAGATAGACGGACGTATCAGACGATGACTATAGGTGCTACGTATTTATATAATTACGAGCGCACCTAAAAAGCATCATATCAAGAATTAAATTGACGTTTCAAAATCTCATTCGCTTTGCTTTTCCTTTGGAAAATGCATTTATTGTAACAACGTTATGAATATTAGGAAAAAAAAAATTACATCAGGTGAAGCTAAGCTTAAAGTATACATTATTAAGAAAAATATGTCAAACATTTAAAAACAATCAAATTATGTATAAAATTTGTATAAAATTTTAAGTAGCAAAATAATAATATTAATAACAAGTTATATATCTTTTTGAAACTTGCACAAAAATAAATCCCTTATTAGTAGTATTTAAAATAAAATATTTATTAAAAATAAAACAAAATTTCAAGATCTAATTTTCCTTGATATTTCTTCGGCGAAGTCATTTATAATAGTACGGAAATCAATATTATAAATCAATCACATTATCAAGACAAAAATAGATAAACATACTAACGCAAACAACGCATCACATTCTTGAAATTAAATAGGAAAATTATGATATGAATTGAAAATTACATGATCATTTGAAATTGTATACATGAACATTAAATTTTACATCAGTAATATTTACAAAAACACGAGTATCAACGGTGAAATAAATAATTCAATACTAAATCGCCTTGAATTTTTTGCAAAATCGTTTATTATAGCACCCTAATATTAACAAATAATTGTTTTTTAATTTGCTAAAATAATTTAACTAACTGACCCGACCGGCGTTGCCCGGGCACATAAAAAAATAGCACGAAGCGCAAAAAAACTACAAATCGTAATATAAAAACGCAAAAAATATAAAAATCACTTCACGAATTCCGAATAAACTTTAATGAAAAGAAAAAAAATTACTACATTGGGATAGAAGACTGATGCCGGATTCCTTTTACTAATGTGGAAAAATCGCGGCGAATTGCGGAAAAAACACTAAAAGTTGCATACAAAAATCACAGAGAACAAAATATACTATTGGGCTAAGAGATTTAAAAAAATATTTTACGAATGTCCAAAAATCGCTGCAAAACGCTAAAAACTCTAAAAATCAAACAAAAGAATTCAAAAATTGCTGAACGAATTCCGAATAAACTTTATTGAAAAGAGGACAAAATTTTCTATATTGGGTTAAAAGATTAAAACCTGATTCCTTTAACTAATGTGGAAAAATTGCCGCGAAACACAAAACCACACTCGCTTAAAAAAAAAAAAAAAAAAAAAAAAAAAACGCAAAGGACAAAATTTACTACTGTATGTTTATACATTCTAACAGTAATTCTTTCCCGAAAGTCAAAAATTGGAGCGAAAAAACGTTAAAAATCGCATTGAAAATCGCTGAATACAAAATGTAATATATTGGGCCAAATGTTTGAAACCGAATTCCTTTTATGAATATCAAAAAATCGCCACGAAACGCAAAAAATGCTGAAAAATTGCATTGGAAATCGCAATAAAAATCACAAAAACTTCCAAAATCGTGGAGAACAAAATTTAATATGATACGCTAAAAGTTTGAAACAGAATTTTTTTTACGAATGTCAAAAAATTCAACAAGAAACGCGAAAACTTGAAAAAACTCGAAATTGCATTAAAAATCACTAAAAATTCAAAAATCTCGGGGAACAAAATTCACTACATAAGGCTGAAAGTTTGAAACCGAATTCCTCTTACGAATGTCAATAAATCGCCTCAAAACGCTAAAAATTGTAGAGAACAAAATTTACTAATAGTGAACTGAAATATTATAACAGGGATTATTCACGAATGCCAAAAAATTACCACGGAACGCGAAAAAATACTAATCATCGCTAAAAACTCGAAAATCGTAGCGATCAAAATTTATTATATTAAACTAAAAGTTTGAAACAGAATTATTTTTACGAATGTCAAAAAATCGCCATGGAACGCGGAAAAAGCAATTTGAAAATCACATTAAAAATTCAAAAATTGAGAAGGACAAAATTTACTGTATTATGCTAAAAGTTTTATGTTAAATACCTCTTACGAATATAAAAAAATCACTGCAGAACGCGAAAAATCGCTAAAATAAAAAAATAGAGGACAAAATTTACTATATTAGTCTAAAGATTTGAAACCGAATTCCTTTTAACAACGTCAAAAAATCGCCGCGAAACGGGAAAAAACTCTAAAAATCGTATACAAAAATTCAAAAATCGTTGTACGGATTCCGAATAAACTTTATTGAAAACGGGACAAACTTTACTATATTGGGCTAAAATTTTACAACCGGAATTCTTTTACTAAGGTAAAAAAATCGCCACAAAACAACAACAACAACAAAATAAAAAATGCTAGAAATCTCATAAAAATTGCTAAAAATTAAAAATTCTCACAGGAGCAAATTTACTACAGTTGGCTAAAACATTTTAAAAGGAATTATTTTTCGAATGTAAAAAAATCAGCGTGAAAGACGCTAAAAATCCCAATGAAAATCGCAGAAGACAAAATGTAATATATTAGGCTAAGTATTTGAAACCGAATTTCTTTTATGAATGTGAAGAAATCGCCGTGAAACGCCAGGAAATGCTAAAAATTATATTGAAAATCGGAAAAATTTCAAAAATCGCGTAGGACAAAATTTACTAAATTAGCAAGAAATCGCAGCAGAACGCGGAAAGACACTGAGAAAATCACATTAAAAATTGCATTAAATACAACTAAAATTTCCAAAATCGCGGAGAACAAAATTTACTATATTAGGCTAAAAGTTTGAATCAGAATTAATTTCTTTAACGAATATTAAAAAATCACCGCGAAACGCAAGAGAAAAAAATTTCGTCAAAAATCACTAATAATTCAAAAATTGCCATGAAGAAAATTTACTAAAGTGGACTAAAGCATTGTAACCGGAATTCTTCACTGTAATTATATGCAACTTCTTTGATTGTAATTGTATGCAATGTACTCCGTATTTTTATTTTAAATAAGAAAAAAAATCCCTTCTCTCTTTTTTTTCTTAAGTTTCGACACATACAATATGCGAGCCAAATGCCGCCCCTCTAGGGGTGCGCCCTGAAGCGGCTGTCTCACTTGCCTCACCCCTGGCGCCGGCCCTGACTGGGGTGTGTGTTAGATGGTACATTAGAGAAAAAAGTGAAAAAAAAATTATAATTATCTGAAATTGGCAAAATTCTTTTTTCTTATTGTTGCAAGAATATTGCCCCTCCCCCTTTCAAATGTTTTGTCTGTTTCCAAAAATAAAGTTTCTTGTGTTTATATATATATATATATATATATATACAGTATGCAGACATATGTTTTTATAAAAAAGGTTTTTGCTTCATTTCCATTAACAAGTTCTTTTCATTGTGAATTAACAGAAAGAACTTTTTTGTGGAAATGAAGCAAATCAGTTCGAAGGAGGCAATGTAAGGAAAAAATGTAGAGAATATTTGCATTGACTGTAATTCAAGGCTACAGTCAATCAAGCAGGACGGTAGTTCTGCCAAGTCACGCTATAAAAGAAAGGAGACTGCCAAACAAACAAATGCCAAGAATGAAACAGCGCACTACTACTGCTTATTATACAGGAAACAACTTCTCAATGTTAAATCGACCAAACATGCCAGATTAAAATATCCGATGTCAAAAGTATAAAGCATCGGAGAAAAATAAAACGAAAACTAGAAGAATCTAATGAAGAAATTTTTCAATTTGAGACCAAATTCATCTTTATAAGTAAATTATAAATAGAGATATAGAATTAAAAAAAAACGTTGAGTTACTTAAACTGATCACTTTTTTCTTCGTCAAACTTTTTTTTTTTTCAAATAACCTACAGACCGAACTAATGCACTGAAAAAAGTAAAGATTGTATTTTTGGACAGGTAATTACTTAATCTACTTTCTTTTATAAAATTCAGTGTAAAAAAAATGAAATTTCTATCATTAATTAGCAAAAAACTGTTAATTAACACTAAAATTAACAAATTATGCTAAAAGAGAGAGAAAACCCACCACTGACAGTGTACCATCTACATTATAATAGCACAAATCAGTTATGTGATAACCACATCAAGTTTCATCTACAAGTCAGCCATTTTTCTAAAGTGCTGAATTTTATTTGTTCTCAAGTGTATGAACTATGCTTAAGGGTTAAAGATGTTTTTACTTAAGACAATCAATATATCATAGTTAAAATTTATCTCTGGTATTTATTTCAGATTCAGTTTTAGATGACATTGAATCACATAATTTAATTCCTTCTGATTCAAGAGAATTTATAAAACAACTTCTAATGAGACCTCATCGTCATCAGCATGAACTACATCATGAATGGACAGATAAAGGAGCTCGTTTGCCTATAATTAGGTCTTTCACTGAAGTTGGCCGCAATTCTTCCAGAATAAGTGCACATCGTAAGTAATTGTTACTTTAACGCTTTATGATTGAAATTTTTAAATAAAACATAAAATTGGTTTAATATTTAATTGGAATAATGTTAATTAAATTAATTTTTGCATTTTATTAATTCTATTCATGCTCAGAATAGTGCCCAGTTTGTACCATATCAGTGAAATACATCTCTCAACTATTGTATCGGGTAACATTTGTCATCAGGGGTCGATGCAGGTTTTTTTCTTGGGGATTAATATTCATTTTTATATTTTTATAGGCCTATTTTATGAAAAGTAAAGGTTATTTTTGTGAAATTTATTATATTTTTGGGGAAAATAATATTTTGTAATGAATGTTAAAATCCAGTTACTCAAATTCAAACCAAGCATTTATTAACAAAAACTTTTTAAAATCCTTTTGCTGAAGTTTTTCTCTCTGGTGAACTTGTTTGTTTACAAATTACACATTTTAATACGTCACAAAATAATAAATTAATTAATAAATAGTAAGTTTTTATGGAATCAGGGGTCGATGCAAGTTTCTTTTCTTGGGGGGGGGGGGGGGGGGGGGGCATTTTGTGAAAAGTAAAGGTTATTTTGTGAAAAATAACATTTTGTAATGAAAGTTAAAATCTAACTTTCAACCAACAAGTTACTCTAATTCGAACCAAGTATTTACTAACAAAAACTTTTTAAAATCCTTTTGCTAAAGTTTTCCTCTCTGTTGAACTTGTTTGTTTACAAATTACACATTTTAAAATGTCACAAAATAATAAATAATTAATAAATAGTAAGTTTTTATGGAATAGAATTTTGTGAATGGGCCTGTTTTATTATAAAGAATTTTGTGAAGGGGCCCATTTTATTAAACTGATTTTTGTGAAGTGACCTGTTTTATTAATAGATTTTTGTGAAGGGGCTCTAAATAGGCCCCAAATCTTGCCTGGATTGACCCATGGTCATTGTTATTGTATTACTTTCATAAACATTGCTACAGAAAATACAGATTTCCCTCTCTATGAGGTGTCAGTTAATGCAGTAAATGTTTTTCAGATATTCCCTCAATTAACCCCTTTGCGATAAATATCCTTTACAAAATTGTTAATCTTTTATCACCAGTTTTTAAAAATAGAAGTTTTTGCCTAATTAAATTGCAGCAATGCTTTGATTAAATGAAGCAAAATTTTCAATTAAAATTCACTACTAGAAATAATCAAAGATTTTGACTTTATGCGCCACATATACGCGCCACTTATCAGAAAGAGATTAAAGTAATTAAAGTTTCAGTTGGTGCATAAAACACAAAATGGGTTTTTTTTTTTTTTTCCTTTTTGCCGGCCAATTGATCTCAAACTGAAAAAAAAAAAAACTTTTAAGAAATGAAAATTATATTTTCATATTGATGCAAAATATATTCTGAAAAGAAAAAAAAACTGCAATTGAGAATTGAAAAGCTTATACTTAAATAAATTAGAGGTATGTATGTTTGCATTAATCTAATTGTATTAAACACACTTTAAAATCAAATTATGAAAGTTTTTAATAATTAAGCTAGCAGTAAGTAAGTGAAGAAAAAATCTCTCTATTCTGTAAAAAAGGTAACTAATGCTGCTGTGCTACTATAATTTATTGTGGCCTTACCACTTTCTTCACTTTTACTACAAAAACTATTGCATATAAAAACATGAAACTGGTAGTTTTATAGAGAAATGTATGAAAAATACACTGAAACAGTTTTTAAATTGAATAATTATTTTAAGCACTTTTTAATATTGAAATATGTCAAGATAGTTCAGTTATGTAAGTTTTATAGGATCAAAAAATTATGCATAGCAGTTTAACCATCTTTTGCATTCTTTTGACTAGATTGTGGTGTGCAGTGTCCAATCATTTTTTTTATTTGTCTAATTTATTATTGTTTTTTCTAAAAAAAAATTTATACAAAATTTCTGAATAGAGATTTAATTCATAGTTTGAAATAGCCATTTTTTCCCTACTGTTGCCAGATTTTAAAAAACCTAAATAATAATATTTACAAACACTTTTCAGTTGAAAAATATGTTTACAAGTGCATATTAAAATAGAAAGAAAACTTTAAAATAAGTAAATTATTAGGTGCAAAAAGCATTTAATGGTGTAAATAACATTGTATTTAAAATGATGCATTTAAATTGTCACATTTAAAATGGATTTTCTTATAGCATCGTTCTAAAAGTCCGGCAGGTAGCCACATTTTTTATTTAATCAATTTTATACAAGCTGAATTTCAAATGTGTAATTGATCTTATTTAACTGGTTAACGCTCAGCCTCATTTGAAGACACATGTAAAATCCTATTTTCAGCACAGTTTTTTCCTTTAGAATCATCTAATTCTAGTTAGGTGTTAATTTTAAAACGAAAGGTGGATTTCTTAAATTTCTTGTTTAACTTATTTAAAATCATTTATACAACACTAAAATGTATGACAAGTAATAATGTATTTAAATTATTATTAATTTGGGCATTAACGGGTTATAATCAATTATGAAAGCAGCCATCAACTGTTACGACAGAATTGGATGCAGCCTTGCAAACCCAAAAATCTCCAATCAAAGAATGGCAACTGATTACAGAAAATCGCCACTAGTTGTGATAATACCATTCAATTGTAATTGGGTAATCTTTTTAACAGAAAAATTTCGAAACGAAATTGAAGTGGAATGAAAAATTCACCTTGTATTTAAATCAATAAAACTATATATATTAAAACATGCTTAAAAGATGATCAAAAGATGTTAAAAACGTAAAATATACTCATTTACATCCCAAGACTTTCAATCACTAACGTGATCATCTTCAGGGGAACCGTTGACTGAGTTGAGTGTACATATGTCGCTTTCACTGTGCTAGCATATAACGGAGCATATAACTTTTTAAAACAGAGCAAATTAGCATAGGGGCAGATGTTTGGCCAAATATCTTGATATTCAGCAAACCAAATAGTTTGATATTCAGCAAACCGAATAGTTTGGTATTTGGCCTAACTGAATATTCGGTAGTATGACTGAATAGGCCGAATAACGAATACGTATCGAATATTTGGTGCATCCCTAATTTCAAATGTAACATTGTTGTTTCTTTTGTTCTAATTAATGAGGCAAGTTTTTAAGTATGAATAAGTATTCGTATTTCCATAAAAAGTGTACATAAATCCCTTCTAATTTCTAGTATTGTTTACAATAATTAACGAGTGATCATTTATTTTTAAGAGATGAAAAATTACTAATTTGTAAAGAAAATAGGTAAGAAATTTATATGCACCAAGACAACTTTGCACATCCTGTTCCTTCATTGAGTATTGGTATCTGTTCTGGTTAAAAATGACCTTGCTTGGATGATAACACTTAGAGGGATGACAAAAGATGACCTCGAGGGGGAGAGTATGGTCATGTATTTCAGGAATAGATGGAAATTGCGGTGTGTATATTAGTCGAGAAACAAATTGTCGGGCATTAGTCGCCTTATGATGTCGGTCAGTATTATTTTTTTAATAAATATCTACTAGTCAAATCACTCGGTTATGATTTCCTGCCGATATCATCACTAAACTACAAAGATGGTCTATTGAAAGAAGATGATCTATTGATATCATATAATGTTACTGTGCGATTACCAACTTTCTGCCGGCAATTCGGATAAACAGTCAAAGGGATTTCTATTTCTTTTGCTGTCTGGGAATATTCTATAGCAAAATTAATAAATCATCAATAAATAAATAAAATAATGTAATTAAAACACAAATTTAATAAACATTTAATCAAACTATATGCTTAAACCACTGAAGTTAGTAGAATGAAAAAGGCTGCTATAAAATATATGAAAAATATGAATATTGAAAAATGAAGGAGGACATACCATAGGATTATATGGGATGTCCTCCTCAATTTTTCAATTATTGCTGTAAATTTTTGAGTTTTCACGATATTTCACTGGTTTTTTTATATGAGTTGCCCTATCGTATTGACTATCAAATCATGACAAAAAATCTTTGCTGTAGTTCGCGCATGCACAGTTAAAATTTATTTCATAAAAATACCTATATCTCATTAAATATTCAATATATTAATATTTTAATCACAGTATACTTTTTCTACAATTTTTTATCAAGTTTTTGGAAAACAGTGTTAAATTCGGCTGAAAACTCTGCATGTTATAAAAAACAAAAACTTTTGAATTATTCACAGAAACATTAACATCTTCATGAATATACGTGGTATGCTTATACAAATGCACACAAATGTTGAACAGGACCTACATAGTCATTTGCTACAGTGACGGACCATTTTTAGAATTTTTTGTTACTTGAGTGATCGAAAATATTATTTTATTATTAAAATTATTATTGCCCCCTAATTGTCCTCATGACAAAATCTTTACTGAAAAACATGAAGTCAAACATGTTCTTTACATCCTCAAAGTTCAGGGGCATTCCGGGCATTTTCTCACAAGTTTCAGTAAGATATTCAACGAAACGTCTGAAATTGGTCCCTGCCCCTTCATTTCTGGATACCAGTCTATATATATATATATATATATGTGTGTATGTGTGTGTGTATGTAACCATATGGGATTTCCTGATGATAACTGATGTAACCCTTTACACAAATTTAAATAAATCCACCTTACATCTTCCCAGAAAATAACAGATACAAAAATCTAAGTTCAATTAAAGTATACAAAAATATATGTGTTATGCTAATTAAAGTTTTAGATAATGTTTCATTGTAGAAAAAAGAAGTAATTTTGTGTCTACAGAAATAAATGATTGAATTGTAGTACACAAGCCATGGACCAGATAAACAAAGTGATTAAATAGAGAAGAGCCTCCAAACTAGCATCACAGTGATGTCGCTGTATCCTAAAAATCCTGGGTCCCAGGGACCCAGGATTTTCAAATATCTGGGTCCCTTGGACCCAGGATTTTCAAATATCTGGGTCCCTTTTTTATAAAAGCGGGTCCCCATTCATAATTCAAATTCATATTCTACAGGAATAAGTGAAACTTGTTTATTTGGAAAAGAGAAATGCAATAGTTATTGTTTTGATAATAATTAAATAATGAATAATTAAAACCAGTATTTCCCAATCAAATAAGATAGATTTTTTAAAAACTATTAAGAGACATTTTCGTTACTTATTTTAATGTAAATGCTTAATTATAAAATAATGATTATTTAAGTGTAGAAGATAACAAGTATTGCTAATATTTGCATTTCTTTTAAAAGGGGCAGGACGGATTTATTGAAAAGAACATTTTTGCTGGATAAAAGAATACTTTTGTTGAGTAAAGGGGCACTTTTTGTTAAATGAATGGATGGATGCTTTGATTAAACTTCCCATTGGATTATTTGTCAGCACAGATCAGTGTTGGAATCAAACATTTTCTTTGGAAATGAGTTTCAGGAGTGATTCTGAATTTTAAAATATATATTTTTTGAAATTCACAGCAAATTTTCTGAAAGATAACAGCAGAGGGGGGAGGGGGGGGGGAAGGGATCCTCTCTCAGCACTATTTTTGTTGTTGTTGCAAGTCGGATTAACTTGCGATTTCAGGCTGAGTGTAGATTCCTGCAAATTGGGTTCGGATTAACCCGACTTTTCAAAAATTAGTTCAGTATACTGTTTTGGATTTTAAAAACTATGCCTGTATTAACAAGCATAGAACTTTGTTTGTCCGCTGTTTTTTAAAGGAATGCTGCATCTTTTCCGCAACTATTTCACAAAATTCAGGTTGTTTTTGTGGGCCTTTGATGAAATTAGCATTTTTTTGTCGCGATCCTTTGGCAAAATTCACGTTTTTTTTTTTCGTGGCTCTTTGACAAAATTCGCGTTTTTATCACGATCTGTCAACGAAATTGGCCATTTTCGAGATCCTTTGATGAATTTCGCGTTTTTTCTGCGATCTTTCGACAAAATTTGTCGTTTTTTCGAGATTTTTCGACGAAATTTGCTGGTTTTTGGCGATCTTTGGACGAAATTTTCCATTTTTTTTTTTTTTTTTTTTTTTTAGATCTTTCCACGAAATTTGGTGTTTTTTGGTGGTCCTTCGACGAAATTTGTCATTTTTTCGCAATTCGACAAATTTTGTCTTTTTTTTTGCGATCCTTTGACAGAATTCGTCGTCTTTTCGACGAAATTGGCCGTTTTTCTGTGATCCTTCGATGAAATTAGCAGTTTTTTTCACGATCTTTTGACGAAGTTGGCGTTTTCTTCGTGACCCTTCGGTGAAATTCGCATTTTTCTGCGATCCTTCAACGAAACTCATGTTTTTTTTACGGCCTTTTGACTAAATTTGCGGTTTTTTCGCGATCTGTCATAGAAATTAGCCATATTTTCTGTAATCTTTTAATGGATTTTTGCATTTTTTCCGCGATTCTTCGAGGAAATTCGTCATTTTTTCATGATCCTTCTATGAAATTCGCCGTGTTTTGCAATTATTCAACTGAGTTTGCCGTTTTTTGGCGATTCTTCGACAGAATTCGCCATTTTTTCGTGATCCTTCGACAGAATTCGCCGTTTTTTCGCGATCCTACGACGAAATTCTCTGGTTTTTTTTTTCGGGTTATTCGACAAAATGATTTCGCGATTCTCCGAAGAATTTATGCGTGTAAAAATTACACGTCCCATGGGACGCGTAAGAACTATTTTTGTGTGTCCCAACTCCAATTTTTTGCATAATTTGCGCTATCGCTAGGTCATATGTTGAGCATATATTTTATCACTTTCTGCCAAAATTTTGTGACCAATATTGTTATCACATAGAATAACTTTTTTTAACAATTGATATCTATTGACAGAAGAGATGTAGAATCTAATATATTTATCTATTTGGGCTGCATAATCCAAGTTGAATTTTGTACTACAGATGAAGTAAATTGCAATTTACTCTTAAATTGAAATGTGGAGATTACTAGATTAACCCCTTAACTGCCCCGGACGTATATATACGTCCTTGAAAAAACCCAGCATGTACTATATGAATAGCGAACTTGCATAATCGCGAGCCAATTTTCACCAGCAGAGCCGTGTTTTGAACACGTATAACAAGTGCACTTTCTTACTGTTATATCAGAAAACTAATCTTCACGTTATTTAATTGCAAAATTAGGTAATTAAATAAGGTATTGAAGATCATGTTAGATTTCGTCGGCAGTTAAGGGGTTAATAAAGATTGCATTTCTGATTACTCTATTTTTTACTGAGAAAATTCCAGTTATATATGCTTGCTCTGTTTTGCTTTTAGATGTTTTATCTCATCGAAGCACTTTTACTCCTCACATGTCTTCTGTGGAGGAGGAGAATACTGAATCTTCTTCTGGTAACTAACTGCCTTGCTTTAAAATAAAACAATATTCTACTAACAATTTTCTGTGATGCTACTTTTTTTTTTCCTTTAACTGCCAGAGTTGCCAAGCCTTTCTTGTAGGATAGAAATTATATTTTACATTCTTCTTAACAGGGTTAAAAAAAAAATCCTAAACTTTATTTATTTTCGGTGCTTAAAATCTGCTCTAATGCAAGCACATCCTTTTAACATTGAAATTTACTGTTTATTTTGGTGCAGTTTGTTGCTTTTTTAAATTTTTGATTAGTCTTTTTGTATATATGATTCTTAGTTAATTTAGTTATTCATAAAAAAAAAAAAAAAAAAAAAAAAAACCTAGATTTTTAAAATTTTAATTCTAAACTTTTTTGTTGTTTTCAGTGTCTGAAATCTGTTGTAATCTGAGTCTGTTTAAACACATCATTTTGCTATAGAAATATGTTGTTTATTTTGGTCCAGTTTTTCATTTTCATTTCTAATTGTTCACTGGTCTTTTTTGTTTGTAATGGTTCTTGATTAATTTTCTTATGTTTCAAAATCTTTCCTTCTTTTCTACCATAGATTATTAATTGCAGTATCTATATGTGTTTTCTATTGGTTGTGTGTTCCTATTATATATATCATAATTTTCTGATCTTAGACATTGGCATGTTATGCACACAAAACAAATATAGCTATATCTTGTTCTGCTAATTTGATAAAGATCTCAGTATAAGATGCTACATATAATAAAGAATTACCATGCGTATGAATTTTTACTGATAATATTGTCTTCAAAAATTGACAGAATTGTGAAATTAGGATTTCATCATGGTCATAAATGTTTGCAATTTCTTGTTTCATATCTTGAACAAGCATGTTGAATGCACTTGAAAATTAGTCTTCATTGTTGTGGAATATAATATATATATATTAATCACCAATTAAAACAGTTTTGCCTCACCCACATGCATCTTCTGTAGCTGAAGTTCTCTTTGAAGCAGAATCAATTCTTTTCCAATTTCTTTGTTTTTTTTTTCTCAATTTTCCTCCTTTTCTCTCTCAACGTGTAATTCCATCTCTCATTTATCTTTGCATTTCTTGTTTTTTTTTTTTTGTTTTTTTTTCTTTCTTTTACTTTGTATTAGAATGAAAAATTTAGTATGCTTTAAGACTTTTATTAAAAGATATTGGTGATAAAAGTGTTTGAAGATATTTAGCTGTGATAATCTTTCTGGAATCCAGTATTCTACAAACAGATTTCAATGCTACATTCATTTTTAGCTCCCAGGTTATCAAAGCCTGAGAGCTAATGTGCCTGCCCGTTCTGTATGTATGTATGTATGTACGTACGTAACGCGATAACTCTTGATAGAAATAACCGTTTTGCTTCAAATTTTGTTTATAGGTTCATTGTGATAAGGCGCTTTCCAAATTAGTTTTGGGGGTCATTGGTTAAGTATAAAGAGGGAAGGGGGGGGGGCTAATCCCCTCCCTTAATTTAGATAAATGGGTTTTTCATGCAGAATTATCCCATTTTCTTCAAATTTTGTATGCAGACTCATTGTGGTAAGGCACTTCCCTGGTTAGTTTTGAGGTCCTTAATTTAGATAAATGTGTTTTTCATGCAGAATTATCCGATTTTCTTCAAATTTTGTATATAGGCTCATAGTGGTAAGGTGCTTCCCTGATTAGTTTTGGGGGTTCATTGGTTAAGTATAAAGGGGGAATGGAGGGATGATTCCCCCCTTAATATATTGTCGATTTCTTTATTTTTCGAGGGGCTTATTTCAAATTCTTTGAAATAAGAGTATAATGTACAATTAGTGTGAATAACCTGTGGGATCAATGCCCTTAGTTTAACTGGGCAGTTTTCTTTTTTTATTACCTTATTAGTTTAATTTTCAAATTAATATCTATAACTATTTTCTTAGAACAATGCAAAATTGTAGAAACACACATATGCTTATTTATTATTATTATTATTTTAACATTAATATCTAATAATTTTCAGATTAGCTTTAAAAGCATTTGTACTGTAAATTAATTCATAGGTGTTTTTCTTCTTTTTTTAAACAAAGATATTAATGTTTTTTGAGTTTTTGGCTGAAACTGTAGATTTTTTTTAAAAAAAGTACTTTTTATATATATCTTTGTGTCTTATTTCATAACTTGGCAACTCTGAATTTTCCTGTATATCCTTAATTCAATAAGAAATTGCTATATATATGGCTGTGCTTTATTTCTTTTATTTGCATTAAAAAAAACTTTGTTGCAGTATTTATTAACATAATAATGCTGTCTTTTAGAAACTACTTTTTTTTTTTTTCTACTTCTCTTATTTCTATCCTAGAGAAAATCACAAATCTCAGAAAGCATGTAACATTATTCTAAAATGTTTGCTTTGCTTGCTTGTTTTGTTTTCTCTTTATTTTCATTAGCCTTGCTCTAGTTCCCCACCCATTCTTCTCTTTTTTTAAAATTTGACTACTACATTTAAAGTTTAAAAGCTTAAATTGCTCAGAATAATTGTTTGAAATGGAAAATGTATTCATATTTTGTTATGTGTCAGTAGCATAGTTCAAATTAATAAATCTAACACTGATGCAACAAGAGAAGAGATAATTTAGGGATTTAGACTCCACCATAAAGCTCTTAACAGGAATAAAAAACATAAGAAAGAAACCATAAAAACGAGCACAAACAGCAAGGTTTACACCAGGGAAATATCTTAAAAGAGATTTTCCATTCTAACCAAAATTTTAAGTGAGATTTTTTAAAATACTGTGGGGTGAATTGAATCGCCACATCATCACCATTCTGTGATTTCTGCAATGCCTAATTAATCAGAATGAACTGCATGCAGCTATTTTATGGCTTCATAAAAGAAATTCTTCTTTAGTGTAAAATGAAAACTATGAAAAACAACAGCAACAATATCCTGCAGCAAATAAATCATGAAATAGCTGTATGCTAAATTTATTTGTCTGTTTGTGTTTTTTGTTATGCTGTTTTTCATATATCATATATTCACTAAAAGACAATTTTATGCATGCACAAAACAATACATTTGTTTATCTGTTGTACTTTTTATGAATATAATATTTTGTTGTCCATAATCCACATTTGTATTACATTCATGGAGGTAAAAAAATAAAATAAAAAATGAACCCATACATAATTCATAGACTGTATAATTCACACATATATATATAAGTTATACTATATAATTCCCTCTTTCTTTCTATATAAATTCAAAAATGTAAAAAAACCTTATCATGACTTAAAGAAAACTGTACCAAGCACTTACAGCAAACTAATAAATAAAGAAATGAAAATTTATATGCAAAACCAAAATCTGCATAAGGTTTCAGAGATATAAGGTTCCTTAGATCCTTAACAGACATTTTAATAATTTGTGTTTTAGCGCTTAAACACAGGTAATAAGAGATATCCTTTAACCTGCACATAAAATTTTTGATTAATTTTAGCTGGTTATCCATTAATTTGAGATAGAAAATTATGTTAATAATGATTAAAAGTCTCTTCCAAATGAAGATCTACACCACTGAATCAAACTGACTAATTTTGCATTGTTACAATGTGAGGATTTTTTTTCCATAAAATAAGAATGCTGCTAGTGATAAAAACTCTAAAATACAAATGATATCAAAAATAAATATATATATATATATTGGAAACATATCAATTATTAAATGTAAGTGATATTATGTATACACATCTTGATCATTCAATCTTTTTTGACCTGATCTAACAATCTTTTTCATTTTTTGAAACAATCACTGCATATATATGGGATGTGCTAAAGAAGGTTTTTTGTTTAAACTGTAACAACTTATTTTTTATAAATGAAAATTTCCCGGGGTTTGTTTATATTTTGTTGGTTTTGATATCAGAGATTGTATAAAGTTTGCCATAAATGTATTTGTTTTTTATTTTGCTACTTTTTAAATGCTTTACAGATTTTTCAATTGCAATTTTAAGAATTTTATAGAATTTTAAATGAAATGTTTTTATTCATATATTGCAACATATTTCTGAAAACTTTGTAACTGTCTAGGATATTTTTGAGGTAAGGAAGTGAAGCTGACATATATGTGACTTTTATTAATTGTTAGATTAGATTTTGATTTTTAATTTTTAATTCCTTAAAAGAAAATAAAATATTCAGTATACTGATTCTAGTTTTACAAACATCACATTATGTTTAAAGTGCTAAAATAAATGCAAAATTACATTAAAATAACTTTTTTTTTTCTAAAAAAAAAAGCTTTTATTATTCAGTTAATTTCAAAATGAAAAGCTACTTTCATTCAGTAGCAACAATAGTTAAGTGTTGCAAAAACTTTTATCAATTTTCTTTCTGAAGGTAATTTACATCTAACATTGAACATACAATTTTAATACATTTATTTGATTTTGGGATCAACTCCTCATAAGCACAATCACACCGTCAGATTATCGGCTAGTGATTCAATTCCTTCTGTTTCCTTCTCACAAATATCTGTTAATTGATTTATTTTCTTTACAAAAAGGAAATTCTGCAAGTGCAGGGGCTATTAGCGATCATCCCAACTTAAGTTCTCTATCCTTCCGTGGCTCATCATCTGGAAGAAGTGGTTCTATATCTGACGAATCATCTACTGATATTGTCCTGCATCGGGTATGTGCTTTAGTGTGTGCTAATGTATTTTTTGTTGTGTGCTTTTGAGCAGCTTGCATACTTACCAAGTTTGCCTTTTTAGCTCACAGGCTATCAAAGCCTGAGAGCTTATGTGCCCGCCGGTTCTGTACGTACGTACGTATGTATGTATGTATGTATGTATGTACGTAACGCGATAACTCTTCATAGAAATATCCGTTTACCTTCAAATTTTGTTTATAGGTTCACTGTGTTAAGGCGCTTCCCTGATTAGTTTTCGGGATTTATTGGTTAAGTATAAAGGGGGGGAAAGGGGGGCTAATCCCCCCCTTAATTTATATAAATGGGTTTTTCATGCAGAATTATTCCGTTTTCCTTCAAATTTTGTTTATAGGTTCACTGTGTTAAGGCGCTTCCCTGATTAGTTTTCGGTATTGATTGGTTAAGTATAAAGGGGGAGAACGGGGGGGCTAATCCCCCCTTAATTTATATAAATGGGTTTTTCATGCAGAATTATTCCGTTTTCCTTCAAATTTTGTTTACAGGTTCACTGTGTTAAGGCGCTTCCCTGATTAGTTTTCGGGATTGATTGGTTAAGTATAAAGGGGGGGGGGGAACGGGGGGCTAATCCCCCCCTTAATTTATATAAATGGGTTTTTCATGCAGAATTATCCCATTTGCGTCAAAATTTGTTTATAGGTTTATTGGGTTAAGACGCTTCCCTGATTAGTTTTCGGGATTGATTGGTTAAGTAAAAAGGGGGGGGGAACGGGGGGGGGTAACCCCCCCCCCTAATTTAGATAAATGGGTTTTTCATGCAGAATTATCCGATTTTCTTCAAATTTTGTATATATATTCATTGTAATTAGAGACTTCCCTGATTAGTTTAAGGGGTTCATTAGTTAACTATGAGGGGGGGGTAATGGGGGGATGACCCCCCTTAATATATTGTTGATTTCTTTATTTTTCTCTTATTTCAGATTCTTTGAAATAAGAGTATAATATACAATTAGTGTGAATAGCCTGTGAGCTCAATGCCCTCAGTTTAACTGGGCAGTTTTCTTTTTTTACAAGGAAGACTCCTTTATTTTGCCTCTGTCTCCCTCAGTGGTTGGAAGTAGTACGTTAAAAGTAGCAAATTGCAGTGTCTATACTTTTTTTAGTAGTTTGTTGTATAAGGCACTACATTTTGAAAATGTGATGTAGTAAGTAGCACGATACAAAAAATCAGTAGTTTTTAGCGAGCACTGATACTTCTTTTATTGTTATTTCAATGGGGATAAAAGTACCATTTTTGAAATCACATGATTTCAATTTGTCATTTTTGTACAAAATGTGTTTTGTACAACAATTATTGAATATCAGTGACAAATTACTGTAAGTAAATAAAATTTATGCAGTGTATGGTTATGTATAAATATGTTAAGTACGATAGTAGCCCCTCATTATATCACTTGTTTAGATATATAGCTCTGTTTTCATGTATCCTCTCCGAAAAAATAAGCTGTAGTTTAACCTCATATTTTTATATAACTATGTATAAAGGTTTATTGTATTATGTACCGGTTGGTTATAATATAAGTATCTCTATTTGAATTATTGTAGTCTGTAGCTTGAAGGAATAACCGGAATGAAACCAAAATCGGGAAACTTACTATTTGAGAAGGGGGAAGAAGAATAGAACCAATAGAAAAATTAATTGCAATAATCACCGACAGATGGCACTTTTCAGTCTGAAATGTAATGTGTAATATTGTGTACAGTGGAGGCGTCGTAAACCTCAATGACTTTACCGCACATCATAACATCTGCGAAACATCACTCCTGATGCATTACATTCCACAGTTGAGCACGTCGTACACCACCTGGATTGTGTCTTCCAGCACAATGGCCATGTGGACCTGAACATGATCGGCACCGCCATGCGAAAGCTTAACCACGTTCACTGTGACCTTTTCCATTAAATTAAGTGTGCCATCCGATTTGACACCTTAATTCTTTGTTCTTGTATTATATATTACATTTCACACTCAGTAGCGCCATCCACTGGTGATTATTGCAGTTTTTTTTTTTTATTCCATTGATCTTCCCCCTTCTCGAATAGTAAGTGTACCGATTTTTGTTTCGTTCGGGTTATTCCTTCGAGCTACAGACAGCTCCAAATAGAGATACTTATATTATAACCACCCTGTATCTCTCTTAATTCCGTTAAAAAAAATGTTAATATTTGTGTAAACTGACATTGTGAAGACTAACGCAAAACCTTTTCTTGTATGTTATCTTTCATAATGTTTTAATGCCCTTGGTTGATTGCATAACAGCAGACATGATATAACAAGGGGCCACAGTGTTAATTAATCAGTGTCCTTAATTTCGAATGTAGATTGAATCCTTTAACAAAATCTGAAAGTGCAAAGTAGTGAGTACTTTTGAAAAGTAGTTTGTATTTGCTACTTTTTAAAACAAGTAGTTGTAGTAACTACATTTTGAAAAAAATAGTTTTCCGACCGCTGGTCACCCCTTCTCCCTTACATTCAAACATTTTCAGTATGTAAGAAATAATTTTTTTTTTCATAAATTTTCATAACAAACCATAAATTTGAGCAAAATTTCTAGGAAGAGTTTTCTTTTAAAGCTAAATCTTACAGTACATAAATTTATTTTTCTAAAAAATCACATCAATTAGCATTGGCTACAGTTATTATCTTGGTGCTTATGTTTAAGTGATTATTGTTTTAAAAAAATACTCTTTTAGATTATTCCTTAATACTAAAATATCTGTATAGAATATTTTTTTTCTGTTTATAAAGTTTACTTCACACCCTATTAAAAAATATCTTTGTCCTCTTCTCCCTATCACTCTATCTGTAACTTTTATATTTGCCTATGTATTTTAGGTAGCTTTCAATACAAAAAAGTATAAAACTACCTATTGCAGCCGTTCGGAGGAAAGCAATTTCAGAAAATTTATATATTTTTTCACCGATCATGACCTCCAGACCTCAAAACCACCCTCCGTTCAAATGTTGATATATATATATATCTGATCTATGTATACGATAACGCTCATATTTATAAATTAATTTTGATGAAACTAATTGTGTATATTAAGCTCACCAATGCCTCGACCAAGTTCGTTGGCCAGCTTGGTCAGCCATCTTTTTTCAAGATGGCGGCTACTTAAAATTTTAAAACTAAAATAAAAATACAAAAAAGTTAAAAATTCAAATTTATTTTTTAATTAGGTGATAGGCTTTGATACAAGGATTCAAGAGCATTTTTTGTTTTACCCCTATCTTAAAAAATGGCTGAGATAGAGCAGTTTGAAATTCTAGGGTGGCTGACATTTTGAAACAAGACAGCACATTACAAAAAACCAACGATTAATTTATGAGTTTTAGTGAACGCGATTTCTTGCAATTTATTTTCTTTCATTGTTGTAATCATTTTCCCAATCATACGCATAAAACTATATATTCATATCCATTATCGCCAAACTTTGCAACATTTGGCGACCAAAATAAGTCATAAATGAAGCCAATTTAACTATAGCTCAATAATTTGGCGAATTTCTTATTCAAATTCAGTAAACAAATCTTTTGTAAATGGTTTCTTTGCATTTTAGCTTGCTGTTTTCGTGTAACATTAGCTAAAATTTTAAAACGAAGATATAGGAAAGTTACCTTTTCCTCCCGGTACAGGCTGGAAGGACTTTTTTTAACTGCATTCTAACCTAGAAAATGTCACTAGAAGAATCTCTTATTTTTTCTCTCCTCAAAATTTGGCAATTATGAGGTTGATTATATTAACTTTTTGTTCTAACATTTCAAGTATGAGCTTCTTCTGCTGTAGTTGTATTTGTACTCATTTGCACAGCTATGAAGATGCACTAATCTTTATTACGCAACGCTTTACAATCTTACCTGCTTGTGCGCTTGCACTTATGAAGTCTTTACAATAAATTTTAAATATTGAAAAATGTATAATTTTTTAAAAAGATTTTTGCAAATATTATATAACACTATTCATTGCTGAGTTTCCTATTTGAAAGTTGCAGCATGTAAAATCCATAATATATTTATATTTATGGATGAAATAAAATTTGTTTTAGTAAAATCTTACAAAAAAATATATATATAACATCATATCAAATAATATATTTTATTTATTTATTTATTTGCATTAATTTGTTATTTTATCCTTGAATACTGTTTTTTTTTTCTTATTATAAACAAATTCTATGACAAATTAAAATTTCTATTTTGAAAAATTGAAATACACAGATTGAAATTGGAAACTTTCTACCAGAAACTTTAATAGTATAAAGTTTGAATGCAAAAACATCATTTTGAATAATTTATTTTATCAAAATGATTACAGTCAAACCTCGTTAACATGAACACGCTTAATGTGAATTACTTTTAACATGAATTGTTTTCATTGTTCCTTATAAAAACGAATACAAAGATTTGATACTGATAACATGAATTACTGTTAGCATGAACAAAATTTTGATTCCACTTGAGGTTCATGTTAACGAGGTTCGACTGTAATTGTGCCTAAACTGTGGTTTGTCCAAGTTTAGCTAGGAAAACTATCTTTTCTATGAATATTAATACATTGAATTAAATATATATAGAAAAAGCCAAGAAGCAAAAAAGCTTGTAATGATGTATTATCATATCATTACCACATATATGGTTTAATTTACTTTTTAAATATATATAGAAAAAGCCAAGAAGCAAAAAAGCTTGTAATGATGTATTATCATATCATTACCACATATATGGTTTAATTTACTTGGCATCACCGGTGCATTTGATTTTGATTGACCCTCCCCCCCTCTCCCTCTTACTTTTGGTGGCATCCCCTCCCTTTCCTTCCCTCCTTCACATTTATTATTTTTGGTTTCGACCTTTGCTACTTAAACAGTGTACATCTCTGGAGCTATTGTATTTTCTCATTTTAACTCCCCTGATGATGGCTAATGTTTAGCTGAAACCACTCGGGAAATTTTGACACATTTTGGCATTTGTGTTTCTAACATCTTGATAGTTTTAATGTTTTAAAACTTTTATATTATATTTACAGCAATTTTAGTGATAAATGAATTGTGAATTAACAAGTTCATGTTGTTTATTAATACATTGGTTTGTTAACTTGTTGACTGCATTTTGATATCAGGCATACAGAAAATTATTTTTTAAGCATGATGCAGTGTTTCATGACTAAATTTTTATGTATTTTGTTCTTTAGAAAAGGATGAAAAGTAACTATTTTAACATTTCTATTAAAACAATTGTTTATCACTATATTTTATCTTTAAAGTACTAAATCACAATTTCATGCTCACGATTTTAGTGATATACAGTTAGTAAAGCCTCTAAATATCAGCCACTTAATGACTGCTAAATTTGTTGTTCTTCAAAGGTAAAAGCACACAAATATATAAATGTTGGAGATTGAAAAAATGTTCGCTAAACAGAGCTATCCATTACGAAGATTTTACAGTATATATAAAATATGTATGGCTAATTTGACAATCAGCAAGTATAAAACATCAGAAGTTTAAGATTTTTATTACATGCTTTATGTATTGAATTATAGAATATTTAGCCCAAAAGATTATTTTCTTTTCAAAATTAAGAATCAATCTTGTATCTCTGCATGTTTCATTGTACTGTTTGTTTCTTGTTTCAGAATAACCAGTCATTTATGAGAAAAATCCCACCCAAAGCTGAAGCATCAAATATTTTAGTTGGTGAAGTGGAATGCCTTGAGAAAGTTGTCTCCTGTTTTATTCGACTGAATGAAAGTTGCAAACTTGGTGATCTTACTGAAGTTCCTGTTCCTACACGTTTTATTTTTGTCCTATTGGGTCCTACAGGGCATGGTATGAAATATCATGAAATTGGTAGAGCAATGGCTACTTTGTTATCTGATGATGTAAGTTTCTATTTCATATTATTGTCTAGTAATGTACTAATTTCATCATTCACATTTGGTTTCTATATAGAATTATACTGTTGTACTGAATTAAACATTTACCAGTTTTCCTGGATGTCACACAGGTAATTCTTTTTTCCAGTATAATTTGCACATATGTGGTATGGCATCTCATTTCCAAATTTATATTTTTTTACTATCCCGTTTAATTTATTTTAGTTTGTTTTGCTGTTTATTCTGATGGTATTAATGTGAGAACAAGTTTGTAGGATTTTTGACATATAAATGATTTTTCACATATATTTCATCTAAAATTGCAGTTTTGTTTAAAATCTTTAATAAAAAATTAGATGTTTACTGAAATTTATTGAGTTAAGAATTGATTAAGTTTAAATGAAAATGAAGTTACTTTAATTCAGTACTGTTGTACAGAATTAAAATAACTTTTGATTGAAACACGCATAGAAAATGTTAATTTAAAGATTTTAAAACTTCAAATTTAAATTATTTATGGGATAGTAAATATGTGTGTCTTTTAATTAGAGTACCATTTTATTTCATGTTCTCATCTTTATCCATTCACTTCTCTAATTAAAAATATTATACAAATTATTATAAAAAAGTTAGTTATAATAAATATCATTTCTCACCAGCATTTATTTTCATTACATTCTTAATGGTAGTTATCTGCTAATATCCTTATAATGAAACACAATACATCGATGATTAGTTGGATACCCTAAAAAACATGGTGGTAGAATGCTGCTTTTTAATGTGGCAAACCGTGATTGTCTATTTGTGTTTACAGAGGAATGAAAATCTTCTATCATTTTCTATGTTTTCATATATTTTTTATTAATGTTTTAAGAGCTTTCTGTTTTTTTAATGCCATTTTTCTAAACCTGTCATGTGTTTTCTGCTCTTTGATTGTTTTTGCTCCTGAAAAAGATTTAATATCTTTGAAATTGAAGACAATGAGACTGACCTTTGACTAATGATTTAGGAAATAATCTTTGGGATAATGCTAACAGGGCAACTAAATATATCTCTCTAGTATAAAATTCAATTTGCCTGATCACAGTGCTCTAATCAGGAGCATGCTTTCACCAGTGAAAATGACTTAATTTTTAAAAGAAAATTTTTGTTGGTATTTATAAAACTAAAACATTTAAAACAATTGTGTTAAATGATGCTCTAATCTCATAATCGTGGGATTAAGTTATTTCCATGTAATCATTAAAATATTCAATAAAACTTAAACTTTATTAAATGATTGCAGTGATTGATGCACTAATCTAAAAAATAGGACACTGTTCTGGTAGTGAAAAGGATATTATTCTCAAAAGAAAAATATATTTCAATATGTGAAAATAAAATATTTTACTATGGTGCATCAACATGCAACATAGAATGCAATTCCCATTTGTATTTTATGTATATTGTAGATGATTGTTTTGGTTAATTAAAAAATATATATGTGAGAATAAAACTGTATCTTTTGCTTTTCAGTTGTGCACAACAAGATCAAAATAAATGTGTGAACTGTCTTCTGTTTATAATTCTGTAAATTGTGTTTATTTCAGAAAACACAGATCAAATAAAATTTAAAATAATTAATTCTTATTCATTATGTAACAGTATAGGATATATAAAAAAAAATCTGGAGTGATTCCACTCAATCTTTTGAACACTTTATTGAATTTTTTGCATTCAGATATCAGGTAATCCAAAAGTAAGTGATAATATATGTACTGCAATCTACACAATTTTGTTCTACTAACATACTTCTATTATAGAGCTAATTTTCAGTAATCAGATTCTTAGCCAAAGTTTGCATCAAACATAAGCAATCCTGACAAGAATTAGTTTCAAGTGTATGAGAATTACAATCCTTTCTTTCACCAACAGAGCCATTTTAGTATATTTTAGCATATTTTGCAAAAGTATTTAATTTGGTTTATTAAAATGTAGCTACTTTTTTCCTTTAATAAAATTAATCGATATTGATAGACTATTTTATTAATAGATTAGTTAATAGATAATTAATACATTATATATATATATATATATATATATAATAAAACTTTTTGCTAATAAATATTAAATCACAAAGAAATCTCATATATATACATATTAAATGATTCCCAAGGCTTTTCTCCATACAGGGACATAAAATATAAAACTGATGGCTAAGGTATCAAATAGAAATCTGTTCATAAAAAACAGTTCTCATTTTTAGAAGGAGGCCTTTTTTTTTTAATTCTGGAAAATTTTAAATATTGCTGTACAAATTCTGAATAAACTTTATTAAAAAGAGGCCAAAATTTACTATATTGTACTAAAATATTAAATTTGGATTGCTTTTATGATTGGCTCAAAATCTCCATTAAACTTAAATATGCAAACTTTTCCACTCGGATTTAGACCTGTCTTCTTCTATCTGGTACAGAATTTGCAGACTTTTACATGCAATAAATTTCCCTAGCCATCGCACACACGTACATATGTCCTTCTTTTATTAATATAGATGTTGTTTAATTCCAAAGTTAATATGCTGATTTGTTCTTTGAAATGCACATTTTTGATGAAATTATCACAATTATAAAAAATAAAATTCTGTGTATTAAGCTTTTTAAGTAATATTAATTATATGTTAACCTATAACTTAAATTATAGGTTTTCCATGGAGTTGCTTACAAAGCTAAAACTCGTTCAGATTTGTTAGCAGGAGTTGATGAATTCCTAGATGCCACAACTGTGTTACCACCTGGAGTTTGGGATCCATCCACTAGAATTGAACCACCTGATAAAACTGCTTCTCAAGTATATTATAAACTTTCTAAAATGTTAACTACTGAAATATTTATAAAAGCTATTTTAACAATTAAAATTAAAATAATATATATTTATAAAAACTGAATCATCACTATGACTTTAAAATTTTACATCTATAATTTCTAAACTTCTTCAAATGACAAAAACGTTCTAAAATTATGATTGTTTAGAAATAGTAAGGGATTGAAACTTGAAATTTCGTATGATGGCTACTCACATAGAATCATTCTTTTTTTTTTTTTTTTTTTAATCCAAAGTTTAAAAGAATGAAATCAGCACAAAACGTTCTAAAATCAAAATTACTCTGAAACTGCCAAACCGATTTCAAAAATTCTTTCAGCAGTTATAATAGTGACTATCTCTACCTAATTATAGGCTTCTTTTAATTTCTTTCTTTCTTCTTTATTTTTTATTTATTTATTTTTTTTTTACACACTCCTACACCCAAATATGTACAAGTAAAGAAAGGCATTCTAAAATTACGATATCTTTACCTCTAGGGAACTTGAAATTCGAAATGGTAATTATGTTTAAGGAGAAAATGCTTTCTAAAAGCAGTTTTTAAAAATTTGAAATTTAAAAGGGTGAAATGAGAGAAAACATTCTAAAATCATGATTACTCTGACATTACTAAACCAATTTTAAACATTCTTCCACTGTAGGGTAGATGGTGGATGGAATTCACAAATAGACAACGTTTTATCCGTTGTTTGAAATATGGAGTCTTCAAATGGTTTGGGATGAAGATTTTGTATTTTAATTAGTAATATTTCTTTTAGTAGTAGCAATGTAATTTTCATTTCATGTTAATGAACACACTTGGTAAAAACATTGTTAAAATATACATTGTATTTTAACAATGTTTTCACAAAGTGTGTTGTATTTCCATGCGTGCAAAGCTGTGGCCCTTGCTAATTTAATATTGGTTTTTATAATATAATAAACAATCTAAATAAATTAAATATCTAAATATTAATTTATTTAGATAGTATTTTTCTTAATGATACTATTGTAATCTACTAATATGAATTATCATGCATAATCGGGGCTCGAAAATTTCTGCGCATCAGATCATCATGGCGACTAGAAATATAGGTTTGGCACTTTGTTTTAATTTTTTTTTAATTTTAGTGCAGTATTTCCATGCCATATAGTATTTAGTAGCCAGGAATTCTGATTTTTATGTACTTCTAATTATCAAATACAAATTAAAATAAATTCTTTATAAAGTTGAGTTCCCAACTTATTTTGAACATTAAATATATTTAATTCAGATCAATTGCGAGTGTTATGAGTTTAAATATTTTATATACTCAGATGTCAAGTGAGTTATAATAATCACCAGTGCAAAGACAGATTTCCAAATTTAGCCAAAATTGTTTTGCTTTGTGTCAGTGTTACTCATATCAAGAATGTCTTATGAAAATACATTTAGTTTATAGAACTTAATCATCATTGTAGATGGACAACCTTAATAATTTGATGTTTATTATCTTGAACATGGTTTTGATCTATTTAAAGAAGTGAATAATTGGTATATCAGTGTTCAAATTAAAAGCATATGCATAGACAAAAAACAAGCATTGTGATTTGTGAAATTTATTGCTTACCATAAGTATCAATTTTATTGCCTTCAATTGCTATTAATATTAAACAAATGTACACCAAGGTAAGGTCAAAACTTTTATAAGATTATCTATAACTGAGTGAAGACAAAAGCATGTTGTCTATGCATAAAATTGCTCTTCTGTTATTGTGGCACCTTGTTTGCAGAACTGATGCTTAGTTCAGAAGAAAATTTGTCGAACCCTGTGCAAAATTTTATGTTCTAAAAGTGATCATTTGTTCATTTTACTAACACCTTCCAACATAACTTATATTAAAACTTTACAGTCGTCTGATTGTTTGTCCATCTGTCCATCCATGCTCTTACTTGTATAAATATACTTAGATTGCCATGAGCTTGGTATGTGATATTGAGATTTATCATAGGACGTATCCTATTGAAAAGGGAGCATTTATAGTTCGTTTACAGGGACACACAAAATAATTCTATAGATGGTAATTGCTGGAGGTGTGATTTTAGTTGTGTTATGCATTTCCTATCTGAATTTAATTTTAGCTTAATATGTGGTGTTTTATAAAAATCTGTAGATCATATACAGGACTGCACAAAATATTTCAAGTTAACATATATGGGCAGCATATGCTGAAAATAATTTTTCAAATGTGTTTTCTAAATTGTTTATTTTGTTATATCTTCTTTTACCTTATTAAATAGTGAAGTTTTGTTACAGTATTCTGGAAGTATTGGAATGTTTCATAATCTATGTGTGATGCATGATTTTCTTTCTTGTATAATTTATATTTCTTTAAAAAATTAAGACACAAGTGTTTTTTCTTTATGTGTTACTTTCATTAATGCCCTATTTTAAATACATCTTTTCAATCATGCATCAGTGAGATGTATTAAAACTAGCACAAACTTAGATGATAAATTAAGTATTTTCAACATTCATGATGTAAAATCTATTTAAGCGTAAATATATATAATACAGTAAAACCTCCATAATGGACACCCCCAAATAGCAGATATCTTTATTTAGTAAATACTTTTTCAAACACCAACACCTATATAATTGTATATTTTTACCTCCTGAATAGTAGACAAATACTGCAGCTACAAGGTGACCATTAATCAGTAATTTATTGTATACATTTTTTATTTCAACCAAAGTAATAATAATTGTAAATGGAAAAATAGCTATTTTTTTATTTCCTTTTAAGGAATTGTGCTATTATTCTCTAAAGAATCAAAATTTAAATACTTTTTTTTTTTATCTGGTTAAAAGGTAAATATTAAGCATTTAGAAACTCTTTGTGCCAAAACTTATTATTATATGAATAATTGTATAAGTAATAATGAATAAATCCTTGATATTTTATTATAAAGCGTAAAAAATAATAAATTAATAATGTTTCTGCTTTTATTGTAAACACATGCACATCCATTCATAAGTAAAAGTACATCTGTAAATAGATATGTGTGTGTGAATAATTAATTAATAATAATTTTGTATATATGTATAATTAATAGCTTAAAATCTCATATGAGAGAGTTTTTTGTTTTCTTATGAACTCTGAAGAGGATCAAAATTCGGGTTTGGTTCAGTTTTGTCCTGAAACACTCCTTTCTTGGCAACTAGTGATAATCTACAATTAGGGCCCAAAATATTCAAAATAGAGTCCTGTTGTACAGAACAAAAATTTGCTTCTTGACAAATTGGCATGTAGAAATTATTGCATGGTAGCTTTTTTGAGCTTTACATTCAAACAAATAGTTTAAACAGTTTTTTAGCTTTTAAGCCTGCAATTAGACAAATATTACCTCTTATTTATAAAAATCAAATTTAAAGCAAAAAACATTAATTTTCAACTAATTATTTGTGAAAGATGACAGATAAAACTTTTCACAAGGGTTTTAAAAGTGGGATGTTTTGTAGGAAAAAATGACATTTTTTTATCTATTTATTTCAATTTATAAAGCTGAAATAAGTTTGTGAAAATTACATAATTTTGAATTCTCCTGCTCAAAAATTAGAGGCCAAATATTGAAATATTTTTTATAATTGCTCAATAAAATTTGATTTATTTTCCCTCCAAACAATCGAAAGATCTCATGCAATTTAAATGCAACACATGTAGTTACTATGCAACCATATATATATATATATATATATATATATATATATATATAACCATAAATGAAACATTACCATAACACCAACTTTAACTATGAAATAATGATTAAGTATGTAATAATTAGTTGACAATGAAAGTATTTCCCAACACACTGAATATGGATACCATAAACGTATTTAAAAGAAGAAGAAATTAAACTAAAAGTTGAATGAATGAATGAAATGGAATTTGTGGAATTTAGATAGAATTTTCAAGTCCCAAATGCCTAAATACCACAAATAAAATGAGTGGTTTCATCATCATATTAGCCATAACATTGCTAAAGAATATGATTTTGGGACTACCTACTCATAAACATTGAATCAAACCTGTGAAAAAATAAAAAATAAATACAATATTAAAAAGGAAAGAAACCATACCTATAATATACAGATAAAACATGAAATAGAGTCATAAAGTACGTAATCCATTTGGATTAAAAAAGATACCTGTGCACCACATGAACACAACCAAACAGAGGGAATGAATTGCAAATAATCATTACATGTTGCCAAATTTATATTAGAAAATGATTTACTATGTTGCCAGAATAGATTTTAGAATAATATGAATATTATTCTAAACAGAGGGAATGAATTGCAAATAATCATTACATGTTGCCAAATTTATATTAGAAAATGATTTACTATGCTGCCAGAATAGATTTTAGAATAATATGAATATTATTGTAAAGCAACAGAAACATTGGTGCTGCCATCTATAAGGGTAAAAAGTGAATATACGCTGAATAAAAATAGTATTGGATGGAAATTAATATTTAAAAATTAAACCATATACTATCTAAAGATGATAGCAATTAGTTAAATAATAAATAAATGAAATTAATTAATAAATAAGAAATAGAATATCCAATTACATTAAAGTAATGGATGTATTAATGAATAATTCTATGTTAAAAATGAGATGTAAGATGGAAAAATTAATAATTAAAGCAACATAAAAACTAGTCGTTGGGGGCCACCGTAATACTTACCCATCGTGGATATGCATAATGTAAAATATTAAAATAAAAATGTGTAAACTACTTATAAAATGCATTGCAATTCAAATAAAATCGTGGCTTGATGACGTCACAAACTTTAAAGGCTCGATTACTGAATTGCTTGAAAGAGGTTTTTCCTTATAACTCCAAAAATAATAATCCTATTAACTAGCAGTTTATTGCATCTGATTAAGCGTCAAATTTCCAATTAAAATATATCTTTGAAGTGAAATTTGGATGAAATACAGGGTCATGAAAAATCGAAGAGTGTGGAAAATAGGATTCCAAATATCTCGGCAACTAATTATCCGATCGACTTCATGCTTTATTCAAAATTTATGTTTTTTTATTGTCTTTTATATTCATTTCTTAAAATAAACAATTTCGAAAATTTTTATATACCTTTCATCAGAACGAATATTTCGAGAGTCCGAAAAAAATTGTTCCGGTTAATCGAGGTTATTGAAATGAAATAGGCTTCTTCCCATTATTACATACTAAGTACATACCAAATTGCAAGTCTCTATCTCAATTTTTTCGGGAGATAGAGCGTTTACAGACACACAGACACACAGACGGACGGCAAAATTTTTTTTCTAAAAATATGTTTTTCGGAATCTCCAGTGTCTGAAACGTGTAAATCCGTCAAAAAAAAATTTTCGATTTTCAAAACGATTACAAGACTTACCCTATACTACGTATGATGGGTAAGTAATATATGTACCATGAAATGACATAGCAACTATTAAATAGCTGTGCCAAAAATGCATCATCACATAAATTAAATTAAATTAAAATACTAAATATTTGAATTAAGATACAAAGGATTTAAAATTAATATTAATTAAATATTGAAATTAATTAGTAACATATAATGTTTCTTCATACAAAGTTAAAAATTAAATACACTTGATATAAGTGGTAAGGGTAGAACGTTTAATAAAAATTAAAACATGTATAATATTAACACTTTAGAAAAGTATACATTATTAGAAGTTAATATGATATTGTCCACTGTAGGCATTAATCCAAATGCATTAGATCAAAAACATTCTTAATATTAATGAATATAAATTCATTTAAATTAATTAAATAATGAATATGTATATATAACTAAATTAATATACATATAAAAATATCACATCACAGTCCATTATAAAATGTGTAATATCAAACGTGTGTAAATCAAAATGTCCCCATATATATATATATATATATATATATGTGTGTGTGTTCACAATTGTTTCATGATTTACACAAAATTTTGTAGATATCTTTTTTTATTTATTTATTTATGGAATATATTTAGAGAGAATATTAAATATTTAACATATAATAGTATTATATGTTAGATATTTAAATATTCCTGCAAAAATTATAGGAATCAAGAAAGAAACCTGATCCTAATAAGAATGAAAACTTCCAACCATGTGTTGAAACCATCGAATGCAAACAGAATTATGATATGATAGAACGAGGAAGGTTTGTATAATGTTTGTTAAAATGTAATATGTTCCTATCCTAATTTCATTATTTGTAAAATCTTGAAATATATTGTAATTTTTTTAAATTTTATTTGTAAATCTAATTTTTTAAATATCTCTTAAAACTAATATATATATAGATATATTTAAAGCCCAATAGTATTTGGTGCTTAAAAAATGATTCCATGATTATTAAAAACCTCTTCAAAAATAAATTTCATTTTTCCTATTAAAAAAAAAAAAGACTTTACAATTTAATACATAAGCAGCAGCTTCCTTCATATGTCAGTAACACTAACAAGGAAGGTCTCTTTGAAGTGTAATCAGAATATTATTTTTAAAAAAATGCTGATTATTGTCCATATGTATCATATATATGAATCAGTGAAATTTAGCTGCAGAATCTCAATAGAAAATTTGTAAAAAAAAAATAATAAACTGAGTTTTTATCATAAAGGCAATTTGATACCACATGATTTGGAGAAGAAGACTGGTGCTCTCAAAATGCATGTGATGGAATTTGCAATGATTAATAAATTTAAATTTTAACAATATATATATATATATATATATATATATATATATATATATATATATATATATATATATATTAGGGGGGGATTAAAATACACACAGCTTTTTAATTTCTGCATTGAAAATAAAAAGTAATATATTTTATTTTGAACGCTGCAAATACTTATTTTAAAATGCTGTCAATTTCACATTTTAAACATTATTTTTCAATATGGAACATTAATCATAATCTGGATTTGTAAAAATAAATAAATAAATAAATAATAATAATAATCATTTTAAAATATTGAAGTGCAAACAAAAAATTTGAAAATAATTCTGCCATCAAGTAACGATCCTACACTAGTCTCTCAGAGAACCTATGGGAGTATTTATTCCCATAGAACCTATGAGAGTATTCTTTTCAAATTTCTTGTCCTCATTTAAATATATTTAAATGTTTTTTTTTTTTTTTTTTTTTTTTTTTTTTTTGCACAAGATAGCTGTGGTTGATCTCTAACTGGGCCCTTTTTTTCTTTTTGATTTTGGTTGCAGTTTTTTTTTAAATGAGATCACTTTCTATTTCAAAACTGGTTTCTAAAGTGAAAGTATTGTCATAAAATAATAATAATAAAAAATTTGCAAAAAAAGCAAAAAAGTTTAGAGATTGACCTCAACTATAAAATGCAAAAATAAATAAATAAATAAGTAAAGTAAAATAAAATAAAATAAAATAAATCATTTTAAACTATTAAAATGCAAACAAGAAATATGAAAAGAATGCTCCATAGGATTAATATTAGCTTGCGGGTGTTTTTGCATAATCAGTGTAGGCTCTTAATGCATTGATTCTTCTTTCAATCTTACATGAACGAAGTCATAGGTAACAGATAGCTATTCATATTTTATAGCCGAAGCTCGCTAATTCGAACATGTCAAGAAAAACATTTGAATTATCTGATTCTAGAAAAGAAAATGACTTTACATGTTATCTATCACCAAAGAAAAATAATTACATAACATTAGAAAATTATGGTTTTTTTATATTTTGAATTGTTGTAAACATATTAAATTCTAAAAACATATTACATTCTAACATTAAAGTTAATAGAAATGTATTAATCTTAAAACGCCAAAAATATCTTATCTTTATCATGAATAGAATCATAATAATTGAAATAAAGCATAAGAAATTATATAATAAAATAAATATATAATGAACTAAAAATTTAAATGAAAAATATTTGTTAAGTGAGGTTTGTTGTAATTTGCTATTTCAATGTTTTTCAGCAAGCCATTCTATTTTAAATAAAGATTTAAGTGCATTGTCGGCTAAAGGCTTTATTTAAATAAAAGTTTTGAAAATATTAATTGCCTCCATTACTGATTTTTCATTAAAACGTTTAAAGACATTGTTAATCTCATCATCTGGCCCACAGTATGATATGTAAAATGAGATGTAAGATGGAAAAATTAATAATTAAAGCAACATAAAAACTAGTCGTTGGGGGCCACCGTAATACTTACCCATCGTGGACACTTCAAATTAGTTATCTTTCATATTCTGTGCTTGTAATAGTTTTAATAATGTCTTCATCACTAAATTTTCCCCAAATTCCAAAATCATTATCTTTTGCTTTATATTCAGATAATATTGTATTTTCACAGATAATTTTTTTTTTTTTTGACATTAGAAAGTTCTGACATCATGTCCATGTTGTTACCATAATTTTCTTTTGTAGATTTTATGCGTTAATTTATAATTAGAAATTTTCCAAGACGAGACCAAACATTTAAAAGTGGTTCTGGGTACTTATGTACTGATCATACGATAATTTTAGAATTTTACAAGATTTTCTTATATTATGGAAGAAATGGAGTATTCTTTGTATGAAAAAAATGGAAAAGTTATTCCTAATTCACTTACAATATTGCTCTTTTTTCTAAGATATTAAATTTGTTTAGTTTAAATGAATTGATATGGTAAAAATAAGTTTGAATTAATGAACTAGTTTAACATTAATTCTAATGCAAGATTCAAGATCTTCAGGACTTTCTGATTAGTTTGATTTACTGTGAGTCTACTGTATATGAAATGTTATAAATTCAGTTTAATAAATTTGTTTTGCAAAATAGTAGGATAACTTAAAAACCCTTTCATAAATTTCCAAATGTTCTTCAGTAAGTGTCTTTTTTAAAAGATTACTCTTATGAAAGCATGAATTATGCCAAGACTTTTTTAAATGTTTCTTTTATTTATTTATTGAGAAGAGAAGATAAAATGTTGACAGCTATGTGCTACTTTTATGTGAAGTGATCATTTATGCATTATAAAATGGTCACAAAAACATGTGAAAAACGAAGTCTTAATTTTTTTATGTGATTTAAATTTAGGTTATTTGGAGGATTATTTGATGATATTAAGAGAAAAGCTGTGTGGTACCTTAGGGACATTATAGACGTTTTTGCTTTGCAATGCATTTCTTCAATAGTGTTTTTGTATTTTGCTTGTATCGCTCAGATCATCACATTTGGTGGACTACTAGCTGAATGCACTGGCAACAACATTGTAAGTTATTTATTTATTTTTTTCTAACTCTTTTTTTTTTTAATTATTATTTATAAGACTAGTCCAGAAAGTAGTACCTGTTTATATATAATTAAACAAAAAATGAAGGAAAGTAAATAATGATTTTATTTAAATGAAAGTAATACATCTATTCATTTCTCAATGTAGTTGTTGAGACATTTGTCATACCTTGAAACCAGTTTGTTTATGCCTGCCTCGTAAACCTCTACTGCCGAAGTAGCCAGCCAATGATGTACACCTTCTTTTAAGTCATCATCACTTTGTAAACCTTCTCCTGACAAGTTGAGTTTAGTGAACAAATGAAAGTCACTTAAAGCCAAGTCGTGGCTATAGGGAGGGTGATCAAAAACATCCCACTTGAACTTCCAAAGAAGGTCGTTGTTGTTTCGAGCTGTGTGGGGACAAGCATTGTCATGCAGGAAAATAATATGTGACAGCATTCCCTGCCTCTTGTTTTGGATGTCCCTATGCAGCTTCTGCAGTTTTTCATAGTATGCACAGTATCATTCATGGTCGTCCCTTGGGGCATGAAATCAACCAACAACTAACCCTTTCGATTCCAAAACACTGACGTCATAACCTTTTTTGTGGAAAATGACTACTTAAACTTGCCCGGCCTTGTTGGAGATTGTGGATGGTGCCACTCCATGAATTTATGTTTGGTTTTAGGTGTGAAATGGTACACCTAGGTTTCATCTCCAGTAACAATTTGGTCAAGGAATGCATCCCCCTGTTGTTCGTAACAAGTCAAAAACGACTACGCTGAACCCACGCAATTGATCTTGTGCTCATTGGTAAACTTTTTGAGTACCCATCTTGAGCAAATTTTTCTGTAATTATGAGGGTTCATCATGACTTGATGGAGCAATGATCATGAAATTTCAAGAAATTGCTTACTCATTTCATTAAGTTTTACATGCCGATCTGATGAAATCATCGACACTTTTCTTCAGATCGTCATTGATAAAGGACGGGCAACCTGACCGCTCTTCATAGTGCACATTATCTCTTCCCTGTTTGAAATTTCAAACCCAGCACCTTATAGATGACTCATCCATTGTTCCCGTACCATACACTTCAGTAATCTTGCAATGAATTTTTCTGCATTCAAAAAACAGGTTGCACTTCACATTTTGCAGGATTTTCTATCTTATGCACCATTGTAAACAGTGGCAAAACTCACACCATGCACAAAAAGAACTCAAACTCTTTTTTTTCCACAAAACTACAATGTTAATTTATACACCTGCACCGCTTTGCTTTTAATGGGATCAGTATGATCTGTATAAGTAAACAGGTAGTATTTTCTGAAAAGCCCTCATATGTTTATCTCTTATGTATATTGTTGGTTTTCAAAAAGAATGATTCAGTCAAGAATATGATTTTTGAGATATTTATGACATCATCTTTCAAATTGAGGTTCTTCTTTATCTGGAAGTGTCATTTTTAAGCTACCTATAGTTTCCGCTCGATAAATTTATAAGTAAAAAAACTTTAAAATGTTCATTTTTGAATTATGTCACTTTTCTCAAAAAACGACAATATGTGCATGTAAGTATTGTATTGAAAGTAAACCTACTTTTATAAATGTCGCAAGACTTAAAATAAATGTATATTATCAATAATAAATATCAATATAATTTATCAGAATTTCTTAAGGCAAATAAAGATAAATTTCAAATAAATTTGAATTTTTTATTGAAAAAATCAAAAAGCTTTTTAAAATTTACTAGCAATTTTACTGCTTTTTAAAAAATAGTAAAGTATGTGGAGGTGTAGTCACTGCTTTGTGTTTTTGCAGCATTTTGATTAGTGAGTAGATAGTTTTCAAAAAGAATGATTCAGTCAAGAATATGATTTTTGAGATATTTATGACATCATCTTTCAAATTGAGGTTCTTCTTTATCTGGAAGTGTCATTTTTAAGCTACCTATAGTTTCCGCTCGATAAATTTATAAGTAAAAAAACTTTAAAATGTTCATTTTTGAATTATGTCACTTTTCTCAAAAAACGACAATATGTGCATGTAAGTATTGTATTGAAAGTAAACCTACTTTTATAAATGTCGCAAGACTTAAAATAAATGTATATTATCAATAATAAATATCAATATAATTTATCAGAATTTCTTAAGGCAAATAAAGATAAATTTCAAATAAATTTGAATTTTTTATTGAAAAAATCAAAAAGCTTTTTAAAATTTACTAGCAATTTTACTGCTTTTTAAAAAATAGTAAAGTATGTGGAGGTGTAGTCACTGCTTTGTGTTTTTGCAGCATTTTGATTAGTGAGTAGATAGACAAAATAATTATCATAACTTCAGTAATTTAATAAAAAATGAAAGTAATTAAAAAGATTTAAATTAAAAATGCTGTGATATGATAATTTATTTTCTCCCTGGATTTATTGTTTATAATTAAAAACAGCAAAAATTCAGGCTGGTGTTAACTTTCAATAATGTATTTTTAACATATTTATTACATTTTTGAGTTCAAGTCTCAAATAACTTCTTGCATTAATAAAGTACTAATTAACACAAATTTTGTTTTAATTAGATTATTAGTTTATACTATGTATCAATCAGTTTATTTCCTTTCTCTTTTAGTCAGCATCAGAATGTTTACTTTCAGCATTAATATGTGGAATAGTGTATAGTTTGTTTAGTGGCCAACCTTTAGTACTGTTAGGAAATACTGGTCCAATTCTAGTGTACGAAGGCATTCTTTATACAATTTGCAAGTAAGTTGATCTAATAAAGAAGTTAATTTTTTTATAATTATTCTTTTTAATTTAGTTAAATAAGTTATAATGTAGGTTTTCTTGCATCTAGAGTAACCTTTTCATTTTTAGTTATCACTATCATGTATTTTCTTTAGTAAGTACAATCACGCTTCATTGAAATCAATCCTGACAATTGTAACAATTTCGTATAATGCTAAAAATTAACAATTCTTATATTTTTGTGTAATTGTAAATTTTTAAATATATTTTGACCTTAACACTTAGTACAGTCCTTGGAATAATACTAAAAACAAAAGCTTATTTATTTTCTGTCTTAATTTAAACTTGATAAAAATAAAGTTACAAGAACCAGTTTTCATATCTGTATTTGTCTGTTAGTGTATTGATATTAAAAGTAGAATTTTATTATGCATACCATATATTCTGGCATATAAGGCACACTTAACGTGCAAGAAAATTGTGCAAAATTTACAGGTGAGCATTATGCACCGGACATAAATATGAAAAGTTGAAAATTAAAAACAAAACATTAAATCAGGCATCAGACATAGATTATGAAACATTTTCCAACACTAAACAGGATATTATTAAGAAATTTCCTTTTTTTCCTCTAGAATAAAAGGGATATCTAAATAAGCAACTTAAAAAAAAAAAAAAAACACAGTTTAATAAAAATCTATTTTCAGCAATTGCTGTCCATATTCACTACTGTATGCAAAGTCTTTTGTGTAGCCCTATATGCAATCTATCGAATTTATACACACCATCTAATACTGTCAAAATTAGATCAGTTTAAAAATGCATACTACAGAGGAAAATGCACTTCTAGCAATTATTGATTTTAGACAGTTCTTTAACCGAATTCTTTTGTGTGTCTCTATAAATAAATAATAAATGCTATGCACTCTATAATCTAGAGAAAACATGCAGTGCACTCACTTCAGTGATTTTGTTGAGTTTGAAATATAACATCCATTAAATGCACCACAAATGAGTTTTCCCACAGATCATAATGTATTGGAAATTTTTGTGCATCTCAGTTATGTTGGAAAGTGTTATAAAGATGAGCAAAAGAATTGACATTTCTACATTAATAAGCATGGTTTTTATTTACAAAAGGATTCCTTATGTTCGTATTAGTTATACTTTTCAGTGTTCTTTATTGTATTTTTATGTGACATGTTTCATGAAGATTTCTTTGCAATGCATGGGGTGCAATATGGTAGATGGCAAATATACCTAGAAGTAGAAAAATACATCTACAAATTATCTGTATCTGTACACATTGTGCAGCAGAGTATGCTATATACCAGAATATATGGTATATTTCTTTTATTCCTTTGAACAGTATGACGTCATAACAAAATTACCAATTTTTTTAATATAATGACTGTAACATATTTCATTAAGAAACATATTTTAATTCAGTCACTGGTTTAATCTGTTATTTTTTTAATCAGTTAGTGATATCTTCAATGTTGTAGTTGTAAAAAAAAAAAAAAAAACAGGGTATCGCATCACTATAGGTAGAGGGTATATTCAAAGAGTGTACGCTATATCTTTATTTAAGAAATAGAGGATATACAGAGTTTCTTTAAAAAATCCAGAAGGTATATGCTATATACCACTGTATATCTTCCACTATGCCGATGGTTATCTTATTTAATGAACTTGACTTGAATATTTTGTTGAGAAACAAGAAAAAGAATGCTAAAATGTATTTTTCATTGGAATTTTTGAATTTCAATGTATGTTTTACAGTAATATTAAAGTTGAAACATTTCAAACTTTAGCCAATTTATAAGTTAAAGTTAAATGAAACAGAAAAACAATGGATTTAACATACAAATTATTTTTAATGTTGGCGAGAGTAACAAGTAGTAGGTTTGCCATTTTTGTCAATGGTAGGAAATTGGTATTTTCTTTTTATGTATGGGTCTTGGAGCTTTTTAAAATGCATTGACTCAGTTCAGGCTTAAAAAAGTGACATTTGTTGCCAATTGATATAAACGGTTATGAAAACAAAATTGATGTTCTATTATCCAGTAGCTAAAAATTTAGAATTACCAAATCTGCAAGCGGAAATTTTCCGTACTAGGAGTCGTACCCAGGGTTCTGGCTAAAATTGCCAATGCTCTGCCAATCAAGCTACTGAACCAACACCCCACCCACAAACACAATTTCCTCAGACCACTTTTTGGCATTAGCATCTGGTCTGTTATATAGACAGCCCAACAGAATAGACCAGCCACAGGTTAAAAGAACCCCATTAAATGATGCAAACTAGATACAGCCAAAGTTCTGAGAAGTTCCGAGTTTCATTCCTGCCTAGACACTTTTTCACTCAGCTTGAAAAATTTTAAATTTTATATCTCTACCAATCAGTCTGATTGTGTTAAAATAATACAGTCTACTGAATCTGAATCATGGAGGCTCAACCATACATTTTGTTTAACCTTTTCTGATAAAACCATTGCCTTTCAATCTGGTTAGAATGTATTATGACATGGTTTTAAAGGTATTTTTTATTTAAAACTGCTAAGTGTTGCTGCTTCTCTTTTCTCATTTTTAAGTGCTGTTCTTGACTACTTTTAAAAAATAAAAAAAATGTATGTGCAAATTGTTACAATTTTTTGCTTAAAATAGAGCAAAGCTAGTATCTTTCTATTACCAATTATTACGCTTTGTTTAGATCTCTTAATAATTATTACTTTATTTTGTTATTTATCACAATAATTTTTTTTAGAGAACGTTCATATGATTACATGACAATGAGGATGTGGATTGGATTATGGACGTCATTTTACTTAGTGTTGCTTGTGTCATTAAATGTGGCAGAAATAGTAAAATATATTACAAGATTCACTGAAGAGATCTTTGCATTATTAGTATCTGCATTCTTCATATTCAAAGCTATTTGGAATGTAAGTGTAATTAATTTTTGTCTTAATAGACTTTTATTAATATTATTATTATTATTATTTATTATTATTTAATTTTGTTTTATTTTTTACAAAAATTAACCTAAGAAATGACAACAAACAGAATCCCCACCCAAAACCCACCCTTACTCGTGCGCAAAAAGCAGTAATTTTCCTCTTCTATCGTACAGAGCCAAGTTAAAAAGGCAATTCCCATCTCGTGCACAGAAAATGTCATTCTTTTCCGTTATCGCCAGCTAGCATACCACATGATTATAATGTGGGAGGAGGGAGGAAGTTTCAGTAAAACTGTAAGAAATCATGTCAATACAGTCTCTGTGGCAGCATCTAAAATTGGATACAATGCTAAAAATGCTCACTTTTTTGTTTTTATTTTAAATCAGATTTTCGTGTTCAGAATTAAAACTGATTAATCTATCACATTCATTTTAAATGATAATAACACATAAGTGATTATAAGTAATTCATTTGTAGTAAATTTATAAAACTTAATTAAAATTTCAAGAATAACTAATCTTAATAAAATTAAATAATATTTAAAAAATATTTGTCCCTTGCTTAAAATGCTTGTCACCTTTATTACCACGTCCCCTGTGTGTTCCGCACACATTGCACAATAAGTCAGCTCCACCCTGGTTTAGAGATGGTTGTCTAGTCTACATGATGTTAAAGATCCCAACTTTGCAGAGACTGGTCTTTTTTTAAAAAAAGGAAAAATAATTGAAAAAAAAAATCTTAAGTGTTCTTTTCTTGTTTGGTAACAGTTTATTTCGCTTATGAAATATTTTGTGCTGCCTCGTGCGCAAAAAGCAGTAATTTTCCTCTTCTATCGTACAGAGCCAAGTTAAAAAGGCAATTCCCATCTCGTGCCCAGAAAATGTCATTCTTTTCCGTTATAGCCAGCTAGCATACCACATGATTATAATGTGGGAGGAGGGAGGAAGTTTCAGTAAAACTGTAAGAAATCATGTCAATACAGTCTCTGTGGCAGCATCTAAAATTGGATACAATGCTAAAAATGCTCTAATTTGAATTGTTCTTTGACAAATTATTTAACCTTGATCATTACTTTACTTAAGAATTTTATTATGACTAATTTAATTACATTATTTACTCAAGAATATTTTATAATTATATGTGTTTGGTTTATTATCTGTAGTAAAAGGAAATACAAAATCATTTATTGCATTTCAGAAGGGTATGTTATTATTTTTTTTAAAATTTCCTCAAATTTTATATCATATATTGTTGGATCAAAATCCCCCCCCCCCCTTCTCCCAGCCGGCTGCTGACTTTGATTACGTAATATGAACATGAATGGCTTATTTTAGCAATGCATATTACATAATAACTTTTGAGTTATTTTGCAAACCTAATTAGTTTTGATATTTCTTATATATGGATTTATTTTACAAGCATGTAAAGTTTTTTATTATTCGAACCAGCTTATGTGCATAAAAAAAGCTTAATTTTTTTTTACAATTATACTTGCCTACAATTTCTATGAAGAGCAGCATCTGTTACTCATCTTAGCCACAATCTTAACTTAAAATTCTCGTAAGATGTTTAATTATAGATGTTGCAAAGTTCCAAAATATAAAGAAATAAGCTTAGAAATTATATGCAAACACTATTATTTATAAGCTTGAAAACTGGTAAACCTGAATCTCTGGTAATGTCAACTTTTCTTTGATGATATTTTGTCTTATTTATTATTTTTGTCTGTTCAGAGAATAGACATAATGCTAATATTTAATATTTATTTTCAAAAGAATTATATAAAGAATAATAGAATTATTTAAAAATCAAATAAATATAAGAGCCTATGTAGATATGTTATGTTAATAGACAGTATTATCTGTATATAGAGATAAATGATCGTTTTAATAATCTTTAAAATAATGCTGTGGACTTTATTTCAGCATTTATGCAATTCACTCCATAGTATATGATTTAATATTCTGGATCTTAAAAATATTGTAAGTGTGAAAATGTGTGTGAATGTTTGGCTGAAACCAGCGTCAAAACGGATGATTTAATGCCTTTTTTTCTTTGCATATAGATGGAACCCAGAAATGAACATAGGCTACATTTTATTTATTTTATTCCAATATTTTTCTTAATAATTCAAAATTTCATTATTTTCGTAGAGAATCAATACAATTTTTGCTATAAAATGTAACCATTTTTCTTTATTGTTGCCAATCAAAACCCGGAATAATAATTTTCCCTCAACAATTTATTTTCAATCGGGAAAATTTCCACATGAAAGATGAAAATAAAATAAAAAGATTTAATAATTAATCAGAAGATGAAATTGACATTATTAGAAATAAAACATAAATTTTCAAGTATGTGATAATAATACAAGGTACATGAATACAGGTAAGTATGGGAAGCATGTGAATATGACGTCATATATCGAAAATAAAATCTATATGCTTTGATGTTGAAATAAAATGATCTTGGGTTATCAAATTATTTTTTATTATTTTCTTTTTTTTTGGATTTCACTTGAAATGAGTGTATTTCAAATGCATGTATTATATGTATTTTAAATGAAATGTATCCAATACGAATTATGGCAATGAAAACAATACTTGGAGGTTTATTGTCTGTGTGTAGCTAACATAAAGATACCATATTTTTTATTTAAATTTTTAAAAAGTTGAAAAAACATTTGAAAAGAAAATGGAGAGCAAATGTCAATAATATGCACCGTAAAATTATTCATGTCAAAAATGACATCATGTTTAGCGGGAAATAGTTATTTACATTCACAAAAACTAAAAAAAAAATTACTCGATTGCCTGAAAAAAAGAAAAAGATTTTTGATGAGCATTAATTCTTAAAGCCATTCATCTCTGGAAAACTGAATAAAACTTACTTTATTTTTTAAAAGAAAGTTGCATTTTTGTTCATAAAACCTAAAGATGTAATATGAATGCGTCAAAGTAACATCACTTTATAGTATTAAATTTAAGGCTCAAAGTCTTGAAGAACATTGGCACAATCGAGACACGTTTGTAAATCATGGTTTGGCTACCAGATTATAATTCCACATTTATTTTAGCTTTAAAAGAGTAAAAAGTTTGTTGTCATTTTTCAGAATAGCTTTTTTAAATGTTCTTTTTGGAATAGATTTTTGTAAAGTCTTATAGGATGAAAAAAAAATGGCATAGTTTTCATTACAATGTCTAGTATATTTGCAATATTTTTAAAAAACTTTAAAAAAAAAAAGTTATTAAAAGGAAAATCAAATTTATCAAAAAATTCACTTAATGCAAAGCAAAGAAGAAATAAAAAAGTAATGCAAATTATCCTCAGGCCAAATTGTGTAGACTTGAACAAGCCAATCGTGCTAATTCCTAAAAATAAGCAAATTCCTAATATTATAAAAATGTGAAAGTGTGTTGCATGTGGTAGACATTTTGGTATAGATGTCGCAGATGCACCAGGGTTTCTTTTTGTCATCAAACTGGTAATGTTCTGCACGGTGTGGCAACCCAGTGATTTTTGCCAGTAGACCAGACCAGATAGTGTGTATTAATCAAAGCATTCTAGTATTGATAGCTGAGTCTTGTATTCTTGACAATGTGTGTGTTTTATAATACCAATGTGTGTGTTTATAATAAATATTATGTGTGTTTTATAATAAAGTAATTGTGTGTTTTTTACAATAAAATAAATGTGTGTGTTTTACAATAAAATAAATGTGTGTGTTTTACAATAAAATTGTGCATTTTTTATAATAAAATATATTTTATAATAATATAAAACTAACATCCTGTTTTCACAGTCTAAGTCTAACATGGTATTCGAAAACAGAATTTCTTGCTAAAATGGTGCTAGAACAAAAAACGTGCCAATCCCAGTGCATTTGCAACATCTGAATTCTTTTCATATTATAATATAGGTAGAAAATAGCCAAGAATAGGAAGGTTAGGCTCTGTAATCGAATCCGTAGCCAATTTGCTTTCTTTAGCGAGCAAAATTTGGCGTAAAAGTAAATACATTTTTGTAACCAGGTTTGTTTTATGAGTGGTAAACACTTAATGGTATTCTAGATGATCATTTCCACACACACCTTTGAATCATTTTTTAATTGGTTGCAGTTTCATTTTTACAATTGTTTATATTATTTGGCACAAAATTTAATGTTTTATAACTGAGTTATATTAATGCCTCTATAACAAAGAAATGCTGTATTGTCTCCTATAAAATATGATAAAGATTTGGTTAATTATATATATATGTTTTTAATTTCTGGGAGTAAAATGTTTTGCATAGTTATTGCATTTATTATTCTTTTAATGTTACATGAACAATGTCATGGGTAACAACTAGTTTATTATAAACACTAAACTACTTTTTCATTATTTATAATAGGTAGTACAAATTGGTAAAGCTTTCCCTTTAAAAACTGGCTTCCGACCTCCTTTAGTTCCTCTGTGTTTTTGCCATCTACCCATGAATCCAAACATCACAGTCTCCAATGAAACTGAGTGCCAAAGTTTGAATGGAATGTCTGTTCCTATTGGGTGCAGTTATACACCACCCTTTTATGTGCCTGATATTTTTCTAATGTCATGAATTTTATTTCTGGGTACATTCACCCTCATTCTTCTTCTGAGAGAAGTGAAAAATACTCCATTTTTTAGGTCTAAGGTATGTACAACATTTTATTTAAAAATATTATGGGATATTTTTATATAGCAATAATATGTTGATCTAATTTTGTATTTATCTTTCTGAGATCATTAGAAATATGTATATTCTTATCCTTTAGTTGTAGTTGTTTTAAGCATACATTTCAAAACAAATTAGAAAATGTTTTGGTTAGCTCTGCTCCTACCATTGTAAAAATACTAATATGTGCTTTGCGGTCTTACAGAAAAGAAGAGAAATAACTTAATCTATTAAATAAAGATTGGAAGGGAAAACTTAAATATTTTGGAAATCAATAAAGTAATTTGAAGACTTAGAAATTTTGACCGATTTACCAATTTTTGAAAGATTCAAAAAAAGAAATAGACTTAATAATAAATAATGAAATAGCGATTAACCAATTTTAGGAAATAATCTAAAAAGGAAATACACTATAATGATATTGTTTATTAATTAAAGAGTGACCAATGGTTGTTATTACGAATTATATTTAATTGAGAGATATTATAAATTATTGTTTTAAAAGGAATTGTAGGTATTACATCACACACACACACACACACACACACATATATATATATATATATATATATATATGTAAGGAATTATCCGGGGACGACTTGGGAGACTAATACTTTACAGAAACATACAAATAAGTTGGACTCGGGACCTCTGGACAGATCGAACTCGTTTATTGAAGCATTTCTTCGTACAGACATCTTCGCGCGTTCAATCGGAGGTCCCGCGAGCCATTTACGTTGTTTTGAGAACTACATGGCCGAGGGTTTGGCTGACCGCTCAAATGTGCCAAAAAACTGTCTTCTTCGCCCTTGCATGGGGTTTTAATCAGAATTTAGGATATTTTCCAGCAGAGGGAGAAAGAGTCAAATTGGGAGGATCATTTATTTTAATTGGTCAATTAGCTTTTGACTGATGTCTGGGGTCTTATGCCGACACCAAGGCTTGGCCGGGCCTGGGAGCCGCACCCAACAGACAGCTGCAAGAAATGCAAACTCATCACTTTTAAAACTTAAAGAGATGTCGAAATTGATAGATGAAAGTAATATTTGTGAGGCTGAGAAACAAAGATCACAGGGGCAGATTAGATTTAAGCATTAGATTTAAAAGTTAGAATAAATGTTTTAGGATTTAAATTTTTTATTTTGCATTTTAAAAAGGGTTTATTTTTATCCTTTCACATCCCCCCCCCCCCTCCAAGATGAGATCCACCAGATTTGCCTGCAAAACTGGGGGAACTCTCCTGGAAGACTGAGAATGCCAAAGTGAATTAAAAAGAAGTGTTTAATTGAATAAGGTTTCAAAATAAGTTAATATTAAGGTTAAATTTACAACTAAGATTGGTAAAAAGTGAGGGCTGAATTTTGCTGCTGGAAAAATATTAAAAGTTCACATTTTGACGCGTAAAAATTAAGGAAAAATGAAAGATTTTATGTTTTTATGCTAAAAATTTCTAAGTTTGGTGTATGGCTCTCGGGACAATCTGACCGAACTTTACATTAAAAACTTAAATATAATAATTATACCACAAAACATACGAAATCTATGAAAACAATAATACAGTAATATTACCACAAAACTATATGAGAAAAAAAATACTAATAAGATAAAGATTAAAATAATAGCCATAAATTTGTTGTTTGTCTTTTGGCCATAATTGTATGGATTAAAAGTTTTTTGGCCATTTTTGTGCTATTTTTGTTCAAGTCCTTACAGCACAAAATTTCAAAATATTTTATAAAAAATATATAGTTCTGTGAAAATTATAACTTTATGGTAAAAAGTGCAAAAATTAAATATAAAAAATAGTTATGTAAAATATATATAAACATATGGTATCAATATAATAAAATTATAATAATAAACGTAAGAAATTGGTGTGAAAAATATACGTTCTTTATATGCAAAATATTCACATTAGACAAATACTTGAAAATGTTAAATTATGAAAAAGAAACTTGAAATTATTTATTCACATTTTTCAAAACGTGAAAATATTAAAATTGCAGTAATATAAGATTGTTAAAATTAAAAAGATTATGCAAATATTTAAAAATGGTGAAATATACTGTAAAATGGACAAAACAGGTGTGGACAAAACAAGTGTAAGATATAGAGTTTATTTACAGGGACTACTGGTTAGGTAAGTAGTTTTATTTGTATCCTAAACCTTTGGAGGTTTTAGCAGATCCTAAACCTCGGGGAGGTTTTAGCAAAAATTAAAAAAAAAAAAAAAAAAGAAAATTGAGCATGATATTTTTATTTTGGGTGAAGATGTAGATGCAATTTAATTGTAAGCAATGGAATTTACTGTTTTGCAGACTGAGGTGTATTTGTTTTCCCCAGTGGCATCAATAAATCTGAGCAGCAATATAATAAATTACAACTACATCTCACTGTTAGCTCAAAGAAAAAATAAATAAATTCCTGCTCTAGACAAGTATAAATCACAGAACATTTTTCCTTTAAAATTGAGGCCAGAACGCTCCGAATTTTCCTTGCTAGTTTTTACGCAAATAGCAAAATCTTTTTTTATTTTTAAGGGTTTTACTACTGGCAAAGGAAAAACTAATTAATAAAACAAAAAAATAATAAACCTGGTATGAATAAAAAAGGACAGCGTTTCAGAAGTGCGTGGCAACCTGGTGACAATTCTGTTTACTAATGGATCTATTCTTACAAAAATATCAGCAGTCGCCACATTTACACATGTACATCACTGAATCCTCTTTGATTGCACAGGGGTGTTTTTGGTTGGAGTTTAACCAACTCAAAAACTTAAAAAAAATTGTGGGCTTAAAGATTTAATGGAATGGAACCATGGTCATCTTTAAAAATTGAATGGGTGGATTTAGACACTATTGAACTTACCACGGTAAAAGTGGGTTCACCAAGGTCATGCCTAAACCGATTGGTTAATGAATTGAATTTATTTTGAATATTTAAAATGGTAAGGACGGGGCCTTCAAATTTTACCTTTAAAAACTAGTTGGGGTTTAACCAACACAGGGAATGATGGGTCACGATATTTGAATTAAAAAGTGATATGGGTAATAAAAGGGTGATATGAGTAATAAAAAAGGAAATTGTAAAAATAATATAATATAAAATATAAAAATATTGAATAAATGCACTGGAAACACAACATAAATACTTACTTACAAGAAATATTTTTAAAAATACTGGCAATCTGATTGGTATCTCCAACAGTTCAATAAAAATATATTTTCATATAAAAAGAAACGAACTGTAATAATGAATAAGTACAATAGGTAATAATTAAACACACACAAAATCTAGAAATAATACTAAAAATATATTTACAACTTTAAAAAAATTCACCTGGAAAAATTGGGTAAAAACTTGATGAAAAATACTTAGTGAATAAAATGATGAAACACTGAACGATCACTGTGTAAATGTATCATTTAATATCTTCATACCTATTTTCTTTTCTGTTTCGTTCATATAAAAAGGAAAGAGTTGTAAAACGATACAAAAATGTTGTCTATTTAAATATTTTTACTGGAAAGCATTTATAAAAGTAAATAGTTCAACCCATTTATTTATAATACCATAAACATTAAATTCAACTGCATTTAGTTTTTGGTGATCGCACGTATGCTTCACCTGATGAAAAAGAAAAGAAACTACTGTTATCAAAACTTATCACAATTAATGTGCATAGCTGGTCATTCCCCAATTTCTTATAACTTTAATAACTTGAACTTTACAAGAAAAAATAAAGCTAATAACATTTTTAAATAATAAATTTAAACTTGCTTAAAAATTATAAAATCCCTTTAACACATTTTAGAAAAATCTACTTTTAAACTTTTAAAAGTTACACATTGATAACAGCAATTTTTTTTTTTTTCATTCTTGATATTCTCAGAAGTAACTTTTCAATATTAATTCATTAAGCAAATAAACAAATAAAATATTGTTTAATTTAACAAAATTGATTTTTAAAAACATCTTTTCATAAAAGAAATAACGTAAAAGAAATCTGTATTGTGGCTTAATTACTTTTAATACAAAACTTAATAAAACATTAAAAAATTTAAGCTTCAATTAAAAAATATCAGTTACTTTCAAACACTTAAATGAAGAAATTAAAAAGAATGTAATTAAACTTTATACTTTTTTTTCTACAAAACCATTAAGACGGAAATTTATATAGCAATAAAACTTACCTGTGGATTAAAATATCCAATTTGCTTTAACACACCCACACACACAAACAAAATAAAATAAAATAAAATAAAATAAAACGCAGTGCTTTTTCTGACCCAGATCATTAGCGTTATTTGTTCACTAAAGGTAAATAAATAACATTTTCCGGAGGTTGGTTCACAGTGCATCATGAATCACTTTAGTTTAACGTGCTCAACTGAAAGAAAAGAAAAACTTTAAAAAATAAATGAACACTGAATGTTTTTTCCTTTTCTTACTCAGTTCTAACCACAAAAATTTAAAGTCGGGATCGCACAGATAAATATTTCAGTTCTGTATCAGAGTTTGCGCGATCTTGAAAATCAGCTGTCTCTTTGACGTACATATGTTGAGGTTATAAAAGAGTTTTTCGAAAGATTCAGTTTGATCTTCAGTGAGTCTAAAGTTAATAAATTGATGCGGTTTGCACATATATAAGTTTCTTTTTGACGATAACAGAGTGAGGAAAAAAAAAAGTTTCTTGGTTGAGGACCGGAAATATAGCAAATAAATTTCAGCATAAAGGATGTTTATTTTCGGTTTTTCTCAGATGATCACGAAAATTATTTTAAGTTTATCTGGCGAGTAAGCACACTAAGTAAAATAATTTGATTTGGAGAAAAAAAAAAGTTCTTTTTTACCGGCCATCGGGGGGAAAAGTATTTTTCTTTTCTAGGTGACTATATTCAACTTTTATACACAATAAAAGTTCTTGATGGTAAAATGCACTTTCTTGAAAGACTAATCGAAGTCTCATTAATTGCTTGCAATCTTTTGAGATTGTTTGTGGGCCGATTGCACTGACACAACACAGATACTATTTTTAATTTTCATGGCACAAGTGGAATTTTTTATTTTTCAAGTTCTTTTATCAAGTTCTGGAAGAAAGGCTGGGATTTTCCCGAAGTAGGCGACCTATCCTGCCGACTTTATAAAATGTAAGGAATTATCCGGGGACGACTTGGGAGACTAATACTTTACAGAAACATACAAATAAGTTGGACTCGGGACCTCTGGACAGATCGAACTCGTTTATTGAAGCATTTCTTCGTACAGACATCTTCGCGCGTTCAATCGGAGGTCCCGCGAGCCATTTACGTTGTTTTGAGAACTACATGGCCGAGGGTTTGGCTGACCGCTCAAATGTGCCAAAAAACTGTCTTCTTCGCCCTTGCATGGGGTTTTAATCAGAATTTAGGATATTTTCCAGCAGAGGGAGAAAGAGTCAAATTGGGAGGATCATTTATTTTAATTGGTCAATTAGCTTTTGACTGATGTCTGGGGTCTTATGCCGACACCAAGGCTTGGCCGGGCCTGGGAGCCGCACCCAACAGACAGCTGCAAGAAATGCAAACTCATCACTTTTAAAACTTAAAGAGATGTCGAAATTGATAGATGAAAGTAATATTTGTGAGGCTGAGAAACAAAGATCACAGGGGCAGATTAGATTTAAGCATTAGATTTAAAAGTTAGAATAAATGTTTTAGGATTTAAATTTTTTATTTTGAATTTTAAAAAGGGTTTATTTTTATCCTTTCATATATATATATATATATATATATATATATGGGATTATTATGAGTAATAAGTACTTTAGCCGCAACAAAGATTCTTCAAATATAATATAAACAAAACAGATTTAATAACATAAAAACAAATACAGCTTGGATTCACACACAACTATATAAATGGGTAATATTCCTTAATGATACAAACATTCTTATCTCACTACGAATAATAACTATACCATCTTCGTCCAGTATTGCATAAGAATTCCACCCACCAACATATCCGAAATCTATAGAACAACTGCTCATGCTGGCGTGCTTTTCTTGGTCTTGCGTGATCATTGCCTTTATCGCTGGTCGTGAAACGTAATAGTTCATTGAGTTCGTATTATAGTTGTTGTTAGCTCTAATAATTCCATATATATATAACCATAAATGAAACATTATCATAACACCAACTTAAACAATGAAATAATAATTAAGAATGTAATAATTAGTTGACAATGAAAGAGTTCCCAACACACTGAATTATAAACACTTAATATAAGTGGTAAGGGTAGAATGTTTAATAAAAATTAAAACATATTAACACTTTAAAAAGTATACATTATATTAGAAGTTAATATGATATTGTCCACCGTAGGTATTAATCCAAATCATTAGATCAAAAACATTCTTAATATTAGTGAATATAAATTCATTTAAATTAATTAAATAATAAATATTTAAATATAACTAAATTAATATACATATAAAAATATCACATCACAGTCCATTATAAAATGTGTAATATCAAACAACTGTGTAAATCAAAATGCCCCCATTTTTTTTTTTTTTTTTTTTTTTTTTTAATATATAAATTAACCATGCGTTTTTTCCCATACAACTCTGCCACACACCTCCTCAATCCAACATCTACCCACCCAACCGTCCTGTTATAATAATTTTTTTTTTTTTTTTTTTTTTTTTTTTTTTACTATTTTCTAAGATTATATGATTTTTTTATACATTTTTTAACGCATGTGTTAATTTGGTTGTAAAGATCATATAAGAACTAACTATATATTAAGGAATATATGAATTTTTTTGGAAAACCATGTTGTAATGCATCATAGATAAGTTTTTTAATATTGTTGTTAATAAGTTGAGAAGAACATAAACTTTTTATTCTATAAATATGATTAAGGAGTATATTACGATATACAGAATTATGAAGACACATGATTTAAAATTAGTAAATGAATTAACTTTAAATTTAAATTCTTTACGTTTATCAAATAGATCAATTATTGTTTTGTTTTCTTTAAGTGTAATTTTAAGATCTAAAAAGTTAATAGTATTGTTAGAAAGGAGGTTTTCCGTTAATTCAAAATTAGTAGGATAATCAACTGGAAATATAGAAATATTAGTGTGATCAGTGGCAATTAAAATTATGTCATCAATATAACGATTTAAATGTATATTACTGTTAATAAAAGTACGTTCATAATGGTACAAGTATAAGTCTTAAAGTATACTGGATGTACATCCCCCTTGTGATATACCGACTTTCTGTAAATATAACGTGTTATCATGCATTATATAATTATTATATATAATGAAATTTGTTAAAGTTTTAAAATAAGCTGTATCTATATGAATTGGTAAATTAAGTGAATGATGATACTTATTAAATAATGCATTTATAATATTATGTAGATCTAATAAATCTATATTATTAAATAGATCTTTGAAATCATATGTCATTATATTGTTAACACATATAAGATTTTTCAAAATATTGATGAGTTGATAGCTATTTTTTATACAATGTGTATTATCAGTGGATGTTGTCAGTGTATAAATTTGAATATATATATATATATATACAGTCCCTGGCCAAATTATTAGATGCAGTAGTTTTTATTATAATTTATTAAATATCTGGAAAGATACATGAAGAATTATCTTGAAACTTCAGGAGTGTAAACAACATAATAAACGTCATATATTTCCGCGAAGATTTTTTCCCGAAACCCCATAAGGGGGCGTCAACAAATTGAAGAAAACCGAATATCTTTTGGATAACCCTGTAAAAACTAATGTTGCAAAAAGCATTCAAACTGTAGATTATGATTAAGTGGCATATTGTAATAATGTGGGTTCATTTTTATGAAGATAGCATGTATAATCGAAGAGAAATTCACGTTTTTAAAAAAACAGTCCCAAATTTTACCAAGTTTTTTGCTTATAATTTGCAGAGTTTTTAATATAAAAACAAGTTATTTTCAGAAAATATGACAAACAAAATTATACACAATACCCTGCAATCAGAATTAAAAAATAATAAAAATTGTATGAAAAATGAGCAGATTTACTAAATATTGTTTCACTGCGCATGCGCGAATTCAATCAAAATATACTGTGCATAATATATTAGCTAAATGTATAGACCAACTTTTATGAAAGTCTCAAAAACATAGCTTGAAAATTCTGATAGTAATCGTCGATAGAATAAGCTCAAAATTCGCTGTTCCCAAAAGGAAGCAAAAAGATGAGGGGTTGTATCAAATATAAAATGAGAGACACTTCATTCTTATTATGTCAACTTTCATAAGCTAGTATATTTGGATACAACCCCTCATCTTTTTGCTTCCTTTTGGGAACAGCGAGATTCGAGCTTATTCTATCGACGATTACTATCAGAATTTTCAAGCTATGTTTTTGAGACTTTCATAAAAGTTGGTCTATACATTTAGCTAATATATTATGCACAGTATATTTTGATTGAATTCGCGCATGCGCAGTGAAACAATATTTAGTAAACCTGCTCATTTTTCATACAATTTTTATTATTTTTTAATTCTGATTGCAGGGTATTGTGTATAACTTTGTTTGTCATATTTTCTGAAAATAACTTGTTTTTATATTAAAAACTCTGCAAATTATAAGCAAAAAACTTGGTAAAATTTGGGAATGTTTTTATAAAAACGTGAATTTCTCTTCAATTATACATGCTATCTTCATAAAAATGAACCCAAATTATTACAATAAGCCACTTAATCATAATCTACAGTTTGAATGCATTTTGCAACATTAGTTTTTACAGGGTTATCCAAAAGATATTTGTTTTTCTTCAATTTGTTGACGGCTCCTTATGGGGTTTCGGGAAAAAATCTTTGCGGAAATATATGACGTTTAGTATGTTGGTTACACTCCTGAAGTTTCAGGATAATTCCTCATGTATCTTTCCAGATATGTAATAAATTATAATAAAAACAATTGCGTCTAATAATTTGGCCAGGGACTGTATATATATATATAATCTTAGGCAACTAGTTTAGTTTCATAAATATGATTGTAATATATCAATTCTTATTTAATCTTTACTAAATATGGTTATTTAACAATCTTTATATGCTGCTGAGAATATAATTTATATTATTTAGATGCGCATCGCCATAGCTGATTTCGCTGTTCTTTTAGCTGTAGTCATTATGACAGTTGTTGATCATGTACACCATTTGAAAACGCCAAAGTTGGAAGTACCACAGACATTTACTGTATGTATATCAATTTTAATTGTATAAATTTTGTTTTATATTTTTTAAGATTCATGATGGTTTTAATTTTAATTCTTTTATTAAAACCATTAAATTCTATGATTGTATTGTAATTAAATCTTCATTAGTAAAGTTTTCAATTTTTATATACATAACGGTTACAACTAAAAATCTGCACAAAATTATGTAGAACAGTGGCAACAAACAACAATACATTGAAACTAAACTTGAATGTTGCTTTAATATACATAAATAATTATTTTTTTTTTAAATATTAATGATACCTTTTTTTTATATACTAATTAATTTTTCAGTAGAGCTGAAATTACACTGTAAATTAATGAAATACAAAGGATGTGAATTATCACTTTACTAAACAGCATACAACCTATAGAGTGAAAAAAATGTCCAGACGGGGGATCAATCCCAGATCCCTTGGTATAGCGCACCAAGTGCTTTACCATTTAAGCCATCTGGGACGGTATCCAGTCTAGCATTCTCTCACTCTTATATGGCTAGGCTACAAACTCGCAATTCACAGCATAAGATAGAACGTCAATCATGAGCACAATTCCAGAGGCATACATGAGACAAATTAAACCCAATACTGGTGAATATTTTTGTATACTCGTGTATGCCATTGGAGTTGTACTCATGATTAACGTTCCATCTTGTGCTGCAAGTTTGTAGCCTAGCCATATAAGAGTGGGAGAATGCTAAACTGGATGTCATCTGGATGACTTAAATGGTAAAGCACTTGGTGAGCTATACCAAGGGATCTGGGATCGATCCTCAGTCTGGACATTTTTTCACTCTATAGGTTGTACGCTGTTTAGTAAAGTGATAATTCACATCCCTTGTATTTTATTAATAATACCTTCCAAATGATTGTTTGAGGTGCAGCCCACTATTTTGTTGCCATTGATGCAAAAGCTCTTTGGACACTTTTTTTTTTTTCAAATATTTCTGTATCTTTTTTTCATATTAAAAATATTTTTTGTTTTCTAATTATTTTTGCCGACTTTTTCTCTCAATGGTCCAAAAAAAAAAAAAAAAAAAATCCTGGATTAGCCGACACTGAGGTTTGTTAATGGGGTTGAAAATAAAGGCAGAACTGCTTAATGCAGAAAGAAACATTTATGCTGATTGAAACCCCAAATTAAATATAAAAAGTATTTTAATCTGTTTTTAGAAAAAAACTATTAAACATATTTATTATCAAGATGTGTTTAAAATAAGCTGAAATTAGAAAAACTTAAATTAAGAATATGTGGTGGATTAATAAACATGAAATCAATTAAATTTATTAGTTCAATTTATAAAAACATAAAATAAACATTATGATAAAAGTAACTTCAAGACATAACAATAATTTAGCATTTAACATAAATAAATACACATCTTACTTTATATCAACAAGAAAAACTTCTGACTTATGGATAATGTAAAAAGGCATTTAAACAACTGACTTGAATATCAATACCAGAGCTTTACTAATATACTTTTGAAAGAAAATTGAAGAACCACGTGTACTCTGAAGAAAGATTAACAGCAATTCAACCTTCCAGTTATGACACATGTCGTGAATAAACGGGTTTATCACAAGTAGAGCAGATGACTTAGCACCACTTCACTTGAGGAGAAGAATGAAAAACAAAACAATCCATTCTCGAACTTGTGAGTAGAAACAGTAAAAGCATAGTCGCTGCCTGTTTGAAAAAGCAATCATTTCAGCCATATAATGAAGCACATGTCCAGCACACAGATCATTCAGAAGCTATAAGTAACACTGCCTCAAGAACACAACCGGACTCCATATTCCAATATTTCCATCAAATGTAAAGAATATTTCCGTTAATTATTCATAGGAAGATTGTAATCACAAACTCAAAGAATAAACTGCCTCGGAACTTAAAAACACATTTACTATAAAACTATTGCACTAAAACTATAACAACATTACTTAAAGACTTTCTATCACGACTTGCAATACAATATAAATGATCTTCTTCCAGCAAAACATATCATGATAAGCAAACAGTAATAAAAACTCTCAAAGCTACTAATTGCCGGGAATCCAAAGTATGTATATATGAATGAACTGTACAAACGAGAGTCAATTAGGCAATGCGGGACACACCCACCGGCCTCAGAAATATGAATGGTAAATGAGGGAGTCATTACATCATTCGTGTAAGCAAGACGTTATCGCTCCAAACTGACATCACATCGCGACAGTCAAAATAACTGATCCAGATGCCGTATGAAAGATAAGCTAAAAGATTAAAACAAAATAGAGTTTTGTAGGATAAGAAAACCATATAATAAATAAATAAGGAAAATGAATTACTGGTGGTAAAAAGAAAATGGAGTAATTTTCTATTATAAAGGTAAGTACATTGTTAAATAAAGATATTTAAATAAAGCTACCCATATAAATGCTGCAATTAAGTAAGTTTTACACCCAGCATGTAAACAAAAGTAAACATGTACACAGGGTCAAGACCCAGGGTACGCATATTCTTATCAGAGGCAAGTTATTCAATTTTTTTGTCTATATGTACAAAGGGTATCTTTTGTAAATTATGAAAATCTTGAGTCTTTTTTTGGCATAATGAGATGAAACTTTATCTAATCAAAATCATAATTTTGTTCAGAATGATATTTTTTTCATAAAAGAAACTAAAATATTTTCTGGACATTGCTTCTGATAAACTTTCATTTGATTAAATGACAATCAACTAGGTTTGAAATAAAATTCGGAACTTCCTTTGTCAGAGACAATTAAATAAAGCATCATTTGGCTTTCAAATTTCTCCTTATATTTAAATTTTATATTAGTGAAAGTATCTTGTTAGTCTGTAGATTAATAGATATAGTTTCCAAGTTTTTGGGATTAAGAAAGGGTAAATTAACTTTCATCATCTAACATAAATGATTTTTGCCTTCTTTTCACCCAAAGGCCATTTGGTTTAATGAATTTTAACTGTTCTTTTGTATGCAATGGTGCCTTTTCTTTTTTATAATGTTTAATATCACTCAATATATATTTTTGTGGACAACTTTTAGTACATATTATAATAATGAAACTTACTTGTGGCTTCCTTCTGATTTACGTTATCTTTGTTTTGAGAGAGTTTGTTTGATTTCAGTTTTTAATTTTATTCTTAATACTTGCTGTTCACCCACTATCTGGTTTTCTTTCAATTGTTCCACGTTTAATTAGTGCATAAATAGTTAATTTTTTATACATCTTTAGTAACAAAATGCATTGCACAATGTGATTTTCTGATTGTTTTAATCCTTTTCATAGAGTTGTACAATACTACTATAAACATTATCTTTTGATGCCAATTTTATTTGTTTACATCACTATTTTCAGCTGTTTTTTGGTTTATAAAGAAGTTGAAGTGCAAATATAATATTGGGTCATCTGGAAAGTTCCGTGGTTTGTCAAAGCAAAGTGCAGTTTTGTCTATTTATTTTGCTACTGCTGATAAGGAATGACCTTGAATGACCCAGATATGTCCATTCGGTCTTTTCTGCTTGCACTGCATAAATCTCGCTTGTGTTGTGGCGTAATTTTTGCTTCAGTGCAGTGCTAAGAATGGAGAATCAAAAAGTTCATTTTTGTCATATTCTGCTCTTTTATTTCAAGAATGGTAAAAATGCTAATCAGATATCTCGTAAAATTTGTGCTGTATATAGACAAAGTGTTGTTTCAGATGACACATTTTGAAGGGGATTTGAGAGGTTTAAGAGCGATAATTTCAGCCTCAAAGATGATGTATGCTTTGGATGACCATCATCTGTAATGGGGGACATCTTAAAAGAAGCTATCCCTAAAAATCCACGTCACACAGTTTAGAAGATATCACACAGACTAAATATTCCAAAAAGTACAGTGCATGATCATTTGATAGCTTCTTTTATAAGAGGTCCCCTTTACAGATGATGGTCATCCAGATCGGGCATCCTCTTTGAGGCTAAAATTTCCACTTTTAAACTTTTCATATCACCTTCGAACTATGTCATCTGAAACAGCACTTTGTCCATATACAGCACAAATTTTATGAGCAGTCTGACTAGCATTTTTACGTTTCTTGAAATAAAAGAGCAAAATATGATGAAAATGAACTTTTTGGTTCTCTGTTCTGAGCACTTAGTTAGATTCTTTGCACTGAAACAAAAATTATGACACAACACAAGCAAGATTTATGCAGCGCAAGCAGTAAAGATTGAATGTACATAACTGGGTCATTCAAGGTCACTCCTTATCAGCAGTAGCAAAATAACTAGACGAAACCACATTTTGCTTTTTGAAAGACAGCAGAACTTTTCAGATGACCCAATACAAAACATTAATGAATTGAACACTAGATCTTTTCATAATGACTTGATAAACAGAGTGCAGATTTTTAATGTAACCAGTTATATCATATGGATAATTAAATAAAAATAAATTTAACTAGTTATTCATCAAATGGAATAATTAAATAACTTTAAATTCAGACAGTCAAAATGTTTACTTTGTTATTAAATAATTTTCAATTCTTATTTGCTTCTGATTGACCAGTCTTATTTTTCATTGTAATTTTTTTTCATTTAAAGCCATCGTCTGAAAGAGGGTGGCTCATACCTTTTTTTGGAACAAATCCATGGTGGGCACCTGTAGTTGCACCTCTTCCAGCCATATTTCTGACATTGAATGTTTTTATGGACCAAGAAATAACCACTGTTCTTGTGAATAGAAAAGAGAACAAGTTGAAGGTATGTTTGTACATATGTTTGGATTTTAATACGATTTTTGATCATACTCATTTCAAAATAATTATTTTTGACCCTACAATGCATGAATTTTATTGCCCTTCAAAAAATTATGTAATTCTAATAATTGCATATGTAAAAAGAAAAATACGTAAAAAATTTGCATGTCAATTGTTGTCCATAATTTAAGAAATAGTTAAAGTGTACAAAATAGATATATGAGGTATTGTGGATATTAAAGGCAAACTCAACAAAGGTTGATTTTTTTTTTTTTTTTTTTTTTTTCTTTTTTACATAACATGAAAAACTGTATTAACTGGTGTAATCTCTTAGAAGGTCTAGTTCACCTCTGAAATTTGCTTTATAAAAGAAACTGACAGACTGACAATAATGATACATGTGTATATTTGAAGTGCTGATTCTTGAAATGTGTATTGTGAGTTTTTATACAATGCCACATATTTTGAATTAAACATTATTCAGAAACATTATTTAAAGCACTGTATCAAGGATGAGAATCTTCCACATTTCGACAGATTTCTATTTTTTGAAAATTTCAACTAAATTCCCTAGCAAGGGATCTGACTTTATTAATAGCTTTTATTATATCATAATCTTTGTTATAAGTCAAACCCAGAGTCCAGAGAGGCAACATGATTATTAGACAAGCATTTTACCAAAAAGCCGGTGATTTCCTCACACATGCAAGTTTTATAATTGTTATTCTGATTTTTCCCAGTAGGAGGTAAAAGCATTGAAATGGGAGGAAACTTCAATTTAATTGGATAATTAGCTTTTGATTAATGTCCAGTTTTGTGATGAAGCAAGGCTTGGTGCATGAGTTGAAGTAATAAATGTCAGACAGAGAAAAAAACTTAACAGGCCCAAATTGAGTTTTGAGTATTAGAATTAAAAGCTAAGAAAAAGAAAATTATTCCCAGAATGCATTGCAAACAGTTTCATGTTTCAGTCTGCTTTTGAGGGGGAATGGGAGACATTGTCATTTCTTTTACCACCAAGTATCAATATTTTAACTCCAATTTTTAGGGTTTCGTTCATCTCACGAAACCTTATTACTCCCGCTCTGTTGTCTGTCCATCACAGAGCCATTCTCAGAAACTGTATAGCTTACAGGCATGAAAATTTGTGTCGTTAATATCTAAGTACCTACTTTGAAGCTCAAAATATTAAAATTTGAAAAAATTGTATTATTTTAATAAATAGAGATAAAAAACCAAAATTCTAACAGTCTTTTCCTATTAACTTTAAACCATTTTTCGTTATAGCAGTTGCCAACAATTAAAAATCCACAATAAAATTCTTTCTACAATAATTAATTTCCTATTGAAAGATTTCCACGTGAAAAAATGAAATAAAAAGTTTCACCAATTGAAAAAACGATTACTATGACGACATATTTGTAATAAAACGGAAATTTTCAAAGATTTCTCAATAATACAAGGAGTATGAGTATGTGTATGTACAGAAAGCAGATTAATATCACGTCATTAGAGAATTAAAAAGAAAATTAATCTGACGTCATATTGAAAGTTTAATGAATTTTTCAAATGTTTGAGAATAATACAAAGCGAGCATCAATATGAGTAATAGAGAATAGTAAATATGAGTTTGAGGAACGTATTGAATCATGATAAAAACCCGATTATGGAAATATTCGCATAGTTTAACATTTTGAAGGTGTACAACATGTTTAATTTTGAAATTATTATTTTTTAAATATCGCATTTAGTCCACATGACAGATATTATTGTGACAGAGTATAATAGCAGGCTTCGCCCGTTATCGGTCCTGTTCAGATATTCTAAAAAATGGAGTTTGTTATAAAGAGAGTTACATGTGTTTTTAATTATCGGGGGTGAAACGTTTTTCTTAATTAATGCATTTATTTTTCTTTTAATGTTACGTAAACGACGTCACGGGTAACAGCTAGTAAAATATAAAATAACTAATCTTCCGTAATCTGTGGGTAAGGTTAGCTCCAAATATGGGCATTTGCTAGCAATAATATAGTTTAAAATCAGTGTAGATACTTTTAAAGAACTGTCACAAAAAGTCTCACTTTTACAGAGGATTACGCAATAGGTTTAAATATCTATTTTATGTAAACTATTTTTTTTTTTTTAATATCACATTTAGTCCACATGATAGATATTATTATGACAGAGTATAATAGCGGGCTTTGCACGCTATCGGGCCGGTTCAGATATTCGAAAAAACGGGAAAAATAGACCGGTAAATTTTTACTTTATAAAAAACATGACTTTTTTTTTGTTGCTAAATGAAATTTATTTGGATTTATTAAAAAAAGGATAGAGTGTTTTGAAAGAAATATTAAATGAAACCCTTTGTGCGATCTTTGATCACACTTACCCAATTTTTTATAAAGTCATTGATTCACAAATTCACCAAAAAAGATTAATGTGACGTCATATTGGTAATAAAACAAAAATTTTCAAACATTTCTCAATAGTGCAAGGAGTATGAGAGTATAGTACAGAAAGCAGGGTAATATGATGTCATTAGAGAATTAAAAATAAAATTAATATGACGTCATATTGGAAGTTTAATGGACTTTTTCAAATGTTTCAGAATAATACAAAGAGAGTATCAATATGAGTAATAAAGAAAGTAAGTACATATAACGTCAGTAAGTGATTATAACGTCATATGAGTTTGAAGAACGTATTGAATCATGATAAAAACCGGATTATAGAAATATTGGCATATTTTAACATTTTGAAGGTCTCTATACAACATGTTTAATTTTGAAATTGATTTTTTTTTAATATCACATTTAGTCCACATGACAGATATTATTATGACAGAGTATAATAGTGGGTTTTACCCGCTATCGGCCGATTCAGATATTCGAAAAACCGAGAAAAATAGACCAGTAAATTTATACTTTATAAAAAACATGACACTTTTTTTGGAAAATGAATTTTATTTGGATTTATTAAATTTAATGTGTTTTGAAAGGAATATTAAACGAAACCCTTTATACGATGTTCGATTACACTTGCCCACTGAAAAATTGACCTGGGCCAGGACTCGAACCTGAGACCTTCAGCGTACCGTTCTGATGTTCTGCTACTAAGCCACCCAAATCGACATCCTAACCCGACAATTTCCCACATTTATCCGTGTTGGAAACATTCATCGGCCAGCAGTTTTAAAACAGCACGGTACACATAAGGTCCCAGGTTCGAGTCCTGGCCCAGGTCAACTTTTCACTCCATGTTGGTTTAGTGTATTTAATTGTCTGATAAAATGTGTGTTCTTATATTGTAAAATAAAATAATCAGACGTAGTGTTTATGCTTTAATATATATAATTAATTACGGAGCGATGAATAGTTATTCATCATATTTTGTAATCTGAAGCTGCAAAACTGCTGGCCGATGACTGTTTCCAACATGGATGAATGTGGGAAATTGCCGGACTAGGATGTCGATTTGGGTGGCTTAGAGACAGAGCATCGGCACGGTACATTGAAGGTCCCAGGTTCGAGATCTGGCCCAGGACAATTTTTCACTCCATGTTGGTTTAGTGTATTTAATTATCTGATAAAATGTATGTTCTTGTATTGTGGGTTATTATTTAGTGTCTAAATATACCCATTTTATTATTATCAGATCTTATTTCTAGACAAATAATTTCGAAAAAAGGTATTTATGCAGTTAACTACACAAGTATCTAAGCCTAGTGTGACTTATGCAGTTAGCTATATAAGCATGTTGTGTATAACTTTGCTGTTAACTTATTTGCAAATTAAATAGATTAGAAATTAATATCTCAATTTTATTCAAAACAATATAAATTAAAATATTTTTATTTAGTACATAAATTACTTGTTTACTGTAAAGTCATTATATAGTCTTTAAATTAAATATTCAGTGACATAAATGTACTTACTGACTACTAAAGGAATTATTCTCACTAGCCAGTAACTGACTACTAAAAAAAAATCAACCTACTGGCCAGTGGCTACTAAGCGAAATTCCTTATTTTCACCTTTAATGAGGACTCCAGAAGCCAAGGGGTATAAGTAACAAAATTGAAGAAAACAGAGCTAAGTGCACAGATGATCTGGAAATAAGGCTATTTGTTTATAGGTAAAGAGATGCATAGGCGTAACCAGGGGGGGTGCCCTGGGTGCCCGGGCACCCCCCCACTCACGCAGATACACGCAGGATTACTAAATCAAATTTAAATAATAAAAATTCATTAAAAAAATTGAAAGCAAGGTTACAAAAAAAAAATAGATATTATTTTTATTTTTTATATATTATCACTTCTGTAGAACACAATCATTTCTCAAGTATCATGATACAAAAACTGATATTTAATATTTTTCGCATTACATTTGTGCTCATTCAGTAATATTTTATAACGTAAAATAGTTTAGTGTGTGAAATATTCCGTACGCAGGCGCCAGACACTTACTGGCGCGTCCTTTTGGTAACGTTTGCAAGGCGTCAGTCGCATTAGATGTTCACACTGACAATAGACTTTTTTTTTTTTCACTGAGAGTATTTGCGGAAAACAGAAGCATTTCCATTTACGTATGGAAGCTATGAGTAATTATTTTTTATCTTTTAAGTAAAAGAAAAAAAAAAGACGCAACAAAGTAGTAAATTATAAAGCCAATCATTTGAGGGTTTTCGAGAAGTGAAAATTCTGTTGTTTTGTTCAGTTTTAGTTCTTCATTCTCCTGTGCTTGTATCATTCCGAAATAGGCCAAATGAAAATTATATTTAATTTATAAATATACTTCACACTTTATCATGTGTATTTAAAAAAAACATGGGACGACCTGAAAAAAGGAAAACGTTGGAAAAAATCTGCAAAAAGTGCAAGACAATTGAGGATGTTTTAAAACAGAAAATAATTGTCTAACATGGCGTCAAATCTTCAGAAGCCACCGTCACCAAAGAAAGTAAGAACAGTGTATACTCTCTTAAAGCTGTTGTCAAATTCCCTGCTCAACAAATGCGAAACTTTCTGACACATTTTATGACTTATTTTTAAACGTAAATGCTCAAAATTGGCAGGCCTGTCTATTGAAGCGATTTGGAATCGACTTACGTTTCCATTTTTTTTGATAAATAAAATACTTGTCGAGTTATAAGTGACTTTGGTCATGTGACGGCAGGTTTTTCTCTTTTCTCTCGCTGTCACGTCCGGAAATTTGATTCAAAACACCAACTTTGACAGTATTTTCTGAAAATTGCGTTTACCAAATCAATGGAAAACGTCTTTCGATTACATTTCTGAATAACAACACCTGCCAGTTTCATGCATTTCCGAACAAAAAAGAATTAAAAAATGTGTCAATGCATTTTCCAATAAAAAGGAATTAAAAAATATGTCAGAAAGTGTCCCTTTGGATTTGTTTTGGATTTATGAATTCTGGATTTTTTTTTTTAATTCAATAATATTTTGTTAAGGTGGTCTGAGATAGATATGTATATATGTATATGTTATTTATAAGTACGTTTCATTATTTTTTTTTTAATCTACATTTTCAAATCCTTTCCTAATGTAAATAAATTTAAAAAAATAAAATTTAATTTTTAAAACGAATTTTAGACATATTTAAAATTGATGTAGGGTAGATATGCCAGTAATGGACACCCCTGAATATTTTTGGATTATAAAAAAATATCCAATACAAATTTTGCTTTTATTTATTTTTTCATAACTCCCCCTTGTATGTTTTATAATTTGGGTTATTACTGACACTCTTAATCAAACCAATCAGGAAGCAGAAAATAATGTTTCACAGTTCCACTGTCTTTCTATGAAAATCTTAATGAGCATGCTAAGAGCTCACTTTACTTAATTTATATCTTCCTTATTTTCTTGCAAAAATTGCATGCTTTTGTTTGGATAGTAATATAAAACATTGAATTTCATATATCAATGGCCATTTACAAAATTTCATTTATTGTTAAGATTTTAAAACAGGTATCCATTACTGGAATGCTTAATTAGTCTCTTTCTAATAATAGACACCCCATGTGGCCAATACTAAAACTGTATTTTCAATAGTGTATACAATCTTTTTATTTAACTAAAAAGCTAATTAATCAAATTTAATTTTTAAATTTTACTTAGTAAAATGTAATAAGCACCCTTTTTTTTTTTCTTTTAATAAATATGGTCATTCTATGCCAAATCAACCAAAAAGTTTCAATATTCATCCTGACCATTTCAGATTATAATGATTCTGTCAGGAATCATTCTCTCTGATGATATAAATGAGAATATATCTTTAATTTTATTTGTTTTTTTCATTAGATTTACAAACTATTTTTTTAATTTCGAAAAATCGTCATTTTTTGGCTTGCATAAACGTTTTCAATTTTGATTTTCTCATATTCTATCAGGCGTAGGGAGTTGTTTGACCACTCATTTTAAAGAGAATTTCACAAGGTTTCATTTGATATGCAAGTTGATGATTAAAAAAAATAATAATAACATTTTTAAAATTTAAAAATTTTTAGATTGTGTTTTTTAATTTTTTTTAATGTACCTTTTTTGTATTATTATAAGCAAAGGTCATTCAAAGAAGTGGGTAAATCGCATATTGAATCCTTTCGATTATCAGAAAGTGATGAGAAAATTGAAGATTCGGCATTTGAACGCCATAATTGTACAGCACATCATTCGGACATTGATATGAGTGAAGATTAGATAAAATGAGGCAATAAAAAATGTCCCCAAACTTAATTACTGTGAAACTAAATTTTTACATTTATAAATACTTTAATGTAATATAAATATGCTTTCATTAAGTTCTGAACCTAAATACTATCATAAAACAATTATCTAATTATTTTTTGTAGGGTGTCCATTACGGGAATTTTGGGTGTTTTGATGCATTTCTGTTATTTACAATTAAATTTTGATTCACATTGAGAAGTAAGACTTTGAGATTGATTAAATAATGTTGATAGATTGCTGTAATATTACAAAAAAGTGGAATATAATAATTATAACTATCAATTAAAAAATAATTTTAAAAAAATTCTTTAAGGGTGTCCATTACTGGTACATCTTAAACCATCAATGGTTTCGCCTATCCGACGTGGTACCTAGTTAAGAAACACTAGCAGCAATACCTTTATTACGGCACTGTATCTGAGTTTATAGTGAGGTTTTACCACAAAACCTCACTACAATACTTTAACTTTTTTATTTATTGTGACATTTATTATCGCAATATTATTATTGGGTTCATAATTATTATACTGCTGGTTTGTGCATTCATGTATGTGTCTGTTTTCAGTTCCGTTATCTGTTTCAAATAAAAATCTGGGCACCCCCCCACGTAATAAGCTGGTTACGCCTATGAGATATAAGTAATTTTCTAATTAAGTGCTACGTTCTAGAGGTCAACTTCTTAACAAGGAGTAACAAGTGCCTAATAATTATCAATATTGATTAATTATAAATTTAAAAAAAAAAATTACTTCACTTTCTTTGCACAGTTATTGAAATAAGAGTTCAAAAACCACTATGAAATAAGCAACCATTTCATATTTTAATCCAGTCAATTATTATTGATATTCAACTTTGAACTCAATTTACTCCAAATATAAATTTTATCACTTATACCCCTTTGACTTCTGGGGTCCTCATACATATTTTTCATTTTTTAAGTGGATGTTATGTGAATGTGAAATAGGTCATACAAAATAAAAAATATTATTTATGTGGAATAGTTTTAATGATGTGTGGAGGATAGCCATAATTTTTAGCTTCTGTACATATATATTTAAGATATCTGTCTTCATTCTTTTCTGAACATAATTATAGCTTAACCAGAGGGCCCGTGCGAGGATTTCGCACTGAAATCTAATATTTTTTAGGCACTGCTCTATTATCCCGTCGACTACTTTTCATAACAAAAAACTACTGCCAAACTGTAAGATTAAACGCCAAAAATGCAGTCCCATTTACTTGATGTCAGAATCATTATGCGTGTTTGTTACGTCATCTAGTGGTATTACATTTGACATTTGCGTGTATTTTTCATTATGTTTTACTGATTTAGTAGTTATTTTATTAATTAAAATAACAATTGTGTCCTTAAATTCTTATATTTTATTTATTTTTTGATATTCCAATGGCAACGTTCTCCCGTTTATTTGGCGATAGTTTTTTGTTATGAAAAGTGGTCAACGGGATTATAGAGAAGTATCATTTTTTATCAATATGTAATATTTATTAGATGCAGGTTTAAACTTCTAAAGAAAAAGCAAAGATAAAAGTATTTGCAAACAACATTTAGTTGTTAGTCAATCCAGAATATCATCTAATTTATTCCATCAAAGTTAGACTAAAAACTGATCCAAGATTGCTAAAGGCACGCGCGAGAAAAAAAATTAACAATCGTATTTTGACTGCATTAGAGGATGACGTCATCCACTTCGGGAAAACCATGGGACTTAGAAATATAAATCTAAACATTTCAATTTCAATTTCGCTTTTTAATCATGAGTATAAAATAAACCCGTGCGGTGTTTTTTATAATAATTGCTATGAGCATCATATAATGTGGTATTTTATTTTTTTGGCAACAATAATTTCAGGAAAACCTTTCATTTCTTTCATGAAAACAATGCCGATTTAATTTTTTAATTTCAGCAAATTTTAATCAAAAACATGTTTTAACGAATTGTTAAGTGGGCTATGTCAGAAGCCTGTTCTAAAACCTTTCATATGGTAACTCATTCGTTGTTATGCGTTTCATATTTTCTGAGTAAAAGGGTTGTTGACAGGAGAAATAATATATAAGGATACCACATTATATGATGCTCATAGCAATTATTATAAAAAACACCGCACGGGTTTATTTTATACTGATGATTAAAAAGTGAAATTGAAATGTTTAGATTTATATTTCTATGTCCCATGGTTTTCCCAAAGCAGATGACGTCATCCTCTAATGCAGTCAAAATACGATTGTTAATTTTTTTTTCTCGCGCGTGCCTTTAGCAATCTTTGATCAGTTTTTAGTCTAACTTTGATGGAATAAATTAGATGATATTCTGGCTTGACTAACAACTAAATGTTGTTTGCAGATATTTTTATCCTTGCTTTTTCTTTAGAAGTTTAAATCTGCATCTAATAAGTATTACATATTGACCAGAGGGACCGTGCGAGGATTTCGCACTGAAATCTAATGTTTTTTTAGGTACTGCTCTATTATCCCGTCGACAACTTTTCATAACAAAAAACTACCACCAAACTGTAAGATTAAACGCCAAAAATGCAGTCCCATTTACTTGATGTCAGAATCATTATGCGTGTTTGTTACGTCATCTAGTGGTATTACATTCGACATTTGCGTGTATTTTTCATTGTTTTACTGATTTAGTAGTTATTTTATTAATTAAAATAACAATTGTGTCCTTAAATTCTTATATTTTATTTATTTTTTGATATTCCAATGGCAACATTCTCCCGTTTATTTGGCGATAGTTTTTTGTTATGAAAAGTGGTCGACGGGATAATAGAGAAGTATCATTTTTTATCAATATGTAATATTTATTAGATGCAGGTTTAAACTTCTAAAGAAAAAGCAAGGATAAAAATATTTGCAAACAACATTTAGTTGTTAGTCAAGCCAGAATATCATCTAATTTATTCCATCAAAGTTAGACTAAAAACTGATCCCAGATTGCTAAAGGCACGCGCGAGAAAAAAAAATTAACAATCGTATTTTGACTGCATTAGAGGATGACGTCATCCACTTTGGGAAAACCATGGGACTTAGAAATATAAATCTAAACATTTTAATTTCAATTTCGCTTTTTAATCATGAGTATAAAATAAACCCGTGCAGTGTTTTTTTTTATAATAATTGCTATGAGCATCATATAATGTGGTATTTTATTTTTTTGGCAACAATAATTTCAGGAAAACCTTTCATTTCTTTCATGAAAACAATGCCGATTTAATTTTTTAATTTCAGCAAATTTTAATGAAAAACATGTTTTAACTAATTGTTAAGTGCACTATGTCAGAAGCCTGTTCTAAAACCTTTCATATGGTATCTCATTCGTTGTTCTGCGTTTCATATTTTCTGAGTAAAAGGGATGTTGACAGGAGAAATAATATATAAGGATTCTATGTGTATAGATGAGAAGAATGTTAATAAAGGCTGATTTATGTAAACATGAAATATAGTGTGTGAATGGGTTTACATTAAATGGAAAATCAGAGCATTTATCAAGTATATCAAATAGTAGAGAATTATTGTCATTAATTATTATTTTTAAATCAAGAAAATTAATTACAATTTCATAATGTTTTCACAAAGTTGTAGATTATTGTGGTAATAAACAGGTAGTGAATAGGTAGAATATATATATATATATATAAAACCTTTGAATTCAAAATACAGCAAACAAGTTCTATCAACAATATATAAAAATACATATAATTTTTAATTTCTTGCCATATTTGTTTTATAGTAATATAATAACAATCATTTAAATCCCCCTCCCCCTTTCACATGCACTGAAGTTTCCCTTTTTCCCTTTATGCCCCGAGCACACAAAGTGTTAAAATTATTAAGTTTTAGATTAAAAATATCCTATTTTTTAGAATTATTTTTAATATTTTTTGTCCTATTTGTTACTTTGTTAAAAAGGAGATTTCCTGTTGTGGAGTCAATGGAGCAAAGATTTTTCTCTTTTTATATGTAATTAATCTTATTTATTAAAAAGTAATTTATTTATTTGTTATTTATATGATTGTATTTCAGAAAGGATCTGGTTACCATCTGGATTTATTTGTCTTGGCTGTCTTGATTGCACTTTGTTCCATTTTGGGATTGCCATGGTTTGTGGCTGCAACTATTTTGTCCATTACCCATGTTAATTCCTTGAAATATGCATCAAGATGTTCTACTCCTGGAGAAAGATCTCAATTTATTGGTGTTAGGTAATTTATTTTGAAACAATTCAGAGTTTATGTATCATCCTTAAAATATCTTTAAATAATGCCCTGACTGATATATATGCTTTTATAATAGATTCTTTATCCTCACTTTAAATTTTTTGTTTGATATATTTGTACAAATAGCGTTCTTTTTATACCCTCTTTGAAACCTAAAGCCTTAATGTAACTTCATTCCTAAAAACTAACAGTAATTCTCCAACATATTGATGTTCCGTAATGAAAATGATAGATCCTTATTTATTTTTTTTAATCCAAAATTTGTAGCATGATTTTAAGTACGCAATAACATCATCATTTACCATTGAAAAAAAAAAAATGATATATTCAATAGTTATACAATTTTGCAAAGTAAAATATATCATTATTGTTCTCTCTCTCTCTCTCTCTCTCTTTTAAGATTAGCATAATTATTGCTATTTTTATTTTTTGAAAAACAATCAAGTTATATGGACAGAACTTTTAAAATAAGTATTGAAATCCCTTCATTAGTTCTCGATAGAAAGGGCATACCAATGTCAATAGTTTTACATGTGAATATTTTTTTTTCTTTTTTTTTTATTAATTCACATAGTTATTGCATTATTTTTATTTCTTACCAAACAACCAATTTATACTTTAGTAAAAAGTATTAATTGTATCTTGTAAAGTATTTTGTTTAAAAAGTATTTTTAAACATCGAAATCACTTCAATTGCCCCCCCCCCCCCCAAAAAAAAAAAAATAAATAAAAATAAATAAAATAAAAAATAAATAAAAGAGAGAGACCTCATACATTTTAATCACCAAATTGTTAAAAATAGCCATTCAACAAAAAAGTCATTATTTTTTTTTAATTAAATTAAAAATATATATATATATATATTCAAAATAATTAAAAAAAAACTATCAATTGTAACCTATAAATTTTGTAATAAAAATCGATTTCTAGAAACTTTAAATATGCGACTGCAAAATTACAGCTTATTATGCCAAGTAGTTCATGAGTTATGCTTAAAAAATTACCCGCATTGCAATCTGTTTTGCAAGGATTACAAATGAATTTAACATTAAGTATTCCAAATTTTAAACCTTCATAATTCTTAAACTACTTAACCAAATGACTTTCCATTTTGTATCCTAAGATAAAATTTAACTGAAAAATCCAAATAAAATTTTCAATATGAACATCAAATGTCAATATTAGATATTCATATTGAAAATTTTAGTGTTTGGTACAATTTCAGTATAACAACGACTTCCTAAATCTTTCTGTTTTACATAAATTGAAAGAAGACGTAATTTCCAAACGAAAAGCTTTTTTTTAGGGGGAAGGGAGGAGGACTAATTTGAGAATTAAAATGTATAGGGTGTTCTTTTTTGTTTGTTTTTATTTTTCTTTTGGCCTGACTGTACTTTAATTTTTGCTGTTTTAAGTATTATTTAGTTGTTGCCCCCTTAAATAATTAAAAAAATAACTAAGTGTGAAAATGCTGCTACAATATTACATTTCTATGTTGTGTATTTTTTTAAATTTCTTATATAAAAAATCTTAAATTTTTGTTTATTTGTTTATAGGGAACAGCGTATGACTCATTTTACAGTGTATCTTTTAATAGGTTGTTCTTTCTTCTTTACAGATGTGTTACAGGTATAGATTATTTGATGAATTTAAAACCATTATTAAGTATTAAACTATTTAATTTTGGAATATTGCATTATTATTATTTTATATAATTTCTTGTGTTTATTGTGATTAAATTTAAATGTAGGTTTATTATAAGTTCATTTAACAGTTCCTTATTATTATTTTTCTTTTATTCTGTCAAATTTTGACAAGTGCCATCTTCTATATTATGAAAAATAAAGAGCATCTAAATCTATTATGTTTGTTCACATTTTAAAATAAATGCATAACTAAAATAATTTGTTTTTACTTTTCTTCCATTTCTAATAAAGTATTTGTTCAAAAGAAAAATAATTGTTAAATAAAATATCACTGGTAAAAAATAAATCTTTTGTTAAAATCTCAATTTTGTGTTTTGTATTTTTGATTTTGTATGAAAATAGTTTGGGCAGGAAAGAAAAAAAAAATTATATAAAACATCACATATGAGGAATAAAATATGATATAAGATTATGTAAAAAGAGAAAGATACAACTTTTTTTTAAATCTGTTCTGATTTTTTTTTTCCTGATCTTGCATTCATGAAGATAATTAAAAATGCATTTTTATGATTTTTTCTTCTGATTCATGTTTATAAGCATTCATGATTCATTGGGATGTCTTTTCATATAAAATAATAGTTCCTGGGTAGACTAAGCATAACTCAGAGATATTTTGCTGTGTTCATATTGTACTGAAAAAAAGTTATTTACTTCTACATGAAAATGTCATTTCTAGTTTCTAAAAGCAATAATAACAAATGCTAATAATTCGTTTTTAGAGTCTTTTTTTTAAAAGTATCATTCTATATCCACTTTCCCAGTGTTATTCATGAAGCAGTTGTGACCTTTTTGTCATGTATTTCTGCAGTCATTAAGTACTATTTTAGTTGTTTGTTGAAGAATTCGATACTTCTTTCCATAAAATAAATAAATAAATAAAACTTTGTAGCAGGAAATTTGGATGATCATTTGAAAAAATAAAAGTTTTTTACATGAATGCAATAATTTCAGATGTATTTGGGAGTGTTATTCTGCATGTTTTATGAAAATGAAAATGATTCTTCTTCTGCAGTTGGTGCCCAAGTCAATAGTTGGTAGCAATCATGAGCAATTTAGGCAACAATGTTGACAGAAAAATTATCTTTGTTATAAAACTGCTGCTAATTTTGTATGCCGTTGTTCAAGGACCCTGATTATTAAAGAGCAGCCTTCAAAATAAAATAAATAGGATTAAAAATGAAGTTGTTTCATTTAAAGAACTTTTGCTTTTAGTGAACTATTTATTAGTGCACCATACATTGCAGCTAAAGTTCAATTTGTGGGTGTATTGCCATGGCATCAAACAATAGCGATGTTGGCAGCAATATGGTAGTAGTTTAAATGTAGTAAAAGTATGAGAAGAGCAATTATCTATCAAGAAATGTTAAGATATTTACAGAATGTTTCTGAAAATATTTAAAATCACCAAATCAAGTAATTTTACCAAAATAAATTATGCAAAAAATATTTGAAACAAATAACAGAAAATGGTGTGTTTTCCTGTTTTAAAAATTTTTTAATTTCTTCGAAATATCCCTCAGTAAACTGTTAAATAACATATCAAAATGTAAATATATTCCAGATATATCCACTAAAATAATGTGTATTTTAATTTAAATTTTTATTATATATTCATCTAAAAACCAAACCAGTTTACAACAAAATAAATTTTTTATCAGGCCACACTAAAAAAAAAAAAAAAAAAGACTCCAATTGGCAACATATCCGCTTATAGAACTTTCCTCAACATTGTGCTATGCAGTTTTTTAGAAGCATGGTTTTTAACTTTATTTACGTTTAACAAAATACTATTCTGTCACATATCCTTGTCATCCATAAACGCCTTCAAAATTTAAGTTCTTTAGCTCCATTATAAATAACAGTATGTCAGTAGCATGTGTAATGCTAAGTTTGTTTAATCTACCAAATGAGCTTTGCTGTAATCAATATTTAGTTGATCATTTTCTCGTGCTCGAATCAGTATATAAGTCTTGAATTAAAGCATGGAACCAATCTTGGCTTACCGAGTTACAGAACATACTACCCGGTGCAGAGCTGCATATAAAGTGAAACCTTAAAATTAAACAGTTTGATCCGGTTTAATTGAAGATTCTAATCATTTTTTTTACAAGTTATTATATTTTCTTAGATTGTCCACCAGTACAACAAAAACATTTTAACCTGCCAAAAAGAATTTTCTTGAATTCAGAACCCATCTAGATCATTTTCTCGTGCTTGATTTAGTATGTAGGAGGCAAGCTTTGTGAAAATCGTTCCATCCTTTTTCGAGGTCATACATGATCACTCAAAATTTCTTGCTTGTTTAATAAATATGATTTAAATCTGAATTAAATTACATGCAGTAAATATTAAAAAAGTACTTTATTCCTTTCGATAAGTATTTTGGTAGAATGATAACTGTATGGATTTAATAATCAAATGTGTATCATGCTACATTTTTTATCAGCTTAAATTAATATATCTGTATTTATTTGTTTTTACAGTTTATTCCTATGCCAGTCTTATATGGTGTTTTTCTTTTTATGGGTGTCACTTCAATGAAAGGCTTACAGGTAAATTTTTTCACAGCGTTATTTTTTAGACTCTTATTGTGTCTTTTGCAATACCTAAATATAGTATCAATGTATATTTTATTAAAAAAAGCTTGGTATCTTGTTAAAATTTCAAGTTATTTTAGAGCGAATTCATGTTTTTTGTTGTAATTTTTGTGCTAGTCATTCTCTGAAAACAGTTTCTTAAAAAGTAAAATGAGAAACCCCATAATGATTTTTTAAAAATGTGTTTAATTTCATTGCAGCAGAGCCCTGCTAATCTGAACTAATTGAGATCTGTTCGGATTAGCAAAATTTTGAATTATCTGAAATTCTGATACACACAGATTAAGAAAAGAAGACAGCCAAACAGGAAATTATGTGTTAACAATGTTACTTTCTTTCCTTTTAAATATATAGAAAAATTCTTCTAATATTGGAACTTAAATTCCCCCTTTGTGTACCAATTAAAAATATGAAAACATTTAAAACGGATCACAATTTATGTATTCCTAAAATAGGTGTAAAATAAAATAAAGGTACTAAACATTAAAACCATTCTAAGATGTTAAAACTTTCTTTGGAGTCCCAAGCACTTTCAACCAGAGCCTGGTTATCATCCAAGGGCGAAAATGAGAAAAAATTCTGTAACCTCCGGAATGTATGCTGGTTAAATAATAGAAGGCGAAACCACATATGGAGAAGGGGGATGGATGAGTCTATTGAGCGAGGTGGGTTATTCCAACCCAGATGTACCATTGACACCAAGTAGACCAAACCAGATTTTTGGTATATTGCATGATAACATATCATTACAGGATTTCTTACCACTTGTCAGTATTTCTACAGACTCCCTTAATATACATGTACTATAATCATTCATTTGCGCGATAATCTTTACTGAAATATATATCAATTTCTGTTTTTAAATTTAAACGAGATAGTTCAGTAGATGGTTTTCCTTTTGCTATGTTTGTCATATGCTCCCCTATTCGGTCTTCTAATTTTCTAGTTGTCATTTCTATGTATGTAAATACTTCATTTTTATTTTTACATTTAAATGGGATGATATAAATTCCTGACTTTTCATGCATATCTATGGGGTATATTTTCCTGTGTACTAGATTTTGTAATTTTGTTGGAGGTTTGGCAATTAATGTTATGTCATATTTCTTTAAAGCATATTGGATTCTTTCATAAAGTTGGAGGATATAATCTATACTACAAAACTTTGAAACTTGTGTTTTATTCTTGGCTATTATTTTTCTATTATTAAATCCATAAATTACTTGGTTAATAAATTTCACTGAGTACCCATTCTCAGTTGCAATTTCTTTAATCCTGGTTAATTCTGCGTTTATATAATTTTGTGAACATACGCTAAACGCCGGCATTTAAATTACAATTAATTGAGGGAGCTTTAAAACATTATTTTTAGAAGAACAGGAAGTTAATAAAATTAGACTCTTGAAGAAAATAAGGTAATGTGCTACACAAAAGTATTGCATCATCACAAAGTATGTTAAACTGAGCTTAAAATACCATATGCAATGGACTAAGGGGAAATAGACAGTGATCTAAATTTCTTTAAAGAGGCCAAAAACAGTAATGTAAAATATTTAAACAAACAAAAATAGGACACTTTAGTTTTAATCTCACAATGGTAAGGTAATTTCACATGCTTTAAGAGTATATATATATAGATGAGTATATCAAACATCAAGTAGTTAGAAACATTCCTAAAGACAACTCAATCTACAAAACTGGCATTTTTCAACCTGTTTGTAAATATGCAATTAATATTTTTTAAAGCAAATTATTTGTATTTATTCAAATTTATGCTCTTTCACTAATATATGTTGACAAAAAGTGCAGATTTTATTCACAAAAGAACTGTATTCAACCTTTTAAGCAAAAATTGTTCTGATATTAGTAGAATCTGTCACATCACCAAAGCTACAAAATTATTAAATTGTGTTACAAAGCTGCTCCAAAAACAGATTTTTGATTTTCCATCCCTGGGAATAGAACATAAGTTGAATTTTTTTTCAACTAAATAATTCCAGTTCTAAAGTTGAATATCACAACTCTGACCTATGTTGTTTCATTTCACCTTCTTATCTCCCCTATTAGCAAATCGACTTTGTCAATTATGTATTTAATATTAAATTTTTAACATTGGTTAAAAATAATAGTTATGTATTAATAATTAATATGTATTAGTGATTCATTATAATATAAAGGCACTGACTGCAAAAATGTAAGTGCAGCCTTCAAGCTCATTTCTTCACCAGAGTTTAGCTCTTACTAAAATTTTAGTAAATACCATTGATCTAGATAAGTGTTATTTTTATTAAATATGTATTTTTTTCTTTTTAGTTCTTTGAACGAATTACAATTATGTTTATGTCTGAGAAGTATCAACCCGATTACAGTTATCTCCGATGTGTCCCTATAAGAAAAGTTCGATTGTATACAGCCATACAGTTTCTCTTGGTTGTGTGTCTATTTATCTGCAAGTTTTACTCATATACTGCTGTCTTTTTCCCTTTTGTGGTAAGATATAATTTAATCCTCAATGCTTACATATAAATTATGTAAGACTTTTATTTTATTTTGGCCTTACTCTTAAATTAATTTTGGTTATGGATGTCATTTACTTAACAAGAGCAGAGTAGAGCAATTATCTCCCTCTGAATTTCAGACTTATTTTATTTTTTTAGAATTATCTGCTCTTTTTATTTCTTATTATTAGTTGAATGTTATAGACAACGGAAAAACGGTCTGTGTTCTACTTGCTTCAATTTGAGATTGTTTTTCAAAGCAAAAACCATTAGTATTTGGCAAAAAAAAAAAGACTAATAGTGAAAATGTTTTTGACATTTTAAAGGCATTCAAATTTTAATTGTGAATAATGAAAGCAAATTAAAATAGATGCCTTTAGAAGTGTTTGAGCAATGATTGAAAAAATGGGATTTTAATTAAATTAACATCTGTTAAGTTGACATGTTTTCTGTTCCCCTAGTGCTCTTTAGTTACCAAGGTTTTGAATCGGTCGTTTTAAAAACAACATAAGTCACAGAATCAAAACTTTTCAGAAATAAAAAAACTGTATTATTCACAATGAATTTTTATGGATTTTTTTGGTCTGATGATAGAGTTTGGACTTCAAAGTTTGTAAATATCGAATAATTTTTTTAATTTATGAATAATAAAAAGAAGAATAACAGAAAAACTGTTCCTGACTCATGTTTTCTTAGCAAGAAACAAGCTTAGGTGGTGTTTAATATGAACAAAAGTCATGTTAAGCATATTTTTAATCAAAATTAATGAAGATAGCACTTATACAGGAACATTTTTATGTTTTAATATGGTATTGCATGCAAATGGTAATATGATAATGTAATATGGTATCCGCATATCATCTGGTATTGCATGCAAATACCACTTAAGTTGCTGATTTTATGTCATTTAAATAATGAATGAAAATTAGAAGGTATTGTTTGAAGAAGAAGGAATACACTGACTTATGTGGTTGTTAGCCAGATCATGGCTCTGTAGCAATACTTTTAATAGTTAAGAGTTGGTATAAGAGTCATTTTGAAAAGTGGACATTACTATATAAACTTCTTACAACTTTACACCAGGTTCTTGAGTGTAGTCTCGCTAGTGTGCATTAGTTCATAAGTAATATAATGAAGCAAAAAAAACATACCTGTTTTATGAATTCGGATGATAGGGATGAAGGATGTTTACCTAGGTAATGGTACATCATATCTTTGGCATTGTGGTGATTTGATACCTAATTAACAGACTCCGAAACTTGATAAAAAAATCAAACTAATTTTTAAGTGAACACCTTCAAAGAATTTAATAATTATTAGTTTTAGGCTATATGCCCAAGGGATAAAATATACTGGAGCATAATTTCATTTAAGTACGTTAGTATTAAATAGTTTAAGCTTTAAATAAGGGATATAAAAAAAAACTGAATTTCTCTCATCAGGAAGAGCATCTTCTTTCCCTGAGATCTAACACATCACTGACTGTCAAGCGCGCGGGAAAAAGAAACCGAAATTCCCTGCCAAACCCATCCCATTCCATCGCTTGGCGTTTACTCCTGACAGTGTCCACAGCTTGGGACGTCTGAGCGATAATTCGCCCAATGCGGCAACGCAGCTGTCCGGAGCATCGCGCCGACGATAGCGTTCTCGGCAACCCTAAATGATGTGTCCTTGAGGGATGGTCGCTGAAGCCTCCTGTCACTCACACTTCAAGATGGCTAGGGATGAAAAACCAAAAACGGATGCTTTGGCCTGAGAATTAGAATAAAAAGAAGTTTGAAATTTAAGATTTACGTTATGGGAAAATTACGTTTTGGAAGGGGGGAAAAGCATGTAATGAATGCTGACATTCTCAATACTATTTTAAAATAGGAATAAAAGTAAAAAATATTAATTTAAAGTACAAATAATTCAAAATTAAGTTGAACAAAGTAGTTCAGGTTCTTTGCAGACAAACGAAGTTAATTTATGTTATTTAAGTTAAATTTTAGCGTGATCTAAATAGGATGCGTTGTGAATAAAAGATTAATGTGAATATTAAATCTGGAAGAGTTTAATTTCCAAGAAGAGTAATTTTTAAATAACTAAATGGTGGGAAATTTTTGAAAAAGAAAAAAATGGCATAAATCATTATGACATTACTCCCGAAAAACAAGGGAAAAAAATTAATGCAAAAGTAAAAAAATTAAAAAGAAACCTTACCGCTCCAGCATATTCTTTTACATGGGGTTGACAGAGATGGTGTACAATAACACCATGTAAGCGAGAAACAAAGAATGAAACATGACATCACATTAATACATTTTGTTACAGCCGATTTTTCCAATACAACAGAATTCAAATTCTTTCTGTGTCTTGACATAATTTACAAAGCTGAAAGAAACTAAATGATCATAACCCAATTGTATGATTTCACCTTCTTTTCTGTATATTATTTGTAACATGTATGAATAAAATATTAATACCTATAATTTTGTAAAGTATGCACTTTTTTTTTTTTTTTTTTTTTTTTTTTCACAAACACATACATGAACAAATACAACACATATAATATGAATGAAGTTATTATGCTAGCCAATACAATTAAGTTGTAAATTAAATTGATATCAACAATGGAAAATAAGTACTTAGGCCATTATTTTTTTTTTCCGTGACAGTTATTAACATGTTATTTTGAGTATACTCATGTGAAAAATTTGGAATTTATCTCAAATTATTCATAAAAAAATGTCAAAATCTGTAATAAAAATATACCATGGTATTAAATTTAAATCAAAACCAAGAACAAATATTGTGCACATACCCATTCTTGGAGCAAGGGGTGACTAAATCAACATAGAGAAGTAGCAATCTAACATACCAATTAAGATATTTAACCTACACACTTAAACATTCTAATTTAAGGTAATTTCAGATTAGTATATTTTGCTACAAAATTTCGATTGCATTCCTTGAATGTCCTGTTATCATATCAATAAAAACAAATAAATTATTTGTTCTAGTAAAATTATACCGTTAAACACACCTATAAATAGGAACAATAAAAATACCACATTATAAAATAATTCGTAACAAAATATTTTTGGTTTGAGGCAATATATACGCAATGCTTGGTAGAACCAAAAATGTTAAAAGAGTGTATAAACACTATTGCATATAATGTTTTCCCAACAGGGAATGAATATAAACACAATACTTAATAAAAAAATGATTTGTATTACCATATTGCAAACACAAAATTGATTATGATTATAACCACATTGCACAAAATGAACTACAAATATATGACAACATTATTGATAGTAAATATATATATATTGTGCTACAAGAATGAACAAAGACAAGATGAGGAAGAAGGATATAGTGAAAGAACATGAGAGAAAAAGTAGAGGTTAGGAGAATTATATACATTATTTACAATTAACAAATCCCAGCAAAAATAATAACCAATAATATATGTAAAACTTTCTATGAAAATTTCAGGTAGTAAAGCTATTCTGATGACACAAAATAACTTAAAATTTGCTTTATACTAATAGTAATGAGCAATTAAACCAATGTACTAATCACATTGATAAAAAAATAAATTCACTGTACTAAACACAATGAGACAACAGAACATGATTTACAATGTTCAAACGATTAAATTGCACTGTATTAAGTAAAATAAAGAATATATCACCTTAAAAAATTACAAAAGTCCCGATGTAAACAGCTTTGATTAATTATTATTACTGTATGAAAGAGTTCTTTGAATTACTTCAATCCTGAAAAAGAGAATCAGACATCATTACAAACAAACAGTTCAGAGTTGGAATAAAGGAAGGCTTTCATCATAAGTTTCTGCCTGCAGAAAAGTTTATGAGGAAAGTTTATAATTTGTAGATATGATGGTAAAATGTGCACTTGAAAGTCTACAATTTATTCCTTCTGGCTGTCGGTCTTAAATCATATCTGTTTCCGTCTCCAGGAACAAAGATTTTCGCCGCTCTTCGTTTCTTATTAGAAGTTTCTTTTGGATCTTTCTGCAAGGTATCCTCTGGAACTGCGTTATCCCTGACTGGAACATCATTCTGAGTTGCATTAGTTGTGATGTTGGATGAACCTATGTCATTGGTTGTAGTACTGTTTGTTGCAGGAACAATTTCTTGATCAGCCTTTTTAAAAGGTTTCTCATTGTGAGACTGATCATCGGTTAGTGGTTCTGCTGCAGAGGCGTTGGTTGTTGTGTTGTTGTTACCCGAAATTCTGTCTTTGCTGGAATATATTAAATGTTCCTTTCTTTTAGTTATGGGAAGTAATCTGTTGATGTGAACTTTCTGTATTCTTGAATTTGGGTTATTTCTTAGTTGAATTTTGAAAATTACGCTGGAACATTTTTCTATGATCTTGAATGGACCTTGGGAAGCTCTTTTGAATTTATTGGAATTATCTAAATATACTTCATCTCCTACTTTTGGATTACGGAGTTTAGCTATTAGGTGTTGCTTGGAGTTTTGTATCTCTTGGTGATAAAGTAAATTACTATGTACTTGATCATACAACTTCTGTAAATTGTTAGCCAAGTCGTAGTAATCGTTATGTACATCCAATCTGTCTTGATAAACATTAGGGTTGAAAGTGTCTAATATATTAGGTAGTCTCCTGCCAAAATGAACTTCATTAGGTGAGGTTTTAATAGTGGTGTGAAAAGAGCTGTTATATATGCTTTCATGAATTTTTAGTGCGGTATTGAAGTTGTATCCTTCGGACATTAAGGTTTTAATTGTTGATTTTATGGAAGAATTGATTCGCTCCGAAACAGAGTTAGCCTCAGGGTGTGCTGTTGTTGTATTTTTCAAGTAAACACCCAGCATCCTGTTGAATTCATCAAAGATGTTCGCTTTGAATTGGCTTCCATTATCGGATAAAATCATTTCTGGTCTCCCGAAGGTGACTATATAATCGAAAATTGCATGTACTGCATTCATTGCAGTTATATTCGTCAAAGGATATAGTTTAATGTGTTTGCTAAAGTGGTCTATAACCGTTAATATATGTTTGCTATTTCTGAAAGGGCCCACAAAATCCAAAGATAAAAATTGACCAGGTCTATTGGGAATAAATGTATTTTGTAAAGGAGCTGGAGGTACCCTTTGTGGTTTTAGGGTTAAACATTGATGACATGATTTAACATAGTTTACAACATCAGAAAACATCCCTCTCCAGAAAAATTTTTCGTTCAAGATTTTGTAAGTTTTATCAATTCCAAAGTGAGTGAAGTGACTTACTCTTAAACATTTTTCTTTTAGTTTTGCAGGTACTACAATTTTGTTGTTTCGTCCGTCTTGTTCATTATTTGGTCTTTTAACGAATAACAATAGCTTAGTTGTGGGACATATTATATAATTTTTAAATTTTGTTTTGGCTTCCTGTGATTTTTGCTTAAGTTCATTAAATATTTTTCTGATTAATTTGTCCTGTTTTTGTTCTGTGAGTAGTTCCGTCAGTTCTATGTCTAGTTGTTTGTTATGAGATTTTTCTTCTAATATATTACATGTATGGTTATTTGTTATATTCTCTTCCGTTTCTTCAACTATTGGCAAAATTTCTTTTGAATGAATTAGATTCGGATTTGACAACAAATCTATGGAATTTTTATCTAGTGGAGTCCTTGACAAATAATCTGCCAGTATGTTTTGACGTCCTGGTATGTGTTTGAAAAAGTAGGAATATTCCTCTAATTCCATTAACCATCTGGTTATAATGCTCGCTGGTGAAGTCGTTTTTTTATATTTTTCGATTGGTTTGCTATCTGATAGTATTAAGAATTTTCTTCCATATAGAATATATCTGAATGCTGAGATACCCTTAACTATGGCCATGAGTTCTTGTTGTATTGCAGGATATTTAATTTCTGCTTTTCTTAATGCCTTAGAATAGTATGCTACTGGAAGAAGGTAATTACCATGTTGTTGTAATAGAACTGCACTAATGGCGAATGATGATGCATCTGTGTTTAGAATAAAAGGTTTGTTAAAATCTGGTTGTCTAAGAAAAGGAGAATTGAAGAAAATCTTTTGCATATCATTGAAAGCTTGATCTTCTATCTCTGTCCAAACGAATCTACATTTTGTTGATGTGAGTTTAACCAAAGGATCAGTTAGTTTTGCATATGAAGGAATAAGCGTTCTATAAAATCCACAGAGACCTAAGAATTTTTTTAGTTGTCTCTTGGTTTTTGGTTTGGGAAAACTGTTTATCTTAATAATATTAGATGTAATTGGAAAAATATTATTATTTTCTATTTTGAAGCCTAAGTAATTGACTGACGTGGTGTGGAAAGAGCATTTTTCAAGGTTTAAGGTTAGGTTATGTTTCTTAAAGACTTTTAGTAATCTTTCTAATTTTTCTAAGGTTTCTTGAAATGAATTAGAACAAATGATAAAATCGTCGAGATAGCTCACTATACCTGGAAGATCGACCTCTTCAACAATGGTATCAGCCAAAGCTTGGAAATGACCTGCGGACGTTTTGAGTCCTTGTGGCATTCTCTTTAACTTGTACGTACCGAACGGGCTAGTGAAACAGATTCTTTCTTGGTATTTTCCTGGTAGGTTCACCTGGTGGTATGCTGAAGGCATATCCAGTGATGTAAAGAATTTATAACCAGCAATTTTTGTCACGATTTGCTGAATTTTTGGAAGTGGATAGCTTGAATGCTGTATTACTGCATTTAATAATCTGAGGTCTAATGTCATACGGTAAGCTTCCTTTTTGTTACCCACAGGCTTTTTCTTTACAAGTAGCATGGGACATGCCCAAGAAGCTACGTTCTTTTCTATGATACCTGCTTCAACCATTTCGTCAATTTGCTTCTTCGTTTCAGCTTGAAGGGCCTGGGGAATTGGGAACGGCAAAGTTTTAATGGGATAATCTGTGGTGAAATGTATTTGTGGCTCAATAATGTCTGTATGGCCCAAAGAGTTTAAAGAACTAGAAAAGGATTGAAAGTTTGCCTTTAAAATGTCTTTTAATTTGCTCTGTTCTTCTGGCCTAAGATGTTCTAAATTAATTCTTGCTTCGTTAAATTCTGTTTCTCGTAATTTAATTGTTTCTGGGGTGGGTTGTATGACATTTATAGTTTCATTTATATTGGGTGGAGGAGTTTGAAAGTTTGTGCTATCGTTAACATCAAAAGGTACTTTTATATCTTCAATAACATCTATTGATCCTAATTTGTTGTTTTTCAATAACTGAGCTTTTTTTTGTGAGGTGTTTTCTGTAAAAATGTGCAAGTTATACCAGTGAGGTAATTTTTTTGTGCAAGGATTTGTGAGCAATGTGTTCGATTCAGTTTTATCCTGTTTGAAAGAATAAATGGCTTCATGTAGTTTGATCGTGTCAAACTCTTGAGAGGGGATAAAAATAAGGTCTTTATTCAACCAATCTTCATTTAGTTTGACTTTTGCCTTAATATAGGCTTTTTCGCCTGATTGCAATTTTATATTTTGAGACAAAAATATTTCATTGACTTCTTGTTTTGTTTTTAAATTTTCTTTTATTTTAGGAATGAATGGTTGAGCATTGATGAATTGTGTTAAATTACTCTCTTTTAAAATTTCATCTGGTGTGGCATTTTTTGAAATGATAGAATTTAAATTTACCTTGAATGATTCATTTATAATTTTGTTACTTTTATTAGATGGTTGATTTGAAAAATAAATAAAATCATTTTTGATCTTGCAACATCCCATATCTGGGAAAATTAGAACATTGTACTTAGATATGAAATCATATCCCAATATGATGGTGAACGGAGAATTTGTTGCAATTTGTGAAATATAAATGTGGTGACGAAAATGTTGGTTGTTGATCTTGAAGGAGGCACTAACACATCCACTGAAATGAACTTGCGAATTAATGGTGGAAATCGATACCGATCTGCCTAAGTTTTTATATTTTAAATTGGACTTAATAGATTCAAAAAAACTTTTAGACATCAACGAAATAGAACTTCCTGTATCTATTAGACAATCTATTGTCTCTTCCGCCATTTTGATAGGAATTAGTGGAATTAATGGGTTTTCTGAATTAACGTTAGCAATTATTTGTATATATTTTGCCGGAAGTTGTATGCTTGGAGAGTCACGGATTCCAGCGTCTGTGATCTCTTCAATTAGTTTGGGTGATTGTTTGGATGGAAAGGAATAGCTGGAAAATTATTAGTATTGCTGACATTTTGATTAGGTTGTTGAAATTGGTTACATTGTCTTGCCGAATGTCCCCACGAAAAACATAATTGGCATTTTACATTATCCTGATTATTATGGTTGGGTCTACTTATGAATCTTCCCCTTCTAAAATTTCTTCTGGCAGTTGGCTTGAAATTTTGTTTGACATTTCCGAAGTTTGTTTTGTTTCTATTGTGTAAGTTATGTGCGCGGATTTTTTTAAAACTACTTCTATTTTGGTAATTTTGATTTTGTTTATATTTTTGGATTTTTTCGACGGATTCGTGTAAAGAATTAATCTGTTGTGTTAAATTGCCAAATTTATCCTCATCATCATTATTACACTTCAGAACTTTGTTACTGTTTATGCTGTTCTGAATTAGTGTTGCTCTCTTTACCGCGTCTTCGTAAGTATTGATTTCGTTTTCCAAAATACTTGATCTCATTTCCGGTGGTATTATTTGCAAAAATTTTATAAATTTGGTTTTATTAACCGTTGTGGTGTCCTGTACATCGCCGTAAATTCTGTGCGTCGTGAGATCCAATCTATGAGCTAAATTAATTATTGTTTCCTGTGGTAACATTTGAAAGGATTCAAATTCATTGATATTTTCTGCAAATGATTTACCTTTGAAAAAATCGTTAAGTTTTTCAAAAAGTTCTTCTATTGAATTAAATTTCCGTATTTCCTCTGCTTGAGTGATTAATATTTGGGCTTTGCCTGTAAGTTTAGATTTAGCATATAATAATGAAACTTTCTCATTCCACTTATTTAAATCGGCAACGTCTTTTATTTGATTGATAAAATAATTGACAGAGATGTTGTTACCGTCGAAATTCTGGACGTTGATGAATGGAATGTAATTCTGATTTATACTATTGTTGCTATCATTTTGATTAATAATAATATTAGATGTAGATGGTGGAGCTATGGGTGTTTGTGGACTGAGATTCGGCATATTTATTGCCGCTACCGTTCTGTTACTATTTTTTGTTTTTCTACTACGAGGAGGCATGATTATAAATTAAATTTAACACTTCATTTAAAAAAATAATTGCAGAACAAACGTCTTAGAAGTGCCCCATATTTTTTTTTTTTTAAGTTTTCAACATTTCTATTTCAGATCATCATTTACCATAATTATAATCATAAAAATGCACTTGCGAGCCGGCCATTAGCACCAATTGTAGCAATATTTTTAATAGTTAAGAGTTGGTATAAGAGTCATTTTGAAAAGTGGACATTACTATATAAACTTCTTACAACTTTACACCAGGTTCTTGAGTGTAGTCTCGCTAGTGTGCATTAGTTCATAAGTAATATAATGAAGCAAAAAAAACATACCTGTTTTATGAATTCGGATGATAGGGATGAAGGATGTTTACCTAGGTAATGGTACATCATATCTTTGGCATTGTGGTGATTTGATACCTAATTAACAGACTCCGAAACTTGATAAAAAAATCAAACTAATTTTTAAGTGAACACCTTCAAAGAATTTAATAATTATTAGTTTTAGGCTATATGCCCAAGGGATAAAATATACTGGAGCATAATTTCATTTAAGTACGTTAGTATTAAATAGTTTAAGCTTTAAATAAGGGATATAAAAAAAAACTGAATTTCTCTCATCAGGAAGAGCATCTTCTTTCCCTGAGATCTAACACATCACTGACTGTCAAGCGCGCGGGAAAAAGAAACCGAAATTCCCTGCCAAACCCATCCCATTCCATCGCTTGGCGTTTACTCCTGACAGTGTCCACAGCTTGGGACGTCTGAGCGATAATTCGCCCAATGCGGCAACGCAGCTGTCCGGAGCATCGCGCCGACGATAGCGTTCTCGGCAACCCTAAATGATGTGTCCTTGAGGGATGGTCGCTGAAGCCTCCTGTCACTCACACTTCAAGATGGCTAGGGATGAAAAACCAAAAACGGATGCTTTGGCCTGAGAATTAGAATAAAAAGAAGTTTGAAATTTAAGATTTACGTTATGGGAAAATTACGTTTTGGAAGGGGGGAAAAGCATGTAATGAATGCTGACATTCTCAATACTATTTTAAAATAGGAATAAAAGTAAAAAATATTAATTTAAAGTACAAATAATTCAAAATTAAGTTGAACAAAGTAGTTCAGGTTCTTTGCAGACAAACGAAGTTAATTTATGTTATTTAAGTTAAATTTTAGCGTGATCTAAATAGGATGCGTTGTGAATAAAAGATTAATGTGAATATTAAATCTGGAAGAGTTTAATTTCCAAGAAGAGTAATTTTTAAATAACTAAATGGTGGGAAATTTTTGAAAAAGAAAAAAATGGCATAAATCATTATGACAGGCTCTACCTTCAAGGAAGCATTTGCAACAAAAAAAAGTGTATTTGGAGAAAAATTGACTTATGAGGTTTTTGAAATAACTGATTCATTTATATATTCAACTGTTACAATAAAAAATCTTCTGAATATGCAAGATTTTTGGGGGTTTTTTGTTTGTTTGTTTGCTTTTAATTTTATTAACTGTTTGTTAAAAGTAAAACAAAATTTTCACTTCTTTGTTGTATTTTGCATTTGGTTTTTATTTATTTATGGAATTTTATCAAACTTCATGTTCTGTTATATCTTGACATAAGTTGGTGCTGATTAGGTTTTTATGTGAATCATGTAGCAAAGGATGCTGTTATGCTACCCTTTTAGAATCCAAAATGCATAATTAAAAAGATTACACTTTCTGAAGTATTAACATGTATGATATAAAAGAAAGTTTTGGGATTGGCAATCCGACTAGTTTTACTTACTATTTATTTTAACCTGTGTCTAATCTTACACCATCTCTTTCTGTTTTCTTTTTACTCTCCATTTAGCTGCTTGGTGTATTTGCTGTCAGAAAACTTCTTTCGTGTATATTTGACCAAGCGGAATTAAAGATGCTGGATGATGTTATGCCTGAGGCAACTCAATTTAAAAAGGATGATAATTCAATTGCTGATCAGGTAAAAAGATTCCTATTCAACTACCTTTATTATCTTTCTTTCATTGTATTTTTACCTTCATTGTTAGACATAATTGAAACATTTTTATATGATTTTTGGTTTGTTTGTCTGGCTACATAAAATTAAATTTTCTTTGTAATATCCAGACTAAATTTAATGTTTTGAAATGGATTTAAAACTGTTTTTACCTGGAGGTACCTTCATAGATGATAAAGTTTTTGCATAAGAATTGCTTTAAAAATATGGATGCATCATTTTATCTAAGCAATATTACTAAAATCTTTTCATTTTTTAATTTACCATTTTTTAAACTAGTGTACCAAATAAGGAATAATATTAAACTATTAATTTAAATGCAAGGTTGAAATGTATCGCTTCCCTTTTTATTAATAATATGATTTTATTTTCTTGGTTGAGAAAGTAAATTATACCAGAAAAAAATATTTAAATGCTCCAATTTACTGTTGAAACACCATTTGTTCTTAACAGTATTTTTACCTGTATCAAATGCCACCTTTTTAAAAGATTTCAATTTATGGTTATTTTATTTGTAGTTTTTAGATTTAAAAAAAATCACATGTCATTTTTAATAGATTGAAAACTTATACTTATTAGCTTTAAAAAAGTAAAATAAACATAAATCAAAGCTTTAAAAAGTGTCATTTGACAAGGTTCATACTCCTCAGGAAGACCCGAGAATCAGGGAAATCTCAGATAAAACAGTTTGGTTGTGAAATCTCAGGGCAATGTCCAAAATGTACTCCAAAACCTGGGAAAATGATCAGCTTTTCTGGGAAATGACAGCAATCACTGTTATTCGCATACATCATGATCATCATATCATAATACAATCAAGCTAAGACCAAAGAAGCAGCTATTCGAACACATAAAAATTAATGAAGAAATATGCTAACTTGAAAAATAAACTTATATTGTTAAGTAGCAGAGTTGGGGAATATAGACTAAGTTTCTTGCAAGATAATCATCGATAGACATTTTGCATGATGAGAACCCATTGTCTTATCTATTGTCTTATATATTTATCTTATCTATCATTATCTCATCTATTGAAGATTGTGTTAGTTCTTACATGACAATTTCTTTTATCAAACTATTTATTTATTTATTTTTTTAATAATTGATTATTTATAAATAATGCAACAATAAATTTATAAAGATTTTTTTACTTTTCTTTGAGGCATGTGTATATGCTTATATGAATCAGTAGATTTTGGGGTAAATACTTAAGTTGAGAGTTTCCAATGTTATACAACTAAAGTAGGTGGAAAATGAAATATTTTTTTCTTATATGATATACATAACTTTACTATTGATATTACTTTTTTTTTGTGGGGGGGGGGGGGGGGGTTGAGGGAAGGAGGGATTTAAAAAAAAACTTGTTAATTGTTGATATGGAAAAATTATTGATCTTGGAAAATAACTCAGGGGATTTTTATTTTATTTTTTTAATGGGTGTGAACCTTGTTTGGCATTGATAGAAATAGTGTGAAAGTGAATATTAAATATTTATCCCAGTATTTAATAATATTTTAATTATATTTTCTAAGTATTGTGTAAAGTCATCATAACCAATATTGTTAAAGATCATTTCCACTGTATAACTTTTGTAGCTGTCTTTTAGTTTAAGATTATTTGGCCTGACTGTACAATTAGATGAAAAATTAAAATGGTTGCATTTTATATATTTTCAGAACTCCAATTTATCAGAAGTGATGTGCATGGATGGAGAAAATGGCAAGCCTCCTATGAACCATAGAAACAGCCATGCCAATATCAATATATCTGAAGTTCTGGCTCAAAGCAGTATCTGGAAAAGTATTAACCAGCAATCAAGCAAGGCTACTAAACGGTTTTTTATTGCAAAAACGTAAGTGCTTTAGGTGAAAATCTATTTTTGTGTTTCTTTGCAACTGAATTATTTCTTTTAATTGCTTGCTTATTTTACAGAGATTTAAAAAATATTTTTGATTTTGTTTTTATAAGATCTTGTGGTATAGGAGTAATGCTGTGCAAAATCACTAAAAAAATTAACCAATTCAAACACAAATTCTTCTTCTCAAAAATGAATTAAGTTGATGCAGGTGAGCCACTTGGATAACCTGGAAAAGTCAGAAAAATTTTTATGGATTGGAAAAGTCGGATAAATAAAATTTACTGTGCCTGAGGAAAAGTCTGAAATATTTTAAATTTCTGAGAAAAAGTCAGATAATTTTGAAATTCCTGAGAAAAATTCATTTTTTTTTTTCTGAGTATAAAACTAAGGATTGAAATTGCAGTACTAGAAAAATTTAACTGTAAAGAGTTTTTTCATGCAATTCCCTTTGCCCCTTTCAGTCAGTCCTTCCTTCTAATTCAGAGAGTTTTAATACCAGATTCACTGAAACTTTGTCCAGGTTTGTAGGACTAATTAGGTGATTCAGTATGAAAATCATTGGCTTGGTCTGTGGCCCATGCAGGGATCCATAAAATGAGACCAGAAACAACAATATTTGTCAAAAATGTGTGGATTTTTAAATGGTCATTATTCTACAATTAAAATTCTTTTAGCACATACATTTCTAGGCAAAAAAAAAAAAAAAAAAAAAATTAAAGTGCAGTAAAACCTGTGAAATACAACTTGTCTATGACGGAAACCTGTCTCAAATAGAAAAATATCTTGAACAGTGTAAAATGAATACAATAATCCATGCAAAAAGTATGATATAAATGCAACAGCCGATGTACCTTCTAAGAATGGAACCTGTCTGTAATGTTATGGATTTTTCTTCTCTTTACTGAATCTTCATTTGAATGTAATTATCTGAAGTCATTTTTTTAAATCCGTGTTTATGTACATAATTGTCTAAGTGGTCATTAATATTGTTGATATTTTATCATTCAATGCATTTGGAAAACAATCTGAAAACAAAATATATGTAAAGTGTGATTTTTGAATAATTTTAACTATAGACTAATGTTACTTTAGAAGTATCAGCATGTTTTGTAGAAATTCAGTCGTCACATGCTGAACTTTTAGTTTTATATACCTGTTTCAGCTTGGGCCGAGATTTTAGACTTTATACTGGGCCAAAAAAAATTGTACTGGCTGAGCTCGGGCCCAGTTTTCTGATAATGTACTGGGCTGGGCCAATAAAATTTTTGTATGATTCGGACCTGGAAATTTTGGACCTGTATTCTATATAATGCTTTGAAAACTTTGAAAGGAAAATCCGTTACTGAAAGCACCAAACTGTACTGGGGCCATGGGCACTTTTAAAACAAAAATCTCGGCCAGTTCATAGTAAATATTAATAGGTGCTCTGTACTTAAAGAAGTTTATTATTGTTTTATTTGTATTTCTTATCTTTAATATCTTGTTAAAATGGTTTGACTTTCAAATAAAAGCAAGCTTTTAAATCAAAATAAGAATTAATATATGTGTTTTAAATTCCAAGTTTGACAGATTGTTTTCAAATGACAAGGGATTGCACTAAAGTCAGCCTAATCTTAATAATGTTACTTGCTCCAGGGCACTGAACATGTAGCTACGCCACTGCACGGATCTGAATATTATTCCCAAGCAGACAAATTTTTGCAGTCTTGAACCCAAAGGAAGACTATTGTCCATAGCATTGTTATAACTAGGCTATATATAGGCAGCAAAATTTTTTACTTAACCATTTTATACAAGCGGACTTTCAAATGTGTAATTGATCTTACTTAATCAATCACAAATCAGTCATCAGCTGCTGCAACAGTGGTGGAAGGCCTTGATAACCGAAAAAAAAAAATCGCTAGTCAAAGGGAAATTCGTGGCGACCCAATTACAGAAGATCGTCATTGGTTGTGATGATAATATCTTTCAATCTTCTATAATTAAGTAATCTTTTTAAAACAGAGAAAATTAGCATGTTTTTAGAGCCTGTGGGGTCTGCATGGGGATTCGCAAGCATTGCGTGTAAGGGTTAGAGTCCCCCAGTATCTATATATTAATAATTTTAAATCATTTGAATGTTTGTATATGTTAGCAATACCTATTCTTTGCACAAAGGAAAATGGTAATTTTATGTTTTGTTTTAAAGCACCTAAAGTGTTCAAGAAATGTTTAGGTGGGGGAAAGGGGGGAATTCACCAAAACTTCCTTTTTAGATAAAGAAATATTAATTTTAAATGAGTAAAATTTAAAAAAAGAAAAAATATAAAAAGCCAGCTGATTTATATGAAAATGCATGCTTATATATTGTATTTTGTACAATAGTTGATTAATATTTTGACACATAAACTGGAATAAAAATATGTCCAAACTCAATGCTAATTAATATAATGTTTAATCACCTGGTTTCCGAACTTTTTGAAATACTTTGTATCCAAGTGGAATTTTTATATGTTGATTAAATACTTTATATGAACATTAATTAAATATATTATATATTCTTTTGCTCTGCAGATGGTTGATCATCCTATATCCACACAGAATTTTTATGGGTTTATAAAATACCTGATGTTAAGGATGATTAAATACTTTTCAATTTTTAACTTTGGGTCTTACTCTACTGATTGATTTTGACAATTTTATAAATTAAACAACTTTTTTATCTTTATTTTCAGTTATTAGCATTTCATTAGTATCGATTTTCAATTCTTGAAAACGATCAGGTTTTGATAGTAAGAAACATAATGTAGGTTATTAGTCTGGCATTTAATATTTTTGACATGGTAAAAAGTAAAAACAAGGAAATCTAATCTTATCAATGAAACTCCATCTTCAGGAATTTTCCATTGGGATGAATAACAATGCTGATTTGGAATTTGAAAGTTCCTTCTGTCTATTAATAAATTTTAAATGCTATTATTCTGTCCCATTTTTATTATTTTAGTTACCCATCATATGTAGTATAGGGTAAATCTTGTAATCATTTTAAAAATCGAAATAAAATTTTTGACGGATTTATGCATTTTAGACATTGGAGATTCTAAAAAACATATTTTTAGAAGAAAAAAAAATTGTCGTCCGTCTGTCTGTATGAATGTGTGTGTGTGTCTGTAAACGCTCTATCTCCAGAGCAAATTGCGATAGAGACTTGAAATTTGGTACGTACTTAGTATGTAATAATGGGAAGAAGCTTATAGAATTTCAGTAACCTCAATTATCCGAAACTATTTTTTTTGGACTCTTGAAACATTCGTTCTGATAAAAGGTATATAAAATTTTTCGAAAATTGTTTATTTTAAGGAGTGAATATAAAAGACAATAAAAAAAAAAAAACAAATTTTGTATAAAGAATGAAGTTGATCGGATAATTAGTTGCCGAGATATTTGTAATTATATTTTCAACACTCTTTGATTTCTCATGACCCTGTATTTCATCCAAATTTCAATTCAAAGATATATTTTAATTGGAAATGAGACACTTAATCCGACGCAATAAACCATTAGTTAATATGGTTAACATTTTTATAAGGATGTTTCTTTTACACAATTCAGTAATGGAACATTTAAAGTTTATGCCGTCATCAAGCCATGATTTTATTCAAATTGCAATGCATTTTACAAGTAGTTTACACATGTTTTATTTTAATATTTTATATTATGCATATCTATGATGGGTAAGTATTACGGTGGCCCCCAGCGACTAGTTTTCTTTTGCATAAAGAAGAAAAAAATTGGTTCAAAATAAAACAAAGGCAATTCATTTTGAAGGAGCCTTCTTCAAGCTAATGCATGTGCAATCACTGCGATAACATTAACTCCTTTAAAATGCATTGTCTTTTCTGTGCTTTTATTGTGTTTTTGAGGAATTTTATCGCATGATAAATTTTTCTTTATTATTACTAAAACTTTATGTGTGTGTTTTTGTAGCAAGAAGAAGAAACGTCATCATAAACGGGATTCCTCTAAATCTGAAGAACATCGAAGATTATCCATCATGGAGGAGGAAGATGAAGATAATCAAACTTCTACCAGCCTTTCATCTCCACCACCTTCAGTGCCCTCTGAAACTGTTAGTCCAGACCCTAAATCAGCTGCCAGTATTTGATCTAAACCTTTTTAAAACCAGATTTTGCCTTTGTCTTCAAAAGCAGCTTATGGACTTCTAATATTTAATATTGCTCAAACGTAACATTTTGTAATAAATATTCTTCTTAAATGAATATATTGTTTTTAATACTATATATTTATAATTATTTATGCTTTTCTATTGTATGAATCTTTAATTAGATGTAATAGATAATGATTGATTGATAAATTCTTGATGTAAAATTTTTAATCATTATAAAGTAAAATTTGATGAATTGCTGGATTTTAACATTTAATCTATTCAGATTAATTTTATGATTAACTTATTTTATTTATAGGTTTCGTTTGGACTATAAATAATTCATGTTTTTATTTTTATTATTTTTTTTAACTCATGTTTATGTTTATTTGTACTTAATTTTTTTCTTTAAAAATACTCTTATAAATTTTATTGCAAATTCCCAATCAGTAAGTTTTAAGGTGTAATTAATGTTGTAAATATAGCAGTTGATCTAACTCATAGTTTGTTGAATTTTTGTGAATTAATATACACAGCACATTTGTCTAGCATGCAGTAGTCATTGGTTTCAAGCTTTTATTTGATGTTAAATAACATGCTTGAAAAGTTTTAGACTTTTATCTAATGAATTTCATTAGTGTGATAGTTGGCATTTCTTGTTTTTGTTCATATGCATTTTATATATTTCAAGCCTATATTAATATAATGTTATCAGCATCACTTTTAATATCCTTGTTAACCTACTAGTTTTTAAAGTATTAAGGGGGGAAAAAATGCAAAATTTGTTTAGCTCTCCTTGCAATTTTATTTTACTTGTTTATTTTAATAGTGTTATCATTATTATTTGTGTCCATTACTAACATTATCTGCAATGTCTTGTACATTTTGTCCACTAAGAATAAACATATAATACAAAGGTTTTATAATGTTGCTTAATAATACTAATAGCCATACAATATGAAATAACAAATTCTCTTCTCTTAAGTAAGAAAGTCCATATATGGTAAAAAAAACATACATAAAATTGTTATGTCACATTAAAGTTTGGCAAAGAGGCAAAAAAAAAAAAAAAATTATAGATAAAAATTTTCTATTTTAGAAAACATCTATTTTTAAAAGTATTTTTAATCATATCTTGAGAAAAGTAATTTGCTTCATTCGATAAAAAAGGTTTTTTAGTTAAAAAAAACATTTTTATTTAACTGTAGAAAAGAAAAAATCAACAACACATAATTCATAGCAACTTCAAGCACAAAAGATTTAGCTAATAAAATTTTTTAAAGCCATTTAAACATTTACTAACATAATTGCATTTTTATTAACATTTCTGTCGTCATCTGTGTTAAAACATCTGTTGTCGACTTTCACAAATGTGTTAATTCAAAATTAACTTAAAAATAATTCTAATGATTTTTAGATAGCTTCCATTACAAAAATAAGAAGATATCTATTGTGGCCATTGCAGGGAAGCAATTCCAGAAATTTGGTAAATTTTCCCCAATCATGACCTTTTTGTCATGTGATACTTATAAATGAATTTGCATGTAACTAACCAAGAACTTACCAAATTCTCGACCAAATTCGTTGGCCAGCTTGGTCAGCCATCTTGTTTCAAAATGGCAGCCACTTAAAGATTTCAAACTCAAAAAGATATTTAAAAAAAAAAAAAAAATAGAAATCCAAACTTATTTTTTTAAGTGTTAGGTCTTGGTACAAGGATTCTGGAGCATTTTTTTTTTTTACTCTCATATAAAAAATGGCTGAGATATAGCAGTTTGAAATTCTAGGGTGGCTGATATTTTAAAACAAAGAGTTTTAGTGAGCATGGTTTCTTGCAAATTATTTTTCATTATTGTAATCATTTTCCCAATTCTCATATAAAACTATATATTCAAATCCGCTAGCATCAAATTCTCACAGAGCTTGGCAACACTTGGCGACCAAAAATAAATCGCCAAAAATGAACCACCTCGGCTAAAGCTAATTTGGCGAAATCTTCATTAAAATTCAGTATTGATGAAAACTGCAATGACGAATCTTCTCTAATCGTGTTCTCGGCATTTTAGCTTCATGTTTTTGAGTAAAATTTGCTAAAATCATAGAGTAAAGGTAAAATAAGAAATAGGAAAGCTACGTTTTTTTGCTGGAAGGACTTTTTAATCTTTTAATTTAGCAACACTTCAAGCTTCTTTTTTATATATAATTTAATGGCTTGCAATAGCTTGAGTTAACAGAAACTGTTCCTTTGATCATAAAATATTTTGCACCCTGGTTTGATAGAATTTATTTCTTGATTTTTTCTCTCTTTGTTTATTTCCGCACTCTTAGATATTTTTTAACATTAGTAATATGGTACAGTTAACAAAAAAAAAATACATTTTAATCACCAAATTGCACCAGAAGAAAACAAAAATACCCATTTAACTGGAAATTATGTCTTCTTTTAATTTATATTTAACAAAAAGGTTCAGGGGGTCGTCTTCATGCTGAAATTATACCAAACTCTGAAATTTTCAATACAGACACATCTAATTTTGACACCAGATTTGACTTTTTTGGTAAATTTTACCATAGATTACCCAATTGGAAGTCATTTGATCAAGTAGTTTAGGTGTTATAATGGTTTAAAGTTTGAAACTCCTAATGTTAAATCCATTTGTAATCGTTGCAAAATAGGTTGAAATTCTGGTAGTTTTTTAAGCATAACTTAAGAACTACTATTATTTTTTGGCTGACTGTACCTCTCAGAAAAAATTTTAGAACGAAGACTAGATGTGTATTTATATAACACTATGTGTCAAAAATCTGGAGTAACACCACTCGACCTTCTGAACACTTTTATAAAATCTATATTTTTGATATATTTTTATAAAATACTATGCATTCAAATAAATACTAAGGTAACTGAACTTTCTCTAATGTGACCATTTGACACTTTGTGTTATTTTCAATGTTTACAAACAAATTGCTCCACTACCTTGAAAAGGAAGCTAAAAAAAGAAGCTACAGTCACATCCCAGGCAGGATTTGTTGAATAACCTTTCCTGTGGAAAATGTTATTTGTATTTGCTTGGATTGCCAGAGCAGTTCATGTCATTTTGGTCTGGTAAATTTACCTTATTTTCATGTAGTTAATGAATTAGAAAAATGTATAATGCACTGTTAAGTTTTAGTTGCAGTTCAGTTTAAGTTATTTTTAAATGATATGTGATTATTTTGTTCAAATAGCAATTTATGGTTCATGCAAGAATCATAAGTGTTTACATAATCATAAATCACAAAGAAAATTGACTAATATTAACAAAGCAAAACAAAACATTTTTATGTGCCAAGATTGTGAATTTTGAACAGCTGTTACATATGTATGTATCTTATTTAAAATTTAGATGGAGGTTTAAAACTTATTTTACCTTTGGCATGTACAAAGCACGTTACATCGCTAGACTGAAATGTTTTGCTATGGTTTGGGGGGCATTTTAACTCAAGGGGGTGGGAACTCAACTTTTTTTTAATAGGTCAAGTGTGGTATTGTTTAACATGTATTTTTCTTCATTATTTAACTACAACATTAAGCAAAATAATAAATTAATATTGTTTATGTGAAAGTATTTATGCTCTGAAGAAAGTTAAAATGAAAAATAAAGATACAAATTTATTTTTAAAATGATTTGGTCTAAGGTAATTATCAAAATTGATTGACTTATTTACTGTTAAATTCATTTTTTTTTTAATAGCATCCGTCCAGTTTTGAAAAATATGTAACTTGTCTTTTTAATGAAACAAAACCAATGCCTACTGCATATATGTAAGTATGTATGTATATTTGAATGTAAAATATGTAAGATGTAAATATATGTAATGCAAACCACCTATTGGTGTTACTTAAATGTGAAGTTATACAAAAAACAAAAGGAAAAAAAATATTGCATCCTAGGTGAATCTGTAAGAAAGATATTTTGTTAGATGTGTACACGTGTGTTTGTGCACTTTTGAAATTGAAAATACAGCATTTATTGCACAGCTTATATTTTTTACCTAAAGCTACATTACAAATTTTCTACATTTTAACTAATGCATCACAAGTCTTTGAAATTGTTCATTATAGCATCATTTAAATTTTTAATAGCAAAAGTTACTTGTAAAATCTATTCTTATAACTCCAGGTGTCCTATCAGTTTACTTTGATAAATAATTGCTTGTTCAAATTTCAAATACATTGATGTATTTTTCAAACCTCATATTAATATCTCTCTCTTTTTCTTTTTCAAAGTTTAGCTGTGCGTAATTCAAAGGTTTTGCCAAATTATGATGAGCTTTATATTACTCATCTATTTCTCAGTAATCTTTCTTGACTTTCTGACAGTAAGACATTATATAATTACTAGTATTAAAGCATTTGGTGTCTCTTGAAAACATTTCTTCTCCGAGTTGGTTACAATCAGAGCTTAACTTCTAACAAAAAAAGTATGAGCCCTAATATTCTGCTGTACTAACAATAATAGCATATCCCCCCCCCCCTACCTCTCTCAACTAGCATAGTTGTATTTCATACATTACTTGCAAAATTTAAAGTATTTTTTTCTTCAGAAAAAGAAAATATTAATATATTTTTTAATATATTTATACACATACATGTGTATATAATAAAATCTAATTAATGGAAAAATAGCATAAACATTTATAATCAGAGGTAGGAGATTTTCAGAAAATTTTACTCGGCAAGATTTTTTTTTATATCAACTAGCTAAATATAACATACAGTGCTGTCTTTGGAGCACAGTATTTATGAACTTGACTAATATTTAAATACTCTCTAGAAGTAATGAAATACTGGAACTGAGCTCCAGTGCAATTTAAGCACTGGTTATTATTAAAGTAGATTAACCAATACATTTTATAAAAATTTCTGTAGTTGATAAAAGTCCACAAAGTTTAATACTCTATAAGTAAATCAAATAGTACTATCTAAAATTCTTTTAATCCTTGAAAAATCAACAATTTAAATTAAATACTTGTTTAAATTTTTTTATCTGATTTGTCATTTCTTCTTTATTATAAAGCTTTGAAAGTTAAATTTTATTTTAATTTTTATTATCAAATTATAAATTTGGGGAAAGAAATTTTTTTACAAATACAGAGTAGATAAATAAATAATAATTTCTATCAATATAATTTGTTATATCAGTATTTTGTTATGTTTTTAAATTATTATTTATATGTCTAGTTAAACTTGCTGTAGAGCAAAGTATCTAGGGATTGGAGAAAACAAATTATTTGAGGCAGGTTTACTCATTTTAAAAGTTTTTTAATCTTTTGCGATGAAACTTAATATACATGCACTTAAATGTAAGTATAAATTAAACTGAAATAAAATATTTAATATTTAACTGTTGGTAATTAAAATAATAATAAACATTCATGTATATGTTTCTGCTGATGTATTAAATATATTTTTAATAAAATTATGACATTGCTTTTAGAACTTATGAAACAACAACATAAAACAAATAATGTTTTACATATTAGGTAGCTTTCAATACAAAAAAGTATAAAGCTACCTATTGCAGCCGTTCGGAGGAAAGCAGTTCCGGAAAATTTCAATATATTTTCACCGATCATGACCCCCAGACCCCAAAACCACCCTCCGTTCAAATGTTGATTTATATATATAGATATATCCATATATATATATATATATATATATATATATATATATATATATATCTGACCTATGTCATACGATAACGCCCGTATTTATGAATCGGTTTTGATGAAACTAATTGTGTGTATTAAGGTCACTAATGTCTCGACCGAGTTTGTTGGCCAGCTTGGTCCGCCATTTTGTTTCAAGATGGCGGCCATTTAAATATTTAAAACTAAAATAAATATACAAAAAAAATAATAATCTAAATTTATTTTTTAATTACGTGTTAGGCCTTAATACAAGGATTCCAGAGCATTTTTTGGTTTACCTCTATCTTAAAAAATGGCTGAGATAGAGCAGTTTGAAATTCTAGGGTTTCTGACATTTTGAAACAAAACAGCACATTAACGCGATTACTCACAAATTATTTTCTTTCATTGTTGTAATAATTTTCCCAATCATACGCATAAAACTATATATTCATATCCGTTAGTGCCAAATTCTCGCCAAAATTGGCGAAATATGCCAAATTTGGCAAAATATCGCCAAATTTGGCGACCAAAATAAGTCTTCATAAATGAAGCCAATTTGGCTATTGCTCAATAATTTGGCGAATTTCTTATTCAAATTCAGTATTAACGAATTTTTTGTAAACGTTTCTTTGCATTTTAGCTTGCTGTTTTCGTGTAACATTAGCTAAAATTTTAAAACGAAGATATAGGAAAGCTACCTTTTCCTCCCGGTACAGGCCGGAAGGACTTTTTTTACTTATTGCCTAATTATGAAGCATTGATAAAAATAAAGTGAATTGTAAAAGAGTTGCTTTGCATTATGATTATGACAAAGTAAAATTAATATTGCTCAATTCCAATAGAGTATGGGCAAAGCAATATTCTTGACATAATAATAAATTTTATCAATCTTTTTTTTTTTTTTTTCTTAAGTCATATAATTCAAGTTTTTACTCTTTATGTCAAGCCTGATGGTGTATTATTATTTCTGTATTGTTCTTGTCCTTTTTTCTTTTATTTTCTTCACTCTTTCTATTTGAAATGTTTTGTTTACAAATTGCAAACTGAATCATCTGACATACAAAGTGCCAAATTTCCTTCCAAATGCTGCAGACAACAGGAATTAGTAAAGTACAGTAAGATTTATTTTCACTCTAAAAAATGCTTTCTCTATGTTGTGTATTTACTGCTACACCTAATTAAAACATTTAGCTATTTAAGCATTATATAATGTCTTACTACCTTTTTCTTTCTTCACACATGATTGATGAACCTGAATTCATTTAAAAATTTAGTAAGGAATCCATTAAAAATAGTAGAATTGCATATTTCTATTGCATTTTTTTTATTATTAAGAGTAACTAAATATATTTGTGTTATAAAGAGCTTATTTTGTCCCCTGTATAAAGTTTTAAAAGGTTAAGTCTGGAAAAATGAGAGAATACAAAATATTTGTCAAATGCTATTTGTTTTTTAACTGTTTTCATGTTCATTAGAATATGAGTGCTTTAATACAGAAGAATTAACAACCAATTTATTTTATAATCGTGCAAGTAATTAGAATTGCATATTTATACTGCATTTGTGTTTTATTATTGAGAATAACTAAATATATTTGTGTTGAAAAGAGCTTATTTTGTTCCTTGTGTAAAGTTTTAAAAAGGTAAGTCTAAAATATATATATATATATATATATATATATATATACATACATATATATACAAAGTATTTGTCAAATGCTATTTGGTTTTTAACTGTCTTCATGTTTCTTATGATTGCTTTAATACAGCAGAATGGACAACTTGCACCTTTGTCAATAAGAATTAAATTTAAATTAGCCATATTAAAATTGTTCTTATAATCTTTTTTTTTTTTTTTTAAATCTTTTTATTTCTTAAAGACTACAAACAAAGATAAACTAAAAGGCAACATTTCCCAGGATGCTTCATATAAGTTTTATCAGTTCCTTATTTGAATTATTTTTATTCACTTTACGAATTCTGTAATGAGTTAAAAAATTGTTTGATATTTATAATTTTGACAGTCAACATAGCGATTTTTTATTTATTTTGTATTTAAGTGCTGAGTTTGACTTTAATTATTATATTTAAATCAATTGTTCATTTTCTTTCAATTTGATTCAGTTTGCAGGTTGACTTTAAATGAAATTTTAGGATTTGCAGTACTATAATCATATTGAGTGAATTTTGGGGTACTATTGCATTTACATAACTGTCAACCTTCTGGCTTTTTAAATCAAATAAACATACTTTAAACCAGAAAAGTTATTTAATTCAACATATCTTGTTTCTTTGTGGTAGTCATTTGATTTCATTTATTTATTTAAATTTCTAGTTCAAATATGCTTATTTGACTTAAATATATATAGAAGGTTGGCAGCTGTGCATTTATTGTACTAATACCTATAATGACAAAAGTAATTCACCCTTAACAACCATAGAATACTTTAAGTTGAAGAAGCAACTTTGTTTAAATACTCATGAAGTTCCCATTAAAACTCACTTTTAATTATTAAAAATAATTAATTTATTTACAGAATAAAAAAAAAGTTTTATAACTATAATCATGCGAGTTATGTTTTGCATACTAGTGCTGGTATTTATTTATGTTATTTCTTAATTTCATTATATATTTATTTCTCCTGTCATTGTCTTTGATACATTGTTTATTATTAACTTATGCTGTGAATTTAAACATTTAGAAGTTGCTCTTTGCTGCCTGGCAACTAAATTGAAAAAAAAAAGGCCATTAAAAAGTTATTTTGGTTGCCATTTTCCTTTTATTAGCTCTCACTGTAATTTTGTATCTCCTGGTATTGTTAACAGTTTTTAAAATATATTGTGTGTGTTTTCATCGAACATCATAGTGATATTGCTCTCAAGTTAAACTATTTTCTGGCACCAGAAATTTTATACTCATTATTTTTTTATATATACATTTTTAAAATGTATAATTGTAATGCATAGATTAAAGTGAAATTTAAAAATAGGGATTTACTTTTAAAAAATAACTACTAAAATGCTTGTAAATTTTTACCTTTATTCTAGATTAGCGTTTCCCAACCTTTTTTCTCTCGCATACCACTTGCTTAGACTTTTCATATATGAGTAACCCTCTCCCATTCATACTTCTTTCCAAAAATATATGTTTGTACTAGTTAATAATATTCTTCAGTTAGCTAAATAATCAAATGACACAAATTGAATAATTGATAGGCTTTTCTTTTTTTTTAATCTTACATTTTACTGTATAGTTAAATTTTTTTATGTTAGCAGCAAAACAATAAAAGCAGCTGTAAAATATGCCTTAACCACATTAACTTATGGTGAAGTTTCATAATAATTATTTGTGACTGTCAATCTTCCTTTAAGTCATTTCAAACCAGAAATTTTACATAATAAGTCAAATAATTATCACTTAAAAACAAAATATGTTTTATGTTGTCTGCCTTTTCTTCTGTCAAATGTTTTCTGCCTTTACCAACATTATTTATACGTACCCTAAACTGATCAACCATGTACCCCAGGTTGGGAAACGCTGTTCTATATGCATCTATAGATATTCAATGTATGTTAATCTTATCCCTTTTATAATACTAATGTGTGTTTTAAACTCTTCACTCATGCTCAATCAGTCATTATTGACAATCCGTTTTCATCAATGGAAAATATATTGTCTTTAATTCCAGTTTTTTCTATATAAAATATGATCAGCTATATAACTAACTAGTCATATTTTTTTGCAACATTTTGCCTTTTTTTTTCCTTTTTAATGAGGTTACTATTTTAATTGTCTAATGTATAGTTTTTACTGATATTTATCCTGCAGTTTTTTGCATACATTTGTAAAATTATTTTACACGAAAAATAACTTGTTTAAAACTGCCAATGTTTATAGGTGGCTATTTAGTTTTATTAAATTTGTTGTTTCAATTATTTATTTTTAAATTTATAAAATACAAAAATATTTTTGAGTGACACATTTTTAGGGTAATTATACAGTAGACTTTCAATATCATTTTATACTCGTGACACCAGGGTTATGCCTAATAATTAAAACCTAAATTGATTTAAACGAATAAGAGGAACAGTGTAGGGGGGGGGGGGGGGAGTTTTTTTTAAAATCATATTATGATTAGTTTATGCACATAAGTGTTAATTAACCATTTAACTGTCTCTCTTTATTAAAATCCAATTTGGCCCAAAAATTTTTTGAAGCATTATAAATTTATTAGAGACAAAAATATACACACAAAAGTAATGGATGGAGCAAACAAATCTCAGAAGCTCTGCATTTGCAGTGTACAGGCAAATCAGTTAAATGGGCAAATCTGGACTTACAGCCAACATTAAAGTAAGTTTATACTATTGGGATATTGGTTAATCAGGTGTGCGACGAATAATTGATTGTCATATAATTGAGAGTTTACTGTGCTTTTAAACTAAACCTATTGACAAGTGTAATTCACATTTAAAAAAATGCTACTACAGATTAATTTTATTAGAGCCCCAAAAACTAAATATCTTATGCACATACTCAGCTGTTTATATTACATATTAACACTTTGCCATCCGCATGTCTCATAAAAATACTTCTATTTGTAAAATGTTGAAATGATTGATTGATACCAGAATTTAGAAACAAATTTATTCGAAAATAAGTAAAATCTTTTCTTCCTGTACTTGATAAAAGGGAATTTTTCATTCAAAAATTGTGGTGCCAATGTAGCATTTAAGGATTAAAATTAAGTTATTTTACTTACGTACGACACCACTGTGGTGTCGCCGGACGGCAAAGTGTTAAGCAGTTTTGTTAGCACAACTTATATAGCTGCTTACATGTAATATAAATAGTTCTTTTATACTATGTGTTCATTGCCAAAGTCTTCAAATATTTTTGTACATATAGAAAATGACTATTTTAAGCATTTAAAGAATGCACACGAGTAATTATCTATTCAAGTACATGCAATAAATCCAAGTATGACTCTTCATACATTTTTAATATCATAATAAAATGCATTAACTCATCAAATATCACAGCTCTTTCTGTCATACAAGAATCCACACATAGGGCTTTTTCTCTCATTGTCTCATTGATTTATTAAACTGTTAAAAACGCTCCTTTTTTTTTAAATATGTATTTATTTATTTATTTTCAAAATTAGTTTAAAAATTGGTATTTCAACACTGATAAAAGTGGAATTTTTAACAGTATAACTCTCTCCTTTTTCTTCAAAAATAATAACAAATACTGATAAGTGGAATTTCATTATTTTGTAAGAAAGTACTCAAATAATAATTAAAGATTTTAGAAAACAAAAATAATGTGAAATAGCTAAAAGGATTTTTTTTTTAATTTAATTATTTATTGATGCAAAAACAAATAATAATAGTGCAAAAAAATCGATAAGCTTATTACATCTATTAATTCATTTCTGTTATCTTGTTTTGAACTGGTAGGCAGAAATAACATAAATTTTCATTTCTGAACAAAAATTCCTAACTTTTAACAAAATTGTATGTATAATAATATAAATTTACAAATTTTTACTTTTATAAAAATGATATAATGGTATGGAATATATCAAGAAATTAAAAAACAACAAAAAAACATTATTTTGAAACATACAAATAATTGTTATCTAAAGTATCACTAGGTCAGGGATGGCAAACCTTTTCACATATGTCTGCCAATTTTTTTATTTGTTCAAGAAATATTTTTCATGAACATGACATGTCAGCTTAAAAAACAAATTTAATGGATCAAAGAACAGTGAACAAAAATTTCGTTTAAATCTTTTATTATGGTTTAAAAAATGTGAGTAACATAATTACCCTGTAATATTAGAAAATAATAATAAAAAAAAATTAAATGAGATTTCTGTTGCATCTTGAAGGAAAAATATTTAATAACAGGTTCACACTTGGTTACTATTTAGAGAATGTAAACTGAACTGGAGTCATCTTGCAAAAGGTTTCTATTTGAGTTCTTTATATTATTTATTTATGAAAATAATGACTTAGACAGATTTTTTTTTTATGACAAATGTCTGCTTTTTTAAATAACTGGAATTAAATTCCAAGTTGTTAACCTTTTATCATCGAAATTTTTATTTATAATGACAGTTCCTTTCATTTTTTATAGTATCCAAATCTTGTCTCAGTTTGATAAATTTTTGATCCCATATTGAACTAGATTGGAATTAAATTAGCTGCAATTAAAATTCTTCAATTTACAATCAATCTATTTTAAACAAGCTTAGTTTATTTAAATTTGTATATTTTGTCACTATATCTTAATTTGAAACCTCAATCAACATGCCGAAAATATTCTACCTCATGCCACTTCTGCTATGCATGCCATAGCTTCACTGTTCCGGTATTTGGATATTGTGGTGTAAACATTTATTGATAAAGAATGTTTCAATTAGAGAAAGCACCTATATGTGTTTATTTAGTTAATTAGCTTTAGGGGTCATCCATTAATTACACCACACTTAAAAAAAAGGGGGAAGGGGTTAACATGTGGTGGCGTCACATTTAAAACCTGAAAACAGTTAGGGTGCCATTATTTGCCAGCAGCATAATAATGTTAATTTAAAAAATATATTCAGGCAGTATTTTTTTTTCCCCGTTTCTTCAAATTTCAACAAGCTGAAATAAAATAACACAAGATTTTAGAAGTTTTATAGTACAGTGGAACTCCAAATATACATTATTTGAGTTGTATGTTTCCCTCAGTTATACGTTTGAAATCAGCAGTCCTGGCCGCTTGCTATTAAAAATTAGCTGAGATGTACATTTCCCTCAGTTATACGTTAGGTTTTTGCGTCCCCAGATGAAATTTTGTTTCATTTATACATTTTGTAACTGGGAACACTGATGACGTGTCTGATGTGAAAGATCCCACTAAAACTTCGTAGCTGCTCTGAGGGCTTTTGACATAGGAAAGCGGTTCGTCAGTAGTAAAAGCAGTAATGATAGCGCTGCTGCATTATTAACAGAAATGCAAAGTTTGCCATTCAATGTTGGCTCTGCAGAAAAGAAACAATCTAGGATTAGTAATTATTTCAACAAGATTTAGTAAACTACTGAAATGTCTTTTGATAAATGATTTACATGCCAGGGCAATTCCAGTGATTTATTTTAAATACTCTATTAAAAATATTTTTAATAAAGCTTTTATGATAAAATAACTTCATGTGTACTTTTCTTATGTACCTTTTTCTACTCTGTTCCATTCCCGTAAATTTATGCCTTGAGCGCAGTAAAAATTAGGAAACTTCCGTTTTCAATATAAAAGGTAACTGAAACGCTTCAGCGGAACAAAGTTTTTACGATATGTATTTTTTAAAAAGGTTCCGTTAGACCATTAATTCAGTTGTACATTTTTCTGAGTTATACGTTTTGTTGTCTGGTCCCGAGCAAAACATATAACTGGAGTTCCACTGTATTTATATCAGAATTTTATAGATCATATATAAGATATATTATTGTATATCTTTTTTTTGTATAAAATTAGTTCAAAGTTAATTGACGATGGCAACAATCTAAATAATCAAATTTGTTTTTATCAGCAATTTATTAACTTCTACACATATTACAATTTCTATTTTTACACTGTCGAATAGGGGGGGGGAGAATTTACTTACAAATGCAATTTGTCTGAAAACTGTATCTCAATTTACTATTTTTTTATGGTTTTAAAATAATCTGAAGCATGAATTTTTTTAAATCTATCTGAAAAATGAATGTGCAGTTTGATTATGGAAGATTAATACGTTTGCAACTTAAAACAATGTAAATAATTCAACATTTGTTTGCTTTGGTGTAATATTCCATAACTAATTTACCAAATAAAAATAAAACTTCACAAAATAAATAAAACACGAATTTAACAGACATGTAATCAAACTGCACACTTAAACACAAAAACAATCAAAATGAAAAAAGTTGCTATAAATTAGTGATGGGCATAACGAAATACATTTTTCATTTTTATCTGGCATCTAATCTAATTCTAATTAAGATCAGAAACTTCTTTTTTTTTTTTTCAAAATTTCTGGTACTAATTGAATTTTAAACAAATTGAAGTTTGACAAATATGCTTTTGCGCATGATTCATTCAAATAATCAAAATAATCATTATGCCCATCACTACTATAAATACATAAATCTTTTGCAATTAACTGCTGGCATGCAGCTAGTACGAAAATATCAAAATTGATTTTTGGTGGGCAGCTCAGATAACATACTAAATGTAAAAAATCTATTAGTTTTCAATTAAAAATTATTTTCACCCACGTTCTGTATATTGGGCAACCCAGGTTGGATTGCCTAGTGTATAAAACATAATTTTTTTTCCCAAGATGTTAATTTTATTTATATAAACATTATTCTTTTTTATACATTTTGATAATAGATAGAAAATTAAAAAAACTTTTTATCTACTAGATTTAGATTTTTCATGTTAACAACTGATTTATCTGTTCTGTCATATATATTATTTCTGTTGTCAACATCCCTTTTTCTAAGAAAATACAAAACACAGAGCGATAAATGAGATACCATATGAAAGGATTTTGAAACATGTTTCTGACATAGTACATTCACATTTCGTTAAAACATGTTTTTCGATTAAAAATTGCTATTAATTAAAAATTAAATTGGCATTGTTTTCATAATTGAAAGATTTTTCTCAAATTAGTGTTGCCAAAAAAATAAAATACTGCATCATAGGATCCTCAACAGAGATTATAAAAAAATAATAAATAGTACAAGAGATAAAATGTGACATTTTCTCACAGGTTTATTTTACATTTATGATTAAAAACCAAAATTGAAACGTTTAGAAAAAAAAATATATTATTGATCGATCGAAGCAGTGGTATTCATGTGTAACATAAAAGGTATGATTTGTTATAATAGATTAAATTGTAACTTAAGTGTATTTCAATTTATTTTTTTTGTCCCGTGTTTTTCCCGAAGAAGATGTCATTCTCTAATGCATTTAAGATAAAAAAAATTTCTCTCACACGAGACCCTTTTTCTATTGAGATTTTACTGTTAGGAATAAATGAGATGATATTCTGGCTTGACTAAAGCTGTTTGAAGATATTTTTATCCTTAATTTTTCTGTAGAAATCTAAATCTGTTTCTAAAAATATTAGATATTACTGCAGTGCGAAATCCTCGCATGGGTCCACTGGTTTTATTTATATAAGCATCATTCATTTTTATACATTTTGTTAATAAATAGGAAATTAAAGAAACTGTTTTTATCTAGTGGATTATTATTATTTTTTTTTTTTTTGTGTGTGTGTGTGTGTGTTAACAACTGATTTATCTGTTCTCAATAGGATAAAGATGTTCAGGCCTGTGAAGGGTTTAATTTAAAAAATTCTCTATAAATAAGTTTATTTTATTTTATTATAACCATGTGTAACCTATGTCTTTTTATACACATTTCTCATTATATAACTAGTTTAAATATGTGATATATATTTTGTGCCTAAATAACATTAAGGTTTGAGTAAATTTTTGAAAATTTCTTTTCTGTATGTATCAAATATTAATGTAGATGTTAGATATGTTTTCTCATCCAAAATGTAGTTGTTTGTTAATTTAGTACTGTTGTCAAGTATTAAAAGTGTCTGTCGTCAAGTTATGTATTCTAAGAAAGATCTGTTCTTTGGCTGAATTCTTGATCTTTTTTATATATCTGATAAGTGGTCAGATTTTACAAAGCTATCTAAATTCATGCAATTTTTGGGCGCTCATTTTATTAGTTATATTGAAATAATATCCCACCAATTGATCAGTTATATTTTATGGTGTTTATTTTTTCCTTCTTTTTATGTTAGTGTAAAGCTAATAATTTTGTTTTCTAAAGTAAATATGCACAAAGTAACTGAAATTTCTGTGTTCCAAGTTTTTGTGCCATTTGCTTATTGCTTTTATTTGTATCTATGTTTTTCCCTTTTTTGTAAACTGTCTATGAATAATAATTTCATCTTTTTATTATTTTGTCAATATCTTGGACTGTTTTATGTTTCATATGTATTGGATTTTTGTGGATTTTATTGTGAAATTTATAAACTGAACTACAAAATGTGTTCAACTATTTATATGATATTTTCATAAATAAGAATTGTTGTGTTTAGAAATGAAAACTTGAACAACATAAGCAAACATTTCAAATTAATGATAATAGAATAATTTAAAAATCATTTTGGGCACTTCCTACTGTACTTACTGAAAGGTTTTTAATTTAAAGTGAAGTATAATTTTTTTTTTTTTTTTTTTTTTTTTTTTTTTAAGTTACTTTAAGAGAATTGCTTCATTAATGAATAATTAATTGCTTCATTGAATGAAGCAATTTGAGAATTTTCTGCTTGTTAAAAGAACTTTTATTCAAGCTTAAGACAATTAATTCTTTATTTTCCCCAAATCCAATAGATGTTATATTCTTACATGTCAGTGACAAAAAAAAAATCATAAAATGCATTAAAAAATGATATTAAATTGAAGCATATTAGCCATTTTTGTTTTGATCACTTTTTTAAAAAAAATCAGACATTCTTGCATCCCGACAGAGAATCTATATATGTATTTCTCTTACGTGGCGCGGAAGTAAGGCTGAATTTCTAGCTTATCGTTCGGCAACAACTGTAATTTTCAGAGCTCAGACCAGTGATTGACTAGATTGATAAGCTCTGTGTGAGAGCATTGAAACTCAAACTAGCAATCATTAAAAATATAATAACATGTACGTAATTCAAAGCGTTTGAGATAATTCCTCATTTGTATTATAAGTAATATCATTAATTTCAAATGAATTCTCAACTCTTATTTAGAATTTATTTACGAATTTCACACAAAAATCTGAGAGAATAAAAATATCAACAGTCTAGATTGCACCTGCTGCCATCTGTTGCTATCTTGATGAAGTAAAAAATTATCTATTTTGCAAAATTCTATAATCAATTACAACAGTAAAATGGCGAACGAAATTTAAAAAATGATTGATGATATATATAAATTATCTTCTTATCACGTAGTGTATTTTTAAATGAATTTAAGCCGTGCTGTACAATATTATAGGTGCAATGAGTTTTAAATTAATTGTGTTTCCAAGATCCTTTTTTCTTAGTAAAATGATTTATTCTCATTGGTAACACCAAGTAAATGCATTTTAACTTTTTTTTACATTAAAAGAAAAATTGTTAATTTTATATGTTAAAATGATTTATGGTAATACTTTTTCCGACTAGAATTGCTGCAAAAACAAAAAGGGGCGAGTGAACGAAGCGAATTGGGACCACGTAGTGGTCTTAACACTAGAACCGTGGGAAATTTTACTCAAATATTATAAAATTATTTTACACCAGAATTTTTATTTAAAACAATTTAATGCATTTATTTAACTTATTTTGGTGTGTCATACATTTAACTTATTTTATGAAAAAATTTCTGGTTCGCATCAATAATTACTCATTTGGTACAGGTCAAAACGACCCATCATCGTGGTTCTAGTGTTAATGTGAATTGCTTCGCAATTCACGTGGGTTGGCGAGCGTTAGCGAGTAAGGGGCTGAGCCTCCTAATGAAAAATATATATGTATAAAACAGTTTGAAGTATGAGGAGGATAATTTTAAAGACTTAAATTAAGGTTTATTTGAATTAGAATTATGAATTTTTAACCAATTAAATCACTTTGCTTCCTAGATGATTTTTTTAAAATCTTGTTTTATATATGAGTCTATCATACATAAATTATACTACAGATAAACATTTGCAGCCTTACCAGTGTTGCTTTCTCACTAATTCAGTAAGTGAAGTCCCATCAAAGAAATTTGATAATCTCTGTCTGCTGATAACAAATATTGATAAAATTAGAAACAAAAATTGCTTTTGCTTCGCTAGTGATAAAACACATTTAGATTCCTGTTTTAACATATTATTCTGTCAAAAAATATCCATTTATCAGCAATTTTCAAATCCTCTTATATTGACATTGTTGTGTAACTTCCAATACATGTGTTTTTATTTTCCTTCTTATCATAATTTAATTAAAATTAGTGTTTTTGCTAAAGAATTATTTCTTTCATTTGAATTTCAACTTAAAAACTTGTGTAACACTGGTGACTATATTTTGATTTGTTTATGTGCTAAAAGTTTTGTAACTTTTTTATATTCTAGTGTGATTGTTAAATTATGAATTATTGCAAATCATTTGATATAATCGTTTTATTTATTGAATTAAATAAAGGATTCTTTTCTCTTTTTTGCTTTATTTAATAAATCTAAAATAAATACACTGACAAGGAGAGTGCCAAGCTTGGTAATCACAGATTTTGATTATTTTTATATGTTGTAGGGTAGAAGCCCCTTAGTCTCAGGTTCAATGGATTTTATACAACGCTCCTTAGTTCTCGAGAAATTATGGGTCTAATATTGTAACACTGTTCAAGACTGTCGAATAATTAACCTTTAGAATCTCGGGGCGGAAAGAATAGTTCTTTTATAACACCAGAAATAAAAGTTTGCTGGCATTTTCATATAGTTTATTACTTCTTGACACAAAACGGCACATTACACACACATATATATATATATAAGGCTGACACTTCACTTTTTACATTTTCGGAGAACAAAAAAACACACGTTCTATTTACATCACCGCTCTTCGAAAAAAAACGAACTCTCTCGGCCAAGCTCACGTGTCAACTGATCAAAAATCTCTTCCCAGATCACATGATGCATTGCGCATTTCGCCAGAAGGGTCCATTTCTTTTGGAAGGGGCTTTCTGCGTTACAACACAACTTAAATATTTACTTTGTAACGAAATTACTGCATTAGTCGTACCTCAGTTGATCCGAGGGCACGGGTTCGAAGCCAGAAAGCGCTACGTTTGTTTTGTTCATTTTTATATAAATATACTTGTAATTATAATTTAATAATCTCAATTAAAAATTATAATATTGTGCATTAATTATAATGTTAACCTATTTATTTTTTTTATCTGTAACTAAATTGTTGTATAAAACATCATTAAACAGTTAATTTTTTTAAAAATCACTTTTAAAATTTATTTCATATATGCTTTATTGATACAACGATTCTGAACAATTGTGTCAATTTGTGATTTTAAAGAAACATTATTTATAAATTGCCTTAACAAGAGAAGTCAATGCGATGATAAAACGCTAAGCGATTTCTTTCGACAATCCGCGAGAACAAACTACTACATCAAATTACATCATTCTTTTTTTAAATGAAAGCTATTTGAACACAGATTTGTTATCGTGCATTTGTTTGTTCGAAAATTTAATTAATTAACCATAATTTTCAATTAAACTTTTACGTCTGCTAATGACGTCATAATCGGATAACGCCTACTGTTCCGAAGCACAGAGTTTATTTTCTAAACTCTGTGGTTGAATAAAAGAGAAATAATAAATATTAAAAGCACATGGTTTTAAGGCCGAATTTGTTAATTTGCAAGTTAAATTTCGGTAAAAATACATATCCGCGTGTTTTATAAGCGAATAAAAATTCATATTTATTGTGACGTCACAGGAATATTGTCCATTAGGTTTATTTTATCATTATGCATTATAACTTTGTTGATGCCATTTTTTCATTACAATTAAATACAAAATATATTTATATTTGTGTGCATGGCGTTTAAGCATTAATGTAAGGTATATGAAGTACGTGTGAAAAGTTTGCGCCAGTGCAAATGACGTTATGCTTAGCTTGAAGTGCATTTTAACATTGATAAAACTAAAGAGAAAAATGTATATGATTGTGTTAACATGACATAATTTTACTGATTTTTGCATTCATAATTATAAAGATTAGAATTGGGGCCGTCATTGATTTCTTCATCTTGATTGCATACCTTGATTACATGTTACCAATTGCTCTTTTTTTAAATTATAGAATAGAAGATTTCCTTTTTTAATAAAAAAAAATCACAAAATTTCAGGAAGGATTTCATGAGGATTTCAGGAAATTTAAAGTTATTAAAAATAGTGTTATGGTAGAAAAAAATATTGAAATAATTATTGTATTTTTAGCTAGAATAAACAATGTAAGACTAATATTTCATATAGGAATTATTTTGGTAGATTTATTATAAGTTCCTTATTAGCGCAAAGTCCTATTTCTTTCACTGTGAATTTCTCTTTCGATGTCAAAAAATGTTTTTCCACTTTTGGACGCCAGCCAAAATACAGTGGCAATTTTTAGAAATGTACAACAGTTGTGACAACAAAGGCGCTATCGCTTTAGCTTTCATCGCGCTTACATCACTTCGAAATACTACAAATTTCTACTTTTTACTACATTTTACAATTTCAATTCTTACATCATCAGTTACAAAAAAAATTAGCTTTCGATTGAAATTTATTTGAAAACTGCCGATTAATTTAACTACTTTTTAAATAATTTTCAAGCATGAAAAGTTTTTCAATTCTATCTTATCAATGACCACCAGTTTACTTCAATAATGTAAAATAGCCCCTGGGAAAGTTGCCACAATTGAAAATAGATTTCCCTAACCATCATAAAAAGTGAATAATAGTAATAAAAAAAAAAGTGATAAATCATAAGATCAGATTATCCATAAGATAGAACATTTTGGCGCTAAACAAAAATCTGTCAGGGGAAAAAAAAAAGACTATTTTTAGTTTATGTTGAACATAAAATTGCTATGTTTAATTCGTTGATGAATATGTTCCATAAGATATCAGGATATGCTAGGAATTGCATTTTTTTAATTTTTTTACATTTTCCAACTGTATAAGAGGAAAAATATCCCCGACTGTGATGGAAAAGGGATAATCATCCTGATTATGTCAAGGAACCGAAGAAACCATACAAATAAATTACACTTGAAAACATTAAAAATCTCCCTCATCTGCAGATAGATTTATTACTGTAAAAAACTTCTTAATCTTTGCATAAAAATTGATTAGCTTAAAACAATGACAGCGTTTTAGAAGATATGGATTTGAAACGAACAATGATTAAAGAGGACATTTTAAAACTTTTTTAACGTCGAATTTCGACGGTGCTTTTGGGCAGATGCAATGCACATGCGCATAGGAGCTCATTCGGTTGCATTATCACAGGGTGGGGGGGGATGTGTGCTTTATTTACTATATTCTGTTATTTACTGAATATGATATGAACGTAGGAATATACTATTTGTATATACTTCATAGGTCCATGAATTTTTTTTCTTGCCGTGGGGTTGGGTTGGGTTGATTAATGACGCCCAATTATCGACACTTGGGATATAGGCCCGGGGGGAGTGCCCTTCGTGGGGGTCTTTCTAAGGGAACCTAACCCGTATTTACGCATGGATAAATCCACGGCTCGAAGAAAACTCCGAACGATTAGGCCGACGGGCGCGATTGGGATCGAACCCAGCACCTCCCGTCTACCAGCTTCGAGCGCAGAACCTCTCAGCCACTGGTGGGGCCTCTTGCCGTGGGGAATATGGTGGTAAGGTCAAACTGATTTGCATTACACAGTTATTTACGGATTGTTTGTTTGGAGTTTGCATCGGAAATAGTACTGTATTTGACTGGGGAAAAAATTTAAATAAAATATTTGAAAGACTGTTTTATACGCACCCCTTCATAAATAATAAACAAGCTTATTTTACTGATATTGTTATAATATTTTTTTGCGTCAAGTTTTGACGGGTTCCATCTAGTTATTTATAAATTGCCTTAACAAGAGAAGTCAATGCGATGATAATACTACTGTTTTTAAAGTAATAAACATAATTATATTAAAAATTAGCATAAGAATTAAAATTACAATATATTTATGTTTTATTTTTTTGTAACTAGAGGGCACCACAACAGACTTTGGTTATTTCTTTTTAGGGTTTCGTTCATCTCACGAAACCTTATTATTCTCGCTCCATTGTCTGTCCGTCACAGAGCCATTCTCAGAAACTATATAACTTACAGAATTGAAACTTTGTGTTTATATAGCTGAATACCAGCTATGAAGCTCAAAATATTAAAATTGAAAAAAATCGTGTTATTTTAATGAATAGAGATAAAAAACCAAAATTCTAACAGCCTTTTCCTATTAAATTTAAACATTTTTCATTAAAGCAGTTGCTAAAAATTAAAAATCCCCAATGAAATTCTTTCTACAATAATTAATTTTCTATTGAATGATTTCCACGTGAAAAATGAAATAAAATGCTTCACCATTTGAAAAAAAGATAATATAAAATAAAATTGATTGACGTCATAGTGGTAATAAAACGGAAATTTTCAAAGATTTCGCAATAATACAAGGAGTATGTGTATGTACACAAAGCAGATTAATATCATGTCATTAGAGAATTAAAAGGAAAATCTGACGTCATATTGGAAGGTTAATGAATTTTTCAAATGTTTGAGAATAATACAAAGTGAGTATCAATATGAGTAATAGAGAATAGTAAATATATGAGTTTGAGAAACATATTGAATCATGATAAAAATCTAATTATGGAAATATTCGCATATTTTAACATTTTGAAAGTGTACAACATGTTTAATTTTGAAAATATTTTTTTAAATATCGCATTTAGTCCACGTGAGATATTATTATGACAGAATATAATAGCGGGCTGGTTTATATATTCGAAAAAATAGACCTGTAAATTTTTATTTTTTTTTGTTGCTAAATGAAATTTATTTGGATTTATTAAAGAAAGGATAAAGTGTTTTGAAAGGAATACTAAACGAAACCCTTTTAGCGATCTTCGATCACACTTACCCACTTGTTTTAGTTTGGTGCAGTTAGGTGATTCTTGTTTTCAATCTTTATCGTAAAAGTGCGTATAATTGTATAAAAATGGAAGAAGCAAGCTGTAGTTAGTTCACAAGAAGATCAATCTGAAGTGTCGAAATTCGATGAAAATCAGAAAATTGATGTCACAAATGTGTTGAAGTACTGTAAAATTTTATTGCAAAACAATGGATTTTTAACAAATAATCCAGCATCTGAAATATCTTCATTTTCTATTGCAATGGGAGAATTTTATAATTCAATAGTAAATATGCTGATTTTGTAACGATTTTTGAATTTTTACTAGCCAATAATAGATCTAATTTTTTTAAATCTCTTTAAATGGTGAGAAATGTTTAATAATGGTTTAAAAATCAAAAATGCTAAATTAAAATTGAATTATGTTAACAAAATTTTTAATTGAGATTGGATTAACCCCTTCGGGACGAGCGCCCCGTATATGTGACGAGGCTTGTGGTTCAGATCCCGCGCAACCGGAATACGTGACTAGGCTTGTGGTTTTCAGATTCTGTGTGACCGGAATACGTGACGGCTTGTGGTTTTCAGATCCAGAGAGACACAAATTCGTGACTCAGACTTGGAACGTTTTTATTTTTTAATTTAATGTATGCATTTTTATAACAATCATATTTAAATAAGTATCACGATAGAACACATTTCTTTTTAACTAGGGAAATAAATGGAATCAATTAATATTTTTTTCTATCCATGATAATTTAATTTTTCATACATTTACTGCAATAAAATAAAATTGCTTTTTTATCACGCCGTATTTATGTGTCTGAATAGTGATTCATTTCTATCGTGACCTTCTTTTATCGCATCTAATAAATCGCATCAGTTTATTGCTTATCGAGAAATTTTATACTGCTTGGAACAGGGAATGTCAGGTTTTAATGAATGAAATGAATTAGTCAGCTGATCAAGTGTAAACATACGAGGTATATTTCAAACTCGCCCCGGACCAAATGTTTAATGCGTATTTCTTTTTTTACTTTTATCTCAATTGAAAACAAGCTATTTCTACGTTGGCGCCATGATTATTATTATTATTCGTATTTTCTTTCTTTGAGAAGGAAAGAGGAACTGCGTTTTATACTTTATTCTGTTCTGCAAAACACATTGCGCAATAATAATAAGAAAAAAATACAGATTGCGGATGTTAAAAGAATCATAATTTTTTTCAGCACAGTAAGTTAAGATGAATTTTCTGCCTTTTTCTTTGGTTGTTATTTTGGTATTTTCCGTCAATAATTTTTCATAACGTTTCAAATGAATTTGTTTTAAATTAAATTATTTATATTTTCGTATCAATTTCCAATAACTAATTAAAATGTCTAAAAGACGCCGGTATTCAGTGTTGAATTCAGATACTTTTCTCCAGGAGGGATTTCTGTGGCTCCGGGTGGGACATTATAGAGTTCCGGGGGGGGGGACTCATATTTTGAATGCAAAGAATGCGATGTGAGTCTTTGCGCAGATGTTTGTTTTAGAATTTCTGATTTTCAATCCCTGGCGAGATTTTGGCACTACCGACTTCCAGTCCAATTTTGGTGTCAATGCTGCAAATATTTTGGCCGCTATCGTGTACACAAAAGTGTAATTTTTCACAAGAAGCCGGAGCTTTGTTCCGACAATAAAATTTGATAATCCAGAAATGATTCCTGTGTTCACAGCTGCCAACTGCTACGAGTTTTTGGCACTAGTAATTAAGAACAGAAATCGTCTCCTTTTAAAATTGTAGAATTGTGCGATACAATAAGGCGAAGAAGTGTAAAAAAAATAGTGGTGTCAAAAAATTTTAGCAGTTATGAAAACAGAGATTATCAGTATCCAAAAAATTTCCACATGTTATAAATGAAGTACTAAAATTAATTTTAAAATATATCAATGCTGTCATATTCAAATGTAAGAATCTCTTAAGAAATTTGGTCAATATAAAAATGCAAACCATAAAATACTGCTTTTGTCTCGCACCGAGATAAAGATAAGAAACACCAAAACTCTTCTAGATATAAATGCAGAGATGAAAGGCTTGATTTCATTTATAAAGTTATATTAAAAACATATTTGCAACAAAAATATTACCTGTTTTACAAACTTAAAAATATGTGAAGTGACCTGTCATTTGCTAATTATCCTCTTAGGCTTCTTCCATTTTGATAAGAATTATATGTTACAAAGCAGGGGGGGGCTCATCAATTTACAGACGCTTTGGTGGAGCATGGCCAAAAGCCAAAAAAAAGGTGGGAAACATTGGTATACACTAAAGTTTACTTTAAGAAACAGAGCTATGAGAATAATTGAGAGAGATATTGCATTTTAAAAATATTAAAACATTAATTCCAATTCAACATTTAAAATGAATGATATCCTTGCTAATCTTAAGTATTAATTTTGAACTACAATATCTATGGCAATGATAGTAATGATATTTTAAAAATAAAATATAATAATTTATATCTAAAAGGTGTTTTTTTTTTCTTTTTAGTAGTAGAACAGTAGTTTTAGTGTAGTTCCTTAAAAGTAAGACAATATCCAGAGAAATAAAGTGCAAAGTAGAAACACAGGAATCTCTCACAAAAGTGAGGAGCATTGGCATCTCTGTAGAGAAAAAGAAGCTAATAAAAGAGAGACAAAAGACAGCTGAAATAGAACATGAAAAAGTAGAAAAATCATGGATCGTCAGAAGATTTTCATCCCTGTGAAATTGATAACATTAATGATTAATTAAAAACTAAATGTTTCTTAAAATGACTACCAGTTGTGGTTTGAGTTAGGAAAATATCCAATAACTAAATTCAGTGTATATTTTCAAATATTTTTTTTTAATTTAATATTTTCAATTCACATGTAAACAAATATTTATATATAGTAAATATATAAAATAGTTGGCAAATGGCCAAACAGATTTCCTACAATGTTTTCACGACTTCCATGGAGGTTGTAACCCACATTTTAAAAACCAATGAGTTGACACGTAAGTGTAATATTTAAGGACTATATATAAAGTTTTAGCTGAAAATTTTTCTTTGCCCACAAATTTTTAAACAAAAACTTTTTATATTACATTAAAAATTGAAAGTTTTTAGCATGGAAATAAAAAAATAATGCGGAAATATGAAATACTAAGAGAAGAAGCAAAGTGAAAAAATGAAAGAGAAAAAGCTATGATGATTGCTTGACTCAAAGATTTTCCAATCGAACAATCCTGAGATGAAGTCAGAAGCCAGTTAAAATGACGCTGCATCAGACTATCATTTCTTGATAGGAGGTGCAGAAATGTTTGATTTAGCAGGAAATTCATTAAGTAGAGGGATGAGAAGAGTGCAAAAGCATAAAATATAAATAGGTGGCCTTCTGCAAAAGTTTTCACTTCAATATTGTGCTTATACGAAGCGTATTTTTTAAGCAAGGGCTGTTTTGTTGTATACACTAATAGGTGGCGCGCACACCGCAACATGTGCTTGCGTCATATCCTGGCATTTCTTGGGAACAACTGTGCTCAGTTGCAGCTGTGTAGGTAACTTGTACGGTCTGTTCTGTGTCTTTAAAATGTTCAAGATTATCGAATTACCCGCCCTGTGCGAGGTAGGCCTGTGATACATTTTTTGTCCCAGACCAATTCGAAACAAAAAACACGGCATGCTGACAGAGGGAATTTTGCTACTCCATGACAATGCAAAGCCTCACACCACAGCTCAGACCCGAGCTTTATTGGACTCTTTTGACTGGAAAGTTTTGGAACCCCCCCCACTCCCCCTCCTACAGCTCCGACCTTACATCATCTGGGCATTCTGTTTCTATGAAGATGGCAATTGAAAATCTAGTTGTAAGGTATGATAAGTGTTTAAACAAACTTGGCAGCTATGTTGAAAAATAGAGAAATGTATGTAGAATCTGAAAATAAAGTTGGTTTTTGAAAATTTTCTTTTGTTTGGTTTTTATTTTCAAATGGCCCTTACTTAAAAAACACCCCTCGTATGTGTGTTCACTTCTCTAGCCCTTCCTCTTTTTTTTTTATCTTGTTTAAAGCAAAGAAAAATACAGTAAAACCTCTAAATAACAGACACTTTGGTACCACAGAATATGTTCACTATGTCAGAGGTAAAAAGTATGCAAATAGATCTAAGACACCAGATAGAGGTGTCCATTATGCAGGTTTTACAATATATATACATATATATAAAATAATGTGATCAGAAATTAACAAAAATGAGTGCAACTCACACAAGTATAATTTAACACAAATTTATTAAATTGTGGGAATTTTGCAAATAACAACTATTTAATTTTTTTTTCTACATTTCTTCAACACAATGGCTGTGTGATTATCAAGCAAAATTGATATAATGTTAGTATAGATTATTAAAAATAATTAACAAAAAAACTTCTTACTTACTGAAACAGATTTTTTAAAAATAAATTTAGCTGCTCTACAATAATCTACATAATATCACATATGAACATGTACTACAGACAATAGCCTTAAATTAATAAGTATCAAGGTTTATAGATTCTTAAAAAAAATAATAATAAAATAAAATATAAAATGTATACTACATTCGATCAATTAATTCATTTTTATGAAACTGTTTTGAGTGAAATAAAATTCCATAAGAAACATGTAAAATATTTTATGCATACAATGAATGACTGACGTGTATCAAAAGCATTTGAATTATTAACAGTAGAAAATACCTCCTTTGTAGGAAATGATAATGAAAGTGTTCAACTGTGATTGTGCACCGTCAGGTAAGAGTAAAAACCAAAAGAATTTTGTTTGAAATATGAAGACTAAAAAATGGTGTTAAGATATTTTAAGTTCAATATGCAATGCAAATAGTAATGATAAAAAACCACGTCTGATTTCATAACAAAAAAAAAATAATAATAACAATCAATGAATGCCAATTGTAAAGAATATTTCTATTCTATAAAATTAAACTGAATTTCTTTTAAAATTTTATATGGTCAAAACAACTAGTGAATTTTATATACACTAAATGAAAGAAACACTTACAATAATAAAATATCTTAAAATACTTCAAAATTATGCATATTAAAATTATTTGAATGTACAACATATTTGTGCTTGATACATTTCAAATGAAAAACAATCTCCTTTCCAATCTGACTATAAATTATAGAATATTATAAATTTTAGCTGACTATTTTAGGAATGATAAAAACTAAATTAAAATTACATGATATTTGGTTTATTTCATTATATATATAATATATATAGATAGATAGATATAATTTAAATTCAATAAATATTATTCTTTCATATTTAGCTTATTTAAGCTTTTGACATATTTTAAAGTTTAATACTCATAATGCAAAATGAGTTCCAGAAAGGAATAAAGTTAAAAGATATTAAGTGCTTTGATTAACTGTTAAACAGTTCATAAATACTTTTAAAAAAAATTTTCATCCTTAGAACTGTCTTATCACAACACAGAAATTTCCCCAAATATTTAACAGCTCAACCAACTAACAGAAATGTAACATCATCAGTACTGAATTACCAGCATTATAAAACATCTTTCCTCAGTGAATATGAACATACTGTATGATATCATAACTGATAAAGAAGAAAATTGTTATAGTTTTTTCATACAGTTAGATAATTTGCATGTTATTACAAAAAAGAAAGAAAGAAATAGAAGTACTGCAAAGTAACTTCCCCTCTGTTCAGTTAAAAACATCATATTGACTGTTATCTAAAATTAACAAGTAATACGAAAACTAAACAGTTAGAATGTCAGTTAAAAGAAAAGCAAAAATTCGTGACATGCTGAACAATAATTTTTTTTTAAAGGGGGAGAAGAAGAGAAGAACCAAATTAAATTTCTACCTTTTGAAACTTTAAAATCATAACTTTCAGAGAAAGTAAGTAAACTTTTGAAATCATCAAAATTCAACATGGAAATATGCAATAATCAACCAATCAGAAATAACACTCTTTTAAGAAATATTTTACATAAAAAATATTCCTGAGCTTGAAAAATTAAACAAAGAGGAGGAGGGAGATACTTATTTTTCATAACATAAAAGAAATAAATTTCTTTAGCTAACATAACTTTCAGGCCTTAAGTAGGCAAACTGCAATAGTTAAGGTAATTTGAAATAAAAATAAAAATACAATAATTTTAAATATTAAAAGAATGAAGCAATAAAATAAATAAAATACAACAGATAACACAATAAAATTTGACTTCATTACTAGAAATATTTTTGTTATATTGTTATTATTACTACGAGTTGAACTTACAATAAATAGCATGTGTTTATAATTTCCTAAAATATCTTATTCAGTTAATCACATTTGATAAGGATTCCCATTCCAGATACACAATTCACATTTAGAAGAAATACTGATCAATGAAAAGTTTTCTTTTCTTATGAAAACTAACTAAAGAAAAAGAATATTTCAGAGTATTGTACACAAAATATTCTAAAATGAATTTTTATTTGAACTATTTTATTTAATTGTTACTGTTAAAAGAAATTTTCAAAATAGTTGAGAACAGAATAAATTTCAAGAAGTTTAAGCAAGTTTCGTCAAATGCTAATAATACTGACATAATTAAAAGCAAAGTTTCTATTAAAATATTATATAAACAAAGTTTATTTGCATGGCAATTGAATCAAATTAACACTGACAAATCTGAAATATAATTTATGAGTAGAAGAGCACATTTACAAACTATTATTTTATCAAATTTGCACAATTTAAATATATAAAAATAATCATAACTAATAAAATGTACAAAGAAATAAATGTGAAGTTAATGACAGATGAATACTTAGACCAAAGAATTTACAATTAAAAATATATATCTCTTTATTCTTAACATGATTTTTCAAAGCACAAAAAAATGGTTGCAACTCGCGTAACAAACTTTGAATTAAAATAATGCACAGTACATCAAAATAAATTTTTTTCTCAAAAAAGCAGGAATTAAAGCAGAAAAACATTAGAGCATGTATTCTAACATTTGTTAAAAATGAATAATTTGTGGTGGAAATTTGGCATGTGATAGACAAATTTACAAATATAAAGATGACAGATAACCCACTATTAAATATTTTATGAATAATTCATTAATAGTAAAAATATCTGAAGCAGGGTTAGAAATCAAGAGGAAACAATTAGGCATCAATGACACCTAATAATTTTTTTCTTAATTGCCAAAATATTCTACCTGTATGCCATTTTGAAATTATTTATTTTGCTTATAATATATGCAGTAATGACTTATAAATAAAGCATTTTAAAATTAAAAAAAATCATTATGACCTCTTTTTTTTATGAAGTGTGCCTTGTTCTATCGTATTCTAGATTTTTCACTTTAAATCAATTACAGGTCTTGTATTGCAATCAATTAAGCCTGATTCATACAGCTTAACAAATCAATGATTGAAGGAAATGGCAAAGTCTTGTTTATCTTTTAAATAAATTTGAATAATTAAACCTCCTCTCATACTTAGCTATATACAAAGGAAGAATCATTATGAACGGAGATATTTTGCTTAAATAGAGTTGAGAAAGACTGAATATAGGGTGGATTAAGGCTGTTGGTCAATAAGATCTCAAATTCCCCTTGCTAATATTAAACCTATGTGTGTGTAATGCATTTGTATTTTAGAAATATCTCCATAGGAAATTAATATTTTTAACTTCTTTTTTCTATGTACTATTCTTGTTTGTTTGTTTGTTTGTTAGTTGTCAAAATATTTCTAAATATGTACTTAATTTTATGTGAAATGTTAAAATCTTACTCAGTTTCGCTAAGATTTTAACACATGGAATTATAAAAATATATATTTTAGAAATATTTTGACAACTAAGAAAAAAAGAGATCCTTTAAAAACAGTACAAAAAAAAATAATAATAAAATAAATAAATATTAATTCCCCCAAAGAGATATTTTAAAAATACAAATGTATTACACAGCCGTAGGTTTAACATTACCAAAGATAATTTGAGATCTCACTGTGAAATAGCCTTACTGTATATCTGTAATGTATGTAAGATTATTAAGAAATGGACCAAATGTTTTTTTTATTTTTTTAAAGCAAATTTGCATCTTACTATCAAATAAAAACTAAATAAGTTAAGCATAAAAAGGGGATGGCTGGGTGTAAAATCACAGCCACCAAATTGAAATTATAGGTGCAAAATGAAACTAACCACTGTTAATTTCAAATCCGGATTTGAAGATGGACTATTTCAGCATTTCAATCCCAGCTGTGTGAAATCTGGAGCATTGGAGAAGTATAAAATTACAGCAGACAGCATATATACTTTTTACATGAACAGATATAATGTTGTCACTCAAAAATACTCTAGAGAAGCAGGATATCAAGAAAATACATGAGATGCTACACATAACAATAGTTTTAAAAAAATTGTAAAAGGTGTTAAGAAGTAACTTTTTTTTTTATGAATGCTGATTTAGTTTCCTATTATTTATTTATTTATTTTGTAATTATAATGCACACTTAAGCGAATGTAATACAAGTATGAATAAAAATTAATATATAAACTGTACGTATTTGTTATAATTTTTTAAAGTCTGAAAGCTTTAAGCAATTTTAAAGGAATTCTGATATATATACATATATGAATACCTGTAATAATAATCATGTAAGTGATTACATCCAATTCAATTTCTTATGTGACAAAATAACATCAAACAGTATACTATATTTACTCGAATCAAAGATGAGTTTTTCTCCACAATCGAGTGAATTTAATAGGGAGCATCTTTCAATTCAGTACAACTTGTAATGAAATAAAATCAGATGTGTGTGTTGTATGTGTTACATTAGAAAATTAATTTATCCCTCAATTTTACTTATCTTGTATGGACATATGAGAAGGATGGAATTGAGGATGACGCTATCTTCGAGTAATCCAAGAATGAAGTGAAATTTGAAAGCAGAGTAAAGATTCCTGAATTGAAATACCTAGTGATGGAGATATGTACAAGGAATGGACACTAGAAGAATGAAACTTAGAATAATCGGGATAATATAATAAAATTCAGATTTGCCATATTTCTCAAGTTTCCTAATCTTTTCTTTCTCTCAAATTTTCATGTGCAGTTTTAAAGAATTCATATTTTTATGGTTAAAAATTAAGATGAGTCTTAGATTCGGGGGCATCTGAGATTTTAGTAAATATGGTACATTTCTTTCTAACAGGATGTCCTTTTGTAAAGTATGTTATATGAAAAATAATTTTTCTTAAAGGAAATAAATAAATGCTAATTGTTCAGTATTAAATTTTTTATATTACCATTTTAAAATAAAGCAGTATAATCTTATTCAATACCAAAAATTACCAAAAACGTGACTTATTTGCTCAAAACATTCTTAATTGAAATATTAAAAAATTAAATATGGAATATATTTTAACATACAGTATTTACTCAAATCTAAGACTCATTTTTTTCACAAAACTTGAACCCATATAACGGGGTGCATCTTGCAATTGAATATGATAACTCGCAATACTTTAAAACCAGATGTATGTGGAATATATTCGGAAGTTGAAAAAATTGGGAAATGTGACCTTATGAATCAATTTTAACTGAATATAAATTTGCTGTCCTGGGATCATGTATAAAATGTGTTGTTTGGGGGACCCTGTAATTTTGGTGTCCATGTCCTTGGATCTATAGAACAATGCATTAGTAAGGGCTATGTGAACAGTGAATAATAATTTGAAGCAATGTGAAAAATAAATAAAATTAGGAAATATTATATTTTGCAAATTTCATAATTTTGTTTTTCTTTTAAAATTCTTTGCATGTTTGAGTGATAAAAAAATTTTGTGACAAAAAAACAAACAAAACGATGTGTCTTCAATATAGACACTTTCGGATAAATTCGAGTAAATATGGTAATAACCAACATGTCTGGGAGATAAAATAACAAAATTGCCTAAAATTAATTGTTTTTATTTTCTTGAAAGACAATTTTAACAGGAATAAAATACAATAGAGTTCTAAAATTTAAATAATTTTACAAATAAACAATTACAATGAAACACTTAACTTTAAAAACAAATTATTATTACAAATTCTCACAAGATTTAGGACATATTTATTATAAAGAGTAATGAATTTACAAAGCTTTGTATCTTTTAAGTGACATAGTCAATAAATTTTGCATATAAACTTAACAGAATTTTGACAGAGAAGAAAACTGGAACTTCAGTGTTTTGAAAATGAGTATAAACATTTAAACAGTTCTTCATTACCTACTCACAAGGCTCAATTTTTTTTGTAAAAGTAAACTTTATGAAAGTTTTTTAATTAAATAACTCTCAAGGGGATTTTTTTTTCCTTTTTGCAGTATAGAATTCTTAAAAAGACTAGTATTTTACTTAAAGAGCAAATAAATTCTAGACTATTTAGATAATTTCTGGAGAACGTTTTTGTTCCCTATTAGTTCTTGCCAACAATGTACTATGAAGAAATTTAAACAAATTTTCTAAATGGCACTCACTAGAATCTAATTTCTCTAAGCATCTCAAGATGTATGGGATTTTATGCAAGGATTGCCAAATTCTGTTATCATTTGCATAAATTTCATTTGATGAGCAAAGTTAATCAAACAGGGATTCTCTGACATTCATTTTAAATTATAAGCAATGGTAAAATTTTCAAGTTCAATTTTTTTTTTTTTTTTTTTTTTTGGTATGTTGGGGGAAAAAATACTTTTAGGTTTAAAATATTAAAAGTAGCTATCCAAATGAGAAAAATTAAGGTTTACTTCAATTTAATGTATATGCCATTACATTCATCTAATGAATATAGTGATTTTGCATACTATTAATATAACAATAGGCTATGGAAGAATATTTGAAGACATTTAAAAAATGGCATATTACTATAGGATTAAATAGACATAACTTTGCAATATTTTTCTTTTTTTTTAATCATGAATTACTGGTTCGGATAAGTAGCTCCTATTTTTAAATTTAAACAATGAAACAGGTTTGAAATAAAAGTCTTAGCAACAGCATATAGAAATGTAAATGAACTTTTTTTTATACTAAATGCTGAAATATACATGAAGTGATAGTAGTAAATTTAAAGGAAATATAAAGACATATTATTACATGCAGATAACAAAAGTAATTGTAAAGCCAAAATAATAGTAAATGTAAAAACATGTTCTATTATCAGCATGCTGGAGCCGAAAGGGTCCCACAATGTTACTACTACCCTTCTCCTCCCCCCCCCCCCCCACACACACACACACAATGGTAGATGAACACTGATAAACCTTATTCAATGTAAATATCTTTATTTAGTTTGATTATATAAAAAGATGCTTAGACAAATCAGATTGCACAGCAAAAGCACCTAAACAAACAATTCTATACTATTAAAAATGATGAGATTTCTGAATAATAGGTGCATTTACTTTGCTATTATTTTTTTTATGAAACAAATGTTTGAATATAGAATACTTTTGAATTTTATGCTAAATTAAATATAAGACAGTTTGAAAAAGCATACTTTATACTGAAATGGGAAGACATTGAATAAATATACAACAGATTTTGAAATATCTGTACATACAGAAAACAATATTAGCACTATTTTTCAAAAATTTAACTACTATTCTTCAGAAAAAATAAAGAAATACTTTAATTTTTCTCTCTAGAAAAGATTAAGAGAAAAAAAAAATGTTCCTTTTCATAAAGTTAAGGCTATTCCACACATTTAATAATCACTAATTTCACTTTAGTAAAAATATTCAGTGGTATGTAAAACTAGAAGCTAAAAAAGAGCTTCCTTGAAAACTGGCAGCTTTTTGTGACTGTTGCTTACAAAGGCAACACATACTTAACATGATATTTAAGAAGGACACAACACAAACATAACACTAATTTCATCTAGAATCATCTTTAAAGGCACAGAAAGAAATAGTACAAAAAATTATACATACATAGAGATGATGTAGATAAATAATATAACTTTGGACAGATAGAATATTAAGATAATAGTTTCTCAATACAATTATGATTAACAAACTAACACAAAATAAAAGGGATGTCGCCAAGTTTTTGAAATCCTGAGTTCCTGGGATCCAGATGCTTCCAAAAGAAGAAAAGAAAAAAAAACTGGGAGCTTTTTTTTTTTTTTTTCGAAATTGGGTCTTCTCTTTAGAAGTAACACAGATTAATATATTGAAGGACCTATCACAATTATTTTATGTATCTTTTAATTTTTTTTGCTTAAATGATATGCTTATAGCACATCCCTGGCATGACTAAAACATTGTAAATTTTTTAAAGCCACATATTTAAAAATAACAGGAGTAATCATGATCACTTTTGATAAAATAATGCGATAGATTATGAATAATGAGAAGACTATGAATAATGAGATATGTAAATAAAATAAATCTAAACATGAAAACAGTATTAAACACATATCCAAATTTTCATCAAATAAAATGTGAAAAATAAATTATCAACCCAATTAAACTAGAACCTACATAAAATGGCAGTACTCATTTGTTAATAGATTTTAATGTGACGAAGTATACACATATTCATCATACACACAAGTAAACCAAATGCTCATATAGTTCAAGGTTTAAAGGTAATAAAAAGTTAAATTTTAAAACATTTTTAAATCATATTTAACATAAATACTTCCATTTTGATGAACAAGACCTTTTCACAAATAAACTTTATACATGGAGGGGGAAAAAAAAAAAAAAAAAAAAAAAAAACTATTTTTTGAGTTATTTAAGAAAGGGATAATCTTAAATTTTTTTTAATTAATAAAACTTTAAACTTCAAATATTACAGTCATATAGTGTTTATTTGCCAGGCAGAAACTGAAGTTCATTTAAAAAACTTTTCAAATGGTGGTGATTTACGAAGGAAGATTTTAAATGCAACAGAGAGTGCCTGGAATAAGTAATTAAATTCAGAGATTACCCCCCCCCCCCTGAACACAGTTCAGTTATTCCCGATCTTGGTGTCGTAGACAGGCAGAAACTACTACCCCTACACGTAAAATAAACGATAGAGGGATGACAAAATTAAATTAAAAATTTATTTTAAAATTAAATTTTTAAGATAAAGTTCAAAAATGCCAATAGAGGGTGCTTTAGACTTTGAAGTAATGAACAACTATTTTTTTACCGTCGACTCCGACGAGGACCTAAGCATGCACAGTGTTCCTAAAATTTGGAAACAAACTTTCAGGGAAGATAATGCAGTAAAAAAAAAAAAAAAAAAAACGTTTTTGTACAGAAAACCAGCATAGAATCCACTTATTCCATAAAAATACAGGATGTCTAGGCTGAACCTGAATCTTTGTTCAAAATTTTAACAATACTGACAATACTTCAGTGAGTTTTCATCACATTAACCTTGCTTTGTAGGAAATGTAATGACATCATTGGAAATGACTGAATTTTGGTCAGCGACACAATAAATGTACATATACTACCAGCTGCATTCTAAGTAACAGAACATCTAGCTCAGTGTTGTTTGGACATGAATGATGGCAATTTCCAGCACTTCTCTTCATGTCATCATATTCCACAGAAAGCAAAGTAAATTTGTTGAAAATATTGTTACAATATCTTCATCATTGTTAAAGTTAATTGAAACTCCAAGTTTGGCTTGGAGTGAGATATATGGTATTTTTGAGTAAGTTTGATTGCTATTCTGGTTTCTTTACAAAAACTGTTTGTATTGATTAGGGATGTAATGAATATTTGGCCACTATTAGGTATTCACCTTTTTGGCCGAATACCGAATGTCACAGTTGGCCAGATACATCGACCAAATATTTGTGGCTGAATACTTTGGATATTTAGCCAAATAAAATCTGGATCTTTTTGTTTTTTTGGCGGCTAAACCTTTTTCAAATCCAAACATGATACTTTCTGACACATTCATGCTTAAATGCTCAAAATTTGTAGGTATTCTAAGTTATATACCAATAAGTTGAATAGCATTTCTGTTTTCTTTAAAAGCTAAGAATTTTTTAGAAAATGGTGCCTGAGTTGGAGATTTGGGCAGATTTTAAAAACACAACTATTGGGGAACAATTGATGACGTAATGCATTTATAGTAAAATTTTAAATACTATTCAATTCTAAAGCACTTGAGTATTAATGTCTGCTAATTTTTTACACATATAAAAATGACTTTATTAATAAACTAAGAAGATGTGCACTGTTCATCAGTATTAATTTTTTTAAAGAACAGCCTTAAATATTAGGAGGGTCCCATTAATATTGAATGTGAAAGGATATATATAAAAAAAAAATGACTGGATAGTAGAAATGAAGAATATTTTTCATATGTTAATGGGAATAGCATACCATCCTGACTTACAGAAAATCAATTTGATATGTCTGAGTAGAAAATACAAGAAATTTTGTATTGAAATAAGTTATTAAAAACTTGAGGTATGATAAAACATACTCTTTGAATCTATATTCACCTTGTACTACAAATACTAATTAAAATCAACATAAATGTCCTAAAAACATACACATAGCATTTCATAAAATATTTTACTGAAGGTGTTTTGACTCCATATACAAAACTGTATTTTACGTATACATATAGAGTCAAAACACCTTCAGTAAAATATTTTATGAAATGGTATGTCTATGTTTTTAGGACATTTATGTTGATTTTAAGTAGTATTTGAAATAAGTTTTTAATTAAAAAAAATTAATTTTAAAAAGTACATTATACAGTGATAATGAGTTCTTATTTTTGCTAAACAAATTACTTGTATCTACAGATAAAATTATGCTATTAGTAATTTAGATTTAGTAAAAGTCTTGTTTTATTAATTAGCATCAAGGTGTTTCAAAATATTGCAAAAATACATCAAGCTGTTAAAATTTTTAAACATACAAATAATATATAATCAAACAAAAGGTTAATATTTGGCTGAATATTTGTTATTCAGCCAAATCACTATTCATTACATTCCTAGTATTGATGCCTATTATTACCCCTAAAAATTTTTTCTATTTTGTTTAGAAATACCCTGTTTGTGAAAAAGAAAGAGCATTAAAAGACAATATTCAGAATCATGCATTTATACATCATTAATTTCTATGAATGCCATCATGGAGTTAATTTTCTTAAGTGTCACTTTTCAAACAGCATATAAAAAATGTAAAAGTGTTATCTTTCATTTAAGTATGATTCTATTTCAAAATTCTTTTGAATATCTTTATTTATTGACAGTTAAAAATAGAAGTTATGTAAGGTTTATGTAAATGTAGATAACTATAATAATATGCAGATATCTATCATTGACACCTATGAAGTATTACTACTATAATACGGATTAACTCCTTATAAAATAATTAAGTGTCTTTTGAGCCCAGAATATAGCGTGCTTTCATTACACTAGATTTCTTGCCTTGATATGATAATGGTTAAACTGTATTCATGTGTATATTATTTAAATTATCAAAAATAACTTTCAGATTTTTTTATAGTGGGTTTTTTTTTTTTTTTTTTTTTTTTTTTTAACCTTGAATAGTTGTTAATTTTCTATTTAAGAACTTAAAGTACAAAAAGAATTGATAACAGAAACAAATCAAGTATGTAAAAGACATTATATTACATGACATTGAAAATATATATAAAAGAAAAAAAAAACTATCCAGTGAAAAATAATCTCATTTTAATATCTGCCATTTTAAAATGTTCAAATTATCAAATCTTAATCATACAAGATGACCATCATAGCAGGTGTTTTGAATTTAAATGATATCTATAAAATAAGTTATTAAAATTATTTTTTGAAGGCTCTAAGAACTTAAAAATAAATACAATGAAGTATACTTGCTATTGCTACTCTTGAAATGCTACACATAATTATTGAAATATTGTACCTAATCTAAAATTACAAAAATATAATAATAAAATGGCAACTAATTATATTTATTAAATATTAATTAAACCATGTTAATAAAATATTAAGCTTTAAAAGTATCTTCAGCATAATAAAAAAAAAATCTAAATGATAAAATATTCACAGTAAACATTAACACTGAACAGCTGCAACAATAATTTTTACATTAATTATCGCAAATTAAACTACAAATTTGTGCATGTTAGTTTTGAATACAAACTCACAATCTGAACAATAAACAATGGATATTATCCAAAAGAAAATAAGTAAAACAAAACTTAAATTATAATATACTTAATTCACAAATTTAGCAAAATTATTTAAATAGCTTGCCTTTATAAATTCACATACCTTTATAGATGATTCTAGATGCATTAAAATATTAACAATAACCACATCTAATTCTATTTATTACATAACTGACTCGAGGTAAAATATAAGACTGTAATTGACTTACAGCTATTTTACAAAGTTAAATACTAAAACTTAAATTGTGTACAGCAATATATTACAATAAATTTTAAATATATAAAAGCTTGAAAAAATATGTACATGAGATATTTAAACTTCTTAAAAAAATGTACATATATATAATCTCAAAAGTATCTTTCTAAAACAGTAACAAAACCACAATCAGTTACAAATCATGAGAGTCCAATTTCTGGAAATCTTTCTGTATATCTGAATTGTCATTTTGGCTTTCTTGACTCATTTTCACCCCCATATCAGCAGAATAGGCACGGGGACGGCTTGTGATAATTTCTGATGTTGACCTACTATCTTCACTTTTGCGTCTGCTTTTAAGAATTGGTTTTGGCTGCTCATCAGATGATAGAGGAGTTTTCTTTTTCAGAATAGGTTTTAATTCACCACTAGGAAAACTGACATAAGAGCACTCATCACTGAAACTAGTCCGTTTTTTCAAAATCGGACGGGGTTTGAGGAATCCACTAGGAGAATCCTCATCGGTGCTCAGTTTTAATATAGGACGGATGTCAGAACCGCTGTTGCAACTTTCATCTTCGCTGGTAGATTTCTTGAGAATTGAATGCAAATCATTTGACTGCCATGAATCTTTTTCCTCAGAACTTTCTCGGTGCTTCAGTATTGAGGGTGGGGTTTTCAATAATTTTTCTTCAGGAGGCTGTTTTAGAATACTGTGCAGTTCTCTTTTTTCCTCAGAAGATTTTTTTCTTAAAATGGAACCTCGACGTTTTTCCCCATCAGATCCCATGGCATCTCCACTTTCATCTGCAGATACATCCGTGCTTTTAGAATTACTATCGGAAATATTAAGGCTTTCTAGTTTGATTGCACTTGCTTCAATTTCAACATCAAGTGTATTGGAATCACAGTCTTTTTGCAAATCAGAATTTATTGAGTCAATACATGAGTTAATTTGCTTAAAATTTGTTTCATTACTAGTATTTTCTGTTGGATCCTTAGGCTGTACAATATTACAACTATCTTGTGTTAATATCAAATCATCAAAACTGTTTTCTTTGGACATTAAACTATGACCATGATTAGTGGACTCATTTTTTATGTCTATTTGACTAGTATTATCACAACCATTTTTTAAAGGTAAGCTATCATCATTTTTTCTAAGAGGTTTTGGTGATGATTTTTGAAACTTATTTTTTGCTGCAACTTTGTGTAAAGTCTCAGAACTAAATGTTACTCGAGAACATGCTTGATCATCAAACTCTTGAGCAGACATATAAGTTTTATTCCTATTGGAAACTTCAGAAAAATCAGTCAAAGATTCTAATTCACCAGCTGAGTGAGAAAGTTTCTGGGAAAAGCGTATTTTTGAAGAGTGATTCCATTTAATTTGTCTAGAATTTGAATGGTTTATAGGAGATGATTTTGGTAAATTAGATTTCATTTTAAAAGAACTGTTCTTGAGAGTTACCTAAAATATTTGGGAAAAAAAAAAGGTCAAATTCTATTTTTTTTTTTAAAGAACGTATAAACCAGAAGCGTCCAATCTTTTGGCTTCCTCGGGCTGCATTTGAGGTGAATTTTTTTTGTTTTAGCTGCATTTTAGAAGAAAATGTTTACTCGAGCAGCAAATACCCAGTACTAATACTAACGATTGTTGTTAAACAAAAATGTTAGAAAATGTATAATATTGGATTAGATAAAATTTAATAATGTAGAAAAAAAATTATGCTCAACTTCCTTTGTTTTAGAAATGCTTTTAAAACTGTTGAGCATATCTGCCAGAATAATAGACGGTATCTCTTGCTATACACAATCTCATTTTATGCATTTTCGCTATAACACAATTTTCGTAAAACCAAAAAACAGACATGAGAAACTGAAAAAGATATGCTTTTAATGTTCTTAAGGTATAATTATATTTAATGTTACAATTAATAAAAGAGCACATCATTCCAAACATCGACATTTTAGTAGTTTTTTTTTTTTTCCTTTCATACTACACATATTCTTATATTATGCATGTTTAAATAAATTCACTTTACACATTTTCATGTTACATAATGATATCTCGGAAGGAATTAATCGTGTAAAGCAGGGAACACATGCATTGTGTTGATTTAACAAAAATATGCAAATTATTTGCAATTTTTCTTGGAACAGAAGGTAAAAATTCTTAATAAGTGGCTGAATTTAGACATTAAACACACAAGTTATGCAACTCAGTTTCAGTTCTCAAATGCTGCTCCATTATCCAGTAAATTAAACGAATTGAGCACTAAAAAAAAAAAAAAAAAAGATTACTATCACACTTTTTTTTAAAATCGTAGTATGTTTTTATCTTTGTGTGATGAAACATTTAGTTTTTGAGAGATTCCATTTCTGTAGGAATTTACTAATCTAACATTTTAAAAGAAATGAAATTTTTTTATTCTCTGTAGGGCTGCATGCAGCCCGAGGGTTGGAGCTCCTGGTGTAAACATAATTCAAAATTGAGATATTCAGCACACATACAAAATTAAAAATATATATAGCAAGACTTTCTATTATCTGTCAGTCATTTGAAATAGTACAAGTACAATAAATGATTATAAATTGTTTTGTCATTATTTGTTGTTTTTTTACATATTTTTGTAAATGGGAAAGTTACTCCATGAATCAGGGAAAGCTGTTTATTTAATGAACGCAAGGAGTAAATTTAAAACATAGAAAAATGGTGGTTTTGTTCAAATCATAATATAAAATTTCATAAATTTGTTTTCATCTTTTTATTTCAATGAATATAAAAAATTTGACATCATAGAAAAAACATATATACTTAGTATCCTTGTTTTTTTCTTTATATTTTAAATACAGTAATACTTTTATTGCATGTAATATACTAGTTTGAGAACAAAGAAGCTATAGCAATATAATCAATTCTATTCTATATGAATTTCTAATTTTAAATTTGATTTGTATTTATATTATACCAAGTCCTGTTCTAAAATTCCATTGGTAATTGCCAGCATTTGTTGTGTGTCTGTGTGTGCAATTGGGTTCTATTATCCTATTATCTGTTTGAGTGAAGCAACAATCCCATGACTGACAGAAAATCAAAGTTTTGCTGTATAACATTTTCATTGACATTTGTGTAAAAATCAAATCTGTTTTAAATATCAGAATGGCTTTTCAGAAAGTTAAAATTTTAAACAAAAATTATAAGATTTACATGAATTATTCATTTTTATGTATAAATACAATTATACTTTACAGGGTTTGATGATATATGATGTTTTTTATATTTCAGTCAAAACAAGTGTAAATTAATTTTTTTATAAACTGTTATTGACAGTTTCATTCTGTAGAAAAAGAACTTTTGCTCTGGCAGCAACTTTTTTTTTTAGGCAATTTTTTTTTTTTTTTTTCGAAGCTTTACATTTGAAGCTGAATTTTTAAATGTAGAACCAATAATTTTGTGGTACAATGTGTACTTAGAACAACCATTGAAACATTAATTGTCCAATTTAGATAATAAGTTATTTATAGCTTCATTAAAAAGAATCAATTCTGGTTTTGGCTGGTTCTGTTTGAACTGCATAACAGGTTAGGGAATGAAAAAAGCAGACAAGCTTACGTTTACATTCAAAATTTTCAATAAAAACAAATTATATCGTATTTAAAATTTTCTTGTATAAAACAAACATTTTTTTGATAATTTATACTAAATCCTATTTTGTTTTTTGTGAGTATAAAAAGCAAATTGTGTCTATTTTCAATTAGTTAATCTTAAGGTTTGTTATGTAAGTGAAGCAAAAAAAAAGAAGAGAGATTTAGAATATTGTTTTACGAATTTTCCATGCTAAATGCAATATGTTTTAGTTTCTAATTTATATTAAATCTAAAAATATTTATAATCAATACGTTGACTATTTTGAAAATATTAGATATATATAAAAAATATCGGAGATCTATATCAAACAATTGGATATTTTTGAAAATATGATATTTATGAACCCTGATACTTTGTAAGTGAGTAGGTATATATACAGTATGTTAAAAAATTATAACACCACTGATGAGTTCATGAATTGTTGAAGAAGAAATGACATGCAAATTTTACTTCATATTTAAGTTTGATAGTAAAAAACCTTTCTGCACTAATCAACTCTTTAAAAATAAACTTTTTATTATTATTTATTCATTTTTCTATAAACTAAACAACAACTCTGTTAAGAAATTGTAAGATCTTCTGAAAAAATTTGCATATTACAGTCAATTTAGAATCATCATAAAGTATTTTGTAAAGTCAGATATATCAACACAAAGAAGTAAAGTTTGATGTTTTGATTGTGATATTCACGGCGATGCCACAGGTAAAAAAGTTATCTAAATATGATTTTTTTTTTTAAATAAGGGAGCTGGTAAATCTGAAAGAGAACTAGAAACGTTAATGAAACTTTCAAAACTGCCATTCACAATGTCACAATTAAAAGAGATTCTCAAAGCTCCCCCCCCCCCCCCAAAAAAAAAAAAAAAGAAAAAGGAAGGATGATGTTGACAGCATGTGATAGTTTAAAATTTATTTAGCAAGATACAAGAAAAGATCTTTCAACTTGGAAAATTTCACAACATTAAAAGGAAAAAAAACAAGAACGAAAAATCATGCTTCAAGCATAGATTACGTAGCACTTTCCAACACTTCCAAAATAATTTTACAAAACATACTGTTTAATAAGCTAAAAGATAACATCTAAGTAAACAATTTGGAAAACGCATAACATATTTAAAAACATAATTTCAGGAATTTCCAACAGATACAATATTCGGAAAAATATCCGAATACTTTTATTCAGCCCTGTATAGGATCTATAGATTTGTATATATACTATATAAGATGCTAAATTTTAGTTCAGTTAGGAAACGCGTAGCACAGTTTAAAATTATTCTTCTGGAGTTTCTGTCAGTAAACGGAAATGTGTTCACGAACTTTTGTGCTGCCCTGTATAGGATCTACGGAATTTATACACACCACATAATAGACAAAAAGTGAGTTAAAATTAAAATCGCATTCAGTAACTTAAAATGCATTTCCAGGAATTATTGTTAACAGACAGTAGAGAATTCTTTTGTGTGTCCCTGTAAATGAACGATGACTGCTATACACACACTATTCTGTAGTAAGCCTCTTGTAATGCACCTTAGTAATATATATAAATTTCAATGCGTTTAAAATAGTGAAACATTATTTAAATAAACCGCAGACGATTTTTCTCCATAGACCGCAATGTAAAGGAATTCTTTTGAGTGTCCCTGTAAAAAAATTATCAGTGCTACACACTTCCGTTGCAATAGGGAACATGCTATAGATAAAGACAATAACATATAAAAATTGCAGAGCAATCCGAGCATATTTATATTTACGGGAGTTAGAGCACGGACAGACGGCAGACAAACCGAAGTCATAAGCACTTTTCAACTAGGTTGGAAAGTGCTAAAAACATGGTTTTGGAAGAGTTTTATATTATATAAACTAAACCTGCAGTGCTACAATCCATTAAGGATCATGGCCTACAATGGCCAGCCTTGTTTTCTTGACCATGAATTCTGAGATGCTATACAGCATATGTCCTAGTCAGGTGGTCAGTCTAATACAGGACCCTCAGTGTTTAGTTTTGAAGCAAGTGTGGTATTCATTTTATCAACCTCAAAGGCATGAAAGGTTGAGTGAACGGGCTCGACGTGAACTGGTGTAAACTGAAATGATATTCTGGTTCATGAAATTATGGCAAATATTGTTCTGGTTCATCAAATTATGGTAAATATCATTTTGGTTTAGATTCATCTGAAAAAATAGCTAGAACTCACAGTGATGCACTTAACATCACTGTTATAAGCCACCACTCATACCCATAGAGGAAAAATACTAATATATGAGAGGCTATGCTCACACCCATGGCTGTGAAGTGATTGTGATGGTTCCTACTCCAAGTGAACGACTGACAAGGCAGCAGATGATTGAATTCTTTGCCCGGTTATTTTCTGACCTGAGGGAAGACCAAATAACATGCAGGAAGGTAGTTGTTGGTTTGTCAACCGTGCTATCTTTCTTGTGATCTTGTTATTTCCAATTGAATAGTTGAATTTTGGACATTGGATTTAATAGTCTTGCATGACTGGTGCATTTATCATTGCAGTGGTCTGTGATACTTTGATAATATTTTAATTTATCATTAACAATAATTTGGTTTTCGCAATCATTCCACTACGTATACTAGTGAATACTGATAAGATGATGACCACGATTGACTAAAGTACCTTCAAACGTAAATAACATGTGTACTCGGACTACCTACTCTAAGTAAAATAAACAAATTTAAAAAATTGGCTATAAACTGCAGCAAACAATAAAAAGATTTCAGTCAAGAATAATTTTTTAAATAGCATTCCGGTTCGTGGATTTTTCAGTTTTGAGCTCTGTGCCGAAGAACAAATCCAGAGTTCAACTCTTTACCTGTAGCATAATAGTGCGATGCGCTGACCACTAAGCTACCAGACTTTTGTAAATCAAATACGGATAACTAAATTTAGGAAAATGAAGAAAATACTTATCGAAACATTGAGAGGAAAAAGTAAAATGGGCAGCAAATGTTATATCATGAGATAAGTGAAAACAAATAGTATTTTCCTAATAAAAAAAAAAAAAAAAAAAAAAACTTGACAGTCCAGATGGCTACAAATACTATTAACAAGACTTTGGGTAGGAACCAAAAGAATGCTTCAGTCGACAATTGAACAGAGGGTCCATAATGATTTGGGGGAGTGTTTGATTATGATGGATTGTATGATTTACAGCTAATTTCATGGCATACACTCTGAAAAATATCAAGCTATACTACATGAAAATCTCATACAATTTAAAACTTTATTAGGTGGTGCCAAGTGGAAGTTCAGCAGGATAATGCTTCTGGCCATGCATCTAAATCCAATCAGAAAAAAAAAGAAGAAAAAGTTTGTGTTTTGACATGGTCCAGATTTTAACACCATGGAAAACATTTGGGGTACTGCAAGCTGCAAAGTTAATGCTAAAAAACAATTTTTTACTGTTAATTAACTAAAAGTTGCCAGAGATAGAGAATGGCATAATAATCCTGAAACAGAACTTATAAATCTGGTCACTTCAATGAAAGATTGAGTATTTGAGGTTATAAGAGAAAGCAGAAGACTGATATATTGCATAAATCGAATACTTTGTGCGAATTTTAATTCATAAACCAAAACCAATTACAACGTTGTAACACACAAATAAAAAATTGGCATAAAAAACTGCATACGACCGTTTCAAGGATGCATCGATCCTTTCCTCAGTGCGAAAAAAAAAGGATAAAATTGGGTTTAAAGAACCCCTCGGTTATAGCCCCGAGCATTTTCATTCAAGCCAGTACTCGGGGCTATAACCAAGGGGTTCTTTGAACCCAATTTTATCCTTTTTTTTTTTCGCACTGAGGAAGAGGATCGATGCATCCTCTGATGCAATCGATGTGTCCGATTTGTTGCTCTCTAGTAAAAATAAATAGATAATCTGTCACCTAAATTTTCTCTTTACTCTAAAACTGCTTGCCTCCCACCCACACATACAAAATTTGAAATCTCTCAAACTCTACTAAAAAAAAATCTGCTGTATTTGTTCTCTTTAGTAACAAAAATTAATAATCAGTCATCTAAATTACCTTTCTTCCTCCCAAAAGTTTTACTTCATCCTCTGTCCCCCCCCCCCACCCACTCACCCACCCAACAAATATAAGTTTAAAATCTTTAATATTAATTTTTTTTAAATGCTGCTCTATTTCTTATTTTGTAGTAAGGTAACTCATCTCATCTACATCATCTCATATAAGTATCTCTCATCTAAAATCACCATCTCTTTTGAAATTTTTGCTGTCTTTTCCTGCCAAGAAGATGGGGGATTTCTAAATACGTGAGAGGAAAGGAAAAATTTTCATCTCTTTTGCAAGTTTGACTGTTCTCACCCGTGAGTCACGTGTATATTTTATGTTTTAAAATAAGTATGTTCTCTCCATTAACAAAATATCAACTCTGAGAACAGCCAAACTATAAAAAAGTAATAATCTTCTCTTTGCCTTTACCCCCCTCCCCTTTTTCCATGTCAAGAAAGTCACCCCTTTTTCTGGGAATGGGGAATGGAAATTTAAGGGGAGAGTTAGATGATCATTTATGTATTGTTGCTACAAAGTAAAAAAAATAGTTTTAAATATTTTAAAGTTTGTGTGCTGGGAGGGTGGGGGGGGAGAGAGAGAAAGGAAGAAGCAGAATTTGTTTGGGTGAGGGGGTGGGGAGGAGAAGCAATTTAGATCATTATTTAGTTATTGTTGAAAAAAGTTCTAAATAGAGCAAAAAAAAAAAAAAAACTTTTTTAAAGACTTTAAAGTGTGTAGGGGCAGCCAAAGATAAAAAGGACTTTTTTTTTTCAATTCCTACTATTAGCTCATATATATATCATATATATATCTTTATATATCTTGTTCAAATTTTCAATCATTAATTAAATATTCCCACTCAAGTTCAAATACATTTTTTTAAACTTGTAGTGGATGACACTGGATGTTAATACAGTTTTTTCAAATATTAATTCATTAATTAAATTTAATTAATTAATTTTAGTTTTATATGGAGAAAAAAAATTCTCCCATTGTTTTCATAAATGAAATGAAACATTATCCTCAAATTAGTGATGCCACTAAAATAAAATAACGCAACAATGATTATAAAAATGTGTTCAATAAAGATAACGTGGGACATTAATGCTGCATGGATTTATTTTATATATTTATGATTAAAAAGTAGGAATTGACTTTTTTTTTTTGGGGGGGGGGGATAATTTAGATGGTTATTTAAATATTGTTACAACAAAATCGCAAATAGAGCAAAATTTTTACAAAATACAAATAGAGCAGAAAACAATTAAGAATTTTAAAGATTTTGAATTTTAGGAGATGTAACTGGAGGTGGAAGGGTCTTCATGAGGAGGTGGAAGGGTTTTCATGAGATGAGGTTGGAGGGGCAAGGAGAGAGAAACAGAGATTTTAGGAAGAGGGGACAATTTAGATGGTGGATTAGGTTTATTTATTGTTACTATAGAGTTTTAAATAAGTTTGAAAAGAAATTTAAAATTAAAGAGTTATAAAGGTTAAAGTATGCATTTTTGGTAGCATAGGGGGGGGGCAAAGGGGGAAGCAATAATTTTGAGGGAGGATTTAGACTATTGATTATTTACTGTCACAATAAAATTGAAAAAAAAATTATTTTAAATTTTATGTGGGGAGGGGGGTTAGATGATTCTTTCTTTTTTTTCTTTTAAGTGAAAATCTGCCAAAATACGGAAGATTCTCTCTCCTTTTTCACTTCTAAATTAATGATGATTAATGATAATTAATGTGTTTTAAAATAATATATTTTTTTAAACCTCAATTATAGGCATCTTCAAATATTTTATTTGAGATTATTTCCTTCAAAATTACCTATATCTATGAATTTTAATCACACTGATGATAATTCATGGATTTATATTTATGTTAATTTGATAAAAATGATACATATTTTTTTCACATGATTGTCTCATCTATTTTTAATAAATAAACCTGAAGCCGCCTTTGTAAAAGATAAGCAACGCAACAACATTAATCAAATGGATAATGAAAAGAATAAAATAAAGTACCTCACGAGTTTTCACCTCAGATTTTGATGATATATTGGCTTGGTTGTTTCCACTATGTTTTCTTTTGCTAGTACCAATGGGTGATTCATTTCTTTTTACAGAATATCTAGCTCCACTTTCTTCATCAGATGAACTATTTTTCTGAGAAAAATCTGATGGATACTGAGTGCTACCTGAAATTTAATAAGAATATTAACAAGGGATGCCAGACTAAAACCTTTAAAAAAAATCAATATTTTTTTAGCCTGAAAAGTTTCTTTCAAGCTCAATGCTCAATTAAAATCATAATATACTTCTAACATTTCCCCTTTGTGAACTCGCATACAGGCATTGTGCGATTTTTTGTAATAAAATACTCAAATTTTGTACATGACTTTATTAGTGTATAGGTCACATTTTACTCATTGGGAAAAAAAATTTCAGGGGCTGTATAAAAATAAACAATTTGTATTTCTTCAAATTTTATCCCCTAAAAATTTTAATATGGGAATGATAATTTAAATGAATATTAAAAAGAAACTATTGAAATGATTAGAATTAATCTTTTAGAATGGGAAATACGCACATGGTTACAAGTAATACGTAAAATGGTTGTAAGTGTCGCCTTAACAACGTGACAATTCCGTACATTTTTTACGTAACTTTGTAATTTATAATATCTATGATCAATATTTAAGAAATAAAAGCCAAGGCCAATGGGTTTTTTTGGGGAGACACCCTGTATACTTCTAACTAATGATATCAAATGAAAAAGCTTAAAAATATTAGTCATGAAGCCAAACAAATACAATTTTTATGAAGAATCAGTCTTTGAACAAAATTTTGATACTTGCCAATTAGAAGTTGCATTCATTTTTTAGAATATTTTATTTTAGGCAAACATTATGGGCCTAAATATGCTTGATATTATTTATTTGAAGCATATGAGTGTAAGAAAAAGTTTTTTCTTCTTCTACAAAGTTTAAGGGGAGGGGGTAAATTTTACACTCCTCCCGAAAAATGCTGAAAAAATGTATGTCCATTTTGTGTACCGCTGAGATTTTTTTTATTAAGTTTCAAATATTATTTGATAAAAAAAAAAAAAGGATTAATACCATACAACACAAAAGGCTAAAAGAAAATTCAAGTTCAGTAAGTAAATAATAAAAACAAAAATAAAATCATAAAACATACCAGTTTTAGGTGAGGGAAAATTAATGAAATCCATCCTATTCAGACTAGATTTACGTTTGGAGCTCTTATCTTTATACAGTTGCAAAGGTCTTTCCAATCTTCTGAGAACTTGATCATTCGCATTTCCACCAGAAGAAATCTACAATTTAAATAAATTCACTGAATTACAGCAAAAGAGCCTTCAGAAAAACAAGCACAAAAATAATCTTTCAAAAATATTCACATAATTAAAAAAAAATAAGAAGAAATAAATAATAAAAAAAACTTAAAACATTTAGAAAAGAGATAGAAAATAACAAGACCTGAAATTTAACACAAATTTCCTTGATTATATTTTATATTATATATATATTTATTTATTTAAATATATATATACGGTCAAACTCATTTAATGTGATCACGGGTAAAATGAGGACATAGTTCAAACAAGTAATTTGCACATTGAGAATGGCTCATCATTTAAACTATATTAAGATTTTCACACTTTTTACGAGCTATAAAAGAAAGGTTGTGGCTGGTACGAGCAAAACATCTATTTCAATAGCATTTTTGGTGAAAATAGCGTAGAATTAGGGAAAAAAAAAACGAACAAACTTATCAAACAAATTTATCCAATGCTGTTTTCCCTCAGAGATAATATTTTCTACATTACAACTGTCTGTCAAAATGCAACAATTCATCAGCTTTACCAGACAGAATTTCAACATTCAAGGAGACCCCCTCCCCCACCACAATAAAAAACAACAACAACATAGGAATGTTTTGAGGTCTTGAAAGAATGAAAGGAGAGATAAGGACATTTCAAATACTGCCTCTCTATAACATTTACTGAGTCATAGAAAAGAAGGAACATAGAAGAAAACCTTTGTTTCTTTCCTTAAATCTGGGATCCTGGTACATATGGGCCAGGATCCTGGCCTTTTCATGTCTCTTATTGCATTACAAAAATCAAAAGAATATGTGAAATCAATAAATAGCTTAACGATTGCAGTGATTATTGTATTGTAGTCGATAAAGGGAAGTGACCAATTACATTACTGTGCGTCGTTCATGTCTTTTGGAAGCATTATTTTTTTTAGAGATTTTGATTTCAGTACTGCGATTTTGTCTAAAAGACCCATCTAAAAAAATGACACTTAGAAAGGTAAGACTGAATATTTTATAATAACTTAATAGTAGTAATCAGTTTAATTATATGTGGATTTTTATTATCTTCAGAGTTATTATGAGTAATGATTAATATAGGGACATTTATAATTCCCTTGCTTCTCGTATTACGTGAGTTTGACTGTATATATATACATACACACTCATATATTGTCACTGGAGCAAATGACGACATGCACACTGTACAACATTTATATGTTTTTCTTTGTATAAGAACAGCATGCATATTTGTGACGATATAAATATTTCTGCAATTCAAAATGTTTTTTGTTTATAGCCTACAGAATTTTCAACCAAATTTAATGCTACTTTCCAAAAACATGACAAAGTGCAGTAAAAATATTATATTGCAATTAAATTATGAACATATTGAACATTTAATGAGGTATGAACATGTATATCTCTCAAATTTCATCTGTACAAGCACATTTATTTTTTTTAAATATATAAGACATTTACTTATCTCGCCAGCTTTGCTAAGAATTTAACATATCAAATATTAAATTAAGCATATATTTTAGAAATATTTTGTCAATTAAAAAAGAGACATCCTTTAAGAACAGTACACAGTTAAAAGAAGTTAAAAATATTAATTTCCTGATGAGCTATTTTAAAATGACGAATGCATTCCATGCCCCATAGGTTTAACATTAGAGAGGGTGATTGGAGACCTGACTGACTAACACCCTTAAGTAAAAGCAATTAAATTAACCTTTTCATCTATTAATTAATCACCAATAAGTTCAACTATAGAGTGACTAAGCTGATGAAATGTAAGAGCATCCAGCTTTACAGAGATTCCTAAGAAAATTTTCAGCAAATATGCATTACTTTTCATAAAAGCAATCATTTAACAAGTGTACCTTATAATACCATCTTGAGGGCCATTCAAATCATTACTGGGGCCGGTAGATTGTATCTACAGCCTTATTTTTAATTACCAATAACTTTTCATAAATGCATGTTTAATTGTAAAAAAGAAAATATGGAAGATGTATGGCATTTTTATACAATTTCATCCACATCTATGACTCTTTTAAATACCAATAAAAATTTTAACAAAATTACATTAATATAATATATTTGTACATTATTAATATACTGTTTACTGATTAGACAGATTTTGAATATTAAATATGAGATATTATTATTATCAAGTGAAAAAATATTAAGTATTTGTTACTTTGCAATATTTCATTAATCTATATTTAAAATATTCTAAATCTGTGAAAATTCCTCATAATATTATTAGAAACTAAATTAAAGCAAATTAGAAAGCAAACTGTGAACAACATTACCTGTGCATTATGATTCCAAGATGAAAAGGAAGAATTTTCTCTTTGATTTAGTTTCCTTGTAGACTGTGCATTATCAGATTGAAAGTAAGTGCCTAGAATATAGATAATTTATATGTAAAGAAAAAAAAAAGGAGAGAGAAAGAAAGATCATACAGAAACTTCCAGATCATAAACAAACAAAAGTAAATTAGAAATATATATATAAGTTCTTTTTTAGCTTACTAAGACCCCTGGAAATATATCTCTAAACAGTGAAAACATCATTTAAAATTAATTTCAAACTTTTCCTCCAAAAATATAAAATCTTTAGAGACCATACATATTTACTCATCCAAAAGATTAAGGCATGAGTTTGAATAAGGGACACAGTGATCTTTCTTTATTATTAATTCTTATGCCAAAAATCTTTGACTAGATATGTAAAATTTCTCAAAATTTTGAAAGTGTGGGAGGGGGGAAAAAAACTTTTCTTGCAGTTATATTTTCTTAAAAAATATAAAAAATTTCGTCACCTTAGAATAACAGCAATACATCTTAAAAAAAAAAAAAAAAAAAAAAAAAAAAATCAGTTGTCTCAGTTATTGGTACCAGAAACTTTGTCTGCATCTAGGGGAACACTACGAAATTTTTATGTCGTCACATCAACATAACTTTGTGCTGCAGAAGTTGTTCCAGTAGATGCAGACACAGTTTCTCATACCAGTAAGTCAGACAACTCACTTTTTGCTTTTTTAAAGGTGCATTCGTAATTATATAAATATGTAGCACCTATAGTTGTTGTCTGGTCCCTCTGCATATAAGATCGCAAAAACTACCCAACCGAATAGTTTGAAATTTAATATACATAATCGTTGCAGAATTTTGTCGCGTCTTTTCAAATTTTATGAATATATTAAAATTATTATTATATATATATTAATAAAAGTTTTTTTCATTTTATTAATTCTTATCCTATGTAATTTTCAATAATATCCCATGATAGGTAATGATTCTAGGTTGCCATGGTGATTACATCATATTTAAGATGGAGTCGTTTTTTCTGTATTACTGAATTTAAAAACCGAATTTGTATACTAAAATTGTTTAATTATGGCAATCATATAATCTACCGACAATTTGTTGGATAGACCTTTCTGGAGAAATAGATATTAAACGGAAAAAGAGTCTAAATATGGATTTAAAGTTCTGAAATTTTCAAAACTAGGCTTAAGTTTCCCATTGGAATTTTCAGTAAATGTCAACAGAAGATAAAATGTTGCCAGCTTAAAAAGTACTTATTTTATTACATAAATTAATCATATCATAGCAGACTAAATAATTCACTTCACTGAAACTGGTAATAGAATGAACGCACCTCATTTGTCACGTTTGACGTACAATTTCCAACTTGCTCTAGATGTAAAAATTACCAATTAATAATTAGAATATAGTACTATTAAATCATTATAATATATGGACAATTGACTGTCAAAAATGTAAGTGCTGCCCTTAAGCTTACCTAACAGATTTTGGCTCTAAGAAAACATTTGTGACGGGTCCAAGATGTTAAAAATTAACAGGGTACCGTAGAACCTTTAAATGAACTGCTCCCATAAATCATCGAAATGAATTTTATTAAATTCAGCACGTCAAACAAATAAAAATATGGATTTCTCAATTAGTGAGATTGTACAACAATTATATATTACGGGCTCCTTTAGCTTATGAACATATTTCAATTTCAGAAGAGTCCAGCATTTATCAAAGTCTATGTTTACAATACGAAACAGATGTAAAGTTCCACTCCAAAGTGGGCACGGGAGCTGAAGATCGGCTCATTAGCCTTTACAAAAAAGTCTCCTGTCAATCTTCTCTTGAATAAGGGATGGGAATCAGGATTTTCACTACCCCAACAAAACTGGAATTGTCCACACTCGGTTCACAAGGCTGTCATGCAACAACCTCAAAATTATAAGTTAGAGAAAGGTTTTCTCTACCAGGGGATTCTAGCAATCACTCGAAAATATTTCACCCGGAGTTATGACTCTGTTTCCTTAGGTTCAGATGCCTGCGACCTAACTTGAGCACTCTTAACTAACTTTTTCTTCTCATATCACCTCTGTTTTACCCCTAGAAAAATAGGCGTTTCTCCAGCCACTAGAATCTCTTCCAGATGAGGTCATGTAGAAAGTCTGCTATGGTAGGTGGAAAAGGGTTTCTCACGTACTCTCTCTACAGATGATATCACCTTGGTTCTCACAGTACCTGGACGGTCGTCGGCGCGATGAAAGGCACATCGTTCTGCTCGTTCCATTCTTCCTGCTGTCTCGAAGCCTTCAAGAAGGAAGATTGATGATGATGGAGTGAAAGTTTTGATGTTAACCGGCCAATCTGTGGAGTTAGTTTTATTTTGGAGGAAAATCCGAAATACATGGGATTTCCCTATACAGTCAACTCCCTCTAATCCACAACTCTATAATCCGCAAACGCCTATAATCCGCACACTGTTTCAGATGTAAACAGTGAAAATTTGGTTACCATTAACTTTACAAGAGAAATTCAAAAGGAAGAAATTTAATTGACAATCGGTAGTCAGTTCACCCATCTAAATTTTTGCATTTTAATGAAATAAAATTTTACTTATCAATTGAAAAAAAAAGTAAAAAATCGGGAGATTTTCTTTTATGGTGTCACCCAGCAAATTTTCACAGAATGGTTTGAGATATAATGATGAAGATGTAAAAGTAACTCTTACACCCAGTGGCAGAAACACCGCGACACGGCGACGTAGTCGCGGACAAAGAAAATCTCTTGCGGACAATTTTTGTCTGCACTAATGAAATTAATTTAAAAAACTGTCCGCAGCTTGTGAATTTCGGCAAAGGATCGCGGTAAAAATACGGAATTTCGTCAAAAGATCGCGGCAAAAACACGCGATTTTCGTCCAAGGATCGCGCTAAAAACACGTGAATTTCGGCAAAGGATCGCAGTAAAAACACGAGAATTTCGTCAAAAGATCGCGGTAAAAACAAGCTATTTTCTTCAAAAGATTGCGGTATAAACACGTGATTTTCGTCAAAGGATCGCGGTGAAAACACACCAATTCCGGCAAAAGATCGCGGTGAAATACGGCGATTTTCGTCAAAAGATCGTGGTAAAAACACACGATTTTCGTCAAAGGATCGCGGTAAAAACACGTGAATTTCGGCAAAGGATCGTGGTAAAAACACATGAATTTCGTCAAAAGATCGCAGTAAAAACACGTGATTTTCGTCAAAAGATCGTGGTAAAAACACACGATTTTCGTCAAAGAATCGCGGTAAAAACACGTGAATTTCGGCAAAGGATCGTGGTAAAAACACGCGAATTTCGTCAAAAGATCGCGGTAAAAACACGCGAATTTCGTCTAAAGATCGCGGTAAAAACATGCGATTTTCGTCAAATAATCGCGGTAGAAACACGCGATTTTCGTCAAAAGATCCAGGTAGAAACACGCGATTTTCGTCAAAAGATCCAGGTAGAAACACACGATTTTCGTCAAAAGATCGTGGTAGAAACACGCGATTTTCGTCAAAAGATCGCGGTAAAAACGCGCGATTTTCGTCAAAGGATCGCGGTAAAAACACGCGAATTTCGTAAAAAGCAAAAAAGTGATTTTCATCAAATGATTTTGGAAAAATATAATCGCGAGTATCGTCAAAATTTACTGCATTAAAAGACTGCTAAAATATTGAAACCCTGTTCCTTTTACTATTGTCTAAAGATCGTCGCAAAACGAGAAGAAATAATAAAAAATGCATAAAAAATGCAAAAATAGATGGAGGAATTCCTGATTCCTTTTACTAATGTAGAAAATTCGCTGAAAAAAAAAAAAAAAAATGAAAAATTAAGAAAACTAGTCCAAAAGTGGGCTTTGAGGTGCATAACTTCAGACTCTTCCTGCCAAATCTTGCAGCTCTGCACTTAGCGGTCTCTTCAGAAAACATCACACACAGACAAACATCCATGTTTAATACATAAATTTTTAAATCTGAAACAATATACAGAACCAACTTTTAAAAATTTGGGTTAACCGGAATCTAACCTGCAGGAACCTAAACTCAGCTCGAACTGAAAACAGTGTTAACCCAATCTGCAGCTGATGTAGGACTTTAATTAAGACATTTTTCTCCAGAAGGAATTTCTGTAGCTGCATCAGGGGAGGGAAATTTCCCCCCCCCCCAAGCTTATCCTTCCCATTTTAGAAATCCCACAAGAAGCGAGATGATGAAACGATATGTAACATCAAAAGATATAAGCAAAATTAATGAGAATGCATCAACCTTACCCTATTTTAAATAAAAAGATGAAAATTTTCTAGTTTAGCGTATTATTCATCCATTAAAATTACACGCAAAATTTGCAGACAGATTATGAAATTTTAAAAGCTTGTCGCAGACAGCTACAGAACTTTCTGCCACTGGGCTCTTACAGAGTTTTGTCTCAGAACAAGAAATAATGGCTATACATAGACTCAAAAAAAAGTACTAAACCAAAAGTTTACAAACAAATAACAATTGATAATATGTTTGAAAGTTGTAAAAATTAACAAAAGAAATTGTAAAATAAAATTGAAATAATGTTTCCTTAAATATAATGTGATTTTTAATTAAATAACACAATGTTCTACAATATATTTCTTTTAATTTATGCAGTAATAATTAATTTAAAAAATTACAGGGAAAAAAATTTAAACAGAGTAATGACCTATAATCTACAAAATTCTATAATCTGCACAACCATTGGTCCCAAGCTGTGCGGATTAGAGGGAGTTGACTGTATATCTGTATTTAGGCTTCTAGGCTTCAAAACAGGGTTTTGGGCGAGATATAATGATTTTCTCACATATTTAATAAGTACCACTGTTTTAGAAATATTTTGTCAAACAAACTGGTAATAAACTCCTTTAAGAAGAATATATAGAAAAATTAAGTTAAAAAAATTAATTTTCTGATGAGAAATTTGAAAAATAGGAATGCATTCTATGCACTAGGTTAGACCTTCAAGGATTTCTCACATACTCTCTCTACAGATGATATAACCTTGGTTCCCACGGTACCTGGGCGGTTGTCGGCACATTGGAGAAGGGAATTTGAGATATGTCTGAATGATCATTAGTCTTAAAGTCTGAAACCAAAGACAGAAAAATTTAGGATGACTTGAAAGTTTTTTCTGAAATTCTTTTGCAGATATCAATAATAACATATGTCATTATTACTGACATACGTAATATGTGATTTTAATAACGGCTGACCTGACAAATAAGTTTTATATTTTTTATATAAAATATTTGTCAGCATCTATCAAATATTTAGATGTCATTAACTCCCCCCCCCCCCCCATCAATTATTCTATAAAAATAATAACCACTGAATATTGCAGGTTGGCTAACATTTCTCATTGAAAGAAATGTAAAATGGTAAAAATAGGCTACTGGGCTCTTTTCTTTATAACTGCTTTATAAAAAATTCACTCTTAAAAATTAATTAAAGACAGAAATATCTTACTATGATTTTCTGCAGATGCTTGAGAAATATTGGAGTTATTAATAGAACCTTGAAACCTGTAAATAGAAATTTACACATAAATATGCTTTTTTTATAAGACAGTACCTTAACTTAAATCCAAACCTGTTATTGTCAGGATGTCAACAATTTTAATCAGATTTAAATTAGGGATGCACCGAATATTGAGCATATCTTTGGTATTCAACCATACTACTGAATATTCGGTTCAGCCAAATATCAAAATACTTGGTCTGCCAAATATTCGGTTTGGTTGAATATCAAAATATTTGGTCAGTCGAATATTTGGTTTGGCTGAATTCAGCCAAACTGAATACTTAAAAAACCTTTTAAAAAATAATTTTAAAAACCTTATACAACTTCTATTTTTAACTGTCAATTAATAAAATATTCATAATAATTACGAAATAGAATCATAGTTAAATAAAAGAAAATGCTTTTAAGTTATTTGCTTTTGAAAAGTGACACTTAAGAAAATCAATCATTAATGACAACCTTCATAGGAATTAATGATGTACAAATAAAAGTTCTAAATATTGTTTAGCATATCTGTTTTCTTGTTTTTTCACAAACAAGGTGTTTCTAAAAAAAAAATGGAACAAAGTTTCAGGGAGGATAATAGACATTGAGGATATTTTTTTTTCCAGGAAACCAGAATCACAATCCACTTATTCAGTCAAAAATACAGTGTATTTCACTCCAGGCCGAACTTGGGATTTTTTTTTGTTAGCTTAACAATAATTAAGATATTGTAACTTACTTTGATTTCTGTGAACTATGATGACATGACGAGAAGTGCTGGAAATTGTCACCATTCACGTCTAAACAACACTGAGCTAGACATTCCATTATTCAGAATGCAGCTGACAGTACATATACTGTGTCACTGTCAAAATCCAGTTACTTTCAATGATGACATCACATTCATACAAGCAAAGTTAATATGATGAAAATCTCACTAAAATACTTTCATTATTGTGAAAGTTGTGAATGAAAATTCAGTTTCAGCATAACCCTGCAGTGACACACCCTGTATCTTTGATTGAATGTATTGTATATTTAATGGAATTCATGGATTGAGATGGTAGTTTCCTGTACAAAAAAATGTTTCTCTTGACCACATTATCTCTCCCAAAATTTTTCCAAGATTTTAGGAACAACCTGTGTGATTACGACCTCTAAAAATGATTGAAGACTCCAGACACTGCTCTCTGGTACATTTAAAAGCTTCCTTGCTAAATCAAAAGGAGCAGGAAAGTTATTCTTGCTGAGTTGCCACTATTTGAACAGACTGCACTATTTTTTTATATTTTACTTTAGTCCTTCCCTGACAAATAAACAGTATATGGCTGTAAAATTTCCTTTCTAATTCCTTTAAAATGTCTCTTATATTCTAAACCAAATATTTTAAAATCAAAGAAAATTTTATTTATTTTAATTTACAGAAGAAGCCATGAAATTTAAAATTTTATTAATTAAAAAAGTTAAGACTATCCTCTTTTTAAATAACTCAATGCACAATTTCCGTGTGTGTGTGTAAAGTTTACCTGTAAAAAGCCCTTGTCCATCAAAATGGAAGTAGTATCTGTATTAAATATTACATTAAATTGTTTTAAAATTTAACTTTTTAATAACTTTAAACTCTAGGAGTATTAGGCCAAAATCACTATTTGATGCATCCCTAATTAAAATTAAGTGATTTAAATCACAATTTTAATTAGATGATTTCTTAAATGAAAACAAATGATTAAAATAACACTATCTCAGTTTTCAAAATGATGTGAAGAGTATTAAAATCAAAGGTTGACATGATTTGTAAACTTTTAAAAATATTTAAATTATTGAATAAATATAAAGATCTTTTTCAAATAAAATTCTTTAAAATCAGGGTTTATACAGACTTGAGAAAAAAAAAATCTAAGGTGTCCAAGAATTTGAAAGAACTTATCATATTTTTTCATGTATATCACACTGTTGTGCAGCACGTACACCCTAATTTTTAATATCTCCTTTGGAGAAAAATATATGAAACAGATTTTATTTTATTAAAATCTAATAGTGCTAAAATTATGTAGTATTCAAAACGTACCGCTTAATAGTTTTATAAATGTGAACTAGTTGATCTGCCCGGCATTGCCCAGGCCCATGATAATAACTTTAAATAAACCACAAATTTGTATTATTTTATATCTTTAACGCAATTTTGTATGAATTTATATTTTTTAATAAAAATTTCCCAAAAAAATATTGATATTTAGTGCTAAAAGTGCTCGTAAAAAGACATTTTCTTGTTTTTAGAGTTCCGTATTTAAAAAGTAAAAATTGAACCATTATAAGATCACTCCTGTGCCTGTCTGAGCCCTTTTTCTCGTAAACTATGGAATGTGGAAAGTTCAAACGTGGGAAAGCTATAAAGCCTTTTTATGCACATATGTTCAGATTTTTAGCCACTCATTGTTTAAGAAAAATTTAGGGGACTAATTAAGTTACTTGAAAAAAAAAAAAGTTTTCTTTTTGTATATAATGTGGGGTATCGTGTGAAAGATCTCGTAATATCGAACTCAAAAATATATTTGTTTTCATTTTAGGTGTTATATTTTCAAAGATATCGTTGAAAATGCACTGCAAAAATATGTCCCCCCTCCCCCCCCCTCTACTTCTGAGGAAAAATTAGGGGTAGTAGGGGTTTATTTAAACTTTGCAGGAAAACTATAGCGATTTTCCTGAGTAACATAGTTTTTGAAAAAAACACATTTTTCTTTTACACATAAACTTTACTTTTCGGGCAGTCAGCGGCAGGGCCTGAATATCCAAAAGACACATGAAGCACATGCTTCCCATCTACAACTTAAAAGGGCCCCCAAAATGACAGAATAAGGCCTCCAATCCCCATTTTATTTTTTTAAACATTGTATTTTTAACTTTTTTGAAAAAAGAAAGTTTGCTTAATCCAAGTGAAAATCTACACACTACTTCACTAAACTTATTTAACAAAGAAATATGAATGTCATCAATAGGATATTAATTAAACATGTAGCACCCTGATGTGCCTGTTAGAAACCACCCAAAAAATTGAACATACAGCTATATGTATACTAAATATATCTGAAGTATAGACAGGGAACATAAAAAAACTGTTTAATGAAAAATACGTAAGCTTGGCTAACTTTCAAAAGGGCCTTTGAAGAAAGAATGCCATGCAGCTTTGCTTTAATGGATACTTTGCAATTTTTTCTTTCTAAATTTTCGTCTTAAAAAATATAGGACTTTTCACAAAAAAATTAAAATGGACCTTTCACAAAACTATTTCATCCCCAAAAAGAACCCCTCACAAATTAATCATCTTAAAATAAAAACAGACCAGACCTATCATAAAAGAGTTGCCAAAGAGCATGTTATCTAACTTTATATAAAGTACATGTATACATATGAGAACGTGAGTTTCAAAACTCGCCTTATCAAGAAAATCAAATTTTGGGCAATTGTGAAAATCCACTCACTGCTTCCATTGGTTTGCATTTTGTAAACCAAGATTTTACAATGCCAAAAATGCATGCTAAAACTGTTTTTTTTTTTTTTTTTTTCAGATTGTAGTGGTTTTTCGGTGCAGATTTACCATTAAAATAGACTGATAGAGAAAACCTGATTTTTTAAATATTTGATAAGGCAAGTTTTGAAACTCACATACTCATATATAAATTTATGTAAATTTTCATATATTTAAAATTAATACATTTATTATACATACATAGATAGATATACACATACATGTGTATATATATATATATATTCATTCAGTTCGTTAAAACAGGTCTGTGTTAACCCCTTCGCGACGAGCGTTTTTTTACAGAATTTTTAATCTTTTACACCATTTTTTCAAAACAGAAATTTTTGCCTAATTGAATCGCAGAAATGCTAAGATTTAATAAGGCAAAGCTTACAATAAAAAATAATTGGTGGGAATAATCGAGGATTCTGAGCATGCTATGCGTCACGTATACGTGTCGCTCATCCCAAAGGGGTTAAAAATGTCTAAAGAGGAACTTTAGCGTAATGCTAATCTCATATTTAGAAATATATTAGATTTTTTAAAAGTATAAAAAACTTCTCACAATTTCAAAATAAAACTGGACTCTGTAAGAAAATCTAGACAGACCCCTACAAAGATACTCAGACAGTTTACAAAATTATATACAAGGACTATTTTTTTTTCAACTTCCAATAGTGTTGTTAAAGGAAACAATAAATTATAGGAGCTGGAATTGCACACAATATAACTGTGTACCTTTGTCATCATAACTCCTACCACTATAATGGATAAAACATCAGTAGTACTTGAGCTAAGAGTGCAATTAAGATGGCTGGCATGATCCCTTCTCCGCCCAAATAAAAGTTATGCAGTGAAAACAATGAATGCAAATGTGTACTGGCATACATTGCAAAGACTACAAAAAATGATACAAAACAAAGAGACAATTCTGTCTTTAAGTTATCTTACTTCATGAGAATGGCCGAATTGCACTATTCCACATACCAACATCTTTTAAACTTTAAAGGGTAAGTGTTTGATCACCCTATTTACATTCCAAGTGATTTTCATCTCCTCTGATAGATGGAGTTGAATAGACAGCATTTTTGTACAAATGTGGGAGCTGTGAACTGGCATGGAAACCTGGCTGACGATGCAGGTAGGAAATGTTTCTGAAGATTGTATAAGAAGTCTCATACACCAGCATGACAAATGTCTTAAACTTCATGGTGATTTTGTTGAAAAATAATTTGTATTTTACATAACTTTTGTAAGTAAAACCATTGTGACATTCACGCTTATTTGGATTTTATGCACCACCAGAAGATCAAAAGAAAATAGCCCTTGTATTAAGTACACAATATTTAAAACTAAATCCAGAATAATTATTAACATTTAGAAAATATTCCAAATTTGGTCTTTAAAAATAAAATATTTTGCTTTAACAACAAACCTTCTATCATTTGTAAAATTATGTCCATAATAGGATGTTAATGATGTCATATCTTCAAATCCAACAGAACGTCTTCTCATATGTGTTTTGGCAATCCGTGCTGACAACATATCTTTATCTCCAATACATCTTGGTCTAGCAGGTGGTGAATAAGTAGACATATTTTTCCTTTCACAGGAAACATTATCGCTCTGATTTTCACATTCATTGTTAACTTTTGAAAATTTATGGCACACATTATTTTTACTTGTATAAACAGGTATAAAAGACACCTGATTTAAGTGAGCATTACTTTGGTGAAAATCATTTTTAACTTGAGCGATTTCTTCAGATTTTAATACCTGATTACAATCAGATGTTTTGACTGGGCCTTTAGTAGCAGCAGCCATATATGTATCCATTCTTAAAGGTAATATGTTTCTAGAGAAAATTTAGAAAAGAAAAATAATTAGAAATGAATAGCATACATTAAAATAATATAAATACATTAATAATATAAATACTAATAATTAATAATATAAATAAATAATATAAATACATTAAATAGCTTACATTAAAAAGCTAAAAAATAAATTACATTAGCAAAAGTTTATAATTTTTATATTCATCTAAAAGGCATAAATAATGTATTAATATAAAAGATATTATATTAGATAATATTTAATTTTTCATACAGATTTCGAAAAAAAAAAAACTTTATAAATATTTTTAAGGAGGTCTACTAAGCATTCTGGAAAGTTTTTGTTATACTTTTGATACAAAATCTTACGGCACTTTTCTCTACACCACTTCACAGCAAGTATAAACATAGCATGATAGCTAACTAAGATGTCATTCACAAGTATTATGAAAACCATATGCATATAAAGATAGGAATAATTAGTGTTCACTGTAGAAATAAAAAAAGGACAGGACCTTAGTCCCTAAAAATGGCAGTAATGAACCAGAAAAAGGGCACTAGTTCAGTAGAAAGTGCATTATTTCATGAGAAAATGTATTATTGTGTTTAGTAATGACAAAAAGAAAAAGATGTAATTTTGAGGTATGATAAATAAAGTAACAATTTCGGGTGATTTTATAAGTTATAAATAAAAACAAATACAACAAAATTACAACAGGATACAAGATTTAATAATCTGTGTTTTTTCTAAGGTAATGAGGAAGTTCTTTAATTTTTGCAAGCTCTCGGGAACACAGATTTTGAAACACTGTGGTAAAAGAAGATTTTTAAAACAGATCTCTTGGTACAATTACGGGTAAATTCATTATTTTAAAAAAGGGCAGGTTGCATTCAGCTGGTTTTAAAAAAGGCAAGGCATTGCATCTTTAAAAAACAGCCTAGAGGGAACACTAGGAATGGTAGTAAACCTAGTGATATATGCATAGTTTAATGAAAAGTATTGTTATCTTTTTAAAATATTTAATTATAGAAGAAATTCACAAACAAATAAATATTTTATTACACAGCTGGCATAAAGTTGACGATTTCATTTAGCATTGCTGAAAATTCCTTTTTTAAATGTCATTGGTCTGGTCCTATTTCATTAAATTACGATTCAAGAATAATTTTAATATTAATTGACAGAATACTCATAAAAATCGATGGATGTACACAAGAAATATGTACATTGAACAGCAGTAAATAAAAAATGTGATGTGGAAACCTTGAAATCAAGTTTCAGTGTGCATATTTTTGTTCTTTGGCCATAATGCAATTTTCAGGAATGCTACCAGTGTTATAAGTCATTAAAAAAGTTTACGCTATAGGCAGACGGTATATACTAGAGAGTATTATGCTATAGCTTTATTTCAGAAACAGAAGGTATATGGAGCTTCTTTAATAAAATCCAGAAAGTATGCTTATGTATACCCCTCCACTACACCCCTGGATGTCACTCAGAAAATAACAAAAGAGAAAATTATGCATAAATAAAATTTATGATATTTTTCATAACAATTATGTGCGAATTTTGTAAACTATACTGTATTGAATATAAAATACATATACTATAATATAATACATATAATATAAGTACTTAGTCAAATTTGTTATGTTAAAATGTTTTATGATATTTCTTGTAATAAATATATTGCATTTTCATAATTGAGTTCTGAATGAAATGACTATCTGTCAACTTGTACAATAGTAAAAAATTTTCATCCAAATGTAGATTATACAGTTTGGTTTTCATGTGTTCTAATCAGAAGCAAATAATGTAAGAATATTAAATAGTTAACTATCATTTTAATAGGTACAGAAAATTTTTAACTTGGATCAAATTCAATAGTAAGAATTTTTTTTAAATTGTTTTACCAACACTATAGCAGAATTCATATAAATTTATAAATACATAACAATAAAATGTCAGTGTTTTTTGGCTCCTATGTGGTCATGTTTTGCAGAAAATCTCATATTATTTCAGAAAATATATATATATATATATTAAACATTTAAACAGTTATTAAAAATCACATCATTAGGAGGAGATTTTATTTCAGTACCTAATAGTTCAAATAATAATTATTATAGTCAGATATAATTCAATTTGTGGATATAAAACTTTGAAGACAGAAACTAGAAACCAATAAGTATCAAAAAGCAATATAATAACTTATGACTGAGATTTTGTGCCAGCTCTGCATCCACAATCAAATACTATTTAATTATATACATAAAACCACTTAAATAAGCCCCAATGAATTTAAAAAAGCATAATGATTAAAATTCAGTATTTACAAAATAGTTCCAGAAAAAGGTAATAAAATTTTCAGAGTGATATTAAGATAGATACATTTCTAATTATACTAATTAATTTTAAAAGAAACCCACCACACACAGTTCAGAAATTCAAAAAGATTTTTCCAATTTTATAAAAACTGGAGGACAGAACGTGGATATCTGGACAAATTAAAATCATTAACATTTTTCAACTAGCTAAAAAAGTAACGAACGGACAACAAAAACTGTTTTTGTTTCTGGAAAACTTTAAACACGTCTCTTCAAATTTGTTATTCTCTGCACTTTTAATACATCATGAATGAAAATTATTACTATTTAGTAAATAAACAAAATTTTCTTTTAGTTCACAGCATTTTATATCAATTGAGGTGACTAGAGATCTGCATGGGCCGGGCCAAGGCTCGAAGCCCGTACTCGTCGGGCCTATTTCTTTCTGAAGGCTCGGGCCGGGCCCAGTGATTATTCTTTACGGGCCGGGCCGGACCTTACTTTTTTCCTGAAGGATAAGGACGTGCCTTAAATTATTTTTCCATACAGAGCCGAGACTGATTTAATTCTTCCTAGTATTCACGCCTCAAAATTTTTTGTCCTGGTTTTGACCCGTATGAAAATCATTGTCTCGGCGTGCCTGGTCCGTTCCCAGGTTAGTAAAATAACAGCTGACATAAATATCTTTGCAAAACATGCATACATTTTTAAATCGCCATTATTTTATAATTAAACATTATAACTTATTCTTTTTAAAGAATAGTAGATTTATACACTTATTAAAATATGGCTAAATTAAAATATAGTAAAACGTGTGAAAAAGAACCTGCTTATGACGGAATCCTGTCTTAAATTGAAAAAAATCCCTGACGGCTCGGCCTACAGGCACAGGTAGATTACAAAGACGCAGACAGTGGGGCGCCTGTTTGTCGGGAATTGCGGAAGAAATGACCTTTATGCGATGATGCTGCAGTTGGAACCACCTACTTCGAAACCAAACTTGTTTGCAGGCAGAGCCAGCAAGGATTTTTTTTTTTTTTTGCTGCTATAAGAATTGGTCCTATAAAAAACATGTCACTATAAAAGTTTTAGATAATATTAAGAGGATTTATAATAAATTTAAGCGGATTTGAAATCTTGGGAATTGACGAAGTTATGAATTTTTTTCTTCTAAACCCCCCCTCCCCCCTTAAGCCAATTTTTAATTATATCAAAAATCTGTCATACATAAATTTTCGGCCCTTCTCCTAGAAGTAATAATAACTTCAAACAGATTTGATACGTATCATAATTTAGAAATTATGGGGTTTTTTCTGTTTTCACAAAAAGTCCTCCCCCCCCAATTCCTCCCCCTTGGTTCGATTTTGCCCATTAGCGAACTTGACCGAGATTTTATGCCCCTTGATTTTATGTATCAGTTTCGAAAAGAAGTGGGAGTTGGAACCGCCTACTTCGAAAAATAACTTGTTTGCAGGCGGAGCCGGCAGGGTTTTTTTTGTTTTTAATTTTTTTTTTTTGCTATAACAGTTGGTCCTATAAAAAACTTGTCAATATAAAAGTTTTAGATAATATTAAGAGGATTTATAATAAATTTAAGCGGATTTGAAATCTTGGGAATTGACGAAGTTCTGAATTTTTTTCTTCTAAAACCCCCCTTCCCTCCCCCCTTAAGGCAATTTTTAATTATATCAAAAATCTGTCATACATAAGTTTTTGGCCCTGTTCCTAGAAGTAATAATAACTTTAAACGGATTCGATACGTATTATAATTAAGAAATTATGGGGTTTTTTTCTGTTTTCACAAAAAGCCCCCCGACCCCCCCCCCCCCCCTGGTTCGATTTTGCCCATTAACAAACTTGACCGAGATTTTATGCCCCTTGATTTTATGTATCAGTATTGAAAAGATGCGGGAGTTGGAACTGCCTACTTCGAAAAATAACTTGTTTGCAGGCGGAGCCGGCAGGGATTTTTTTTGTTTTTAATTTTTTTTTTGCTATAACGGTTGGTCCTATAAAAAACTTGTCAATATAAAAGTTTTAGATAATACTAAGAGGATTAATAATAAATTTACGCGGATTTGATAGCTTGTGAATTGACAAAGCTATGATTTTTTTTTCTTCTAAAACCCCCCTTTCTTCCCCCCACTTGGGGCCATTTTTAATTATATCAAAAATCTGTCATACATAAATTTTCGGCCCTTTTCCTAGAAGTAATAATAACTTTAAACAGATTCGATACGTATAAAAATAAAGAAATTATAAGGGTTTTTCTGTTTTCACAAAAAGCCCCCCCCCCCCCCCCTGGTTCGATTTTGCCCATTAACGAACTTGACCGAGATTTTATGACCCTTGATTTCATGTATCAGTTTGGAAGAGATTTATGCAGAATTTTTCCAGTTATCGTGGTCAGAAAAAAGTGACATAGATAGATAGATAAAGTTTTGAACTGGGGGTGGTTTTGGGTTCTGGGAGTCATGATCGGCGTAGATCTGCAAAAATTTTTCAAAATTTCCAACTTAGGTGAGAATGTAATAGGTAGTATTTCTTACGAAATCTACCTAAAATGTGTTGATCCATTAAAAATGAATATACTAATATGTAAGAAAAGAATATATAATACATTTACACCTGCTAAGAAGGCAAATTGTCGATAACTCATTTTTTTTTTCCTTCCCTATGCAATTCCATCTTAGAAGATTTTACTGTATAGCATTTTTCTGATTTTTAACACTTCAATAAATGGAATATGGATTAATAATATTGATGATAACTTAAACACATACATACAACAAATAGAGATTTATTAAAAAAATAAATATTCCAGCTTGCGGCACCTCTATAAAAAAGAAGATTACAAACATGAAAAAAAAAAAGGCTAAGATAGGAATTTTTGGTTAGATCTCCTCCTATGAGGCAAATTTTTAACCAAATCGACGTAAAAATTATGTTTTGTAGAAATTCACTTGGGCCGAGATTTTAACTTTTTTCCGGGCTGGGACTCGGGCGTAACTTTTAAATCGGGCCGGGCACGGGCACGGGCCGAACTTTTAATTTTTGTATCGGGCCGGACCGGCCAAAAATTTTTTGTATGGGTCGGGCCGTGCCCGGGCCTGGAAATTTCGGCCCGTGCAGACCTCTAGAGGTAACCCAGCAACAGATTCAATGAGCTCGGTGATTAATTTTACTATTTATTAGAGCATGACATAAAAGCTGCCTATAAAAATACAATATATTATATGTAAAAATACAATATATAACATGGTTTTATTTCCTTTTAGGTTTTAATAAAATTAATTTAACATAAATTCTGACATTCTTATTATGGATGAAGAAAGATCAAACAGTGCATTGTGACACTGTCATTTGAACACTGTCACATTGTCACTTTTGTGGACAAAATATGATTAATTCTTTTTTTCTTTAGGACATATGGAGAAAAAAATTGCAAATTTTATAACTGATTGCTGAATTTTAAGTTTTTTCTGCAATTTCTTTTTTTTTTTCAGTGATTATTTGACAAAATTTCAGTTTTTTTTTTTTTTTTTCAAACTGTCTGGCGTTAAGATTTTTTTTGTGCCCTTTTGACAAAAAAATTTTTCTGCGATCATTCAACAAAAGGTGTGATTTTTTTCTACGATCATTCGACGAAATTTATTTTTTCTGTGATTGCTTGACACAAAATTTGACAAATTGATTTTGTGGAATTTGGCAAAAATAAACAATTTGTGGCAGAATCACATGCTCATATCTGGTGTCTGGCTGAAAGAACATCTTTGAATAATCCCCGAATTACAAATTTAATGAATGGGGCCTAAAATTATTTTCTTCAGAATACAAATTTTTTTGCACCACTGGCTAACTGTGTGTCACTGTTCAGGGGTCGATGTAGATTTGTTTATTCTTGAGGCACAATATATAATATGTAAAAATACAATATATAGTACAATAAATTATATGGAGAGATTTTATTTCCTTTTACGTTTTACATTTTAATAAAATAAATTTAACAAATTCGGACATTCATATTGTGGATGGAGAAAGATTGAACCCTACAGGCCTCATTGTGACTTTTGTGGCCAAAAAATCAGATTTTTTTTTTGTTGTTGTTACGTCAGTTATCCAGCCTCATCTGGCTTGCAATCCATTGCGAAAAGGGCAAGTGACTATCTTTGTATATCTTCACGTCTTTGGAGCTATGGTACAGCAAGTACAGGTCGGGGAAACTAGGCTTAAGGCATAGGGCCCGGTTCCCTTCTGGGAGTCCAGTACCCAAAGCTGTTGGGGGACTCCAGCTCGTCCCCAAGTATAAAAGTGGTGGTTTCCCAAGAGGGTGGGATACACCGCAAATCGCAGCAACCTATGTTGTCAATCTCTTCGAAGAATGGGGGTGATCAGCAGGTGACGGTTACAATTTCGCCAACGTCATCGCTTTGATTATATACATATGCAATACATATATATTATAATAAGCCATCATATATATATATATATGTCAAACACTTATATATATGCCATATACATCATATGAAAGTCATATATCTATAATAATAAGGAAAGAAGTTTGTCTGTCTGTGTGTTGAGTTACAAGAGTTGTTGAGAGCTACAAGATTTCACAGGAGGATACTTCATGTCATGCACCTCAAACCCAGTTTTTAGATTAGATTTTTTTTAAATTAATATTTAAAACCATAATGAACATCACACAATGACATGCTGCTGATGATCATAGTGAATTTTAAAGCCTTCCGGAGATTTCAAATCAGTGAAGAACGGAAGGAGAATTTTTTTTTTCTGTGTGTTTTTTTTAAAGCCCGCATCGGCTTAACTATTCTAAATATGAATAAACGAAAGGCAGCAATTCACATTTAAGTACTTTAAGCTTTTTAATGGCATAATCCACTTTAAAAATACTTATGTAAAAGTTTAAAAAAAATTAACTTAAAAATCTTTTTTTTGCATTTTTTTAAAGTGCACTAATTGAAATGCAGAAAAATGAAAAATACTCACTTAACCAGTGTACCTTTTTCTTTAAAACAATATCTTCAGTTTTAAAAAAACATTAATATTAAACCTTCCAAAAAAATTCGTTTACAAAACTCTCTTTTGAGATTTTTTTTTTTTTTTTTTTTTTTTTTTTCGATGTTTAAAATTCTGCATTGGCTTTGGAAATCAAAATACAGAAAAACAAAAGATACCAAATCATATCTAAATACATTCATTTTCCTTTAAAACAACGTCTTTGGTTAAAAAAATTATCAATACAAACCTTTTCAAAGGGTTTCATTTCCGAAATTCACTTCCGCGATTTAAAAAAAAATATGCATTGGCTTTGAAAAATAAAATACGAAAAAACAAAAAATACGAATCATATCTACTATACATTTTCTTGAAAAACCACATCTTTGATTTTTAAAAATATTATTATTAATGCTTAAAAAAAAAATATGTTTCCGAAAGTCACTTTAGAATTATCGTTTTTTATCTGAAATGTTTAAAAATCTGCATCGGCTTTGGAAATCAAAATATGAAAATACAAAACCATAATTACATACATTTTCCTTTAAAACAACATAAATATGAATATTAATTCTTTCAACAAAAGAAATTTGCAAAACCCACGTTCACAAATTTTATTTTTTCTGCAATTTTAAAAAATAAGCATCCATTTTACAGTTCGAAATACGGGAGTAGAGCGGTGTTGAATTCAAGGGGTAGCCCGGGGGGGGGGGGGGGGGACATCCCCCCGGAGCATTGAAATGCCCCCCCCCCCGGAAGATTTGAAATTTTATGCTTTTAATGGTTAAAAAGTGCAATCCCCCCCCCACGGAAATTTACAATGTCCCCCCCCCGGAGCCACAGAAATCTCTCCCGGAAAAAAGTGTCTGAATTCAACACTGGAGTAGAGAGAGAGGACATTTTATATTATTTAGGTTTTCTCAGGAATTTTTGATCAGAATTGAAAGCTTGATATACCTAAAAGTCAGAAATTAAACAATAACCAGGGGCTCTTGGTTCGTTTGGATAGATTTTCATTTAAAAATATAAAATCATGCAAATTCAAGGGTGTACACTGCCAAAGGCAGTGGGCCATCCCAACAATAGGTTTGTTTGGTAGGATTTTTGTTTAAATATATAAATTCATTCAATATTGATAATATGTAAGGTTATTGTCACGAGCCCAGGCTTTGCTGGTCTTTCATTTAAAAATATAAAATAAATATATATATATATATATATATATAAAACAAAGCACAGCCAGTGTGCAATGCCAAAAGCAGCGCCAACATTAAGATCGTTTTTAGAAATTTTTGTTTAAATAGTATATTAGGTAAATCATTCAACATTAATTTTAGATATATTTAAGGTTATTATGATGGGCTCAGGCAACGCTGGACGTATCAATGTAGTCTTCACTCTAGAAAAAAAAATTGCAGTGTGCAAGTCACTAAAAAGGACACTAGTCTGGTCAAGAAGGATATTATTCAAAGAGAAAATAAATGATTTCCTTTAGTTACAATAAAAAATGGTATGATGAGCAAAGTAACATTAATTTTGAATGAGTTTATGAATTAAAAATAAAAAGTACGTAATTAAATTACGACATAACTGAATAATTTCCAAAGTTTTTCCTAAAAAAATGGGAGAATTCTATAATTTTTGCAAGTTTTCGGGCACATAGGTTTAGAAATACTGTGGTATAGAGTATAGAGAAAATTTTCATTAAAAACCTCTGGGTTCAACAAGTGATGCATTTTACACTACACTTTTAAAAAAGGTAGGGTGCATTTTGCCAATTTTAAAAAAGGACAGGGCACTGCACCCTTAAAAAATTACTTGAGGGAACACTATGTATATGCCATATACATCTTATGCACATTAAGTCATATACAGCTATAAACTGGTGCCATATGACACATAATTTGCTGATAAATATTAGTCGCTTGGCAATCTTCGGGAGCCCTATATATTTAATAAGCTCCAAAAATTATAATTCTAAAGTTAAATATAATTAAAAGCCTTTGGGGCATTTCCAAAATTTGCTTACATATGCTGTCAAGAGGAAAAAGAAGAAAATTCAAACATACATTAATATTTAATGTTTAATTTGAGCGATGTATTATATAAAGAAAACTATATTAAATATTTCTAGCATTAAAATTTTTTTTAAATCAATAAAAATTGTCACTATATAAATCGATAAATGGATTAACGTGTCAAATCCATTACCAAACGTCAAGTCCGTTACTGCACATTTTTTTAATGTAGGGTACATGTGCCAGTAATGGACCACCTTCCAGTAGTGGGCCACCTTCAATATTTGTGGTTTATAAAAAAATAACCAATAAAAATTCAGCTTTTTTTATTTGATTAATATGATTTCTTTAAATTCTAGTTTTAAATACAATCATATCATAATATCAATTATCTATTATATTTTGTGGGGTGTCCATTACTGGAATTTAGGGTGTTTTGATTTATTTCTGTCATTTACAATTAAATTTTGATTCACATTGGGAAATGTGACTATGAGCATGGTTAAATATTGTTGGTAGATTAATATAATATTAAGAAATGTGGAACATAACAATTATAACTATTAATTAAAAAAATAATTTTTAAAGAAATTCCTTAAGGGTGTCCATTACTGGCACATCTACCCTATTTTAATATTAATAACATATTTTTACCATTCTATTGTTATTTTTCTTTCAACTAAGAAATAGAGATATTAATTTTCTTAAAATTCAATAATTTACATGAATATATATTGCTATTATTAGAAAAAGTTTTGTATAAATTTTATTTAAGTATTGTTAAGTATCATGTTCTGGAATTTAGGGATATAAGTCACTTCAAAGTAAGTTAATTTTTGAAACGTTAAAAAAATTTAAAGGTGACTATTTTCAGCAATTTTGGGAACAGATGTGTTACACTCACGCTAAAATGTAAACAAAAGATTGGCGACTGTTTGGTTGGCGCGATTTCCAAGACTGCGCCAAACGAATAACTTAATACAATGGCTAGGTTGCCATTAAAGGAAAAATCCCCTAAATTTGGCGACTTTTTTCTTTTTTTTAACCAATTAAATTTTATTTTTTTTTAGCGTGAGTGTAAAGCATCTAAGCCCAAAGTTTTTGTAAATAAATAAATACATACAATATTTAAAAATAATAAAAGCAATGGTAATACTTGTTACTATAAATATACTCTATTTAACACCTTTATACTTTATATACACTTTTAAATACTTTGACCATCGTTTATGAATGCTATTTTTTTTTTCTTTTACAATATATCTAATTTAATTTTAAGTAGTTTGAATTACCATTTCCAGATATTATAACTTTGAATAGAATATAAAATAAAATTTCAGGCTTTAAAATTAATCTAATTTACAAAAATTAGATCCTCTTATTTCCATTTTAAATATATGCATGCACTACAATAGTTCATTCAAGCTATGCATAAAATTTATGCAGTCATCATAAGCATTCTGAATGATCATTCATGCATACTTTATTTTTTCTCTCACACAGATCTTCAGTATTATTTTTTATAATAGATTTGCTTTTACTTTAAAATACTATCAAAAAATCTTAAATACATTAATTAAACCTTTAATAACATTGTGAAGGGAATGTTTTAAGATATTGTATGGTTTAGAAGCAAGCACGAATATAATTTTTGTTATATAATCCTATTGAATATCCATATCAAAAGCAATTTTCTTTAATTCTACCAGAACTAAAAATAAACTAGAAAGTAAATAAAAAATTCAGGAATGTCAAAGCTATACGAACTGTATAAATAAATATATAAATATACGATATAAACGAAATATATATACATATATATATATATATATTCAAATTTAAAATACTGATCATTCAGACAATTTATGCTTCCACCAAATGTTTATACATCAGTAAAGTAAAAATAATAAATATTTTCATGATCGATAAATTGCAAAGGAAAAGAAATTCACAATATGAAGAGAAAAAACAACTTACCTTTTAAATTTTGCATGGTCAGTTTTACCTGAAAACAGAAAAAGATTCAAATTAATATTTCCAGTAAATATTATTTTCTTAAAGTTTCTTAATACACAAAAATTGTGAAAATAAATTCATTTTAACAAGGAAATTTCGATCATGAAATACCTGAAACATTTGCAATTCATATAAGATTAGATTGTCCATACCTGGTCTTTAGCAGAGATAAATTAACTAAATATGACATAATATCACAGACAAATTATAGACGCGTAATGAATAAAAAAACGGGCCATAATCGTGATTGATATGTAAGCTCTATACTAAAAAAATAAATTATCCAAAACACACAACTTTCCAAGTCCCCATGACACAACACTCACAAATGATCGAGTTCCTTTAAAAACTAAAATAGAGCATACTCTTCACATCACTTCACATATATAATTCTGGAATGGTCTACTGAATGGCAATATGCAAGATTAAAAAATCATGAGTTTAAATGAGGATATTTCTATGGTTGTACGTCAAAATATATAGATAAGGAAGTGAATTTTTATAGCAAATTATATTTGCCGAACAAGATTTCTATCAAAAGTTGTAATTGAATTGCTAAGCAAAATCTCATAGCTACAAATATTTAATTATCTTCATTTTGACATTTTATTAGCTTACATCTGACCTGTGTACTTGGCGTCAAGCGCCCGCTTATAAGTAATCGTCAATCTATACAGGGACGAGATAGCACACACAAGGAAATTTATAACACAGAGAAATACAGCCGACAGCTCTACAAAGAGTGTGCAACGGAGCCAGCGGGATTCGAACCCGCTCCCACCTACACTCGTAAGCGATTAGCGGTGTGATGCCTTGACCACTCAGTCACGATGGGCCCAAATTATCTTCAAAATATTGCCGAGTTTTGTTATGATTTCGTTCTCTTTGCCAATCAAAAAAAGGCCATGTAATACTCTACATGGATTAATAAACTTTAAATTTAAATCTGCCAGAAATTTTTTACTCCCGTTTCATCAGCATTCCTTTCAGCTATAAGGCAATTGCAAAAGACGTCATGTTGGTGGTCGCACACTACAAATAGGCAGTTCTGATTGGTTTAACTACCCTGACCTCCAACTGAAGTACAATGGTTGACCAGCTGATTGCAACAGACGCTTTCAGTCGTGACGTCAATGATGACGTTTTGCTTGGAAACTGACTCCAAACAAATAGTTGCTATGTTGTATTTTCTATTATGTTTGTATATTATACCTAAATCTTATGATTATATCTTACGGCAAAGCGTTTTAATACATTATATGCAGTGGTAATATTTTCTACGATTTATATTTAATAAGAAATGACACATAGCAACCGTTTGTTTGGAGTCAGTATCCAAGCAAAACGTCATGACTGACGTCACACTGAAAGCGTCTACTTCCCTATAATATGCATTCCTGATCAATTTCAACGACGTGACCACGATCCTCCAGTTTGCATCCAACCAACCAAAATCGTTAATTTGTCTGCGAATATTATCACAAACCAATCAAAATCAACAAAACCAGCTAGCTCTCTAAGCGTTTTGCCCGTATTTTTCCGTTTCCCCAAAACAACTTAAATCGGCTCTAGACAAAAATTTTTTTAACAAAATTGTATTTTAAGATATATGTAAAATAAAGAGATATAAAGTGTATTTTAGAAACAAATGGGGAAATTTTTTTAAATTATTTTAAGTTTTACAAATATTTTTATGAAAATACAGGGAAGCCGCAAACAAATTTCCACTGGTTGCTAATGCTGCGTTTACACTATGGCTTATTAGGCCTATCAGGTCTGCGTGGTCTGTCAGGTCCAGGTATAAGAGGGTTTAAGAAGGTCTCTGTGGTCTGTGTGGCGTGGTCTAATGGTATGGAGTCGGCGGCATAGCCTGAAAACCGGGCCCCCGTGGCCGAGTGGTTAACCCCTTGGTTAGTGATGTTGAGTTTTAAATATCAGCTAAGTGACTATATAAGAATAAAGTAGTTTATTTACAAAAGAAGAACAGCTAGGTAAAATTTCTGGACTAATATACTACAGAAAATCTTAACCGAAACACCGGCACAGCAAGCACACATCGTTTTCTCTTTTTACAGTCCAAGTGACAACAGAACATAACGTTGCCAAACTGGCAAGACAAACTTGGTGTTGCCACAGACGTTAATAATTATTTCCCAACACACTCCCTTAATTATTAATTCAATTAAAAAACACTCCCTTAAAATCATACACATTTACAGACATAAAGTATTACATTCAAATCAAAAGAAATTTTTGTTTCTCCCCTCTTATACATGCAAAATAATCAAATCAATTTAAGTAGAGTACAATAACATATATATACAAACCTAGTAAATTTTAAATTCAAACAAACATATTACATTACCAATTTAGCTTTAAATTTTTCAAACTTGTTTGGTCCCAGTGCCTTAGTAAATACATCAGCAATTTGAATATCGGTTGGGCAATATTTTATATTAATTAAACCCTCATCCACTTTCTCTTTTATAAAGTAAAATCGTACATCTATATGTTTACTTCTTTTACTTGCAACCCCATTTTTAATTATATTTATGGCACTCTGATTATCTATATTTAAAGTTATAAAAATTTTATCATTTGTAATTTCCTCAATTAAAGTTTTGAGATAAATTAGTTCTTTACAACATTCAGCCGCTGCAATTTACTCTGCTTCAGTACTTGATATAGCCACTATAGGCTGTTTTCTCGAGCTCCAACTTACTGGACCTCCACAAAAATATATTATATATCCAGTGGTACTTCTACGAGTGTCAGGATCACCAGCATAGTCTTAGTCTGCATCACAATAGGCAATCAATTCTGTGTCGCTGCCACTTGTCGTATACACTACACCTAAGTCCTTGTTTCCCTTTAAATATCTTAAAGTTCTTTTGAGATTAGAAATATCCCAGACAGATGATTTTCTACATGGCGACTTCCATAAGCAACAGCGAAGGACAAATCAGGTCTTGTTCTACATGATAAATAAAGAAGACTACCAATAGCTTCTCGATAAGGGAACTCACTTTCTTTATCTTGAACACAGTTCACTGTTCCATTTTGTAACAGAGATGTACTTGTTGCCTTTGCATCCAACATTCGAAATCTCTCTAACACTTGTTTTGAATACGGTTCTTGATGGATTTTTAGTGTGTCATTATTTAGTTCTAAATTCATACCCAGAAATGAATGTGGTTCTTCATAAGTTACATCAAATTCCTTTTTTAATTTCTCTAGAAAATCAATCAATCTTGTATGATCACATCCAATTAAAATTCCGTCATCTACATAAATAGCTAATATTATGCCCTTGTCTTCAGTTATGAAAATGCACTGTTCACATTTAATTTGTACAAAACCACTTTCCCTCAAAAAATCTGTTAATCTTTTGTTCCATTCTACAGGTGCTTGTTTTAAACCATACAATGATTTTTGAAGTCTACACACCTTAGACCTGTCATCATATCCTTCTGGCATACTCATGTAAATCTCCTCGTCCAATTTCCCATACAAAAAAGCTGTTTTAATGTCAAATTTCATCATTTTATATTGTTTCTTCAATGCCAGTCTAAAAATAGTTCTCAATGGAATAATGCTTACTACTGGACTATAAGTTTCTTCATAATCAAGACCATATTTTTGTTCACAACCTCTCACAACCAAACGGGCTTTGTACTTGCCATTATCTTTAATTTTAAATATCCATTTGGTACTCAATATCCTCTTAGTTTTTACCGCATTTCTGTCAACCACTTGCCAAGTTTCATTTTTTTCTAAGGATTTCTTTTCATCCTCTATAGCTTCTTTCCACAATTCTTTATCATCTCCATTAATGGCCTCTTCATATGTTAGCAAAGCATAATCACCAAGGTAAACAGGAGGTTTCTTTATTCTTTTCCCTCGTCCAAATTCTTCAATGTTTTGATCTTCTGATGTCGTTTGTTTTATGTTGTCAGGATTTTCCTCATCTTCACTACCGTCATCTTGAAAATCAAAGTAGTTGAATGGTGATATCAAATCATTCAGTTTATCAACTTTAGGCTCAATGAATATCACATCCCTTGAAGTCTGTATTTTCTTAGTTCTTGGATCCCATAATCTGTAGTCATTTTCAGCATATCCAACAAAGATGAGCCTATTACTTCGACTATCCAATTTCTTCAGCCGGCCAAGTATTTTAGCACTAGCCGCCACTGGCGACCAGTTTGGTCGCCCTTAAATGTATGTTAAGCATTGTAACAAATTATTTTTATCATAATTTATTTTTTTCCTTAATCCCTCGCATAACTGGAAAAATCTAATAGATAAATCAAGAACTTTTGCGATCGCGGTAGCATTTCGCATATTTTTTGTTGTTATGTATTTCATCTTTCTTGACAAAAACCGCTTAACCCACTTAAGAATTTATGCTTCATGTCCGTTTGCTTATCACTTGCAATATGTTCGCTAATGCGGAGAATCTTAAACATATTTGGCGCAAAACAAAAATCGCGCCAGCCCCGGTGCGTCCGTGACAGCTGTTTCAATTTAAAATACATGACGTTCACATTTTTCATTTAAAATAGAAAATAGAAAAATAATAATTATCATAAATCAAAACATTTGATTTCAAATTAAAGTATCGTTTCTAATTTGCACGCGCAAAAAGTAAAAGCTGACAATTATTTTCGAAATTTGATCCATTAAATATTATTACATGAGTTCAACTTACGTCAAAAAAGATCCGGAAGTTGAGTTGTATGGAACAGAATTAAGGTAAACTTTGACTGTCTCACTGGTGCGGATTATTTTTTTTTACGCCAGGCAGCGATCCAAAAATTCATGGTTTAATATTTTAAACATTCACAACGAATGAATCTTTTTTCTTTGTTTACTTTCATATATAGAGAATTTTAACTGCGAACCTAATTTAAACTGAAGTTATTGCAGAATGCATACATAATTGAACGTAAGTCATCTCTCAAATATTAATTTATTTTGAACGATCTTTCTAAAAATGTAATTTTTATGCAGTTTTATTCGCAAAAATAATTTTGAATAAAAATGGCCGCCGGGCATATGAAAAAGTGAAACGGACATCCCGGAACTGTTGATGACAGTCACATGACTTACGGTTTTATTATATAGATAAGCTACACTACCAAATATTTGTAATCTTGACAAATCTGGTTTCTTTTGGAACCACATTTCAGCGGGAGTAACACTTATAGACTCTGTTGGGCTTCTGTTAAGGAGGTAGGCTGCAGTTCGCAATGCTTCACCCCACATTTCTTTCTCGACTCCTGAATCAAAAATTAGAGCTCTGACTTTTTCAAAGAGTGTTCGATTCAGTCGTTCCGCTTTTCCATTAAGCTGTGGTGTATGTGGAATGTTATAATCCAAAACAATCCCTTTATATTTGCACCAGTTAACTAGCTTATGAGAAACATATTCTCCTCCATTGTCACAGCGTAATTTAGTGACCACTTAGCTTCGACTTCTTCAATATATTGTTTAAGAACATCTGCAACTTCAAATTTGTTCTCTAATAGAAAGACCATGACAAAATGAGTATAATCATCCAAACATGTTAAGAAATACCTTTTTCTGTCCCATGTACTCACTTCTATTGGGCCACAAATATCGGTATGGATCAGCTCTAATGGTCTAGTTGCTCTTGTTCTTTGCGATTTAAATGGAAATCTAGTCTGTTTGGCTTTAAGACAAATATCACATGGATTTTCTATCATTTTAATGTCGTCATATTTTAGATCTATGCCATTTGAATTTTTCAATAATATTTTTATATATTTACTACTTAAGTGTCCAAGTTTTCGATGCCACAAAGTTGGATTTTTCGGCTCACAAATCAAAGCCTCATTTTGTTGATTTAAATCTATTTCGTACAGTCCTTTATTGTTTTTATATCCCTCCAAAACAATTTCTCCATCTTTTGAAATTTCTACTTTATCTTCAATAAATTTTACCTCTCCATTATTTTCTGTAATTGCATTAACAGATAATAGGTTTTTACTCAGCTGTGGAACATAGAGTATATTTTGTAATGTGCAACTATCAGTTTCTATTGTACCAAAACACTCAGCTTTCATTACTTCAGATTTCTTTGCTAATCCAATTTCAGTAGAAATCTTCACAGGATTTTTCAGCATTATTTTATTATTTACCATATGGGAAGAGGATCCTGAATCTACCACAAATTTATTAACTAAAGAAGTATCTCTAGATTCTTGAGCAAAAAAAGATACAGCTGGTTTTCCATTTTTACGAAAATAACAGCCTTTTTCAGAATGATTATCTTTCTTACAAATGCTGCACCGAGGACGATTATTTTTACCTTTATTACAATCCCTAGCCAAATGAAATTTGCTGCCACATTTAAAACATCTCTGTTCTTTAACACTTTTTATTGGATTTTTACTTTTACCACATGATCTTGCCAAATGATCAGAACTGTTACACTTGAAACATCTTCTCTCCAATATTTTGTAAGCAACTGGCTCCTCATTCTTTTTTACATTTTTTATACATGACTCTTCATTCAATAATCTTGCTGTTAAATTCTCTAAGGTTTTTTCTTCTGTGTTAGTAGAGTCCCAAGCACTTCTAAAATGCTTATACTGTTCTGGAAGTGTGGATAAAATTTTAGATATAACCATTTCATTATCAATTTGTTTATTCAGGGCCTTCAGTTTAAAATCAATATTTTCTAATCTGCTTATGTGTGTAGCGATATCGGTTTCTGCACTAAAGCTGTAGTTAAAAAAATCTTGTAATAAAGTACACTTTTGTTGTTCTGTTTCTCTTTCAAAAATACTGCATAACTTCCTGTACATGTCATGTGAATTTTCGCAATTCAAAATATGCATCATTACCTTCTTATCTATAGTTGTTACAATTATCTGTTGAGCTTTAGCGTCTTTCTTTTCCCACAACTTAACATCTGCCGGTTGGCCTTCTTTTTTTTCAATTCCATTTACAACGTCGAGCAAAGAGTTTGATTTTAATATTATGCTTACTTGAAATTTCCAGAGCGCGAATGAACTTGAGTCACGAAGCCTTTCAACGTGAGAAACATCTTCATACATATTAGTCATTTTGTTTTCTTTTTTAGCGGTTCGAATTTTACAACAGAATCTTCGTTTTTACGTTACTTCTATTTGTTATTAGTCACTAGCCCGATTCGCAACCGCACTCGGCTACCATGTTGAGTTTTAAATATCAGCTAAGTGACTATATAAGAATAAAATAGTTTATTTACAAAAGAAGAACAGCTAGGTAAAATTTCTGGACTAATATACTACAGAAAATCTTAACCGAAACACCGGCACACATCGTTTTCTCTTTTTACATTCCAAGTGACAACAGAACATAACGTTGCCAAACTGGCAAGACAAACTTGGTGTTGCCACAGACGTTAATAATTATTTCCCAACAAGCGACACGTATACGTGCCGCAAAAGATGCTCAGAGTCTTCGATTATTCCCACCAGTTATTTTTTATTGTAATTGCCTTATTTAATCATAGCATTTTTGCGATTCAATTAGGTGAAAATTTCTGTTTTGAAAAATCAGTGGTAAAAGATTAAAAATTCCGTAAAGGACACTCGTCACGAAGGAGTTTAGACACCATTCCGTTAATCGTTTGAAAGCGTAGGAGTCAGGTCGGCCGGTTCGACTTCCGTCTGCTCCATTGCACACACTTTGTGGAGAACCTGGTTGTAATTCTCGTTTGTGCTGTAAATTTCCTTGTGGCTATCTCGTCCTTGTATATTGACGATGACTTATAAGCGGGCACTTGATGTCAAGCACACAAGTCAGATTTATGTTCTCAATAAAACAAACAAAACAATAGCCTGAAAACTGATTAAACCTAATCAAAGGCTTAAAAAAAACAGGCTGCTGCACTACGTTACTTTTTTGGACCGCTTGAATCACGTGATGATCTTTTCGTGATGCAGGTGCATGAAAAACACGAATGCAGTTGCACGAAAGATTATCATGTGACTCTAGCGGGCCGAAGAGAACCAAATGTGAAACGTAGAGCGGCAGCCTGTCTTTTTCGTTAGTCTTAAAACTGATCAAACAGGAAGTTGGAAGTTCTAAGAATGGTCATAATCCTAACACACATAGGTATACGCAAACGTTTCTTTGATATGTAAAAAATGTAATACGTTCTAATAAGGAAAAGGTATGTTAACAAACAAACACTTCCTTCAACTGATCTAGTTGCTACATTTTTGCCTTAGCGATCATTACCCAGATAACAATTTTTTATTTTTAAAACATTTTTCTAACCTTAACGTGTAAATGACTAGATGCTTTTTAAAGGCTTTGTCTGAAAGGTTTGCAAACATTGTAAAAAGGATTATAAAAGGTTGCTAGTTGACACAATCTGAGGTACTTTGCAAGTGTCAACCGGCTAGGACAAGCATACCAAAAGGTAGAAATCTAAGGCTAGTTACAGTATTTCTTATTAACCATTGTAACAAGAATTACAATCAAAGGTAGATAATAATGCTTTTATTATAAGCAAAATATAGGAAATGAGAAAGGTTTTGATTAATCTGTTAGTTTTAAATCTTAATTGACAGAGGTATTAGATTTTCATCAAAATAACCTGACTTAGAAATTTTCTTTGTTTCTGTGGGAAACTAAATTTTAGCTTAATTTTTATATACTGAAGAAAAAAATGGAAAATAAGGATTTTTATTAGGCCACATTATATTTAAAAAGTCATAGTAAGTTACATATTTTAATTAATATATTTCTTTTTTTCCTTTGCTAAAATTCCTTTCCTATGTAATTGCTAAAATTTGAATATATTTTATTTTTTATATTTTAATTAATATATTGCTTCTAAAAAAATATTAATTGTTGATAACATTAAAATTTTTTAAATCTAATATGCATTTTGTTAGAATGAACTGTGAGAATTAATTTTACAGAAGTTTTCTAACTTTTGTTTTGCACGAAACTAATTAAAACTAATTAAAATAGATAACTTATTATTATTTTTTTTGTATCTCTTACCATTAATCAGTTTTAAAAATAAAGTCTGAAATATATCGGGGATAATATTTTCCTTTTAAAGTGAATTCGGGCAACAAGAAAATTTGTATATTATATTTTTGTTTAAGCCCTACTACATTATCCTGAAAGTTTCACGATAGTTTAAATGTCTGAGTTTGGAATTGTTTATGTGTTGGTTTTTATGTTGTCTTTACTTTTGTGTTTTTATATTTGGAAAGTGATAATGGTCAGCCCACTATCAATTACTCTCATTTATTAGTTGATTGACAAACTGAAGTAAGTTAAACATTACTGCATAATTTAATTTCATAAAGATTTAAGAACTTCATTTAAGAACTATAATAAAACCAAATTTTGGTGTTTATATAATTACTGAGAAAAATTAGAAACAAATATGCAATTTCTATTTATAATATTTTCTATATCATATGCATATTACCTATTTGTTTATTTTTAGTCTACTTTAAGCATGTTTTCATTTTACTTAATACAGAAGAACAATAATTTTTCAGAATGATTTATCTCTGAATTAAATCTGTTGCTGCTCCGTAATTAAAAATAAATAATAATAATCGGTTAGCATTATTTAGACTTTTTTTAAATTTTCCCTTTTTTCTTTAAAATATAAACCTTCATTTTCAAAATCTTTCATAATTATTAGTATGTATATTGAAACGTCAAAAATTTAAATAGTTTGATTTCATTAAAACTCATTTTTTTAAATTTCATGAAAATAAAATGTATTAAACAAAGTAATAAAAATAACAATACTTTAAAATATTGCAGCAACACATACAATAAAAATGTGCTGAAAGTGCTGCTTCTGAAAGTTGCTTCTCATTACAGGGTGGCCACATACCTTACTGACATGGTACTGATGATTGTTTATTGTAAGTATTTTGCTTTCTTTGTACAGTCATATATTCGGACAAGATGCACGTTTCAGAAAATCAACCCCTTGAAACACCCTGTATACACCCTTTCAAATTTTTTTTTAATTAAATCTTTTTGAACATACTGGCAATACTATTTTTTGCCTCTTAATCCACAATCACACGTAGAGTTTCATTTACATGCCTATTTCTTCTTGGACCTTAAGTTTTGTCCACAAGTGTACTAATATATGTAAAAAAAAAAAAGAAAACTCTGCAGCTCTCCCCAAAACGAAAATTGGATGAAAAGTATTCGGGAATGGTTCAAGAAAAAGTAGCTACGGCCTGTGTGAACTTGGTGGACGCACTGCCCTGCTTCCAGATACTAGTAGAGTAGTAGACATATAACAACGCAAAGTAAGTTAAAAAAAATAATTAATCAATTTGAAAAAAAAAATGTTTTCCACGAAGTTTTAACATTAACTAAGACACGAAAATATTACTGATATCCTTGAGACTAATATTATGAAATAATATTTATGTCTGATCATTGTTTGTAAAAACAACAACAAAAAGAAACATAACAGATATCCCCTTTCAGAGATATTTAGACAGATTCGTTGATATTTAAATCTGTTTCAATAGCATAAATAGCTACCGTCAATAGCGCAAAAAACTTATTTGTACTGATGTAAGTAGCTATTTACTTTATTGAAACCGGTCTGCAATTATATGCGATTTACTTTGGTGCTTAAAACGTGGTTGTGATAATTATACGGCATATACCATATTTTTTAATATTTTAAATTTATCCTTATATTCATACAATTTTATGTTTGCACATACAGGTTGTTTTAAAATAAATGACCCAATTACAAATGACCATAACTTCAATGTAAAACGTGATCAAAAGAAAAGCTTTAAACATAGTACAGAAGGAAGGCCAAACTTTTGTTTGCATATTTCATAACCATTCTAAGTGGTTTATATTAGCCACATAGAAAACATCCAAGTGATAGTCCATTTCCCGCCAGACATTGTGAATGCATTATACATGACTCTTCCCTTGTGGCTGTTTTTATTTATGGGGTTATGCAGGGCTACACTAGATACCGGGCTTGCTCATTCATTATCATGACGTCACAAAAGGTGGCTGACCGCGACGAAAGACATACAGCGATTGGCACAAAACGATGGGCGCGTCGCTTTGTACCAATCGCTGATCACGGCCAGCCACTATTTGTGACATGAGAGTGAATGAGCCATCCCGGTATCTTGGATATGCCTTCTTTGTTTACAACAGTGAACAGACTGAAGTTGCACGTAGAGACTCGAGACTAACGAAAAAGACAGGCTATCGCGGTGCATTCCACTTATCTTTTTTACAGACCGCTAGAGTGACGGGATGCTCTTTTCGTACACCTACATTGGTGGATTCGAGCATCACGTGACTCCCGCGGTCTGTAAAAAAAGATACGCGTAAAGCACCGCGGTAGCCTTTCTTTTTCGTTAGCCTCGGTAGAGACTACACTGACGTCACTGTCTATACGAACATGCTTCTATCAAGTGTGAAATGGACCACCTCATGGATGTTTTCTGTGTGTCTAAAAGTAGCTACTTAGAACAGTTATGAAAAACGCAAAAATAAAAAATAAAAACAAGAACAAAACTTCAGTTTTCTTCTGTATTGTGTTTTGCTTCTTTGCTTACAACGAAATTATTGTCATTTATAATTAGGTCATTCTTTCAGAAATATCCTGTATATTAATATTTATGTTTTACATTTATAATTAATGTTTGCTTCTACATTTTAAAAGTGAGCATTTATTGTCAAGTGTGTATGGCTCCTGGCCGGTCAACGATAGGAATTGTTTTTTACACCAGCAGATGAAGAATGTATTCACTAGATATTGTTTTCACTTGCACTGATAATTATAACACACTGAATAAAATACGAAATTGATTTATCTAAATCAAAAGTTTCCAAAGACCCGCAATACAGCTGGTTGAACAAGATAATGCATCCGACACGTATCTACTATGTACAGGGTGGTCTTAAAGAAACTTTGACGATATATCGAACTCTAGCGGCCGGGCCGGTCCGTTCAACCGATCGAGATGAAATTTCAGATACAGTTATTCACAGGTAGAGTTGCAAAAAACCCTCAGTTTTTGATGGACGGGAATAAACCCGGGAATTTTCGGGAATAAACCAGGAATTTTGGGGAATATTGGAAATTTTGAAGGAGATTTGAAAGTAAACAAATCTAGTCATTTTCAATTTTATTTTTAAGAAATTTCAGTCACTGTTTTGAAAAGTTTAAAATAGGTTTTTCATTATAAATTCACAAAACTTAGAATTTTGTACTCTAAGTTTTTATAATTTATTATAACTCATTCGCTTTGCAAAAATGGTGGCTGGGAATTGATAAGGATTTAAATGGTTCTTTAAAAATTAAATTTTTTAAATTTCTGTTAACTGGCATATTTGCTATCCAGGCATACTCTATATTAATTTTCTTGTGAGATAGTGTATTGATTTCTTTTAGTTTTGTTCGTTTTCTTTTTTGTTTACATTGTCTGAATCGGAGAACAGGGGTGATGTTTATATTCATATGAGGCAAGATGAATCTGTCATCTTCCTCTCGAACTTTTTACTGATCCACGATTAAAATATCTACTTACTTATGTTATTTTAATTTCTCTTACTTAATATTTCTGCAGCTTAAGCATGTATTTCGCTAGTTTTCATGTAAACTGTGCTATTTTTCTGTATTTATGGTATTGGTTTCGTTTACAAATAAAAAAATTCCATTCATTCTAAAACTCTCTGAAAACTCCCGGGAATTATTAATATTTCCCTCCCAAAAAACTCGGTTTATTCCCGGCAATAAACCGGGTTTTTTCCACCCTTTGCAACTCTATTCACAGGTATGAGCTCGGTATTCTGTGAACGGCAACAAATTGGCGCTCACGGTTACGGTTATAGCTACAGAAACTCGAAATTTTCTAATAGAAACGCCCTTTTTTTCCATCGCAAAATGCTCAGCGTATTCGAAAACCCTAAAGAGCATTGGAACGGTACGTGTATCGCAATAAACGGACGCGTTATGCACGCACAAAAACAACTCTACGAACGGAAAAAAACACGATCAGGGCGCAAGAAGGAAATTTGCATATGACAGAAGCAAAACACCAATCACGGAACGCCGTTCGCCAGATAGTCAGCGTAGAAAACGGAAAAAAAGTTGGGTGGAAATGTTAGTTCTTCAGTGGGGAGCTCGCACATGCCGATGAAATGACTCTTCCAGCGAAAGTTCGTGGTGAATTGGTAAAACTCTATTATCAAAATGGGATGAATGCTGCGAAAACCTTGCGTCTTTACCTTCGAAACCATCGCCAAATGCGTGGCCCATGTAGCCCGCAAGCTCTTCGTGATTTAGTAAAGAAATTCGAAGAAATTGGCTGCACCTGTGATAGACCGCGATCCGGATGACCAACTGTTCCTGAGGATACTGTTATGGAAGTGCATCACATACTGACTACCAGGACACATGCAAACTGCAAGAGGTGCATCTCGTGTATTGGATATACCGAAATCAACGGTCCTAAAGCAACTGTGCTCTGTAATCCGCATGTTTCCTTACCGGTACCAGCGCGTCCAGATGTTGGAAATAGGGGACCATCAACAACGTATAGACTTTGCTAATGAATTTCTTATCCGATATGATGGAGATAGCGACTGGCCTCTTCGCATATTATGGACGGACGAGGCACATTTCACCGTAACTGGCAACGTCAACACCAAAAATTGTGTGCACTGGGCAGACATGAATCCGCACGCTGTGGCACCAGTACCTTTATACAACGTCAAAGTTACTGTGTGATATGGCATTGCAGGCACAATTATTCTCGGGCCGTACTTCTTTGAGGAAGCGACACCAACGGGATTTGTAACTTGCTCTGTAACAGGCTACCGCTATACGGCAATGCTGCAAAATTACGTCATACCAGAATTGCTATAGCGAAATGCACTGAATGACTTCTTTTGGATGCAAGATGGTGCACCTTCACATATAGCGAAGTCTGTTTGCAGGGTCCTGGAACAGCATTTTGGCGACCGTGTCATCTCACGCCATTTTCCATTTCCGTGGCCTCCGCGATCCTCCGACCTCACTCCTATGGATTTCTGGTTCTGGGGATATCTCAATTCTAGAGTGTACATATGCAATCCGGAAACTTTGCCGGATTTGAAAGATTCTATCAAACGTGAGATTGCAAACATCCCTCATGCGATGTTACGTTCGGCTGTATTGTCCACAGTCGCCCGCATGCAATGTGTGTAATTGCCTGTGATCAAAATAAAAGTTTTCTTTTCTCCGATCTGTGTTGTAATCAGTGATTAGTGTACTGACTCTGTGTCATATGCAAAATCGTGTTTTTTTTTTTTTTTTTTTTTTTTTTTTAACCGTTCGCAGAGCTGTTTTTTGTGTGTGCATAACAAGTCCGTATCTTGCGATACACGTACCGTTCCAACGCTCTTTAGGGTTTTCGCATGCGCTTAGCATTTTGCGACGGAAAAAAATGGGCGTTGCCATTTGAAAATTTCGAGTTTCTGTAGCTATAACCGTAACCGTGAGCACCACTTTGTTGCCGTTCACAGAATCCCGAGCTCATACCTCTGAATAACTATATCTGAAATCTCACCTCGATCGGTTGAACGGACCGGCCGTTAGAGCTCCATATATCGGCAAAGTTTTTTTTATGACCACCCTGTATATAAAAAATACAAGCGAAAATTTCGTTCAGACTGATTATAACTCGAGTTCTGCTGAATGGATTTTGATGGAATTTGCACTGTTAGATGATTATTTTTCAGGGAAGGTTTTAGCATATAATATATCGTTCTACGTAGATTACCTATAGAATTATGATGGAAAGTTATGTTATTTTGAACGAAAAGGTTACCTAGATTAATTTTAACACAATTATTTCAAATTGGTAAATAAATCATACAAGTAGTAATTTTTCCAACTGGACGAAAAATGTCCGGGCCAGGATTCGAACCTGGGATCGCTTGGCTGAAGCCGCCACGCTTCAGCCTTAATAATATCTATCGCCTTCAATAATATCTTTTCTGTTGAGCTGATTAAAATATCAGACCAGATTCTCTGATCAATAGGGTTAACTGGATGAATTATGCACTCCAGATTCAACCGGGATAGCTCAGTGGTAGAGCGTGGCGGCTTCAGCCAAGCGATCCCAGGTTCGAATCCTGGCCCGGACATTTTTCGTCCAGTTGGAAAAATTACTACTCGAAAAAGTTACCGTTTGTCATTTTTTGGCGATCACTATCGTTCTTGAAAGAATTGAAACGGCTATATCATTCAGAAAATAATATAAACACCTCAAAAATAAAAGAAAAAATTTACTAATTTTATTTAAAATAAAAAAGCAAAACAGTTTTGATGAAAAATAATGTTACAAAATGAAAATATTTAATTTATACATGAAAGGGAATGTTCGTAAGGCTTAAAAACTTATTCAATGTGAAATATGGCAGTTGAAACCATATTTGGCGATTTATCATAATATTTAATTTATACATGAAAGGGAATGTTCGTAATGCTTAAAAAATTATTCAGCGTGAAATATTGCCATTGAAACCATATTTGGTGATTTATCGTTTGCATCTGGTTAAGAAAAATGCATCTGGAAACTTCATTAGATAAAATCTGAGTAACAATTTTATTTTTGATTTGTTCTTTATTTTTTAATTTATTTTTTATTTTTATCTAACTCCTGCATCATGTAACTTACAGAAGAAACTATAGAAGATGAAATTATAAAAATGACTGTAATTGTGAGTCACGTGTTATTTGTTTATTTACGATTTTGATTTTACTTTTGTCGCCAAACAATTTGATTTTAAGCCGAAAAAGGCATAAACATGGCATCGATCACAATAATGGCACAATAATGCATGTTCACAATAATGGCACAATAATGCATGTTCACAATAACGGTATTTTTTCAAGTGTACGACAACATTTTTGGAGCAATTTTTTATATTCAAATGTAAATTATATAAATAACAGTTAATATAAAAATTGAGTCAAATATTTAAATTTTAGTGTAAATGTCTGCCACACATTAATTATTAACACACATTTAAAAACAATTTCAAAATTTATTTCTTTTTAGTTTTCTTTGCATATCTTGTCTTCTTTTTGAAGGTTTTAAAAAAAGATATTGAACTAATCTTCTGTAATCGGGTCATCCGCAAATTGACGTATTTATTATATTGTTGGAAATTTCGTTTATATTTGAAGGGGGCTTTGGATGGTGAATCCGATTGTAGCGAATTTGTACTCAGCGATTAGTAAATTTTTCATTTTTCATTATGAAGCAAACGGACAAAGGAATATTTACTATTATATATTTTCCATCTGCAGTTATTTTACTAGCACTAAAAAAGAAATTCTTGCGACGTTCGAAAAATACAGGGTGGTTAAAATTAAACTGACGGTACTCAGAGGCTCATAACTCTGGTTCTACTGAACAGATCCGAATGAAACTTCAGATATATGTTATGTAGATCATGCGGCCTAGATTTTCGTTAAAAAAAAGTTTGAAATTTCGTTATCAGATGGCTCTGTACTCTAAAAATCATATGAAATGAGTAGTTAGCGCAATTTCGCTATAAAAGCGGAAAGTATTGTTCAAAGAAATCATTCGTCCGCCGTGAACATGCCGCTGAACAAGAAGGAACGCGCCTTGATCGTAAGACTTTTTTATCAGAATGAGAGCAATACTTCGGCAGCCCTCCGTGCTTATCGACGGATGAAAAACTTAAGAAGAGGACCCATGTCCGTAAATGCAGTTAAATGCATGATTCATAAGTTTGAGAAAACTGGTTCTCTGGATGTTGCACCGGGAAGAAGACGACGTGCAACTGAGTCGGCGATTCTGGATTAAGTTGCGATTGCAACAGCTGAGGCATCTGCAAATTCTTCAAATGCTACTGTAAGTAGCCGCTCAATAGCACGAGCATTGGACATTCCATGGGCAACCGTGCGCACGATTTTACTAAAAAATCTGAAGCTCTATCTTTACAAGATGCATATCGTGCAACAGTTGAAACCGCAAGATCACTCTGTGCGTCTTGATTTTGCATTGCGTTTTCTGGCGAGGATGCAAGTGGATCAGTACTGGCCATCGCACATCTTATGGACAGAAGAGGCTCATTTTCACTTAGATGATATGCTGTGAACACCCAGAAATGCCGCATATGGGGTTCCACCAATCCTCATGCCGTGCAACAACAGCCACTACATTCCCCATACGTCACGGCTTGGTGTGGATTCACAGCGAATTTTATTTTGGGCCCGTATTTGTTTGAGGAAGTCACAATGAACGGGTTTGTTAGGCGTACAGTAACAGGTGACCGATACAGCAGACTCCTGGAGAATCATGTTGTCCCGGCGTTAAGTCAAAGATGCTGTTTGACTACCACAATATTCATGCAAGATGGAGCAACTGCTCATACGGCGAGATGTGTAAAGAATGTAATTCAAGCCAACTTCTCTGATGAACGTGTCATCTCGCGTACATTATCGATTTCCTGGCCAGCAAGCTCACCAGATCTGAACCCATGTGACTTCTGGCTGTGGGGTTTTCTTAAAGATCATGTTTATCAAGGATGTGTAACTAATTTAGTGACTTGAAAGCTAGCATCGTACGCTATGTCTCCCTCATTCCTACTGATATGTTGCGTGCGGCCGTTGATAACGCGGTAGTACGCTTTCAGCATACTGTTGACCGCTAAGGCATTCACATAGAGCACATAGGTGCGTAAATAAATAAAATATTCCGTTATTCTTTGAGTTTTGAATCATTATCTTTCATTTTACATTGTTAAAACGCCACCCGGTGTCAAAATTTGAATTTTTTTAACCTCGCCTGCATGATCTACATAACATTAATCTGAAGTTTAATTCGGATCCGTTCAGTAGAACCGGAGTTTGATGCCTCTGAGTACCGTCAGTTTAATTTTAACTACCCTGTACTTTGAAATACCAATGGTGGCCAAAGAACCATATTTGCTGATTTATCATATTAGCCTAAGTAAGAAAAAAAGTACCTGGAATTCATATTAGATAAAATTTTGATTATTATAAAGCAATTTAGGCTAACGCACAGCCCTAGCCGCTAAACTTTGTGACAAATTAACCGATCATGTACATTCTGGGGTTTATTTAGACAAGAGACTGAAGAATAATGTCATCTTGAAAATAAAAGAAATAGCAAGCCTATTTATTTCTCCAAGTTATTATGCTCATTAGAGACAGCAGGGTGGCTAGTGGTCAGGGAAAAATACAGTAAAGAAATGATAATTACCAGTATATTCTTATAGAAAAATTCAAATTAATTATTTGATCGAACAATCAAGATAAATTTTTCTATAAGAATATACTGGTGTTTATCCCTTTTTTTGACTGTATTTTTCCCTGACCACTAGCCACCCTGGACAGGCACAAAACTCTTTGGTTCAAGTATTCACAAAAAAGATCATTACTAAAAATTTTGCATAACTAACTTTATATATCATTCTCAAGGAGTTTTATTGGTGAAAGATCTATAATCGACAGCAGTTTGACATTATTTAATTGAACGTAGTTTGGCGTGTAATTAACTTCGTTTTGTAGCTAACTCTGGTACATTTGTAACTATATTGTTGCATAAACTTCTAATGTTAGACTTCAAACTTGGCTGTGGACCCCATTACGGTAGTTTAGGAATATTTTATTTGATGTATATCAGAGGATTATTTTTTTACCTGACTCAGTTAGCGTGCTTTTTTTTTTCAGGTTAATGGTTACATGATTGCAACTGGTATTTTAAATGAAAAGGCAGTGAAAATAACGTTAATTTAATTTTATTCAAACAAATCAGCTTTGAAAACCCACTTTTTATGATTCAAATTTCTTCTAAACACTGTTCTTTGTGTACGAATAATTTATAACATTTTTCACTGTATATACGCTGCTGGAATCCAAAGATAGAAAACTGTAGTAGATTTGCTATGGAAGATGACATATTACGAAATATAATGTAACGTAGAGTGAGAGTGTATTTAATCTACCAGAGTCATACATAGCACCAAGCTGAAATGCCTGGAGTTCAAGTACTAACAAACGAAAATGAATAACCCTAACATTATTTAAGTTAAGAAGAGGGAGGAAGAATGGAACAATAAAAAATAGTTGCAATAATCGCCAACAGGTGGCGCTACGAGGTCTGTCGGTGCAAACGCCATTGTGTACCGTGGAGGTGTCGCGAACCTCAATGACTTTGAAGATTGCATATCACAACATGTGAGAAACATCACTTTTAATGCATTACATTCCGCAGTTGAGCACGTCGTGCACCGTCTGGATTGTGTCCTCCAGCACAATGTCCATATGGAACCTGAACTTGATCGACACCGCCATGCAAAACCGTAACCACATTCACTGTGACACTTTCCAATAAATTGCGTTTGTCATCTGGTTAATTCTTTGTTGTTGTCTTAAACATTACATTTCACACTGAAAAATGCCATCTGTCGGCAATTATTGCAATTATTTTTTTATTGTTCCATTCTTCTTCCTCCCCTCCTCGAATAGTATAATTGTACCGATTTTGGTTTCATTCGTGTTATTCCTTTAAGCTACGGATAGCTCCAAATAGAGATACTTATATTATAACCACCCGGTATATCAATGTCTTTAAATTATGTTTAGCACACATTTATTGCGCAAAGAAAAGGAGTTACAGTTTAATTTAATGCATCCCATTGTGATGTTGAATATTTTCAAAATTAATGATCTTCATTGATCAAAATGATACACTGAAAATTAATCTTTTCTGATGATAATTTTTAGTGCTTTACGATGAACTGTATTTCAAGAAAGATGTATCAGTAGGATTTGATCGTAAGCACAAAAAAATACGAATTTTTGATAAAGCCATCATAGAATGGGCAATTTTACATATCATAATGAAAAACCAGTCAAATTAATAGATGCAATAAACAGTTTGTAATCATGCCTTTCCTACATGATTAATTTTAATTGTTGTACTTTCTGCTTTTTTTTTTTTTTTTTTTTTTTTTTTGAGAAAAAAAATCACTGTTTTATAATATAATTATTTTACTCAAAAAATGCAAGAAATGCCATAGGAATTTTGCCCCGAAGGTCACAAATTTTTACATGTAGTACACGTAAAATAGGGGTTTTCGGAGACAACTGATGGTAGTTCGCCAAAAATTGGGAAGAAGGACCTAGAAATAGAGATCAGCTAACTCCCCATAAAACAGAGATGTTTTACCCCTTTTTTTTTTGGGGGGGGGGGCATTTTAACTAAGGGAGAGGGGGAAACTCAACTTTTTATAAGTAGGTCAAGTAAGGTATCGTTTATTATGTATGTGTTAATGCTGAATCGAATGATACCATTTTCAAGTCGATACGATCATTTGTTACAAAGTTACGCCAGGGTTTTATGACTAAAAAGTCAAAAATTATACTTTAGTGCAAGTAAAATAGGGATTTACAGTAACAACTGGTGGCCACATTCATGAAAATTTGGTAAGAACTTTGTTTTCACACTAGAAATGAAGATTCGATGAGCCCTCCAAAAATAAAATTGTTTTACTATGGTTTGGGGGTGGTGGCAAAAGGGGCATTTTAATTCGGGAGGGGGGGGGGGCTCATTTTTTAAAAATAGGTCGAGTAGGGTATTGTTTACCCTTTACTTTATATTTCTGAATCGAATGGCACCGTTCGAAACTCGATACAATCACTTGTTACAAAGGTACGGCAAATTTTATGAATAAAAAATCCAAAATTATTTTTTACAACTTTGGAGCACAACTTTATTAAATTTATTTTACGTCCACAACTTCGAGGACCTTGAAAAAAAGGCTCATATGACCCTGATTTTGATTATTGTTATGTTGAGGACATTTAATAAGGTTAAGATTATTCAACATGATATAAAGAACATGCTTTGAAACTCATAATAAGTATAATAAAGTGGTGCTCTCTCATAAAGTATAATTTTGCACTTTTTATTCATAAAATATGTCGTGATTTTGTAACAAGTGATTGTATCGACTTGCGAATGGTGTCACTGGATTCAGAATTAAAAAAATACATGGTAAACAATATCCCCACTCAATCTATTTAAAAATAAAAAAGTTGAGTTCCTCTCCCTCCCGGGTTAAAATAACCCCCAAACCATAGTAAAACAACTTTTCTTTTTTTTTTTTTGTTAAATTCATTTGTGATTTTGTTAAATTCATTTGTGATTTTGTCAAATTCTTTTGTGAAGCTCTGTATATGATCTATAGATTTGTATATATACTACATAGTAAACTAAGTCTTGTAGTGCACATCAGTGATATATATCGATTTCAATACGTTTGAAATAGTGTAACATTATTAAATTCATTGCAAACGATTTCTCACTATAGACCATAATGTAACGAAATTCTTATGAGTGTTCTTGTAAACAAATTATAGATGCTAAACTTTTCATTTTCAATACTGCATATACCATAGTAATCCTCAGTAACATATATGAATTACATGGAAATCCGTGTATATTACGCGATCAGAGCTTTAGGCCAAGATTTCGGGAAAATGCGTCACTGATTTTTCTATGTCGGTGTTGACAGATTTCTAAAAAATTTCGTAGTCACTTGAATTTGGGCCAGCTCAGTAAAAAGTCACTCAGAACTATGGATTTTTTTTTTCGTTCTTATTTAGATCAATAACTACGTTTTGAAATGATTTGTTAGATCTTCGTCCGCCTGGCTTTGCGAAACGTTCGATTAAAAAAAAAAAAGAAAAAAAAAATGAAAATTCACGTATTGTCACTTTATATTTCATAAAAAATCCTTGACGGCTCGGCCTACAGGCACAGGTGGATTTCGAAGACGCAGACTGTGGGATGCCTGTTTGTTGTGAATTGCGGAAGAAATAACCTTTTTGCCATGATGCCACAGTTGGAACAGCCCACTTCGAAACCTAACTTGTTTGCAGGCGGAGCCGGCAGGGATTTTTTTTTTTGGCTTTAAGGGTTGGTCTTATAAAAAACTTGTCAATATAAAAGTTTTAGAAAATATTAAGAGGATTTATAATAAATTTAAGCGGATTTGATATCTTGTGAATGGGCGAAGTTATAAATTTTTTTTCTTCTAAACCCCCCCCCTTCCCCCCCCCACTTGGGGCCATTTTTAATGATATCAAAAATCTGTCATACATGAATTTTCGGCCCTTTTCCTAGAAGTAATAATAACTTTAAACGGATTCGATACGTATCATAATTAAGAAATTATGGTTTATTTTCTGTTTTCACAAAAATCCCCCCCCCCCCATTTCCACCCCCACAGGTTCGATGTTGCCCATTAACGAACTTGACCGAGATTTTATGCCCCTTGATTTTATGTATCAGTTTGGAAGAGATTTGTGCAGAATTATTGACATTATAGTGTCCATAAAAAAGTGACACACACACACACATATATATATATAAAGTTTTGAACTGGGGGGTGTTTTTGGGTTCTGGGAGTCATGATCGGCATAGATCTGCAAATTTTTTCCAAAAATTCCAACTTAGGGGAGAATGTAATAGGTAGTACTATTCCTTACGAAATCTACCTAAAAAGTAGTATATAGTATATGGACATGTCCTCAAAGATAAGGCGGTGGATTTAGCATTATTATCTGATTTGATGAGACCGCAACAATGTGCTATATTGTCTTAATTCGTGTCAGTACCATCTTTGAATAAATATCTGCTGAAATGAAATTTCTAGTTACATATTTGTGGATGTCTAGATCTATTGGTTCCAAAAATTCGAAACGGAATGTGGCAAATGGCGTGAATAATCGTGATTCATGAGCAATTACTTTATGAGGACAATTTTTATAATTAATAATTCACAAAGAGTTATTTTGACAATAGTTGCCGTAGCTATAAAAAAAAAAAATCTATCTGGAACAGTGTTTGTAAAGCGAAATTATTTGATCAAACGTGCCTGGCGACCTAGACACTTTTCGCTTCTGTATAAGTCGTACATCAAGCATTACAGGTGAGCTAAGTTTGGAAATAAAATATTTTTTCTCAGTTATTCTAGTAAATTTTTTTAATTATATGCAACAGCGAAATTTAGATAGTTTTAAGTAATATATTTTAAAAAATATGTTAACGACTTATGATTTTTCATAATCCTTGTGGTTCATAATATCAGGTTGTTTGGAAAATAATGGCCTATTTTTTATGGTGTCGTGTTTCATTTTTCTCCAATGCGTGTAGATCAATCCAATTATGAATTAAAAAAATTCAAAGAAAAAATTAATTATGCTCCTCTCCTATCAAAAAATCTTTTATTATTATTATTAATTTGAATTCACATGGAAACCAAATTTACGATTCTAAATTCGTTAGATTTTGTCTATCAAAATATTTCTTAAAGTAAATGTCTCAAGTCTTCAAATAATATATCAGTAAATTAACAACAAATTTCTAAGTAATTATTTATCTTCTTTCCAAAAATAAATAAATAAATAAATAAATTAAATATTATTTTATTACGATTCACAAACAATTAAGATGCAATAAAAGTTTAACACTAATTAAAAAAAACCTCTTTATTTTGTTAATAAGAACTTATATTTTCAAAACAATTTTTAATATTGCATGGTCATTTCATAGGTTTTCAGCTTTGCATATCCTACAATGTAATGATTTTTATATAAATAATGCTATTCATTTAAAACACTTGTAATAATTTTAATAAAATCTACATTATTTATTTCCTTAGTAAAATTATGAATTTAAACTTTAGCTTTTCAAAAAAAAAAAAAAAAAAAAGAATGATTTTTATAAAAGCAATGCAATTATTGCAATTTATTTAAAATATTTCTCATAATTAATCAACTGACAAAGAAGGTGTCCTTAAAGTGCATACTCGGATTATTTTGAAAACAATGCTAAAGGAAACTCATGCACGTAATAAAGGATCAGTCAAATTTAGCTGTGGAATCTCAGTAGAAAATCTGCAAAAAATTAAAAAACTTTCATGTATTTGACGCAAAAAGACGCAATTTGACTAGCAACACTTTTTCCTCACCAAATGCAAGCGATTTTAATGCATTTGGAAATTGGTTTTAAAGTGAGTGTTTAAATGCGTAGTACTGTATGAATTTAAACTTAAAAAATTAAATATTGTATTATTTTTTCTATAAGCTTATGTAATCTATATACAGGGTGTTTCACAAAGGACCCCTAACTTTAAAAATCAATAACCCGGAAACGGTGATAGATAGAAACATGAAACCAGTGGTATGCACTGTTAAAAAAAATCTGAAATTCACGGGTATTTTTTTCCTGAATTTCACAGAAAAAGTCCTTTTTTGCTACAAAAGGGTATTTTCCGTTAAAAAACAGAAAATTGTCTCATATTTCCTGAAAACAACGGAACGGACGGAGAGGAAAGGGGCCAACGGAGATATTCCGTTATCTTATCTGCTGCATATTTATTTTCAATGTTTAAAAAACTGACATGTTGTTGCACAGAAAAACTAAAAATTTAATAAATTAAAATTTCGAGTTTATTAAAAAAATAAAAAAATAAAAAAATAAAAAAATAAAAAATAGTACTTTCGAATTAAAAAAAAGTAACAATTTTCCCATTTTTTAAAATTATTTGCAATTCATTTTTTAAAGTTATAAGAAAATATTCGCACTTAAAATATATTCTAAACAAGCAGATTAATATATATATATATATATATAATAGTTAAATTAAGTGAAAAAAAATCGATTTTACTCAAAAAAGCAACATACAAAAATAACGCTTTCAAATAAAAAGAAAATAATAATATTATTCTCACTGCTTTAAAATTATTCGCAATTTAATATTTAAAGTAATAAAAAGCACTCTCACTGAAAATATATTCTAAGCGAATACCATTTAAAAAATATATAATAATTGAAAAAAAAAACACTTTCTTAACATTTTTTCAAACATTTTTTTATCGAATATAATTCAAATATAATATTTATATTTTTCATCTAACAATCAAATTAAGAATATATATAATTCATGTTTTTATCCTGTATTAATATTACAATTTTAAAACATCAACATCATCTCATAACGATATCTCCCCGCAATTAACTTCAAAATTACCAAGCTTCTAAACCCCAAATTATGTCAGTTCTAAACCGCCATTTTAAGAATTGCCATATGATCCTTTCAAACTGCTGCTCTAGCAAGTGCCCACTGGTCAAACCGGCAAGACGCTGGACTCGAGTCACTGTCACCCCTGGTTCAAAACCCAGTTCGACCAGAATGTGTTCTTGACGTCCAATCATCTATATCACATAGTAATAACTCCCGCTATAGTCCAAAGATGGCAGCACCACGTCAGATGTAAAATATTTTTTAAACCGAGTTTATCTATAACGGAAAATTCCCTTTCCTGTCAGTGCTACGAGGAATATTTCCGTGATTTCTGAGAGCGTTAACGGAAAGTTACCGCTTCTGCAAACGGAGATTGTCCTTCTTTTATCTTTCAAAACGGAAAATCTACTAACGGAACGGAAAAAGTCCGGCTACTTTGCTGCCAGTAGTTTTACCGTGAATTTACGGATTTATTTTTAACAGTGTGTTTATTAAAAAAATCGTAAGAATCTTATACATAAATCTCAAAATTTAGTTAAAAATAGCATCGATAGATGGCGCTGAGAGCGTTAAGAATCCTTCTAAAGAGAGTTCAGAAGCATAGAAAGATTAGCCGTCGAAGATTTCGCCATTGAAATTGGACCCTATTAGCGTATAGTGAAAATAATTCCGAAAGTGACGTATACCGTGGAGGAACGTGTGTTTATTGTGTTGGAGTACCACAGCTTAAATCAGACATTACTGCCACAAGGAGAAGTTTTCAAACGCGATTTCAAGTCGCAAAAGGTCCAGATGGGAAAACAATTCGTGAGTTTTTCAAAAAATTTCAACAGACAGGCAACGTGGCCGATGCGTTAGTCGGAAATGTAGGTCGGACCCACTCCGTCGTTACTCCTGAAAATTCAACGACACTTGCTGCAGTTATTGAGCGTAATCCGAATAAACCTGTCCACAGACTTGCAGCTGAATCCGGAATCAAGCCATCCAGCACATACAGAATCCTGTGGAAATCATTACACATGTTTCCTTACAAGATTCAATGCCGGAACGCCATACCAGTTCAAGCTGAACGACAACGAGAGCATTTCGCTAACGAGATACTCGATAAGATTGATTGTTCTGGTTTCGATGTCGGCTGAATGTGGTTCACGGATGAGGCCCATTTTTATCTGGATGGTGTCGTTTACAGACACCATTGGCGATTTTGGGGTACAGAAAATCCACATTTGACTCACGCACGACCATTCAATAGCCAAAAACTTACAGTTTGGGCTGCAAGCTGTCTCAAAGGTATTATTGGGCCCTTTTTTATGCGAGAAACGGTGACGAGTGAGCGTTATATTGCGCTTTTGAAACAATTTGTCGCCACTCAACAAGCGTTAGACGATCGACCAGGCACGGTGTGGTTCATGCAAGATGGGGCTCGTCCGCATCGTACACAAGACGTTTTTTACTTTCTGCACGAATACTTCGACGATAGAGTTATTGCGTTGAACTATTCGACAGTGAAGACAAAAGGTATGGAGTGGCCTTCGTATTCACCCGACCGCACGCCCTGCGATTACTTTTTGTGGGGCGCATTAAAGAACATTGTTTACCAGAACAATCCTTTAACACTCGGCGAGTTCGAAGAGGCTATTTGTCAAGCTTGTGTGTCGATTTTCGGTGACACACTAACAGAGAGTCACTGACAATTTCATTCTGCGTTTGCGACATGTCTATTGTGTAAAAGGTGCACATATTGAATCACTTTTAATGTGATATGCCTATTTATCACAGCGCCATCTATCGGCGCTATTTTTAACAAAATTTTGAGATTTATGTATAAGTTTCTTACGATTTTTTAATTAAACATACCACTGGTTTCATGTTTCTATCTATCACCGTTTCCGGGTTATTAATAACTTTATTTTTTGGGTACTCATAGGATCTTTATTTCTAGTGCCAAAACAAAGTTGTTCCCAATTTTTCGTGACAGCCTATCAGTAGTTTCTGTAAAAACCTATATTAACTGCATCGAAATAAAATCGCCGAATTTGTATTTATAAAACCTGGCGTGACTTTGTAACGGATCATCGTATCAACTTGCGGGTGCTGTCGTTCGATTCAGAATTAAAAAATACATAGTAAACGATACCCCACTTGACCTATTTAAAAAATGTTGAATTATCCTCCCCTGAGTTAAAATGCCCCCACCTCCTAAACAACGTAAAACAATTTTGTGTTTTGGGGACTCATCGGATCTTCTTTTCTAGAGCCAAAACGAAATTCTTTCCAAATTTTCGTGAATGGCCATCAGTTGTTTCTGTAAAAACCTACATTAATTGCACTGAGGTAAAATGGTCGATTTTGTATTTGTAAAACCTGGTGTAGCTTTGTAACGAATCATTGTATCGACTTGAGGGTGCTGTCGTTCGATTAAGAATTAAAAATGCATAACTAACGATATCCACTTGACCTACTTAAAAAAAAGAAATGATTCCCCCTCCTCTCCCTGAGTTAAATTTCCCCCCTATTTCCTCCCCCAGTTCTTACCAAATTTTGGGGAATGGCCATTAGTTGTAAAAAAAACCCTATTTTGCATGTACTATTAAAGGATATAGCCCATAAGGATAAAACAATATTACCAATGTCTGGTGACATCTTTAGGCATCAAACAAGTTCACACCTAAGATTTCAACAGAATTTTAAACTGCTTATTAAGGGTCCTCTCCCCTCACGTGTAAAGATCCGCTCGCTAATGTTAATTCTATGATACATTATTTTTCTAATATCTCGTTTCCATTTCAATATTTTTAAACGATTTTTTTTTCCATTGAATAGCTGAGATCAATCTCTATTTCCGCTGTTGATTGTTTCTTCGATTTTCTTTGCGGACTTTTTTACGAAGATACTTTCACTTTCGGAACCGGTATTCGTTTAAAAATATTGACATGCAAACGAAATATTACAAATATAATGCCTCATAGGATTAACATTAGCGAGCGGGTCTTTTCGCGTGAGGAGAGAGGACTCTTAAATACTAGATTTCGAATTCAAAAATAGAAAAGAGCTTGCTTGCATTAATTTAGATTTCATTTTTTTTTTTTTTTTTTTTAAGAAAATGTTCCAAAGAGAAGAATGGACAAAATTCAATTTACCCATTGCAAACACCACGATTGTAGAAGCATCAATGAGTGAATAAAACAGGAAACTATAAAAGACGTCGCCTAGTGGACACTGTTTTTTGCGACTTATTTTTGGCGAATGTCGCCAAATTCGACGATCAGTTGGTGATTTATTGACTTTTGAACTTAGTTTTTTTTCTTTGGGATTCAGTTACAGACCGGTAGACAAATTTAAGTCAGATATATCTTTCAAGTAAGAAACTAAAATTTTTGTGCGTTTAAAAGCGTGAATATTAATATAATTTCAAATGTGTGTTTTTTTTTTTTTTTTTTTTTTTTTTTTTTAAAGATGTTCCAAAGAGAAGAATGGTCAAAATTCAAATTACCCATTGCAAACAAAACAATAATCAATTATCTGAGTTTCCATATATATTAATAGAAATTAAAAAAAATTAAAAATTGTGACTTTTATTCAATCATTATTTCATTCAATTAATCCACTATTAATCAATTTTATTTAACACTTAAAAGTACAAATTATTTATTTTCAATCAGTGGCAAATGAAAATTTCTTTCTATCATTGAAACTTCCATATATTTACTTTTTATCAGACATACACATACACATTAGTAAAAAGCAGGACAACACTATCAACATCTTATACATGGTTGTAACAAAACAAATATGGGAGTTTTTCCTTTCACAACACAGTTTTGCAACTGTATTATGCATTTTCTGACTAAATTAAATTTTAGCATGCTATGTAGTATATACACTGGCCTCCAAAAGTTAAGGTACAACCGGTTTTTTGCGTCTAATTTGCAAATGAATGAATATAGAAACAACAAATTTGGAGGAAATGTGCGCTAAACTGTTATTTATTAAATGCGACATAGAAATTTACTTAAGTTAAACGTATAAATGAAATTACAACAAAAAAGCACTCATGGTGGAAAATTCCATTCTTGGAGAAATCAGTACATCGCAGTATTATGCAGTAAAATGTGACAGAAACATTAAAAAACTGGTTCTAATACGGAATATGTCCACCCCGGACTTGAATGCATTGGCGGCATCGACTTTCCATGCTCTCAATTAAATTGTCGGACACCGAAAAAAGTAACGCTGACCAGACTTGGAGTAAGCCTTGTTCCAGCTCATTTAATGACCTTGGAGAAGGACTTAAAGCCGCAACCTGTCTTCCAAGATAGTCCCAAAGATGTTCTATCGGATTCAAGTCTGGAGAGTGAGCTGGCCATTCCATTCTCACCAAATCCTCATTATAATCCTCAACAACCACAGCTCGGTGTGGTCTCGCCTTATCATCCATTAGAATGAAACCATTGCCAATAGCACCGGCATATGGGCGCACATATTAATCAAGGATCTCATCCCGATGTCTCGCACCAGTCACAGTTCCTCCATGGAACACATGCAGATCAGTGTGGCGTCCGAGTGAGATCCCTGCCCAAACCATGATTCCACCGTTTCTGTACCTGTGTGTTTCGACAGTGTTTGATTGATGGTATCGAGTGCTCCAGATCAGAAGACGTCCTGAATCACTCTCCAGTGTGAATCTGGACTTGTCTGTGAAGAGTACAGAAGCCCACTGTTGTCTGGTCCAGGAAACATGTTCTCTTGCCCAACATAAGCGGGCCCTTCTCTGTCGTCTGTTGAGGAGGACACACACAACTGGTCGCCTTGCATAGAGACCTGCATTGTGAAGACGTCTTTCCACCGTAGTAGCGGAGATTCTTCTCCCTGATGCTGCAAAGTGGTCTGCAATGAGTTGCGGCACAGTAGTGCGTCTTCTCCTTCGGGCCGAACGAGCTAGAAACCGGTCGTCTGCAGGTGTTGTAACACGTGGGCGGCCTGGAACATGTCTTCTGGACACAGAATCTTCGGATTCATACTGATCCCAGAGTCGTTGAATTACACTGCGAGACACATTGAGTAGTCTAGCAGTATCGGCCTGTGACAACCCCATTTCTATCCTTCCTACCTCCCTCCACCTTAATGAATCGGGCAAATGACTTCTTCTAGACATTTCTAGACTATTGGCTGTTGTGAACAAAACTGACAACAATAGTTCGAATACAACAAAACTTACACGAGAAATTACGAAAGCTTCGTAATTGCATATTTTTCTCTCATTCACAAGTACCTATTCTTTTCTATAAAATAAAAGTGGTAGCTGTAATTTTTGCGTAAGTTTTTTTAAAGCTTATTATTGTCATTCATATAAACTATGAAGTTTAATCTGACTGCCATTTTTTGTCTGGTGAGTTTCGAAAAACATGTTGTACCTTAACTTTTGGAGGCCAGTGTACACAAACCTATAGATCAGAAACAGGGCGGTGCAAAAGAATTCGAGTAGCTTTCCGGTAACTGCTGAAATCTGGTTTTTAAATGTGTTATGTGTTTTCTAACTAGTTTAGGTATCTTCTATATCTTCCTAAACGGTGAAATATTGTTAAAGTATTCTGGAAGTGTTGCATAATCTATGTTTGACGCATGGTTTTTCTTTCTTGCAGTGTTGAATTCAGATACTTTTCTCCGGGAGGGATTTCTGTGGCTCCGGGGGGGGGGGGGGGGAATTGCACTTTTTAACCATTAAAAGCAAAAAGCATAAAATCTCAAATCTTCCGTGGGTACACTACAATGCTCCGGGAGGGAATGTTCCCCCCGGGCCACCCCCTTGAATTCAACGCTGCTTTCTTGTTTCTTATTCCTTTTAAGAAAAGTAAAATTTCGATTTATAAAAATAATGATAGTAGCAGTTTTTGGGAAAATCTTAATCTTGAAGAAAAAATTGTATTTCAAATTAGATGATGAAATTATACCTCATTATACTTTATATAGTGACATTTTCTATATTGGCTTTTCCAGTTCTTATAATTAATCATCTCAAGCCCTTCTTGCCAAATTATCGTATAAGCTACAATTTTGGACAAAGTGACTTTTTTTTAAAAATTCCAAATGTTGTTGTTGGAACTTAAGAAAAACGCAGAAAGTTTTGAAGCAGTTTTTTTAAGGGGTTAGGACATTATATAATATATATATAATTAAAATGGTAATTGGGAATAATAGTCAGTAAGATTTAAATACCTCTCTCCTGGAAAATTAATATTTTGCCGAATTCGATAATTTGGTAGTATGGGCTCGGAATTTTTGATGCAATAATATATCTAGAACAAGACAAGTCAAAAATATTTTACATTTTATTTGCATCTAGATTTAATATAAACTGATACAAATATACGATATAGGGAGATGCATGCATCTGGTATCTACAAAATGCTATTGTTATAAAATACATATAAATTACACTAAAAAACTATATCACAGTTAACACCATGCAATGCCAACAATTACGATATTATTAGTCAAACAGGCATAAATGCTTTGTTAAGTTATGAATGGAAATGTGTGAAAACATTTATATAGAAAATACTATTCAGACTTATATAAATACATGTATACGAAATATTTACAATAAATACAACTGAATAGATATAGTATAATTTAAGATGAGTAGCACATAGTTTTATCATTAAGATATATTTTGTTTAACAAAGTAATGTAAAAGTGATTTATCAAAGCTATTATTATTATTATTATTATTATTATTTTACAGAAAGGTTTGTTAATGAGTAGAAACATGAGTTGTTAAGAGAAAAAATAAATTTTGATAAATTTTGATTAAAACGTACAAATGGCTTTATTTCAACGATCCTGAAAAGTTACAACTTCAATCAAATAAGGTACAGCGAATATGCTTTTTTACTTTTCAATTACAAGCGTGCTTCATTATATTAAGTGGGTTATTTAATTAATGTTATCGAAACTAGTTGTATATTTCAAACACTTCTAAAAGTACTGCAATATTCGACTAAGAATTGAAAAGTTCTGAAATATTGAGACGATGAATTTTTTCAAACGAATATTTTAATATCCAGTTACATATAAATTTATAATTACATATGAATTCAGTTCTTAACCCATTTTCTTAAGTTAATAGAACCCAATTTATATATATCACATATTTTTTATGTTAAATTTGTTTAAGACAGTCAGCTTTGAATTTATTTTTAAATTTTATAAATTAAATTAGCACGCATTACTTTTATTTTCAAAGTATAACTTATTTTTTCCAAAAAGAAAAAAAAAAACCACCAAAATTTTTTGTTAGGAAATGGGATACGGAAAACTACTGTTGACATTTAATTGCGATTGTTAACTACTATTCTTTTACAGAAAGGAGCATGGTTGCCAACCTCCCGATTTTTTTCATACCAGTATTTTTATATAAAAATATTTGTTTTATTTAAACGTACAATTTCTGCAATTTAATAAAACGAAAATATTTGTGAGATTTTACTGGTATTAAAAAAGTCGGGAGGTTGGCAACTATGAAGGAGTATAATTTCAATTACAGACAGATTAATTTGAATTTAGAAATTTAACTTAAAATTGGCACAGTTTTAGCGATTAGTAACATCATTATGATTATTAATCTCTCTCGAATGAAAGGCTATTAGAACTATTAAATTTAGTCAGTGAATGTTGAACGAAATAATGTAGCAAAGAAGAAAAAAAATTACATGGCTATAAATAGAATTAATCGCAATTTAAATATGGAAAAATAAAAGAGCAAAGATAAAGAAAAGAATAACAGAGTAAACAGAATAAAATGTTCTTTCCTGGAAAATATATTTTAAGAAAAGATTTTTTTAGCTATAATTGGCAGAACACAAGTTAGTTTCAAATGCATTTCATTCTAAACTAAATTTAAAAAGGATAATTTTAAGTTACAGATTTCATTATCAGTTACAGCCAAGCTCATAATATAAAAGTCATTATTATTAGAAAAGTTTCATTTAATAGATCGATCAATCTTATGAATATATTTAACCCTTCACTGCATTTTGTATCATACACGATACATGTCAACAAATGCTATATATTTCCCCATGTGCCATGAATTTGCACAATATGAATTTTATAACACAACTGGAGAAATTAGAGGCATCTAATGACACCAATATAGTCTACTTAATGACACTATTACAGTGAGCTCCCGCTAGAGCGGACTTCCAAAGGAGGCCATTTTTTTTTGTCCGCACTAACCGAAGTTCTCATTAAGCGATGTAAAAATTTAAATAGTGTAAAATAATCCCTTTCGTTGAATGAATTGAATTTAGTTTTTGACAGAAGATAAATAGGTTATCAACTTAAAACTAAAATACTACCTCTTTAATTTAATAATTTTAGTTTAAAATAAAGTGATAATTTGTTTATACAAAAGTATAAATTACAGAGGACAAACGAAATATGCAAAGAAATTGCCATAATTTAACTTAAATTAAAATATCTTTTTTTTTCTTTTTTTTGGCCTTTCATGAAATAAATGATCTTTTTATTACACCATTTTCCACTTTTGCGACACACTCGAAAGTTTGGTCTGTTATATCACATTTTGATTGGTTAATATCGGCAAAAAATAATGTGCAAAAACAATTTTGATTCTGCTCGGTCAGTTTGTGAAAGAATTGTCCGCATTATCCGATGAGTATTACGCTTTAAGCGATGTTGTTAACATTAATTGCAAATAGGAAATGACGGGGGAAACGAAAATGTCCTCATTAACCGGAGAGACGTCTTAAGCGGAGACGCATTAACAAGAGTCTACTGTACTATACTAAATATTGTACATTCTGTTTTACAAAAGCATAGACGTGTCAAACAGTCTTAAATTGCAGGATTTCTTTCTAATACTTTTTTTAAAAAGTAATCAAAGATAGAAAGTAAAATATTATCAAGTACATGTATGTCTTTTATTTAAATTTAGTTATGTGTCACACTGCTTCAAATAGGTAAATGCAGTTTTTGTACTACTTTGTTTACGAACGATACATTTCAAAATTTTCACTGAAAATTTGAAAATAATATATATATATATTCCTTATTTTATGCTATTCAGATAGTATCAAATAGTTTTTTCGGAAAAATTAAAAATAAAATCATGCCGTAAAGGGTTAATTACAAAACTAATAGTTGATAATGATTATGCTAATACTTTTAAACACACAACAAAACAAAGTCAAATCAATGAAAGTATTAGTAACAAACAAAACAAAGTAAAGTTGAGCGATCAATGCAGTGCATGTTAGCTAGGTATTGGTTTCAGCCGTAAGATGTCCAAATGTTGCATCACACGCATCTCACCTGCAGATGAAACCGGAGGTGGTGTTGGAGGAGCGTCTTCCCTCGACTTCATCAGACTAGACTGCTTGGGATCGGGAACATCATTCAATAGTGTGTTCAATAGTTTTTCGAGTCCATTTTCATCTAATAAATCAGCAGTCTCTTTGCAAGAACTAGGACTATTACCCCTAGGAGGTAAACGGGGTGTAGTTTCAATTTTGGGAGAGAGCTGGGGTCGACACACAGCAGATGTTAATCTCGGGTATTCCCCGTATTCTTTCTTGAGAATATTTGCTGAATCGGAAGAATTCGAATCCATGGACACTCGAATTTGCCTTATTTCTTCAACGACAGGCTTCTTGTGTTTATCTGGCATATACGTTCGTTTTGGAACAACGGGATGATTCAAGAAAGCTTCTTTCTTATTTTCTATTTTGTGAGGCTCCAGAACCACATGTTCGTACTGTTTAGGTGTTGATTTCTCTAAGATCAACTCCATGTTAGAATTACAGGATTCAGCTTTTGAAATAGGGATTTTTTTCACTATGGGGTTGGGATTAGTCGAAGCCATTAGGTATGATATATTCTCAGAAAGTGAACGAACTGCTTTATATTTCTTTTTTGCGATTTCAAGCTGATAACTATCTGTTTTGTCAGATAGTTTGGATCCTGGACTATAGGACCTTATTTGTTCTTGACTATTTTTTTGCAAATTATCAAATAGTTCTTTTCGAATACTTACAATTGACTCTAGAGGTGTCATTCGTTTCTGATCACGTTTTTCACATTTTTCAGTCTGAAAATCAAATGACCTATTATCCCTACGATTTTGTAAATCCGGCGTTTTATTTTCCTGTCGGTTTTCTCGGGACTCTTTCAGCAGTTTTTGCTCAATATCTAATTGCCTTGTTAAATCATTGAACAATTCATCTATGCAAATGCTTTCAGTCTCCGGACTTTTACATAATGAACTGCTACTAACTTCTGGAGTAGGAGAGTAAACAGATAGTTTCAAAGATTCTAAAGGTTTTTTATCACTGGCTGTTTTTGAGTTGCTTAGCTTACTATTATACAAATTAAAGTTGTTCTCTCTCATGGAACATTGTTTGAAAAGTAAATCATTTGTTTTTTGATTAGTGACGTCATTCTTTGATGTTTCAGCATTTAAATTGTTCAGTGATAAATTAGATGTGCTGTTTTTTACAGATAAATTATCACTGCTAAATTTCAAACTACGGTAAACACTCTCTAACTCTTCCATAGCACTATCGAGATTTGCTGTAGCTGAATTTTTTTCTGTCAATTCTTGTTGATCTCTTAAAGACTTAAATGTAGCTAAATCACGCAATAAATTTTCTGAATTAGGTTTAGTCTGGTCTACATACGCAATGTTCATTTCAGATTTACTCAGCCTGAAGGACTGATTAGCGTTATTTACATAAACATTTTTGGACGTGCTTTCAATTTTGTCTGAAATAGAAGAACTAGTACATAATTTGCTGTCTCTATTTTTTCTACTATTACTACAGGTGCAGTACTTGCTCCCAGATACTATCTGACAAAGACATTGTTCTTTTTCTTGAGAAATTTCAGACCACTTCATCCAAGATGGAGATTTCTTTTTGCTTTCAAGGCTATTAAACATGAACTCATGCCTCTTTTCAGCTTCACCCCATTTGCTCCTCCAAAAACGCCGTTTTGGATCTTCTGATAAAGCGCAGGGAGTTTCAGAACTAGAAAAATAGTCTTTGGTTTCTGTTGATTGTGGAATATTCAAACCAGTTGTAGTCATAGGAGATTTTGGTTCTGTCTTATCAATACTGGAATTTAATTCTTTGAAAGCATAGTTATCAGTATAATCAAAATAACTGCAAGTCTTACGGCGGGCATTGAATAGTTCTCTCATTTTTCGCCTTTCTTTTGTATCTTCGAATAAATCAAGACACGTTTTAGAGTCACTGGAGTTAGCTTTATCCGTGTACTTAGGCTGAGAGGTTACAGGAATATTAGGTTGAAAGTAAAGTTTTCGTTCCAGACTATGGCTGTTATGATTTAAGTAGGAATTTTGATGTTGCTTGTATACTTTATTAATGAATGTAATTGACTTTGGGGACCTAGGAGGAGGTGTTGGCGCTCTGCCTACGGGAGAAGGACAAAGCACAACATCTGAAGAGGGTGAAGATTTCTCCATGTCCAAACTGCCTAAAACATTTTGGTTGGAGAAAGCATTCTGGCGTTGAGTAGAGAAAGGACTTGAGTTTTCCGTGTTCTGCGGACTTTGTCGAGGCGAAATTTTAGTTTTGTCTCGAAAGTCAGAACTATTTCGCCTTTTTCTTTCTTCTTCTTCGATGTGTCGGACGCGAGCTTGAACACTCCGAGATACATTTTCTCTGCTAGGAAAATCGCTAAAGTAACTTTTTTTGGTGAAATCTAACATATTGGGGGATGGGCAGAAATCAGTCTTGCATTCCATATTTTGACTGTCATCAAATATATTTAGTGATCTATCGAGATCCAACTTAATTCCATCTTCTAAAGAATTCAAACAGAGACTTAAGTTGTTTTTCCTATGAGCTTTCTTCAATCCGTACTCATCTTGAGATCGACGACGAAGTCTTTTTTCCATACGGTAAGATCTCGATTTCACTTCTCTAACACTTCTGTGAATAACACCGTCGCTGTTATACCTGGTAATGGAATTGTGATTTTCATCTTCTGAAGAGGTGTCACCAATTTTTTCCCTTGCAGCTTCTACTTTGGCTTTTATAGCTACCAATCGTTCTTTACGGCTAAGGCTGTCATTGGAACTACGTGAAGAACGCTCCATACTGTCGCTGCTGTTGACATTAAGTCTTAGAGTATCAGACGGACTACGATGTCCTTTACGAAGTTCAAATTTTAGAGAATTCTTCTGTGTTTCAGGTTCCACCTCCACAATTTTCTGTTCCACATTTTGACTTTGGTTCGATTTAACTTCGGATTGACTCGTTTTGGCGGTTTTAATTTCGATTACAGTTGTTTCGTTGGCGGGTTTTTTCTCGTCTTTTTTTGGTTTTGGAGTAACTTTAGGTTTTTGGTATTCAAGAGAAGAACAGGATGTATCTGAACTAAGAGATGTTTCTCGGCACTTATTACCAGATGAAATGGGTAGACAGAAAATATTCTGACGGGCAGATTTTTCACGGGCAAAAATCCTACTTTTGCGTCGGATTTTTTCTTTTTGTTCCAAAGCAGCAAATATTATCCTATGATCGATTCCTTCCCCTCCTGCACGTGCATATGAAGGAAGACTGAGGCTCTTCTGCACTGGCACAGCGTTCAGTTTCCTTTGAGGGCTGCTTATGGTAGCGGCCTCCATCACCAATCGAAGTACATTTTATGTTGTTGCCACCCTAAAACAGATAAAAATAACTATTTTTAATTATCTGAATTACATTTAATGAATTAGTACATGCAATATATTACACTTTAACTTGAAAAATCTGGAGTAAAAAAAAATTAAATAGGAAAACTTTACATTCTTTTTCGATGGGAATTCATACTTAAAAGAATATAAATTTATGTTTTTCTGAATTATAAGTTTCAAATAAAAAGAAAAAATCAGGTTTTTTTTGTTTGTTTAAGAGAATATATTGACAACTAAAAGAGAACGTAGAAATTGTTCTCTATTGTCCGAAAGACAAAATAACAGTTTACATTAAACAGACGTTTTATTATAAATTGAATTGCAATTTTAATAAGTGTATCATTCATCGCTAAATGGAATGGTAGGAGTACTAAAAAATATTAAGAAGTTGGAAATTGTACGTTAAACGTGACATATGAGGCGAGTTCATTTTATAACTAGTTTTACAATGTAAATAATCATTCTCATTATTTCAGTGAAATGACTTACATCGTCTGCTATGAGCGAAATGAGAATGCTTTTTTTTTTCCTTATTACGTATGTCACGTTTAAAAATGTGATTTTTTTTTTTTTTTACACTGCAAAATTTCTCTATAGAGATCTTGCTTTGCGAATGATTACCTCCATGGTTTAATATTTTTATGACTCATAATGAACGGATCACCTGTGTTTATTTACTCTGATGGATTGAGATATTCGTTCGGCTGTTAACTTAATTTCCACTAACGTTATCTCAGAATCTATACATTTATAATGTAACTCATCTCTCAAGCAAACATTTTTTTGAACGATCTTTCTAAAAATGTAACTTTTATGCAATTTTATTTGAAAAAATAATTTTGAATAAAAATGGCCGCTTGTCATATGAAAAAATAAATGGTTAGCCCATATTTGTTTTCTTCAGTCACATGATTTGCGCTTTTATTATATAGATTACGTATCATAGAATTTAATAGAATAGAGAAAACTTTTATTAATATCTTTTTTAAGTTCTGAATCGATTTTGATAAAATTTGAAATGACTGGACAAAACTTTGCAACGATTATATATAATAAATTTCAAACCATTTCGGTTGGGTAGTTTCTGAGCTGTTATATGCGGACGGACGGACGGACAGACAGACAGACAGACGGATGGACCAGACGACGAGTATAGGTGCTACGTTTTTTAGGTGCGTTCGTAATTATATAAATACGTAGCACCTATTGTCGTCGTCTGGTCCGCCCGTCTGTCTGTCCGTCCGTCCGCATATAACAACGCAAAAACTACCCAACCAAATGGTTTGAAATTTAAGATATATTATCTTTGCAGAATTTTGTCGAGACATTTCAAATTTTATAAAAATCGAATCAAAACTTTACGGGATATTAATAAAAATATTTATTAACAAATGTGAATTTTTTTTAAAAAAAATCGATGTTTTCTTGTTATAGGAGCTTCCGATGTTGAATCGTCAAGCGACCGAGATACTTATTTTATTACAGAAATGAATCTGCAGACGATATAATTCATTTCGCAGAATTAAAAATCATCAAGATCTGAATATTTATATAACTAGCTATAGTACGAACGCACCTCGTTTGTCACGTCTGACGTACAATTTCCAACTTGTATATAATTGCGAATGCACCTAAAAGCGACATCCTGAATATGTAAGACAGTAAAGAATTTGCATTTGAAAATACTATGTGTATTAAACAGGGTTGCTACGGGTCAGGGAATTTTTCAAGATAAATATTTAATTATACCAGTATTTATTTATACAAAAACTCGCCTTAGGCAATTGCGCGATTACAGAAGGCGCATTTTTCTATAATAAAATACTGATATTTCATCTGAAAAATTCCCTGACTCGTAGCAACACTGATTAAACCATCCAAACATTACATGCTTAGAAAGATGAGCATCACTTTTTGATCAGTCAATATAAAACAAAACAAATTCAATCTTTATCAAGTAAAAAAATAAATTCTGACTTCCCCTCGGCGCACTTTGCTTCTTTTCCCCTAGTGTTCACTTTATCTATGCTATTATTGGGCCTGCAATTTATTCTCACGGAAGAGAATGTATTCATAAATTGAAACAGCCGTTGGGCATTTCTAAAGATTGATGCTGACTATAAATAGCATTTTAAAAGATTTGCTTTATCATCAGTTTTTGAGTTCTTTTCATAATTTGCAATATTTTTGGAAAACTGAACAATGTTTAAATTATTAACAAGCCTTTCTTTGAAATATAACATAGTTGATTTTCCTAAATTATAAATAAAATTTTATGCCTTTCAAGAGATACAGAGTATCAAAACATGTAATTAATATATTCGTAAAATAAAGAATTCCCACAAACTTCTTTCTTCATTTATATAAAAAATAATAATAAACTCTGTATAAATTATATTTGATAAGAAAAAATGAGTGTTCTTATTTACAGTATAGATTAGGGATCATCAATCTTTTAATTGTCATGGGGGTGCATTTGAAGTTTTAACAATCATCGCGGGCGCACTTTTTTTCACCCTGCATAGATATTAAGTTATATAATGCGTGTTTGGGAATGCACATATAGTAGAAATATATACACAATGCCCCATAATAGATGAAAAAATTCTGGAAAATTTTTTTGAAAAAAAGTTAACAAAAAATATTCACAACTTCCAGGGTTACAAATTATAAAATATGTAATTTCCAAAAATATTTTTATTTTCAGTAGAAATGCATTTTTGAATGTTCACAGTAATTTTTATTTGAAAATTTTTCCATCCAATATTTATTTTCTTCCGTCCAATATTTACTATCTATGATCGAGCTACACAACGTTTTTTCCTGAATGTCGTTTTCCACTACAATTTCCGAAAGGATCGCCTTATTTAATCGCAAACTTTTAGATATTAGATAAGGCAAATTATTCTATTCTAAAATAGTGGTAGCTTTTATTTCTGGATTTTGGCCAGCGTTTTTGGAAATTGCGCTAGTATGGGATGGATAGACAAAGTGTCACAATTATTATTATTATTTTTTTATAATGAAAGTAAGCAAATAAATAAAAAAAAATAATAAGATAGTAATCTCATAAAGATAACCAAAGATATAAAATTACGCAAATCACCTCAGATTCAAATAATTCCGAATGATTTTTTTTTCAAACATAAAGCACAGATACAAATTTTTAGATTCGAGAAGATATAAGGGTGGTGCAAAAGTCCTTTGCACATTTTAAAATTCAAAGAAGCAAAAAACAATTTTCTAACATGAATACGGTTGGATGGAAATGCTTCTCAGGATTAAAAGTTTCTTTAAGCACATTAAAAAAATAGTTCAAATTTTTTTCCATAGATGGCGTTATACCTTCAAGTCTTAAAAAAATACCCAAAAATCAAGATAAGTAGTTAAAAACCATTATTTTAGTACAGTAAATTAGAAGAAGACACAATTCCCAATTGAATGACTGTTTTCGGTTTTCTCTACGACAATTTGGCGATTAAATTTTATGAGATTTTTCTTTTTTGATTGGATGACTATGGTATGTACTGCCATATTTCAACGTGTAGAATGAAATTGAATACCATTTGGGTGTGATTCAATCTTAAAAAGAGCGCACACGTTGAAATATTGTAATAGATAGTACAATAAAAATGGTCTGTGACTTTGTTTTTGATACTTTTTCTCAGCCTTGAACGTATAGCGCCATCTATGGAAAAAATTTTGAACAATTTTTTTGTTTAAACGAATTTTTTGATGATGAGAAGCACTTTCAACCGAGCCGCACATACGCACGCCAAATACTTGATTTTTTTTTTTTTTTTTTTTTTATCGAATTTCAAAATGTGTCAAGAACACCCTATATTTTCAAAATGTTTAACTATGTTTTAAAAATATTCAAAAATAAATATTTGAAAGGAAAGGAAAATGGTAAGACTTTTTAAAATTATGAACTGTGTTGAATTCAGACATTCTTCTCCTGGTGGAGGACATTTTGCCCTTTTAGTCATTACCAAAGTCAAAATCTCAAACTTTCCGGAAGTGGGGGGGAGCTGAAATCATCACTGATTATGAACACCGTAATAAGAATCTTTTACTGTTGACCATTTATCCACATCTGCTTAACGACTTAACAGTTTCATTTTAAAGCTACTTTAACGACTAAAAAAAAGCGAAATTTTTATTACAAATTTTAATTTTATTATTCTTTTTGGATTTGGAAATGTGATTTGCATAACATTATTTTGCATAATTTTTAGGAGATAGGATTTTCTTAGCTAAAACGTTTCGCATGCGTAAAAAAAAGCCACAGATGAAGGCAACTTTGAAAAAAAAATAGTCGCACGCCTGACGACATAGAGCGGTTAGTGGTTAATTTGCAGACTACTTAAGTAAATATTTGGTGGGTGCAATTATAATCTTTATTAGGGAAATATGGATAAAGAGTTGAACTTTGACTCGATAGAAGGAAAATTTGTAGACTGGTTCATTTGTAGGTAATTTATTACTAGGTTGAAGGTTTGAATTTGAAGGAACTTTGAAGGTGATTCGAATGAGCTGGTTAATTTGTAATTGGGGTTAATTTGTAGACTGCTCTTAATAAACATTTAATGATTGAATTTGTAATCCTTAGTAGGGAAAAATGGATAAAGAGTTGAACTTTCACTCGATAGATGGAAAAATTGTAGACTGGTTCATTTGTAGGTAATTTATTACTAGGTTGAAGGTTTGAATTTGAAGGAACTTTGAAGGTGATTCGAATGAGCTGGTTAATTTGTAATTGAGGTTAATTTGTAGAATGCTCTTAATAAACATTTAATGATTGAATTTGTAATCCTTAGTAGGGAAAAATGGATAAAGAGTTGAACTTTCACTCGATAGATGGAAAAATTATAGACTGATTCATTTGTAGGTAATTTATTACTAGGTTGAAGGTTTGAATTTGAAGGAACTTTGAAGGTGATTCGAATGAGCTGGTTAATTTGTAATTGGGGTTAATTTGTAGACTGCTCTTAATAAACATTTAATGATTGAATTTGTAATCCTTAGTAGGGAAAAATGGATAAAGAGTTGAACTTTCACTCGATAGATGGAAAAATTGTAGACTGGTTCATTTGTAGGTAATTTATTACTAGGTTGAAGGTTTGAATTTGAAGGAACTTTGAAGGTGATTCGAATGAGCTGGTTAATTTGTAATTGGGGTTAATTTGTAGACTGCTCTTAAGATGCTGCTGTAGACTGCTATAGATGATGATCATTTAATGATTGAATTTGTAATCCTTGGTAGGGAAAAATGGATAAAGAGTTGAACTTTCACTCGATAGATGGAAAAATTGTAGACTGATTCATTTGTAGGTAATTGGAAGGTTTGAATTTGAAGGAACTTTGAAGGTAATTTGAATGAGCTAGTTAATTTGTAATTGGAGTTATTTGGTAGACTACTGTCAATAAACATTTAATGAGTGAACTTGTAATCCTTAGTAGGGAAAAATGGATAACGAGTTGAACTTTCAATCAATAGATGGAAAAATCGTAGATTGGTTAATTTGAAGGTTTGAATTGGAAGGAAATTTGAAGGTAATTTAAGAGGAACTGGTAATTTGTAACTACGGTTAATTTGTAGACTGCTGTAAGTAAATATTTAGTGAATGAATTTGTAATCCTTTGTAGGGAAAATGGATAAAGAGTTGAACTTTCACCCGATAGATGGAAAAATCGTGTGCACGAAAATTAGTATAGGGATACAGGTAATATTGCAATGAATGATAACTATAGTTCTCAAATGCAATTTTACTATAGCTATAGATGATGATATTAAACTGATCATTGATACAGTTTTCCTGTAATTTCCTTTCATTTGTTTTATATAGAGAATAAATAAATTGCTGCAAAGAGCTCCGGGAAGAAGCTGAGGAAAGTAAGAAGTTGCGGGCCGTGTGCGGCCCGCGATTTGAGAACCTCTGATCTGAAAGAAGGAGTCTAATGAAATACCTGTTAGCCCGATTTTTTGATGCAAATATAATTATACAGTTTAATGAGAAAAAAATATTTCAGTACTATAAAAATTTCAGGTTGGAAAACTTTCACGGATCACCACTTTTAAATTGCATAATAGAAACAATGGTATCTGGTTCATATTTCAGTGCACCCAATTTCTGTACCTAAGGTAATCTATCTTATAAAGCAAAAACATGTCTGTCACTAAAACTGGCATCATAACGATGGTGGCAACGATCTGCCTCAAACTGGCTATAGCTTTTGCTTTCATCTAACATTTATCAAGTTCTAAATATAATAAAATATCAATTTTTACACCATCGAATAAAATACATGTATTCTCATATAAAATTTGCTTGAGAACTGCAGCTGTTTGCTGATTTTTTTTTTAAAGATGTTTAAAATAATTTTCAAGCATGATTTAAAAAAAAAATCCATCTCATGAATTATAAATTTGTTTGTTTCAATAATGTAAAGTAATATTTGCAGTAATGCAAATAAATATGAATACTAAGGAGAAAGAACATCAACAGTATTTTCTTTTATAAAATAGTTCATCTAATTCTTTTAAATCTTCGTAATAGGTAGATTATAAACAAAATTAGAACATAGACTGCTATGTTATTTCAAACATGTATTTAAAAATTTTTAAACTTTATTATTTGGATACATAATTAATATCTTCTATATACAACTGCTTCTTAACTTAGTAGGTGGAAAGTCTAAAAAAATATATTAAATGTAAAGAAATTTATTAGAGTTTCCAATTAGAAACGATTTTCATCTGCAGTTGGTAAAATGATTATTTATACAACTCATTTTTTTCATATTTAACAAAATAAAGTAAGAAAGTTAAATGTTAAGTATTATAATTGCAATACATAATTTAAATATATTTTTACTAACATGAATACAAAAAAAAAAGTGACAATTGAATTTTAACATTTTAAAACACACAGTTAAAAAAATAATGAAAAAAGAGTATTTGCACACTTTTTAATATGAAATTATTTACACAAATTAAATTATAATAAAATAAGTTTGTATTTCGTTTGATGTTCTGGCTTTAATAACGGTGTTTTACGGTGTTTAAACATTGAATTCCATTATTTTTTCTTTGTGATTTTGTGTCTATCGTCTCTTATGTTTACACAAGAGATTCCTAAATGACTAGTGATTTTGTTTCTGGAAATTTAGTATCCAATAGCACCCATGGTGTTTCTCTAGATTAAGCTCTGTAGATTGTGGCAAGTCGCCTTGGAGAAGTGTAAAGAAACCATGACTTTTTGACCACATAATTATGATTAGGATTTTTGCCTGCAGGAAATAGAAATTCTTCTCTCGGCCTAATTTTCCTGCACGTCAAAATAATTTATGGATCAATATATCATGCACTGTAGTAACAATAAATTTTAGATTTCCAACTCTATTAGAAGCTACACTGTAAAAAAAATTCCGTATGTATACTGGTGACTTTATGTGAAATTTCTGCCTTTTAACGGGAACTTTCTATTTTGTGTGGAAGTCGTAAATTTTCCTAGAATAAACGGAAATCTTCCTTTTTATCCTTACTCTTTAACTGTTAAAAACGGAAATGTTACGTTTCATTTACCATAAAATGTAAAAATTCCAGTTAAATTCCCGTAATTGATGTTTTGGCCAGTAACCAAATCGTTTAATGGGGCCAGTTGTTGTAGGGACAGAGCATTCATCATATAATGGCGAGTACAGATGTTCGAATCCGGAGGAAGGCAAAGCATTAAAAAACAGGTTTGACAATATTCAATACTGGTTGGTTGATTTTTTGATGGCTGATAAATCTACACCAAGGATGTAGTCCCTGGGGGGGGGGGGGGGGGAGTGCCCTCCGTGGGGGTCTTTCTAAGGGATCCTAACCCGTATTTACGGCAAGGTTGGAAGAAAACCACGAAAAATTGCGAACGGTTAGGTCGACGAGCACGACATGGGGTTTGAACCCAGCACCTCCCGTCAACCAGCTTTGAGAGCAGAACCTCTCAGCCACTGGTGGGGCATATTCAATACTGTCAAGAATCCTGTTCCGTGTAAATATGCATCTATATATATAATTATTAATCGGATTTTTTTTTTTAAATATTGCTCTATTGCTAGCATTTATTTCTAAAAGCGGAAATTTCCCGTTTTTAATAGAGGAAAATTTTCGTCTTGAAAAAGGGAGGATACCAAAACAGCAGTTTTGTGAAAAATACGCAGAATAAACGGCAACTTTTCTGCCAGTAATTTTTATTTTATTTTATTTATTTATATATATACAGGGTGTTCACGTATAACCTGACCGACCTTTATTTTCGCAACCGTTGGTCCTAGATGCATACTTCCAATTACAAAAATGGTTTAAATAAGGTAAATAATTATTTTTAAAGCGATTTGGGTCAAGAAACACCTTTATTAAAACATTACGAAATTTAAATTTTTATATGGTCCCCTGGTCCTATAAGTGATATTTAGTAAAAATTTACTGCGACACTAACAAGTAAGACAAAAAAAGTCTCATTTCTCTAACATTAAAATTGACCGAGTTATGAAACTTTGAAATGCATGACTTATACCACTTTTTTGCATCTTAAAACAGATGATTTCGGCCATGCTTTCAGGGGTCGTATATAAAGTACTTAAACTTATTTCAAGGTATCTGCGCTTTGAAATAAATCGTACAACTATTACGATTGAGTTAACTTTTATTAGTTAAGTTTCAGATTAGTTAAAATAATTGTATTTTAACATATGTTTTATTTTGAAAGGATTTGAGGCTATGATTTCTTTTAACAAAAATTATGTTATTTTCATAAGGTTTTATTTAACTTGCAACTATCGTCTTTCCAGTTTAAAATTTGTAGTCGAAAATTTAACTCACTTTCAAATATCCGATCGAAGTTAAATTTTACATACTGACTTAAATCCGATGACAATGTAATATTATTATGATTCTCGACGATCTATCTTATACATAACTTATATTAGAGGATAACACAAAAAAATTCGGATAGATTAACGTCAACATGTTTAAGAAAGAGTTTCAGATTAGATAACATAAACCTGCGATGGTTGTGTTTTTTAACTTTTATAATTACGTTTTATGTATTTTTTAATGCTGAATAAAAAAATTACATTCACTTTTAACCATCATTTCAGGAATTTTCACAAATCGTAAATTTCAAGGTTAAAAAATAGCAAAAAATCTAATACTTATAAAATAAATGTAAGACTTTTTTATTCAGTTTAATTTTATTTAATTCAATAATTTATTCAAATTTTTGACTTATACTGGGTTTCTTACAGCTAAGCTCAGGGGTCCGATGAGGTTGGGAGGGGAGGGGAGATCAATTTTAACTTTGGGCTTTTTAACTTTGAAATTTGCGATTTAAAAAAAATCCTGACATGATGGTTTAAAATGAAGGTCGTTTTCGGATTCAGCGCTAAAAAATACATGAGTCAATTTTCAAAAGCTAAAAAACATGACACAACCCAAATTTGAAAGACAGTGTAATCTAACAGCTGTATCATTTTGTAAAGAATTGAGGCTGTTGTTTTTTATCCTTTTATTTAACAAAAATTCTGTTATATTTATCCTCTTATATGTTCAGTACAAATTGTATATTTTACATTAATATGTCACAGAATGATTATAGATTTCACATTTATATTAGATTGTAATGTTAATTTTACTCTCAATTATTTTTTTGATACATCTGATGATTATTTATATTTCTACTACATTTGTGAATGACCCCTAGTTCACAGCAAAAAATATACTCCAACTTTAAACAGCTATTATTCGGTCAATTTTAATGTTAGATAAATGGGACTATTTATGTCTTACTTGTTAGTGTCACAGTAAATTTTTACTAAACATCACTTGTAGGACCTGGGGACCGTATAAAAATTTAAATTTCGTAATTTTTTAATAAAGGTGTTTCTTGACCCAAATCGCTTTAAAAATAATTCTTTACCTTATTTAAACCATTTTTGTAATTGGAAGTATGCATCTAGGACCAAAGGTTGCGAAAATAAAGGTCGGTCAGGTTATACGTGGACACCCTGTATATTGACAGTGTGCACATCTCCTCCCCCATAACATTTCTACCATTATGTTTTAGAGATGTAAGTATATGTTTAGGATATAGAGAGGTCTAGTTTATTTTCAACACAACCAGTTTTATCACAGTTTTTACTTTCTTTACAAGAAGGTATTGGATTCAGGAAAATTTTATACGTTTTAGAAGGCCCTGAACACGATTTGACTGTTTTTAGAAAATGTCTATCTGTGAGTCTGTGACTGTCTGTCTGTCTGTATATGACAAAAATTTTGTGGGCGCTCTATCTCAAGAACTAATTTATGAAATTTAATAAAACTTTATATTCAGTTAGTCCTTGATATAAATTGGTGCTGATTAGTTTTTGGCAAAAATCGCACAGCAGGTGGCGGTGCTATGCTGCAGTTTTCGCGATTTCCGCAATAGCTCTATCTCAAGAACTAATGCACTTATTTTCATCAAACTTCAGATTCAGTTGGACCTTGACATAAATAGACACTGATTATGTTTCGGTGTAGATATCTCAATAGGTGACGCTGATATACCACTTTTTACATGATTTTTAAGATAGCTAAATCTTAAAAACGGATGCACGGAAATTCACCAAACTTCAGATTCTGTTAGACCTTGACATATATAGATGCTGCTTACGTTTTGGTGTAAATAGCTCAATAGGTGGCGCTGCTATGCTACTTTTTTCATTATTATCACGATAAACATACCTCAAGAACTAATGCATGGATTTTCATCAAACTTCAGATTCAGTTTGGCGTTGACATAAGTTGTTGTTGATTAGGTTTTGGTCTAAATCTCCCAACAGGTGACCTGCTATGCTGCATTTTGCAGGATTTACACAATTTGAGCAATAGTCATATCTCAAGAACTAATGTACAGAATTTAATAAAACTTTATATTCAGTTATATCTTGATATGAATTGGTGCTGATTCGTTTTTACTGTATGTGGAATCTGTGTGAGATAGAAGAAAGTTTTGGGATTGATCCATTCGACTAAGTTGACTATGTAATTAACAGATGTAAAAGATAATTTGACATTTTATCCTATTTCCCAGTATAGGACTTTCATTTTTGTGAAATCCAGTCATGTGATTTCTCCTATTCAATGACACTTCTTTAGTTTAAAGTTCTGATATCAATAATTCTGCAAATAATTAGATAATATTTCATATTTCTAAAAAATATATGAAACCAACAATTATTTAGAACCACTCTTTAAAAAATCCTTTGAATCATTAACACTATGCAATAGTATGTATTATAAGTATGCAAAGTGTACAAATACTCTTTTCGCATAGAATTTTTTTAATTTTGCAGTTATTACATGTATGCTTCAAGGTTTTGTTTTATATTTAATTTAAAAAAAATTACGAAATACTATTATTATTGTATTAAAATTGTTTCTATCAAAATATTTCTTTATATTTTGTTAAAACTTATAAATATTAGGTTGTATAAATAATCTTCTGGGGTAAAATAGTTAAAAATGCAATAATACGGCGATCACAAAAAAGGAGTTCTGTGCATTCGCGCCCATAAATAGTTAAAACGGCAATGAGAAATAATGAGGTTATTTTGATGCAATCATGGTAAAATCTCTCAACTTTATAAATGAGAATGCAGGTTTTCTTTGGCGCGTGTAACAGAAAAATGTACGGTTTCCATGTTAAAATGAAAAAAAAAAATGCAAAAAATGCTACCAAATTGCGTTGCATTTAGTGAAACTCTGTTTCGTATCGGATTATTTTTAAATGGAAACTTATAATCAGGGAGCCAGCGTCACATATTTTTGCAAACAATTTTAGCGTTGATGATTTTTGTATATATGATAGATTAGATGGTCCAGAGAACGAAACTGCCAGTCAGCTGGCGGGAGAAAACTGAGTTTGACATCTGACCCACTTCGTTGATTATACACTCATTTTGCCTATAAACTCAAACTTTTACAGACATATATAAAACATTTATATATAAGTCATCTTTTTTAATTTTTAACACCCCCGCCCCCAGTTACATCGTGCTTTTTAGACATAGTGATGGTTACTGTAATTCTTCAACTGATATAAGGTGAATAAAGTCCTAAAATCATGACAATTTTTTAGACATTATTCACAAACAGTGTAATAATGGCCACTTCTTTGTAGATCCTTAGCAGAATGACACTCAATTTCAAGTGGTTGTCAATTAGCAGGAAATCGAATAACAACACTTCCTCAGCAATGAGCAATTATTCAATTAATTCAATAGCAATTATTTCGTTATTCATCGTTCTTAAAGTTAGTTTGTTAGAGCTTAATCTTATATGTGACATGACTCATTTTATTCCTCGGTAAAGCTTGTGGGAAAACATTTATCGTAGGTTAATATAGGGATCAGTGTCACTGTCATATAAATCACGTTTCCCACTAAAAAAGAAAAAAAAAAGTATAATTTAACAAATTACAACAACCGTCGGGAAAATGTTCCAAAAGCTTTTTTTCAAAAAAAAAAAAAAAAAAAAAAAAAAAACCGTACTTTCGTGTTATAGCGGCACCCACAATTATGATTATGCCAAGGTTGCAGTTATGATTTCGCCAAGATCATCACAAAGCTTATATATGCATCCTATATACGCATATATATAAATATTCCTAACACTCCTATATGTGCCATATACGTCATTTCATTATACACACATTATTTACGTCTTATATGTCGTATATACATCATATACACATGTCATATATATACATCATATATGACTAGAACTTGGCCATACGTCAAGAAATGTTGTATATATATCATATATTATTATAATGTTATACATGCTTTATAATTTGGCGATAAATCTTGGTCGCTTGGCGATTTATCCTTGGGGGCCGCTATAACACGAAAGTACCAAATTAACAATATATTAAAGAAAACAGAAACAAAAATATTTTATCGGGTCTTTCCTACAACAACTTTAACACTTGTTTAGATTGATGTCTGAGCTAAATGTATTTTGAGGAAATTAAAGTTGAAGACCACGTTTTCTGCTTTATAAGACGACTAGCGGCCCGTCCCGGCTTTACACGGGTAGAAAATGTAATTTTTTTATTACATTCGTTTTCCTGAATTTCGCGCTCCAACCTAAAACTGTTGCTGAGATATGGCGAAATGACCTAAAACTTTCGAATCCCCCTTTAACCACCTTCTAGGGGGGGGGGATTTCTAAATTCACTGAAATACGTGTTTAATCATTTGTTTAGTAGATTTGTTTTCCCGAATTTCGCGCACCTACATAAAACAGCTGCTTAGACATGGCGAAATGTCCTAAAATTTTCGAAATCACCCCCTTTAAAACCCTTCGGGGGGGGGGGATTTCTAAACTCACTGAAATGCGTGTTTATCCATTTTTTAGTAGATGTGTTTTCCTGAATTTCCCGCTCCTACCTAAATCCGCTACTGAGATATGGCGAAATGACCCGAAACTTTTGAATACCCCTTTAGCCACCTTCTGGGGGGAGTTTCCAAAATCGCCGAAATACGTGTTTAACCAATTTTTTAGTAGATTTGTTTTAATTAATTTCGCCCTCAGACATAAAAGCTGAGATATGGCGAAATAACCTAAAAAATTCGATCCCCCCATTTAACCACCTTCTGGGGGGATTTTTCAAAATTGCTGAAATATGTGTTTTATTCATTTTTTAGTAGATTTGTTTTCCTGATTTTCGCACTCCTATCTAAAACTGCTGCAGAGATATGACGATATCATCTAAAACATTCGACCACCACCCTTTAACCCCCTTCGGGAGGGGAAATTCTAAAATCCCCGAAATACATGTTTAGTCATGTTTTTAGTAGATTTGTTTTCCTGTATTTTGTGCTCTTAACTAAAATTGCTGCTGAGACATGGCAAAATGACCTAAAACATTCGACCCCCCTTAAACCCCTCCGGGAGGGGAATTTCTAAAATTGCTGAAATACATGTTTAATCATTTTTTAGTAGATCTGTTTTCCCGATTTTCGCGCTCCTACCTATAACTGCTGCTGAGATATGACGAAATGAACTAAAACATTCGACCACCCCCCTTTAACCCCTTCGGGGGAATTTCTAAAATCGCTAAAATACATGTTTAATCATTTTTTTAGTAGATTTGTTTTCCTGATTTTCGCGCTTCTACCTATAACTGCTGCTGTGACACGGCAAAATGACCTAAAACATTCGACCCCCTTTAACCCCTTCTAGGTGGAATTTCTAAAATTGCTGAAATAGGTGTTTAATCATTTTTTTAGTAGATTTGTTTTCTGGAATTTCAAGCTCCTACCTATAACTGCTGCTGAGATATGGCAAAATGACCTAAAACATTCGACCCCCCCCTTTAACCCCCTTCTGGGTGGAATTTCTAAAATCGCTGAAATAGGTGTTTAATCATATTTTTAGTAGATTTGTTTTCTGGAATTTTAAGCTCCTACCTATAACTACTGCTGAGATATGGCGAAATGACCTAAAACATTCGACCACCCCCCTTTAACTCCCTTCTGGGTGGAATTTCTAAAATCGCTGAAATAGGTGTTTAATCATTTTTTTTAGTAGATTTGTTTTCTGGAATTTCAAGCTCCTACCTATAACTGCTGCTGAGATATGGCAAAATGACCTAAAACATTCGACCACCCCCTTTAACCCCCTTCTGGGGGGAATTTCTAAAATCGCTGAAATAGGTGTTTAATCATTTTTTTGTAGATTTGTTTTCTGGAATTTCAAGCTCCTACCTATAACTGCTGCTGAGATATGGCGAAATGACCTGAAACATTCGACCACCCCCCTTTAACCCCCTTTTGGGGGGAATTTCTAAAATCGCTGAAATAGGTGTTTAATCATTTTTTTAGTAGATTTGTTTTCTGGAATTTCAAGCTCCTACCTATAACTGCTGCTGAGATATGGCAAAATGACCTAAAACATTCGAACCCCCCTTTAACCCCCTTCGGGGGGGAATTTTCAAAAATCCCTTCTTATTGCTTGCCTAGGCCATAACAGCAATCTACAGTCCAAATTGCGTGACCCTGACTTTAGTAGTTTCGGCTGGGCGTTGATGAGTCACCCAGTCAGTCAGTCAGTCACCGTTTCCTCTTTATATAATAGTATTTATATAATAGTATAGATTTCTCATCCGACGTCAATTTTGGAATTCGGCTGTTTTTCATATTTGATAATTTGCATCTATCCTTTTTGTAACTTTAACATTTTTGTAACGATTTTATGCATTTCTATTGCCAATTCAAAGAAAAATTTCTTCTAAAGTTACAGAATTTCGTTAAAATTTTTTCTAAAGCTACAGAATTTCGTTAAAAAAGGTTAAAATAATAAATTGCGAGCATCAAGAAGTCCATTCTCGACCGAAAACAACAACCATTTTCCCAATGGTTAAAAAAAAAAAAAAATCTTCACCGATAAAAATCTTTACCATTGATCATTTATTTATTCATTTACTTGATCATTATCTTGGATGCAAAATATTTTCTTTAAAATTTGCTGCAAGAAATAAAAACCACAGTGGTAACCCAGTATTATATTCTTCGTAGGACAAGCAAAAAAATCATGCAGAGAAAAGAAGAGCTAAATTGAAATAGTATGTTGCGACCATTACAAAATTTTCTTCTATATAAATCAAATCAATTAAATGATTTAAGGGGTCTCAGGAGTCTTACTTTTCCTCCGAGGATGCAAGTTTGCATCACGTCACATTTTATTTTATTTCTGATTTTATATAACACACAATAAAATGAAATTTTTACCTCTAATAGGTCAATATCTGGTTGATTTAACATAAGTATTTCAATGTTGTACAATTCATATTTAATTATTTTAAAAAAAGTTTAAATATAAAAAAAGTAAAAAACTTTTTCGACTGGTATCTACTGCGCACAAGATTGTAGAAAAAATATTGCTTCAAAAATAACAAACAAAACTGATAATGATGTAAAATTGATGTATCTTGAACTTATATTTCAATTTCAAGCAATTAATTTTTTTTTTAAATTGGCATTTTTTGAACAAAAAAAATGAATTTTTTAAACATTTTACAATTTAAATTTAAAGTTATTTTCTATGTAAATACTTTTATTGATTAACGTGCAAGATATTTCGAACAAATCATCTAATTTCGGTACCCCCTCTTAGAGGTCTGCAACCAAAATTAAATGGCAATCTATTCCAATAACGAGGATTCAAAATGTGAATTTTCGTTGAATTGTATGCATTTAAACTGGAGATATAGACATCGCATTTTTTTCGGACAAATCATTGAATTTCGGTACCCCCTCTTAGAGGTCTGCAACCAAAATTGAATGACAATGTATTCCCATATTCAGGATACTAAGCGTGAAGTTTCGTTTAATTCTGTGCATTTAAACTGGAGATATAAGCATCGCATATTTCGAACACAACATCGAATTTCGGCACCTCTTCTCAGATGACCACAACTAAAATTGAATGACAATCTATTCCTATTACTAGGACTTTAAATTTGATGTTTCGCTGAATTCTGCACACATAAACTGGAGATATAGGCATCACATAAATCGAACAAATCGATTTGCGACACATCCGCTTGGGTTTTTTTGACCAAGCATTAATCAGCACTACTACATAAGGAATAGAACTTTATATGAAATTTCATCCAACTCTACAGGGTCGTTAACAAAAAGCTAACATCGTTAGTTAGAGTACCTACAAAATTTGTGTCACATATAGACAGACAGACTCGCGGACAGACATAAAAAAACCCCAGTCAAATCGTGTTCAGATACTTCTAAAACGTATAAATCCGTCCAAAACAAGAAGTCGAATTTTTTTCAATACATTCTTCTTGTACAGATAGAAGAAAGTAAAAATCAAGAATAGAGAGATTGGGGTTGTATGTAAAAAGTATAAAACAAGAAATAAAAATCATGCATAGGTTATCAAGCACTTTCCAACACATCCAGAAAACCGTAACGAAAATTCACCGTTAAATAAAGTAAAAGAAGATATGTAAGTAAACAGTTTAGGAAACACATATCACATTGAAAAATACAGTTTTCGAAATTACCTTCTATTGTAGAAAAAGTAGTCGAATTATTTTGTGCAACCCTGTATATGATCTGTAGATTTGTATATATATAATACATAGCATGATAAATTTTAGTTCAGTTAGAAAAATCACATTTAGCAATTTTCACAATCGATGGAAATGCACTCGAAATCTTCTGTTCAGCCCTGTATATTATCTAAACACTATTGTACACATCGTATATTAAGCTAAAATTGAATTCAGGTAAACAACGCATAAGGCAACTTAAAACTCACTTCCAGCAATTACCAACCGTAAATGTATTTTGTTCTTTGCGTAGCCCTGTATATGAATTTATTTATATTTCACAAACTTATATTAGTCTACTAAATATAGTTCAGCAAGAAAATGCGCAATACAATTTAAACCTACCCTTAAGCAATTCACTCCCGTAAATGAGTAATACTTATGAATTTCCTTGTGTAGTCCTGTATATGATCAACCGAATTTATACACACCACTTACTATGAAAAAATTTAGTTAAACTTAAAAACGCAAACCAAACTTGAAAACGCACTTATCACACATAGACTGCAGTTATTGCACGTATACTGTAACCGCATTCCTTTGTGTGTCCCTGTAAATGAATGATAAACGCAATGCACACCATACTTTTAAGCAAGCAATTTATAGTGCACCTCAGTAATGCATATAATTTTTATTTATGTTTGAAATAGTGAAACATCATTAAATTATACTACAAACAATTTCCCCATTGTCGAACAATATGTAACAGAATTCTTTTGTTTGACCCTGTAAAAGAATATTAAATGCTTTGCACCCCATATTCTACAAAAAGCATGTTTTAATGCGCTTCATAAATATATATCAATTTCATCATGTTTCAAATATCGTAGCATCACCAAAATGCCCTTGAAACGATTTTTTCCGATTCACTGTAATGTAACGGAATACTTTTGACTGTCCCTGTAAAAAAAAAAAAAACTATAAGTAAAACTATATATAAACCCTTCAATTGAAATAGGGAACATGCTGTAGTAGACGACAATAACACACAAAAATTTCAGGGCAATCCGAGTATATTTACGCGTGTTAGAGCACGGACAGACGGCAGACAGCAGACAAACCGAAGTCATAAACACTTTTCAACTAAGTTGGAAAGTGTTGAAAAGAGAGGCAAGTGAAATATCGGATAAGCTACAAAGCGGATTAACTACATGCGTAAGATTGCATATTTAATGGGAAATAATATACACTCGAACTCACTTAATAAAGAGCGCGGCTAAAATGAGAGCATGATTAAAACGAATAATCTGCACGCTGAGAATGGTTCAAACTATACATTAAGATTTTGACCATTTTGACGCGAAACAAAAGAAGGATCACGGTTGTTGCGAGGAAAAAAACTAAAACACCTGTATTATTAATAAACTTTAATATGATTTTCTGGGATGATAAACGGACAGTAATCCTATAACCAGAATAGAAATAATGGGAAAGAAAGATTTCTTTATGATCAAATCTCTCTCAGAGATAGTATTTCTTCTTGATTTGTAAAACGGTACTAATATACCAGTTTTAACATATGACAGAACAGGGTAGAAAATATATGTTCCAAATGTCAGATTATAGAGAAATGATATCTTCATGCACATGAGGTTGAGAATTTTTACAAATTAACACCACATACCGGGTGTTTTAAAATGGACGGTGCAATGAAACGTATACTATGGCCACCCAGTAAATAAATGAAATTCATAAAGTAGGAATAAATGTTTCGTATCAAATAAATCTTTTCAATTAGCTTTACATAGTTTAAAATTATACAATGTTAATTTTATTTTAATACTGAGGTAATTAGACTTAGAGCAGTAAATTATAGTAATTAGGTACACTATATCTGCGTTATTTAAGACTTTGATTCCCTAAACGGATTTTACAAGTAAAGCTGATACGAGAAATTTTATAATCCCTTGGTATTAATCAAATTTAGTTGTATATTTGTCAAAAAGAAATACACATTTATTCAGGGTGTTCTTATCGTTGACCCCTAAATCGGTTCTATCGTTGACCCCCTATCCCTTTAAAGGTAGAATTCCAATTGCAAAAATGTTTCAAATGTTGTTCTTCATCATATGCGAATCCATTTACGTAAAAATAGTTATTATTATTTTTAAAAGTTACACTTTTTAAATTTTCATAAGATCCCTGGGTCCTCTATTTTGAAAAACTGTGTCTATCCTCTAAAACGTTAAACAGTAAAAATTCCATTCTTCTATGACCAGAACTTATAACGAGTTAAGATACTTTGGATTTTATGAATTTTCACCGTTTTCTGGCATTAAAAAAAGCATTTTTCCGTTTTTAGAAAGAGAGAAATACATATTTAATGAATGTTACTTTTCACATTTTTGTGCAAAGATAGATTTATCTTACTTTAGAAAAAAAGTAGTTCAACGGAAACGGAAAATAACAATATCAAATTGAAGGACGGGATAAAATATTTAGGTTCTTTTTCAGATAATATTTTCCAATTAAAAATTGTTTAAAGGTAAAATGCTTTTCGATTTAAAATACCAGTGGCGTAGCTGTTTATCCATTTTTTCATTTATACCTTTTCAGATGTTCCAATCAGCGCCGTCCATAAGAGGAGAGAAGCGGATGCAATGCACACGGTTTCTGCACATATAACGGCCCATAACAAGAAGGATTTTTTTTAAAGGATAAAAAAAGTCCTAAAAAGTTTTGTTTTCGCGCACGATCTAACGATTTCTAATTTTTCCGTTTATAATAGGCCCCGATGAGACAATTGCAGTTTTTAACGTTTTAAAAATCTACAACCTAAAGATGTTTCTTGCCCCCTTCCTATCCCCCCATGAAGAAGACCAGCCCTAGTTCCAATACATTATTGTGAATAATAATAACAGAAAAAGATTTATTTTATAAGATACTATCTTTTGTGTAATCTTTAGGTAAATATAATGTAATCGTAATAAGATATGCAATTATAATAAGATATGTAATCTTTTAATTTCGTTTGTCTGTTTTCTCTTGAGATTTTTGAACGTTCTGAAGAAAAATATTACTCACATACCTAGTTTATCCATGTGCCTTTATAGATAGCAGTTTTAATAATTCTTTATTATTTCTAATGCACAAGATAGACATTTTGTCAAAAGATATAACGGCGTTTTAATCATCATACATGGTTAATAAAGTTATTATTATTTTTTTTATATAACTAACAGGTTTTTAATCAAGCACTGCAATATATACAGGATTTGATATGAAGGATAGTACCTACTTTAAGCATAATAATTTATGTCTAGGCAAACAAACAATTTTTGCTTGGAAAACGAGAATCGCATATCGGAACCTTTTCATTCAGTCAAAAACACAGGGAGTCTCATTTTTAGAAAAAATCAGATTTTCGTTCATAACGTTAACAGGAATGAATGTATTGTAATGCTTACTTTCGTCAGACTTACTTTGTTTTCTGTAAAATATGATATACCGAAAAGTACCAAAAATCGACCACTGAAGTATCACCATTCGCACCCCAAACAGCACTCAGATTAGCCGCTCTACAATTTGGAACTAGTGTACAATATATACGTCGTTACTGACCGAATTAGAGGGCACTTCCAACAGTTACTATAATGACAGACACACTTACTGTAATTTCGCCACAAAACAAAGTTAGATTGTTGAAAATTCCACTAAATACATACCTTCATTATTGTTAAAGTTATAAATGAAAATTCGGGTACGATTTCAAGTGTGAAATATCAAGTATGTTTGATTGAATAATTTGATTTCGACCCTGTTTTTTTATGCAAAAATAGTTTGCTTTGACATGTAATAATCATCCATTATAAAGTTGTGACTAACTTTATTAGTTTGCTTTGGTATGTATAATTATCCTTTATAAAGTTGTGACTACCTTTATTTTTATACCTTGCATTAAGAATGTAAAATTTATGACAATGCATTCAAATATTTATTCCATTAAAAATATAGTGATACATACATTTTTAATGGCAATATACAAAGCGTCCCGAAAAGATTAAAACGTTTTTAATTTTTTTATCCGTTGGATATAAAGGTAATATAAATTGCAAAAGTGCTCAAAGTAAAGTAGGAATTAAGATTATGTTGATAAAATAGTCTTGACATTAATTTGTAAAAAGTTGCACCTTTTTATCAGTTTTATATGGCTCCTGGCTCCTATAAGTTATATTTAGAAACAAACAAAAAAAAAAAAAAAATGCCCCATGATAAGTAAAATAATTTTGTTTTCTCGAACATACTGATTGGTAACGATATCATACGAATTGAATTTTTCCAACTGAGCGAAAAAATGTCCAAGCCGGGATTCGAACCCAGAACCTTCAATGCTCTACCGACTGAGCTACCCCTACCTGGGATGGAACTCCATTGAAATATGGGTACATACATACACTATGAATCCATTTGCTGCCAACCACGAGTATACTCGTGGTTTTTCAATCTAAAATTACGAATTCGGACCGGAAATTTTGAAAGAATTTTTCTTTTATGTAATCACGAAATATTTGTAATTAAATAAAGTAAATATTGCTATTAGTATTTTCTGGTATGAATTAGAACTTTCTAAATAAAGTAAACTTCCGGTAATTTTAATCCGGCAGTGAACGTGTTAAGGAAGTTAGCTGACGGTACATACGTCGTTACAACCGAATTACAGTGCACTTCCAACACTTACTATAATGTCATCATGTTTAATTCGTACGTTCTGAAAAAAAAAAAACTCACATACCCAGTTTATCTATGTGTCTTTATAGATATCAGACACATAGCTAAATAGTGTATCTACGTATCCGTCGTTTAATGGAGTTACATTATCTGAGGTAATTCTGTTGAGCTGTCTATTTGACAGACTAGATGCTATTGCCAATAAGGTTATATGAGCGAAGTATGCCCGTAGGTTGTCGGTCCAGGTAGCTCAATCGGTAGAACATAGGCAATTTAAGTCAAAGGTTCTGGGTTTGAATCCCGGCTTGGGCATTTTTTTCGCTCGAAGAAATTCATTTCGTAAAAAAGAAAAAAAAAATAAAGTTTTATTTTTTTACGACCAAAATTCACTTAGTTATGATATTGTAAATTTTATAAAATTTCGGAAACTTGCAGCACTAAAAACGGGTAGACAATTTTTTAGTACGTACGTATCTTCAACAGGTAAAAGCTTTTTGGGATACTCTGTGTACTTATGTATGTAAATATAGGCTAAGTACACTATTACTCTTTCAGTTAATTAAATTATTCTAACTAAAAGAAAAAAAAAACTTAATCGTATAAATAAAATTATATGTAATTTCTTTATGAAGTATATTGCTAAAATTTAAACCATCGAGATCTCATTATATTTAAATGTGCTGAAATGGAGTTTTAGCAATTACGCGTTTAGTTTTTTTGTGTTGTGTATCTTTTACAGAATTCTCTTTCCAAAACGCGTAAAAACCTTGTTCAACTATACTAAACAGCTGAACTTATTTATTGCGATTAGCAACTTCTTAAATACTGTAATTTTCTGATTATCGATAACAAAAAAAATAAAAAAAAAACTTTATTTTTTTCCTCAAACATCAAAACTCGTCAAATTAAAAATAATAGCGCTTCCAGCCATCCCTGTAGTATCAATCTGTTGAGAAAATAATTATTTCCTTCAATGAAGCATGGCGAAGTGTCCTTCACTCCTCTCATAAATTTCATGAAGCCTGCGCCTAATTATTAAGAGTGTCGTCTTGACGTCGGGATGACATGTGTGTGAGCAGAATTATGCATTTAAAAATGGAAATTCTAGGAACACTCCCGTTTAAAATTCGAGAAAACCAAACGCAGTTATTTTAATGCCATACATATTATTGCGGAGGTGCGTGGGAATTATTGAATGGCTTTAATGAGAAATTACGTAGATAAAAATTAGTTTATGCAATCGTTGTTTGAACGAAAAATAAATCGTGAGGTTAAATCCCGGTGTGAACAATATATTCCAATATATTCCGTGCACAAAAAAGAGGTTTTGTGTTGCAAAAACGCGTTTTGTAAATGGAACTGAAAATTTATGAGCAGGGCTTTACAAATTTGAAAACATCTGGTAGCCAAGTATAAATTCTAGTCGCCAGTAGAAGAAAAAAAAATTACTCCCCCCCCCAAAAAAAAACTTTAAAGCTATATTACTGCATTGCGTAAAAGAAACATCCTTATAACTCCAAAATTGATAATCATATTAACCAAGACTTTACTGCATCGGATTAAGCGTCTCATTTCCAATTAAAATATATCTTTGAACTGCAATTTGAATGAAATACAGTGTCACGAAAAATCGAAGAGTGTGGAAAATAGGATTACAAATATCTCTGTAACTCATTATCCGATCAACTTCATTCTTCATGCAAAATTTATGTGTTTTTATTGTCTTTTATATTCACTCCTTAAAATAAACAATTTCGAATTTTTTTATATATACCTTTTATCAGAACGAATATTTCGAGTGTCCGAAAAAAATACTTCCGGATAATCGAGGTTATTGAAATTCAATAGGCTTCTTCCCATTATTACATACTAAGTAAATACCAAATTTCAAGTCTCTATCTCAATTTGTTCGGATATAGAGCTTTTACAGACACACACACACATAGACAGAAGGACTGCATTTTTTTTTTTCTAAAAATAAGTTTTTTCGGAATTTTCAGTGTTTGAAACGTGTAAATCCGTCAATTTTTTTTTTCGTTAAAACGATTGCAAGACTTACCCTATGCTACGTATGATGGGTAAGTAACAATTCGATTACACTACCGTCTATGAGCAATAATTACTTAACATGCATTTTAATGCCATTATGTTATTTGAAACTCTACGAAATTTGTGTATGTTACTAAGACTTGTTGCGGCATGTTCTACATTGAAAATATGGAGTGTAACACTTATACTTCTTTTACAGGACAACACAAAAGAATTCAGATGCATTACACTTTATTATCAATTATTGTTAGAATGAATGATATGATGAACTCTATGAATTTTATTTAACTTACGATGCTTCATGTATCTCTATCTATAAATGTCCTTAACTAATCTGGTGGGAAATTGCATAACTAAGCAATTTAAATTCGCTCAAATCTTCAGAATAAGCTTTCGCCGTTGTCAAATTTGTGTACTGATTTTTTTTTTTTTTAAAATCACATTGGCGATTTTTTTAATGCTGATAGCGTCCCTGATGGGAAATTGCATAGCTAAAATTTTAAAATGGAATCTTTTGTATGTTTTCTCACATGAACACCATACTCCCAGTTAGATAAGACAGATTTATTATATATTATTATTATATTACTCAATGTTCTTTTACGCTGATAACGCCACCTAGCGAGGAATACAGTAACCAAATATAAACAAAATTGATTTTTCATGTTCTTCTGTATGACAGAGCTGTACTGAAGTTAAAAATAGGTAGGATAGATTCAACACAATTTTCTTTTGCGTTTATGGGGACACCTGGTGAGAACAAGGGTAACTAAATTTAACTAAATTATATATTTTACATTTTACTGTATGAAGCCGTAATCAATTTAAAAAATCCCTGACGGCTCGGCCTACAGACACAGGTAGATTTCGAAGACGCAGACCGTGGGCGCCTGTTTGTCGGGAATTGCGGAAGAAATGAACTTTTTGCGATGATGCTGCAGTTGGAACCGCCTACTTCGAAACCAAACGTTTGCAGGCTAGTTGCCAGCAAGGATTTTTTTTTTTTTTTTTTTTTTTTGCTATAAGAGTTGGTCCTATAAAAACATGTCAATATAAAAGTTTTAGATAATATTAAGAGGATTTATAATAAATTTAAGCGAATTTGAAATCTTAGGAATTGACGAAGTTATGAATTTTTTTCTTCTAAAGCCCCCCTTCCCCCCCCCCCCCTTAAGGCAATTTTTAATTATATCAAAAATCTGTCATACATAAGTTTTTGGCCCTGTTCCTAGACGTAATAATAACTTTAAACGGATTCGATACGTATCATAATTAAGAATTATGGGTTTTTTTTCACAAAAGCCCCCCCCCCCCCCTGGTTCGATTTTGCCCATTAACGAACTTGACCGAGATTTTATGCCCCTTGATTTTATGTATCAGTTTCGAAAAGATGCGGGAGTTGGAACAGCCTACTTCGAAAAATAACTTGTTTGCAGGCGGAGCCGGCAGGGATTTTTGTTTTTAATTTTTTTTTGCTATAACGGTTGGTCCTATAAAAAACTTGTCAATATAAAAGTTTTAGATAATACTAAGAGGATTAATAATAAATTTACGCGGATTTGATATCTTGTGAATTGACGAAGCTATGATTTTATTTCTTCTAAAACCCCCCTTTTTTTCCTCCCTTGGGGCGATTTTTAATTATATCAAAAATCTGTCATACATAAATTTTCGGCCCTTTTCCTAGAAGTAATAATAACTTTAAACGGATTCGATACGTATAATAATAAAGAAATTATGAGGGATTTTCTGTTTTCACAAAAAGCCCCCCCATTTCCCCCCCCCCCCCTTGGTTCGATTTTGCCCATTAAAGAAACTGGACCGAGATTTTATGACCCTTGATTTTATGTATCAGTTTGGAAGAGATTTATGCAGAATTTTTCCAGTTATCGTGGTCTCGGCGTAGATCTGCAAAAATTTTTCAAAATTTCCAACTTAGGTGAGAATGTAATAGGTAGTATTTCTTACGAAATCTAAAGGTTGGACAGATTCAACAGAATTTTATTTTTCTTTATAGAACTCCTTGACGGAGAATTGCGTAACTAAATTTGAATAAAATGAATTTTATCTACTACTTGTTATTTTAAGAAATCTTCAGAATAAGCTTTTGCAACGATCAAATTTATATTCTAATAAAAACATTCACATGATAGGCTTTTACTCTGTTAGCGTTCCTGGTGAGAAATTGCATAACCAAAATTTTAAAATGGATTTTTTTTTCATGTTTTCTTAATGGCAACCATTCTCCAATTGTAACTAAAAACGACATTTTCAAAACTGAGCAAAAAATATTTAAATGTGAGTTTGTGGCATAGTCCAAATGGCTCCGAATCAAAATGACTCAAGTTTGAAACATGTATATACTCATTTCTGGAAACATGCACACACTCAAGAATAAAACATCATGTTCTCATATTTTTGTATGTCCGTGTTTCAAAAATGAGTATGAACTGACTTTTAAGTGCTCATTTTTGAGTATTTCCATATTTCAAAAATGAGTATGAACTGAGCTTTATGTACTCAGTTTTGAGTATGTTCATGTTTCAATATTCTGAGTATTTCTGGTATTTCAGCATTGAAAGCATTGGGTCGTTATATATTTAAAACAAAAAGTTTCATAACAATATGAAAAAAAAAATCGATTTACTCAGATTTGAAAGTGTCATTATAAACTAATAAAACAGCAATTTTATAAAAACACAAAAATCTATATATTATTATTTAATGTATAATGTTATTGTCATAAGTGGCATATCAACAGCGGCACATGCCTAGCTAATAAAATAGATTTTAAACGTACGGATTATTTATCGTATATATATATATATATATATATATACAGGGTGTTTCAAAAATGACCGGTATATTTGAAAAGTCAATAAAAACTAAACGGGCAGCGATAGAAATACACCGTTTGTTGCAATATGTTTGGGACAACAGTAAATTTTCAGGCAGACAAACTTTCGAAATTAGTTACAATTTTCAACAACAGATGGCGCTGCAGTCTGGAAAAATATAAACCACGATATTTTCCACATATCCACCATGCGCAGCAATAATATGGCGTAGTCTCTGAACGAAATTACCAGCAGAAACCTTTGTAAACGTGTCAGGCGGGATGGCTTCACATGCAGAAGAGATGTACTGCTTCAGTTGTTCAATTGTTTCTGGATTGTGGCGGTACACCTGGTCTTTCAAGTGTCCCCACAGAAAGAAGTCACAGGTTTACAAAGGTTTCTGGTAATTTCGTGCTCTTTCGTAATCTGTTGCTGAAAATTGTAACTAATTTCGAAAGTTTGTCTGCCTGAAAATTTACTGTTGTCCCAAGCATATTGCAACAAACGGTGTATTTCTATCACTGCCCGTTTAGTTTTTATTGATTTTTCAAATATACCGGTCATTTTTGAAACACCCTGTATATATATATATATATATATATATGCGGTTTGAATGATTTCTGTCCATTGTAAATGTAAACATCATTGTTGTCAGCAAATTATACATAAAACGGAACAAATCACATAAATATCCACAATACGTTTGAAGTTACTTTAGCAGGAATTCGAAAATTAAAAATAAATAAATTAATAAATAAATTATTTTCCTCCCGTTAGATTCCCTTAATGTTAGGCACGCTTACATTCCCCAACAGAATAATAATAATAATAAAAAAAACCCTCTTTTTTTATATATATTATTGTGGAAATGGATATTATTGGAAAAGCTAAACAAGCAAAGGCTGAATAAGCAGAACATAGAACATGTTTTACAATTAATAATTATTTTTTTAAATATTCTTCTTATCTATAATTTGTAAATTATACTTTTCGTCAGTAAGTTCCTATATAACATTAAATTTTTCTTGTTCTACATAATATTAATTTAATGCAGGCCTGTCCAACCTTTCAGTAAGCAGGGGCGCACTTCATCTATTTGCAAACAATGAAGGGCGCCACATGGCTCAAAACATGCAACAAAATCTCGCAGTATTAGGAGCGGTGCACACGCATCTTATGCGATGCAATTGCATCACAATGGAATATATAAAGCCCCTAAAGATTCAAGAGCTGCATGTAAAAAAAAAAAAAAAAAAAAAAAAAAAAAAAAATTAAAATTAAAATCAGAGATTGATAGTTTTTTTTAGGACGTAAACATAAAACCATCTTGTCTTATTTTGAGGTGAATTTGGTGATTAGTGACCAATCCATTGGATTGTTCCAGAGAGAGAGCATGGAAGAGCTTCCGTTGACGGAAATCATTTCGCACAATTTTATAGCTTTTTTTTTTTTTTTTACAAAGTGAGTAAAAAACCCTAAAATTTCAAAGGTGTAGGAGAGAAAATTACGTCCCTTTACCCCTCTTACAAAAACAGCCAATGGGCCAGTGTAACAATAACAACAACAAATAAAAAAGCTGAACTTTAATGCACTTAGAAGGGAGAGGCCGGTTAGTGCTGCTTCAAATAATAATAATAATAATAATAATAATAATAATCACTTCTTAACATATTAAAAAAAGTTAGTGCTAATTATTACCAATTTCAATCGTTATAATTTCTATAAAAACTTTTATAAAAAATAACTATAAATTAGTGAAGAAACGCAATAACACATGATTAAATTTTTAAACTAGGGGAGACCGGGGTACAATGGACCACTTTTGTAAATTTTAACTGTTTATTCTCAAAATACTGGTTTTTTGTGTTTGAAAAAATGTGTGCCTATTATGTATATATTAGGGTTTAAGTTGCATTCACTCAAAATCAATAATTATGTTTACTTTTTTTACTATTTTTTTTTTTTTTTTTAAATAGCAAGTGACAAAGTGGACCATTGTACCCCAAGGTCGGGGTACAATGGTCCACAGTATGGGGCTCAATGGACCACAAATAAATTAAGAAAAAAAAAACATTTATGTAGTACATTCTTTAATGACACAAATATAGAATGCATTATACTTGTTTATTGGTGGCTTCAGTTCAAACATCATATAAGATTAACAAATATTAAAGTTAGCAAATACTAAAAGATTTTTGTGTCGCTGAAGGCATGCTGTTTTCTTGTAAATATGTAGAGTTCGGCAAACTTATTGCAGTATCTTGAACATTTACAAGAGATTCATCAACAAGATCGAGAAAAATGAACACATTCTGATTAGGTTTTCACTGCATGAATTTCACAAAACATAATCATAATCCTGTTACCAAATCATCAAAAAAAAAAAAAAAAAAAAAAAAAAAAAACTGTTTTATTTCACTTAACACCTATAATTTATCTATACTAATATAAATAGATACAAACTAATAGGTATATTAATTTTTTTAATGTACTTGTTTAATATAGTTGTAGGTTTGTAAAAATGTAGAAATTTAAAATTAACTAAATGTTTATAAAAAGTAAAGAAACCATAAATAAATAAGTAAAATACTTACGAAATGTAAACAACGTGAATCATGGTTAAATTACTCACTAAAAATAAAACAATTCATTAATCTTAATTTCATATATAATGCCCGGATACAGAACTGGGGTACAATGGACCATGGTGCATTGTGCCCCGGTTTTGGGTGGTCCATTGTTCCCCATATGAAGGTTTGACAGAAAAAAGTAAAAACAAATAACAAATTTTATATTTAATTATTTTAGCTACATTTAATATAAGAATAGATTATCTTAGCTTTTAATTGTGCTGAGCAATGTCTTTCAAATCATAATTCTTTAATGAAGAAAAGAAGGCGTGTTTCGCTGAAAATATTTACTTGTACCTGCCACAAATCATCTTTCTAGAATAAAATGGCTAATTTGTCAGTTAAACACATAATTTTACACTTTGATTCACCACTGTAATGCTATCATCTATATGCCAAAATACGAAGTATTCAAAAACAGAAATAATATGAATAATAGGGGGTGGTCCATTGTACCCCTAGGTCCATTGTACCCCGGTCTCCCCTACATATTTGGTTCTTGATGCATAAAATACACTTTAATAGAAAAAGTTGCTCTCACTCAAAATATCAAGGATTTTAAATAAAACATTCTTTAAAATATAATTTTATTTAAAAGAAATTTAAAAAGTTTATTTAAAAAATAGGAAACTATTAAAGGAGCGCCAAGAAAACCTTCAAAGGGCGCCATGGCGCCCGCGGGCGCTGCGTTGGACAGCCTTGAAAGTATTAATTTTAACATCCTGTATCTGAAATTTTCTTGAAAACAAATTCAATGATAAAATACTATATTTTGCTTTGAAATTATACTTCTGGTTACTGATAAAATACGGTAGTGCCAATCGTAGTTATTTTATTTTATATATTCGTAAAACTGAGAAAACAACAACAACAACTACAACAACTAGACTTTCCACAAAAATGTAGCACATTTCTAACCGATATAAGAGAGAGAGAGAGAAAAAAAAAAAAAAAAAGAAAAAAAGAACGCTTTTTTATCAGATGATACGAGGCATGAATAATGAATAAATGAATAATGAAAAAAAGTTTATGATTAGTTCTTCATAGGTTTGCTACAAACAATTATTAAAAAACTCAAAAAACATTAAAAATTATATATTTTTTAACTGATGATTTCTTAAACACGGCAAGGTTCGATCTGAAGTGTGTGTGTGGGGAAGGAGCTTATGTACTCAAACTATTTAAAAATATTTCTTTCTATATATATATAAATAAAGCATGTTGTAAAATTAAAATGCATGTAGCTCTCTGATAAAAAAAAAAATGTAATAGAATTTCAAAGAAAAAAGATAAAATTCAATTAGCACCTGACTACAATGCACGTGAAAAACATTTGTAGAGGATAAGTCCACTGATTTTTTAAAATTTTTTATTGATGACTTGGCCCCACCCCTAGCCCGGGATAAAAATTCTTAGAATTCCTTAAACCTCCCTTTCATAAAAATACAAACACCCATCTTCTTCCTAAATACCATTTGATAGAATATAGAATTAGAGAACTTTACAAAAAGAACAGAGAGCTTTGACCCACTAAAGACTGTTCAGTATTAACTACATCATATTAGACAGTTCATACAGGGAACTATTCAAAATTATTTGATAAAAGGCATTTCTTAGTTTTTTTTAGGTTCTTTCCATTCTCCGCCAGTGGCTCTTCTGTGACACCAAGAGGCAACTGAAAACAGCGGAAACAGCTCATATAGATATTTACGAGATAGCATTTACGCACGCGACAAGAAAAACATGCGGCATTTTTTCACTTTATTTTGGGAAGTCGACAGCCTGAACTTATCATCCGGGAATTCTTTAGGGTCGTCAAGAATGCGATGATAGTGGGATCTCAAGGGTCTTTTCAAACACAGATATAATCTTGCAGGTAATTTTGATTAAAAGAAGGAAAAAAAAGAAGGAAAAGGAAAAATCAAAAGAAGAAAATATATATATATATAAGGTTTATATTTTTAACATTGCTTTACAAAAATTTAAGTAATGCTAAAAGATAATTATAAAAAAGTAATAAAACATAAATGAATTAAAAAAATTCGTGGGTTCTTACACAATACGCAGCCTCCACTTTCGTAGAAAACAACAACAACAACAACAAAACAATAGGATAAATATCTGTTCCCTGGTAGAAAAAAGTTCCATGTTCAAAATTAACGTTTTTGGTCATTTTTGATCTAAAATGAGCTTGAAATGTTCAATATGAAAGCAAACTATTGCCTACTAACTGCACTCAATTTATATAAAAATAATTGTTATCGACATCGCGCCTTTTTCTGTTTGAAAGACAGAAAGAAAAAAGAACGTACAGTTTAAAACAATTTAAATTAAAACTATACTTTTCCACAAATATTATGTCTTTTAGATAAGTATTTAACTTGGTATTTAGACTTTTATAATATAAACAGAAACATTACATATTGAGGCTTAAAATTTTATTTTTTCTCAAATGTTTTGAAAAACTTTTTGAGAATATCCAGGTGTGTTGACTTATATATATTTAAAAAAAAAAAAAAAACCCAAAGCGTCCCTCGGCTTAAAGAGTCGGGTGCTTGCAAAGTGTGTCTGTGTGCAATGCATGCACACTTCACACACACTACGCTCCGGTCCCATATGTATATATTTGTTCCATGAGTAAAAGCATCATTCACCTATTTTATCATTTATATAAAGCTCATATTTTGGCAATATAATTTAATTTAATTAAATTTTAAAAACATAATTTCATTGCTGCAAAATCCGCATTTAGTTGTGTATTTATTTTTAACTATTTTTATTATTTCAATCATAGTTTTCATGTACAATAGCTGATTTTTACACACTTACTTTTTGTAATGTATACTATTAAATCAAACATTTGAATTTTCGTAATTTTTGTCCATTGCCCTACATTGTTAGATATTTTATGTTTCTGAGTTTCTCATTGTAATTCGGTTATTTCTATTCGTTTGGGCAATATCCATAAGGACCCATGCGATGTTTTTGAAATTTTTCTCCTTTCTTTATTAATTAGAGAATTTAATAATTAATAGTTAATTTATTTGCAAAAAGTTTTATCATATATATATATATGTATATATATATATATATATATATATATATATATATATAGTTAAAATGAAATCACATGTGTTAAAATAAATGTAAAATTAAAAAATTAAAAAGCATTAAACGAGAAAATGAAAAAAAAAAACTGTGAATGTGATACGGAATCGTCAGAGGAGCCTCGTTTCCACAATTTATAGTGAAGATGTATTATGTATGTCATCGAATATTGTCGGTATAAGGCTTAAAAATGACAATATTAAGCTCCTTATAACATATAGAAAAATTCAGGATGATTAAAATAAATTAAGATAGCCAAGAAATAAATGAATATATATCCTAAAAATAAGTTTAGAAATCGTCTCCATATATAAATTGTACCAAACTTTAAAATTTTCATTAAGAACACGCAATGAGTAAAACACATAGGCTACTACCGTTTAAGCTAGAACCTTGAAATTTGGCACTAAGAGATGTCTTATAGCACATGTTGCCGGATAGCTCTCGGCATGTCGTGAGAAAATTATAAGTTTTGAATATCCTTTTCTCAAAAGGAATGCTAGGTGGGGCCAGGTATGCTCTTATAAAAGAATAAAATACAGCGTAAGGAATACTCATGAATACCAAGAATTTTAGGTAGGGTTGAAAAATAAAAGGCGATTTCAGGTGTGAGTGGTAAAGAAAAAACCAGGTGTAGAAGTTAGTAACATCGAGAAGAGAGAATGCAATTGTAAGAAAGAAAGTTTAATAAGAGTATGGGAATAGTAAAAGTCATACTTGACAGTGTTAAATAAAATTACAAGTTGGGTCAGATACAAGAACGACCCTTTGACCACCTGAGTTTTAGGAAACATGAACGCCCTTTTGACCACCTGGGTTTTAGGAAGGAATTGCGTGATTTTTGGCGGGAAGAAGGGTAATGTGATCCCCAAACGTAGGCGGGATTAAATTGAATACAAGTGAAGAGACATCCAATAATTTTATCTGGAGGCAGGGTTTTAGACAATAAGAAAATTCTAAACCACTAGGGTAGATGTAAGGGGGATGAAGAAGAAATGAAGAAGACTAGGATTGGAATAAAAAATGGGGCAATTGTTTTGGGGGAAAAAGGAGAGTGGAAGAAAAAGGGTGCGTAAGAGGAAAGAGGGTTTTTTTGTTTTTTGGAGAGTTTGATCTTGGATGAGGATGGGTGAGAGTAAGAAAATCTTTGGAGAGTGAGTTTATTTTTGGAGAGTATTAGAGTCGTGAACTGGTAGATCTTACTGGAGTGAGTCTTGAAGATACCGACCTCGCTATGTCATCGTTTCTGTTCCTGACTATTATAGGCATGATTAATTTTGCTAGTATTCCAAAAATTGCCTATGTGTATAAACTTAATATGTATATAAGGGGAAATTATTTAGGCATCCACATTTAACTGATTAAATAAAATTGTATTTGAATAATTTAAATGAATTCTATATAAGTATTATGTCAGACTTTAAGTATATTCTTCAATTTTATTGTAATAATTTTATGAATAACTAAATAAATTGTTTAGTTTAAATTTAAAGGTATCTTTATTTATCCTACAGAGAAGGCGTGGGAGGAAATGATGTGGGTATGATCTGGGTAGCCACTATTTATTCACGGAGCCAAGTAACTTTATTATTAACATTTATACTTAAGAAGAGTTAAGCTAAAATAAATTAAATACACAATTAACATTAAATAAAAATACCAGCACCCCTCCCAGCAATGTAAAGGAAAAAATAATCCAGAGAATCATTAATTTATAAATCTATGTCGATTTATTACTTGACAAACTCATGAATTTCCATAACTGACGCCAAATTAATACATTTTTTGTAACGGCGATATAACATAAACGGGAACCCCAAGGTGCGAGTCCTAATCGCACTTGTCCTGATCTTTTTTTTTCTTCGTTTCAGAAATATTTGTGGATAATGCGAAATTTGATTTTCGGTTTGACTTCGCTTCGATTTCCATTTCTCGTCCGATATTTTTAAATTTTCCGGGTAATTTGACTGGCCAAAAAGACAAAACACTCATTCACACTGCGCACTAACCGGGATTTTTCCACATTCATCGAAACCACATAAAACGAGGGAAACTTGTATATCTTTACGAATGATGATGTCAAGTACTATAGAATTGTAATCATAAAACGAATTTAAATTTCTCAAACTTAAACAAATAAGATTTTAACGGCACTAAAATTGGACACACGTGTCTTTAGTGCCGGAAAAAGCTGAAAATTCATTCTGTAGAATACGTTTGTGGAAGCTGTCCTTTTATTGCAAAACAATTTTTCTTCCTAAACAGAAATTGAAAAAATTCTAAACAGAAATCGATGTTGCTGCATAGGATGTTGCTTGGATTTTATTATTATTATTATTATTATTATTCTTAATACGTAAAATTACTTACTCTAAAAATACTTCTATATACAAATACGCAAATCTATACACATTTATACGTCTGGAAAAAATAGATAATGGAAGCTGCATTGAATCCTGCATTCAAGAATTTCTTAATGCCTCTAAATGTCTTTTTCTTCTCCTGCAGTGGCGTGTAAAAGATGTTTTATTGTGTATGGATATCGTATATATATATATCTATCTATATATATATATAATTAAAAACAGAAAAAGAAACTGACTGTTAAAGTAAATTTTTTGGGAAGTTTGGGGAGAGTGAAAAGCACATATTCAATGTACAGGGTGTCCGAAAAGTCTTTCCCTGATAACAAAACTTATTCATATCCACTATATATAAGATAGACATGTGAAACGGGTGTCAAATGTTGGAAAACTAACCAAGTTTTCTGTTTTAGGTTTCCGTGATGTGGCTGAAATGTAGCAGTATCAATGAACAGGAAGCCGGAAATGTTCAAGAATCAGGAAAAAGCTTAGTGCGTCTTCTGGTATCACGAGACCCGGTCACCAAAAACAGTGCAGAGGAATCAGTTTATCAGATGTTGCAACTCTGCGATAACGGATAACCACAGTTATAACACCGATTTCTACTGTGATGTGGACTAATGTATGGACTGAAATTGACAATCGACTAGATGTGCTACGTGCTAGCAAGCCGGTGTGTCATACAGCCACGTTACGGAAACCTGCAACAAAAAAACTTGTTTAATTTTCCAAAATTTTCGCACGAGTTTCACATGGGTATTTATTCATATAGCGTATATGAATAAATTTTGTAATCAGGGAAAGACTTTCGTACACCCCGCATGATAAAAGGTACTTGCTCTTACAGTTTAAAATATAGTTCCTTAACCCGTTGGGGACGAGCGACACGTATACGTGACGCATAAGATGCCCAGAATCCTTCATTATTCCCACCAGTTAATTTTTATTGAAAGCTTTGCCTTATCTTATCATAGCATTTCTGCGATTCAATTCGGCGCAAATTTCTGTTTTAAAAAACCGGTGGTAAAATATTAAAAATTCTGTAAGGGACGCTCGTCGCGAAGGGGTTAAACCTTGAAATAAACGTTTTGTGTTACAAAAAAATTTATGCATTTGATCTTTTAAATCTATTTTTTATCTTACAAAAAACAGGTTGAAAAACATACAATTATAGTATAAACATTTTGAAAATTTTCTTTTTAAATAGAAAATTAATTTATCATTAAACCAACATCAGTATTCTGTTAAAAATTAGATTCTGATACATTTCCTTTCAAACTAAATTTCATACCATCCTAGGTCACGATCTTTGTGACATGGCAACGCTGTCGCTGTCACGTGTCGCAGGGACACATTAAAAAAAAAGAAAAGAAAAGAACATTTCCCCCTGGGGTCTAAAATTCTTGGATGAAGCTTTCAGGATCGCAGCTGGTATAATATGTCCTTCACACGAGGACAGAAAACAACCAGACACAAGATATGTGATCATCTTTATGAGGACAGGGAGAGATTTATTTAAGTGTTTTGTGAATGTTTTATTTTGTCAGCGACGTGCGAAACAGATGACGTTGCGTGCTGGGAGGGTGATTTTATGGGATGCTCCAAGAGCAAGTCAGAGAGAGGTAAAGAACACAGAGAGAATTAACTGAAGCCGTAAGTGAGTATTCAGTGAGATGCGGATTAAACATGATCAAAACATGGGTTCCGGGTAGATGATCTCCAATAGGAGTTATATGAAATATTAGGGGTCATTTATCCAAGAGAGGGGAGATCCACAAAGTATCGCACAGTGTGCCAAGGGAGGGGGAGGGGTGAAGATGTTGCGACACATCACATCTAAAATATGAAACAAGAAGTCGGAGATAGTGATAAATAATATCAAAGACCGGCATGAAGTCCATGGACTCAATATGATTAATGTAGTACGGCTAAAAAAAATGTGAGAATTTTTACAACTGTTAAATTTAATTTGTTATACATTCGTAAATATATATATATATATATATATATATATATATATATATATATATATAAAGTAATGTTCTTTTAATTAAAATTAGCTCTAAATTAATATTTTCAAAAAATTGACGTCACAACAATGAAGGGGGTATCACTGAAGTGTGACAACCTGTGGCATAGGGTGAATGAATGGTAAGAAACCCCCACGAAATCTGTGTGACGTAATTAATGTATTATCCTTTACAGGTAAATGTAGAAGAGATTTTGTAGCAAAATTTTATATTTAAGGGGATCAAGTATTTTTTAAATTTCAAAGCTTACTATTTAAAAAAATTATTGGACTCGCTTGTACAAAACTTCGGAAAACTATTTATACTACTTTTTTGAATTTTGTTTTTTTAAGGAAATTAAACACATTTAATTTTTATTAATTTAAGTCATAAATACATGCACATTCTCAAAAGAATTGATGCACTGTGCGCAGCACATAACACTGACGTAGTTCACTTTTTTAATATATAGTGATATACGAAATTAATAAATGTGTTTACAAACAAAATATCAAAATTTTACCTTTTTTTTTTTTGTTTAAAATATATTCTAGTATTTTTAGACTAAAATAAAGGAAACTGAATGTAAATACGATAATTAGATTAAGAAGCGTAACCCCTTTTTATGTTGTACACTCCGTGTCAAAAGAAAAAAAAAAGATACCGCTAACTCTGCTGAAAATCATCGTATAAAAAATGTTACTGGTATGAATTTGATTAGTAATGACGTCTACTTATGAATGTTATGCTAAAATTTTTCTTGAATGGTAAGAAGGTTATAAAAAATGTTACTGGTATGAATTGATTAGTAATGATGTCTACTTATGAATGTTATGCTAAAATTTTTCTTAGGGGGTCATCTGCATTTCTGCATATAGGAATTGTAATAAATTTTAAAATTTGCGATATGACACCTAATTTTAACATCATAATTTTATCATCGGTGAATTTTTCGGATACCAAACAAAAAGTGATTATTACAAGTACTTATGTAGGATTAAAGTTTGGAACTTTTAATGTTAAATTCATTTTTAATCGTTGTAAAACAGATTGCAATACGGGTAGTTTATTAAGCATAACTCAAAAACCACTTGGTGGAGTGAGGTGTAATTTTGGAATCGCATTTTTGAAGCTTCTAGAAATCGTTTTCTGCTAAAAAATTCACAGGTTACAATTCATATTAATATTATTATTTAAATTAATTTCGAAAAAAAAAATATTTTTTGAAATTAATTGAAATCATGAGTGATAACTTCTCTAAAAAAGTTTTCATGAAGTAAATAAGTGCCAATTTTAGAAAATTTTTGCGACCGATTCTATGTACAATAATAGGGGATCAATGTAGGGGAAAACAACAAGGAAATGTGACAGAATATAAATGATAAATATGGCGGCGAGATAGTCAAGCATTAATGGATCAGAGGTATCATCTTCACTTTTGTAACGGTAAGCCCAGTGTTCGAATCCAGCTGATGCGCCAGGATTTTTTCACCCATGGTAGTCTATAAAATGTTCGGAAAGCCGAGTGGAGTCACTTTAAATTTTTTTCATATAAATTTAAAAAAAGATATAATTCTCAGTCGAATGAATATTTTCGTTTTTCTCTGCGACAGTTTGGTGACTATGATGTATGAATTGTTCTCGTTTTTTCGATTGTACACACATATATATATATATATATATATATATATATATATATATATATATATATATATATATATATATATATATATATATATATATATATATATATATATTTCAAAAATCGGACGGTAGTTTTTTTTTCTCATCCCAATTACATCTAAAGTTATAGCCCACGCGTTTATTTTTCTTATTATTTTCTCTTCTTATTTTATTTATTTATTTATTTATTTTGTACATTACACTTACGAAATCTTTGTTATAGTGGTAGTTTAAAACAAATTTTAGAAAAATGAAATAGTAAGAATCAACAATAAATCAAGTCTAAACAAAAACGCATCTCATTTATAACAAAGAAAGAAAGAAAGAAAGAAAAAACAACCAACTAAAGAAAAAAAATTGTTCATTTATATATTTTCTGTAACATAGTCTATAAGAGAATTTTATCTACGACAAGATAACGATTATTTTACGATTATGGTAAAAAGTTAATTCAAAATCATGTTTTAATTGAAATAAATTTAAAGGTTTGAGAAAAGCCCTAAAAAAATTCAAGGTTTATAAAACATACATAAGAAGAAATTAGATTTATTTTTAAAAGGGAATTTTAGATCTTGAAAACACACGCAAGGGAACCGTGAATCATAATCTTAAAGAAACATATTCTCCAAAGTGACGGAAAACAGAGCACGATGATATTTTGTTTTATGGTAGGGGATGAGGTATGGCAGTAAACTCTTTGACAAAGGGTATTGTTACAAGGAAAAGGGTCATTTTCTGTCTCATACTAAACACTTCGTAAACTCTAGCTATTTTTTTTAAAAAATAATTCTGTAAACGTTAACTCCTTGCCTGTGGAATATATTTGAGAAAAACGTGCCAAAAATGGAATTATTTTTGTCTTCAACCCCTTGTCTGTGACACCCGAACACAGTTCGGGCAACGCAGACGCGCCAATTTTGGAACACCCGACCTGAGTTCGGGCAAGAGAAAAATCGGTGTTTCAATTCCGTGAAGTCCGAATTCAGTTCATCCAATGCTTAAAAACAATGCAAAGAAACTTTTAACTTGCGAAAAATGGTACTTCTCTATTATCCCGTCGACCACTTTTCATAATAAAAAACTATCGCCAAATAAAATAGAGAACGTTGCCATTGGAATATCAAAATAAATAAAATATAAGAATTTAAGGAAAACAATTGAGATTTTAATTAATGAAACAACTAATAAATGAGTAAAACATAATGAAAAATACACGCAAATGCCGAATTAAAAACCACTTGATGTCATAACAAACACGTATAATGCTTCTGACATCAAGTAAATGGGACTGCATTTTTGGCGTTTGCTCTTACAGTATTTGGCGATAGTTTTTTGTTATGAAAAGTGGTCGACGGGATAATAGAGAAGTACCCGAGAAATTTATATACTTGCAAATTTTTCGCAAATTAAAAGTTTCTGTGCATTGTTTTTAAAAGCATTGGATGAACTGAATTCCGGCTTCACGGAATTGAAATACCGATTTTTCACTTTCGGGTGTTCCAAAATTGGCGCATTTGCGTTGCCGGAACAGAGTTCGGGCGTCACAGGCAAAGGGTTAAATTTTTGTTGTATCTGACCAAATATAAAGAAAGAATTTCGCAAAATTTGAAGTGAATTCGTGATGAAGTCAAGCAAAGATCTACAGGTAAATTAAAAAAATAATTTTCAAAAGCTAATATGATGATTAATCTAAATTAAATTATTAATATATATTTAATAACCATAATCATTTTTAAAGCAAAGCTATAATAGTAAGATAGTGATTATTAACAAAATAAAAGGTACTGATTTTTATTAGTGATTTTTCCCCTTAAAATAAATATAATTTTTTTTACTCCATATTTGAACATTTAACTTCGGAATTTGACCTCTGTCGCTTTATGCATAATAGCGCTTACACATTTTCTTGAACTTGGTATATTTCTTTATAATTGCATATTACTAAATGTCAATTTTTCCAGGGTAATATTTTACGCACTATCAAGCGAAATGAGATACATTAACTAATATTTATTTTATCAATGTGATACACTGTTACAATGTAAAACGGGATAGAATATTAATGCTATGCGAATAAAACAGTATACGATAAATAAAATTTCTTTCAAATCTCCAAAGATATCTAAGCTGTTATTAAGATATATATTTTTTAAATAAATCTTTAAACGCCAAATTTCTGTTGTATCTTACCAAACACGAAGGAAGAATTTCACAAAATTTGAAATATGAACAGTCGAAAAATATCATTTTCTTAATTTAAATTTCCATATTATAATAGTAATGTGCTATTTTTGATAAGTACTTTTGTTTTTGCGAATGAATGCAATTTTTATAATAAAATTTCATTCATCCATTGTAATTTAAATCATTTAATTTTCATTATTAATTTTTTTTTCGTGCGCAAAGATTAAAAACAATGGTTTTAGACATATAAAGATAAAACAATCATTCAGACAAAAGGTAGAACGGTATAGAATAACAAGTATTACTGGGAATAAGTAATGCAAAAACATTCAAAAGTGATAAAGAATAATCAAAAGTCTTCTACAATATTGTAACAATATAATCAATAATATCATTTTGTTTACTAAATAAAAGAAAAAAAATCAAGTATAAAGTAAAAGTTAAAGGTGTAATGCGAGCAAGATTGCAAAACAAAGGACAAAATAAGAATTAGTATGTTGTAAACATCACAAAACTTTCTTCTATATAAATCAAATCGTCTGCATCTGCAACCAAAATTAAATGACAATCTATTCGTTCTTGGGATAGCTATCGCGGAAATAGGGAAAACAGAGCATAGCAGTGACACCTATTGGGCGGTATACACCCAAACCTAATAAGGATCTATTTATGTCAAGGTCTAACAGAATGAAGTTTAATGAAATTTCGTGCATTCGTTCTTGAGATATAGTGATCGCGGAAATCGTTAAAAATGCAACACATACCACCTCTCAGGCGATTTATACCAAAGCCTAATCAGCGTCTATTTATGTCAAGGTTTAACAGAATATGACGCTTGATAAAATTTCGTGCTTTAGTTCTTGAGATAGAACGCCCACAAAATTTGTGTCACATACAGACAGTCAGTTTCTAAAAACAGTTAAATTGGGTTCAGGACCTCCTAAAACGTATAAATCCGTCGAAAACCGGAAATTGAAATTTTCACGAATCCAATACTTTATTTTTGTAAAGATAGCAATAGCAATCTAGAAAGCAATAATAAATTCATTAATCAAGGATAATGTATGATTTCAGTTTTTGTACTTTATAAATGTATTAACGCATTCATGTGTGTATGCATGATTAAAATTGCACCAACTTTGAATTTTCAAAGGATAACACTCAACTATGACTCCATATTTGACGTTCGTTGGATCAAGGCAGGAAAAGGTATATATATACAATTTTTTTCTAAAATCTTTATAAAGTTATAAAAGAAAATGTGTTGTGACTATAGATTTCGAAAAACAAAATTAAGATATTAAAAGAAAAAGTACCGAGAACATTCAATTACAGTTACCAGGAAAATTATATAAAATATTTATTTAAATTATATTAAATATATATTTTCCCTTTATTTGTTTATCCTACATTTTTTCTGTAAATTAAGGGAGAAAAAAATGTAGGATAAACAAATAAAGGGAAAAAAGGCGTTGCAATGGAAATCTCTCAATCACCAAAGATCTAATAAACGGCAGCACAGAGGTGTTTGCATTTACAACTGAGGACACCCCGGGACGAGAGACGAAAACGTTATTGTATAGTGATGGTTTTTATGAAAACTGTTGACCATTTTTAATGACTCATGTTTTTAGTGTCTATCTACATGATGTCTGCTTATAAAAATTGGTAATATATACAGATGTTTTTTATTTATCTGCTTTATGTTATTTCAGAGGCACATTATATACTGAATATCATGCATATAATGTTTCTGTGCGACAGATTGTGTGGTATCCATCATATAGAAAAACATGTCCCAGTTTTACAAAATGTCTGTGATCTAACCTTGTAAGAGTTTCCATAAATTCTGCAAAATCTTAAGATATCAATTTTGGGTTAAGGTTTTGTACTATTTTTCGCTTTTTTACCAACCCTATCCGTAGCAATAAATCGTCCAGCCCTGATGGTGCAGACAGAAATTTCCAATTTTTATACCATCGAAAATTGTTAGTGCACCCAAAGAAATACTAACAGACTACAAATGTTTCTAAAATTTTCAGCAGTATAATAGTACTTCTTTTTTGTTTTAAGAATAATTCCAAGTGTCTAAAATAAAGCTTTTAATCATCCATATGAAGCATCCTACAATTTGAATCTAATTATGTCTATCTTGACAAATGCTAGGCCAAAGATTTTTGTAGATTTCCTACTGCATCATTCTATTCAAAAATGAATAAAAAAAAAAATCCATATGCAGATGAAATTTGCATCTGTAAAAAACGTTCTAGTTTTCTGAACAACCCAATATATTATATAGAGGGTGATTCTTCATCTCAAATAAATGTGGTACCTAGGTACAGTGTCTCACAAAAGTGATGGGACACTTGTGCTTTATAAAAAGAAACTGCAATAAAATAAATAAACAAACATGTGCAAAAATTTTTTGGGTGTGTTTCATATTTAAAGTTAGTAACAATTATTACATAACATACATTTTGTCAAAATATTAAAATATTAATTTAGTAAAAATACAATTGTTCAGAACGGAGCAAAAAATGGCTCACATAAGTGATGGGACACTTACTTTTCCATCAAATATTTATCCAAAAATTTTACTTTTTAAAAGGTTTTAATATTTTGTTGGATTTCCTTTTACTTTTAAAACATGATTTAATCTTTTTGGGATGGATTCGACTATTTTTTTTGTGATTTCTGGAGTGATTTTACCCCATTCTTCTTGAAGCACCGATTTTAGTTGTTGTTTTGAAGAAATGGTGTGTTTGCGAATTCTTGATTCCAATTCTTGCCAAATATTCTCTATGGGATTTAAGTCTGGAGATTGTGGTGGTGTTTTTATTATTTCAGGACAGTTATATAGCAGCCAGAGTCTAACGTTCAGAGCAGTGTGCTTGGGGTCATTGCCCTGGTAGAATTTAAAATCGTTATGAAGGTTCAATTTTCGTGCTGAAGATTTCAAATTTTGCTTTAAAATATCAATATACTTGTACTGATCCATTATACTGTCAATAAAAACAAGATTACTAACTCCAGCGGACGACATACACCCCCATACCATAACTCCTCCTCCACCATGTTTTACTGTTGGTACCAAGTTCTGTTTGCGAAGTTCTTCCCTGGGTTTTCTCCACACCAAGATTCTACCGTCAGAACCAAATATATTAAATTTACTCTCATCAGCAAATATAACTTTATTCCAGTAATCAGAATTCTTATTTATGTTGGATTTTGCGAAAGCTAGTCTGAGTTTTCTATTCTTTTCACTTACGAAGAATTTTTTCCTGGCTACTCTACCGTGATATCCAGCAGATCGAATTACCCTTCTAATAGTTTCAGGATTAACAATTATTCCATATAATGCTTGTAAATCAGCAGCAACTTTTGAAGCACTAATTCTTGGATTTTTTTAAATATTTCGAACGATAATTCGCTTTATTCCATTGGATAGCTTTGATGGTCAGCCAGGTCTTCTTTTATCCTGAATCATAGATTCTTTTTATATCGTTTAATGATATTGAAAACTGTTGAACGACTCAAGTTAACTGTTTCAGCAGTTTTTCTAATAGATTTTCCACGTTCAATATGCAAATTAATAACTAATTTTCGAATTTCAGGCGAAGTTTCTTTTCGTTTAGCATTCATGACTACACAGAGCTAAAAAACACAAAAATTCCAAAACAAACTGGAGAGAAATACTGCAGACGATTTTATAAATTATTGCCAATTGCTTTTAAGTAAAAATAAAACCCCAAAAAATATTTTTATTGCTTATTTCAGACGATTTTTGTTGCATATATAATGGTGTCCCATCACTTATGTGAGCTATTTTTTGCTCCGTTCTAAACATTTGTATTTTTATTAAATTAATATTTTAATATTTTGACAAAATGTATGTTATGTAATAATCTTTACTTAATTTAAGTATGAAACACATCCACAAAAAAAAATGTGTACATGTTTTTTTAATTTATTTGATTAGTTTCCTTTTGTAAAGCACAAGTGTCCCATCACTTATGTGAGACACTGTATAACAAAATGGCTACAAGGTGATGAGGTACCTTGCAGCGCCCCATATCAATAAATTCCGTAGTTAGTGATCGCGCCCCGAAAACTGTATGAGGTACAGCCATAAGTTGTAGAGCGTCATCGATTTAGTAAGAAAAGACATATGCGCACGCGCATACGATAAATAATCGCCTGTATAGACCAAAATATTCAAAACTGGTGCAAGATAATTTATTTGAAAAAAAAAAATGGCAGACAGTCATCAGATTTCATTTCACAATTATAAACAAATTCACGTTTGCAGTTTATAAACAGACGATTTCGTTTTTTTTCCCCTTGCTTGTATTACGTCACAGTTTTTGCTTCAGATTTGCGTACGGTCGCATTCTGATTTAATAAAATTGCATTTGCATACGTTTAAAAATGTTCTAATTTCGCCTTCGGAGGAAATTCATGTTTTTCATAAACAAAACGTCTCGCGCCAGTATAAGATTTTTTGAGTCTGTACAGGCAACTATTTATCATATCCGCGTGCACAATACCAGTTTTCTTACTAAATCGTTGATGCTGTACAATTTTGTCTTAGAACTTGAGTTCCTTTCTCGTATAGTTACTGAGATACGATCTCTAATTCCTGAATTTACCACTAGAGGCGCTGCGAGGTACATCATCGTGTAATTCATAGCAGTTTTACTATATCTATACATCACATTCATGGCTGTAGCTAACTCGATTACTCAGTTATTTGAGCCGAAACAAACTTAAGGAATCACACTGTATATTAAAAAAAATTTAAATATCGTTTTTTTTTTAAATTTTTGAAATGTATTTATGTAATGTAAGTGGCATTTAATATAAAGTTTTATCACATTTTAAACATTTTTGTAACTGAAAGTCCAAAGCTGCAATTAGTAGTTTAGAAAATGAGTTTAAAGATAGGAAACAAACATTACATAAAGGATACTGGGGATGCTTGATCCACTTTTTACTAAAATGCTCGTAATCCGTATTTGACATACAGTAGTATCTCAGTTTACCTGATATAAATACCTTATTACGCATTTCAACTTTTTACAGTGTCAAAATTTAAACAAATAAAGCACTAAACTATTCTTTTTTTTTTTTTTTTTTTTTTTTTTAATTTTTGAAATGTATTTATGTAATGTAAGTGGCATTTAATATAAAGTTTTATCACATTTTAAACATTTTTGTAACTGAAAGTCCAAAGCTGCAATTAGTAGTTTAGAAAATGAGTTTAAAGATAGGAAACAAACATTACATAAAGGATACTGGGGATGCTTGATCCACTTTTTACTAAAATGCTCGTAATCCGTATTTGACATACAGTAGTATCTCAGTTTACCTGATATAAATACCTTATTACGCATTTCAACTTTTTACAGTGTCAAAATTTAAACAAATAAAGCACTAAACTATTCTTTTTTTTTTTTTTTTTTTTTTTTTTAATTTTTGAAATGTATTTATGTAATGTAAGTGGCATTTAATATAAAGTTTTATCACATTTTAAACATTTTTGTAACTGAAAGTCCAAAGCTGCAATTAGTAGTTTAGAAAATGAGTTTAAAGATAGGAAACAAACATTACATAAAGGATACTGGGGATGCTTGATCCACTTTTTACTAAAATGCTCGTAATCCGTATTTGACATACAGTAGTATCTCAGTTTACCTGATATAAATACCTTATTACGCATTTCAACTTTTTACAGTGTCAAAATTTAAACAAATAAAGCACTAAACTATTCTTTTTTTTTTTTTTTTTTTTTATTATCTCCCATAACTCTGTAATATTGTGTTAGACCTCCTTACTTCAGGAAGATTTGACCCCCACTGAAAGGGATGTTTGACCCCCACTGAAAGGGATGTTTGACCCACTAAGTCAATAGTACTATATTTCTACTAGAAATTTTATCTAATGAAATGTAACTTATTTCTGTAAGGTATTTAGTTTCTTTTACTAAACCTTTTTTTTTTTTTTGTTAGGAAACATATATTTAACATGTGTATTGGATAAAGATAATGATTTTCAACATGTTAATATGTTATCTTATATTCAGAATTTCACAAAGCATTGAATATTTTCATAACCGGAGAAGTCAAGTATATTTTCTAAAGAAAATCCTTCTAATCACTACTGTGATTAGATTAATAATTTAAGAATATCATCAGAAGGAATTAACGCAGTACTTTTAGCGCAAGCTATGGCATGTACATTGTGCATAAAATATACATATTTAAGATTTATGTAGCTGTATTCTGAGTAATTTGCTCCGACTTGTTAGAGAACTTTTCTTTGGATTTATACTTTATTATAATAATGATTTTTGCATTCAGTTTCAATTGAAATATTGTATAGGTCTTATATATATATATATATAAATTATGCTATTAATTACTGGTTTGAATTTATACTTTATATCATTTATTAATAAGTATTGTTGCACTCTGTTTCGATTGAAATATTGTATTATAGTTCATGTTTAAAGTATGTATTTATATAAATTATGGTATTAATTACTAAAATAAGTTAATTATCACCTTTTTATAGATGTAAATAAAATTATTAAAATGTGTTTGTTCAATTACAGTAAACTGTAGATGAAAAATGACAGATTAAATTCGGGACAAACATCCCACGAATGCAGTAGGTCAAACATTCCACAACTGTTATTTTGAGAGAAAAGTATAAAAGTTATAGCATGAAAATCTATTCCAAGTTCAAATTATTAACTATATTATCTTTTACATCATTAAGTAAATTACGCTTTAAAGCAAAAATATCTTCATTTACTGTTAGCAGAGGAGGAGGAGGGGGTGGTTACGAATTATTGAAAATAATGAAGGGAAACTTATCTGTTTTGGGCGAAAATTGAAAAGAAAAAAAATCACTTTATTATTTTATTATGAATAGAACTGGGTGATAAATAACAGTAGCAATGGATTTTCATATGCATGCTTCCATCTTGTGCTTATCAGCAAAAACTTTTTTTTTTTTTTTTTTTTTTTTTTTAAATAAAATAAATGCAGTGGGTCAAAATTCTCGTAGGGTCAAATATCCCCAATTTCTTCTATATACACACGCAGATGCACATATATGAAACGACTGTAAATATTGTATCAAATCCAAATATTATATACATTTATAATATTATATGTCATATATTTTTCTCCGCCCATTTCATACATCCACCGCCCAATTATTTAAAAATATGCTGAAGATAATTTATTTCCCATCTAAAACTCGTTAAATTAATAGTGCGCTCATTTTTCACCTATGCTAATTAAAAAAAAAAAAAAAAAAAAAACGTTCACTTTTTTAAAATTTAAAATATGAAAATGCACATTTAAACTTTAAGAGAAAGAGAAAAGAAAAATCACCACCTTCAAATCATACAATTAAAAAAAAAATTGAGATTCGAAACAGGAAATGAGCGCAAACGATTTCTGGAGGTCAGAGAGCGAAGTAGTGAATTCTCAACGCTTTGAGGTCAAATTCATGAAAGAAATGAATGAACTACAATCTGTTGTCGCCCACTATGTACCTGTCGTCTGCACACGCTTAGAATTCCATGGGTGGAAAGTCCAAGAAGTAATTCAAGGAAAGTGATTAGAGGAAGAAAGAAGAAAGTACGAAGCTCATGAATAATGAAAGAAAATTTCTTTTAAGTTATGGATGAGGAGAATATTTGATCCAATGAGAGAATGTAGTCATCTAATCTACGGGTCACTTCAAAGAAACGCTTCAATGATAAAAGCGATATAGATATTTATTTCAACATTGTTTATGATGATTTGAAATTAGTAAAATATTTTTAATGCTACTTAAGAGAAGGGAATAACTTCAAAGCATCAGTATAACATATATTATTAAATTTACGCAGATTAGAGTTATAGAAGAAAGATGTCTTATTTACTGATCTGCCATATAAGAGACTTAAAAAAAAAAAAAAAAAAAGATTTATAATGACACACGCAAATAGAATGGATTTAAAAGGAAAAATATGACATAAGAGGCTTTTTAATTTATGTATAGTATAGAATTTTTTTATTTCTTTTATACGGCATTATTGGTTGTACGTCGATTTTTCCTGCTTCCTAAGCGCATATATACATCAATATTAATATTTTTAAACATTTTCCAATGTAGAAAAGTGTTTATGAATTCGTTTTGTCTGTCTGCCCGTGCTCTAACTCTCGTACATAAACTCGAATTGCCATGCAATTTGTATATGTTATTGAGGATTACTGTAGAATGTTCGGTATTTAAAATGAAGTGCGTAGCATTTATAGTTCTTTTGCACTTTGCGGGAACGCACAAAAGAATTACGTTACATTACGGTCTATGGTGAAAAATCGTTTCGGTGCATTTTATTGATATTACGATGTTTAAAAAAAATGAGATTGAAATACATCATTAAGATGAACTACAACAGGCTGTCTCAGTAGTATAGAATAAGTACATTTATAGTTAGTTTACAGAGACGCACAAAAGAATTCCATTACACTATGATCGTTGGGGAAAATTCGCTGGCGGTGCATTTTAAGGATATTATGATACTTCAAACAAAACAAAATCGCTGAAGTGCACTGCATGTTTTTATAGATTATAGAGTGCATAGCATTTATCTCTCATTTACAGAGACACACAAAAGAATTCAGTTACAGTACTGACTAAGATCGATAATTGCTGGAAGTACGTTTTTCTCTGTAGTACGCATATTAAAACTGATCTGATTTTGAGTGTATTTGGTGGTGTATATAAATTATGTAGATCGCATACAGGGTTACACAAAATACTTTGCATACATTACTGGATAGGGACAGCAATTGCTGAAGATGGATTTTTACTAAGTTGTGTTTTTTTAAGTTGCTTATTTAGATATATTTTTCATTCTAGAAAAAAAAAAAAAAATGAAATTTCGCAATTATAGCCTGGTGGTGTTGGAAAGTGTTTCATAATGTATGCTAGACCGGGAGCTGGCAGCACAGACAATCGCCTCATCGAGTTCATGGATGAAATTCTAGGATTAGTTAAATCTTGATTCGTATATTAAAACGCAATCGGTCTGCCAAGTCATATCTTGGTGGAAAACACCTTAAAACCCGATTTTAGCGTGTGACTCGTAGGTTTATCATTGTGTTTTCTTGCACCAAAAGGTATGAAAACATGGAGGACTGGAAGCAGGAAAGCACAATGGTAAACCTGCGAGTCAGCCACTAAAATCGGGTTTTCAGGTGTTTTCCACCAAGATATGACTTGGCAGACCGATTGCGTTTTAATATGCGAATCAAGATTTAACCAATCCTAGAATTTCATCCGTGAACTCGATGAGGTGATTATCTGTGCTGCCGGCTCCCGGTCTATGCCTGATGAATGATTTTTCGTTCTTGTTTTCATTATGTCGGACTTTCTTTTATGAGTTGTACAAATGTGTCTTCTCTATATGAACTAATTGCGTCTAGAGAAGTAGAAAATGGAAGTTACCACGAGGACAACATTTAAAAATCCCTATCATTTCCAGAATCTTGTTCAGCGCATTACTGTTAAAAAATTATTGCTTTTACACTAAAAAACTGTCAGCCACGACGCCAGTAAAAAACTGTTTAATTTACAAAAATCTCCAAACCATCTATTTTACTACAAAATCTGTAAAAATAATAAAAAGTTCGCAATAAACACCGATTTTTTTGAAGGAAATCTGTAAACTGTTTATTTTACGGGTAAAATCTGTTAACGTGAGAGAAAATTCGGAATAAATATAGATTTTTTTCGTAAAATAAACAGTTTTTTACCAGCGTCCTTGGCTAACAGTCTTTTTCTATAAAATCGACAGATTTTTGCATTGTGTTCTGAGAAAGATCATTTGATAGTTATATATTTTTTGTTTAGACAACATACCAACTATTTAAATACAGATATGTGTATCCTATCTTAAAATAAATACAATTTTAGTGAGGGTTGAGTAATTATATGATAAAGTTATACATATCTTTAAATAAGATCCCCTTTAGGAAGCTTGATACATTTTCTTTTAAAGATTCGCAAACAGATAATAATAATAAAACAGCTATTGTTTTCAGTGTTTATTGCCAAAATATGTACTGAAAAAGTTTTCAGATTTTAATGAAACCGTATACTTTCTAACGGTTTCTCCTGAAAGGTTTGGAGGAAGTACTAAATCAATGAAATAGCATCGTCACTCTTCCTGTGATGCGATGACGGAAAATAAAACCCCCCTCCCCCGACGAAAAAAAAAAGATGTAGTGGTTAAAATATCAGAATTCAGAATTCAGATTGTTAATAACACGCCGAGTTAAAGCGACTGCTTTTGAAACTTTAAGTTTCATTTTGAATAACTTATTAATTTAATAAAAAAGAGGAATTTTCAACAATTTGAACATCCATAAATCCATAAATTTAACGAGCCACTTTGAAAACAAGACATCAGATTCTTATTTTATGTCTTCAAATATATTCTTAATCTATGTTTCCGAAACTCTTCATTTTAATGTAACATAACTTATTAAATTAGTTATACCATATAACACGACATTGTAATAACACGCGAACTCATTAATAAACACCGATATTGATAATATACTTATTTATCGGATTTAGCTATAATTTCTATTTAACAGTTTCAGTTAATTTGAAATTTACGGTATTGTACTGTAAAATCAACACTTTTTTTTTTTTTTTTTTTTTTTTTTGCAGTGTATGTTATAGATGAGAAACTCCCTTTTGAACTCTTATTTCAATTACGCTGTCAGTGAATAATTACATGAATATGCGCATGGATAGTTTAATATGAGCGACTAAACCACATAGGTAAATTCATATGGTTACAGTTTAGAGTATTTCTAAAAGTGTTAGACAGAAATTGAATGTTTTTTTTATTTTTTCAATATAGTTCCTTTGTTCTTCAAAAGGCTTTTTGCATCTTTTATTCAGCAGTTCAATATTCTTGAAAAGTAATCTGAAGATTAGTTAGAAAAACGTTCCATATATTATATTCATCTTTTTATTATCATAAAACATCATATTTCGAAACTGATTTGAATTTTGAGTTTCAGGAACAGATTATAGTAAGTTGAAGCTAAATATGGACTATAAAGAAGATGATCAACCTCTAAAAAAAAAAAAAAGGCTTCCGATCTAATCATTTTACAACAAGGCCTGCCATTTTTTAATTTCATAGAGAAGTCCAGGGTACCCACTTAGAGCAAACTTTCTTCATCAGAAACTTTCAGGAAAGTGCGTATTTTAAAAAGACAGATATTTTAGAAAGAGTTTTAGTTAACAGATATTTTAGAAAAAACCAATTTTATCAAATCTTATTCGTCTCCTTTGGATATTGGCCTTTTTCGATCTCCTTCCTTTGGTAAATCACGATAGATATATATATATTTTAAATCCTCAAGAACTTAAAAAAAATTAATTTCAGAATAATACACAATTTTAAACATTTTGGAACAAACTAACACACCACTTCATTCAGTAAACCATAAGAAAAAAACGCAAATGATTTCACTAACGAAACATCTCTATAATAAAACCGTAAGTCATGTGACTGTCATCAACAGTTCCGGAATGCCCGCTTCACTTTTTCATATGCCAGGCGGCCATTTTTATTCAAAATTATTTTTTCGAATAAAACTTCATAAATGTGACATTTTTAGAAAGATCGTTCAAAATAAATTAATATTTGAGAGATAACTTACGTTCAATTATGTATATATTCTCCAATAACTTCAGTTGAAATTAGCTTCACAGTTCAAATTCTCTATCCATGAAAGTAAACAGAAAAAAGATTCATTCGTCGTGAAGGTTTAAAATATTAAACCATTAAACCATGGAGATAATCGTTCGTAAAGTTAGTTTTCCGTGAAAGATTTTTTGGAGCGCTGCCTGGTGTCAAAAAAATAATTCGTACCAGTGACACAATCAAAGTTTACCATAATTATGTGCTTATACAACTCAACTTTATTCTTTATCTTTTCTTGATGTAAGCTGAATGTAAACAAATACAACTCATGTAATGATATTTAATGAATCAGATTTCGAAACAAATTGTCAGTTAATTTGGTATTTATGTATTATACGTGCAAGGAAGAGAGACCACCGAAAATGATTGTTAATCACCAATCATATTTACCATTATTAATGACCAATCGCTTTCAAAACAGTAATTTAATATACATTTACAAAATACATAACATCATTAAGTACTTTTGTGTTATTTGGGCGCAAATCTCGCCAATAGAATTTTTAAAATCGCCAATACCAGCTTTTATTTTTCGCGTGTGCAAATTAGAAACGATACTTTTATTTTGAAATCAAATGTTCTGATGGAACAGCTGTCGTAGACGCACCGGGGCACTATTTTAACTATAGAGTTGCAATATAGAAAGAAAAAACGTGTTGCTGTAATTAGAATTATAGGCGGTAATGTTGGCGTGGCGTATTTACAAGTTACGGATCTTAATAGTCAGTAGACATTAAGCAGAAATGCCAAAGTATGGGAATTATGCAGTTATGAAAACTCCTGAACTATATCAAAATAGGAAAGCAGAGAAAAACAGAGCCGAACAGAGATCGGCATCTAGAAGGAAGTTCGTGAATTTTAATCAAATTCTACGCCACAATTTAAAAGTGCTGACAGCAAATATGGTTTAAAAGGAATGTGATTATCAAAACTGGCTTCCAAAAGTTCAATGTTTCACCAAACCATACTTGAAAATTACGTGCTATAATATGCACTCCGATTATGTCACATTATTCAAGACGTTTTAAATGAGAATAATGATAGATTTTCTAATCTCCCGTAATCAAGTCTACAACCAAAGTTAGCGAGAAACAAACAAACAAACAAAAAAATATTGGCAACAATATGATTCAGTGTAAATGTGGATATCATTAAAGACTTTCACAAAATAGACTTCATTGCACCAAATCGTATTAACTAAAATACGCCATTTGGCAATGGATCCAATTACGGAAAACTACTTAATATGTTTAAGAATCTCCGCATTAGCAAACATATTGCAACTGATAAGCAAACGGATATGAAGCATAAATGCTTAAGTTGGTTAAGCGGTTTTTGTCAAGAAAGATGAAGTACATAACAACAAAAAATATGCGAAATTTTACCATGATCGCAAAAGTTTTTGATTTGTGTATTAGAATCTTCCGGTTTGGCGAAGGATTACGGAAAAAAATAAATTATGAATAAAAGTAACGTGTTACAGTGCTTAACATACATTTAAGGGAGACCAAACTGGTCGCCAGTGGCGGCTAGTTTAAATATATTCATTTACTGCTGCCACTACATGTCTGTAAAAGAAATTTATTGCCAAATGATATTTTACATGTTGATGCCGAAAACTTTAGGATCATATTACGTAACACATTCTTAACCCCACTCTTTTATTTTCTCGATTTTAACCTACTTAAATGAAAATGAGAAAATCTTACTTACATAAAACATGAATAACTATTAAACGAATTTTCTTTTTCATTCTAGATGTAACAGATGAATTACGGTTTGCGAATCGGGTTAAATTTTTTTTTTTTAGGTGAAACAAAAAAAAAAAAAATAAACAGCACAAGTGGTCATTTCCAACTACGCCAAACGAACAAAATCGGTGATTTTAAACAATCAACTTGTACAATTAATATTAATTTATTATCTTTTAGGAAGAAACGATTTTTTTCTGCATACTGCAGCATACTTTAATTTCCTTTGGAATATTTCACGTGTTAGATTGTGTTTGGTCAGTTTATTGGATGACGATGCACATTTCAAGATTTCTGGAAAAAGCTGGTTGTTTAAAAAATCTCACAAAAATTAGAAAGTCGTTTTAGAGTTTTAAAAACTTTGTTAGAATGATAAGTTTTTTTCGATCTAATAGTGTAAAAAAAAATATTTTTCGAAATTTTGAACGCGCGTTAAAGAATAAAAAACAAACAATCGGCGAAAATTGTACAAAACAACGCATAAAAGAAATCAAAAGACTACAAGATAAATAAATCGCTTCAAGATACATAATTTTGGACATAGGTCTCTAGCGTAGCGCCAAATTTGGCAGCTTTGTGTGCCACCGTTTGTACACAATTCAGCAGGCACACAAACATACACACATACACAGATTAAAGGTCTGGATGGGCCGAAATTTCAAGGCCCGGATCCGGCCCGTTTATGGTTTTGCAGTTCACAGCCCAGCCAAACTTAATTTCTACAAAAAATTCCAAATTTTCTTAAGATATAATTAAGATTTTTATTAATGAATACTACATACATATCTATGGGAAAATTTAAGAGCATATTATAGATTGCTATTATGCTTGCAAGCCATAGAATACAGAACAGCAGCATTAATGATCACTTAGAATTTTAGACTATTACATTCAAATAAAGACATTAAAAAATAATGTAGTTCAGAATAAAACAAAAAAGATGGTTAAAAACTTCATAACTTTTGAAGCTGCATAATACAAAAAAGCAGATTTTTGAAAATGTTTCTCTATAATTTATTAAGGTACATTTCCAAAGATTCCGTTAACAGAAGTTCATTATCGATATTACTATTTTTATAAAAGAAACTGCTTACTTGACACGTCCTGGAACAATTAGGTTCAGTTCCGACTCGGTCCGAGTATGTAGAATAAAATGTAAGTCTGTTCACGGCCTGTCCCGAGTGTGTTGAAAAAATTAAGCCCGGTCTCAGACACGATGCAAATGTCCGATGCCTATCTCTACGCTGGACAAGTTATATTTCTGTATTGATGGTGTGAAGCTAGCATCGGATCTTGCAGCACATTTGCACTTATTTTCGTCTCAGTCACGTCCATTGAAAAGTATTCATATTTTATCAGATTAGTTCGATCTTTTTAATTTTGTTATATCGGGCCAACCGTTTTATTATTATTTTTTTTAATCAGCCGTCCTGCCTTCATAAAAAATTGTATTTATTCTGCCGGTCGGGCCCGTTTGAAAATTTGCTTTCATTTTACCGGCCCATGGGACGAGCCGGGTACGGGCAGACCTTAAACATAGATACATGCGCTCACTTTATGCTGTTATGAGTAGAGATTTTTTGCATCTAAGTGTCTACGAAAGGAATTAATAAATGATTTTTTACATGTAAAGCCAGAAATGTTTGGAATTTACCATGTAACGAATTTTTAACCATACACTGTTATTATCTAAATTTGAGAAAATAGTATAAGCAGTTAAATGAATATTCTTTGTCATTCTAGATATAAGATAAAAAGTACAGTTTGCCCATCAGTTCAAAAACTACAAAAACAAATAACACAAGTGGTCATTTTCAATATCGCCAAACGAACAAAATCGGTAATTTTAAAGTGCTAACTTGTATAATTAATATTAATTTATCATCTTTCAGGAACAAAAACTAAATCTTTTTGCAAAAAAAAAAAAAAAAAAAGAGAAAAAAAAAGTTTTCGTTATGGGGACTTTTTTCGGCAGATTGCAGCAGATTTCAATTTCCTTTGGAATATCTCATATGTCAGATTGCGTTCCGTCAGTTTGCTGAATTCCGATGTCATTAAAAAGGACATCTTGCCTTAAGAGAAAAAGACATTGACAGATTGCAATTGTTTGCGACAAACTCAATGCTGAATTATCAGTTGCTGTTAAGGAAAATGAAAAAGAATTTAACATTCAATTCAAATAACTTTTTCAGGGAAATAGGATATTTCAGAATTTACATTAGGTATTTTGCATGGAATATATAATTGAAAAAAAAAATTTTTTAGAAGTTATAATTTCCAGCAATTTATTGGGTTTTTATATGCCATAATTTAAAATTATCAAATAGAATGTTCCATTAGATCTTTCTTTCAAAAAAAAAAGGAAGTCCGCATTCTATTTTAATATCTGAATTAATCTGATAAATGGTTTTCTTTGACCGAAAAGATGCAGGTGTAATGATATTTCAATCTGCATGAAACTATCCAAAAATGTTTCATCTAAAAATAATAGCGAAGGTTAACTGGACTCTGATAAATCTGAAGAGAAGTGTGTGTGTGTGTGTATTGGGGGGGGGGGGGGGGGGGTCAGTAATGCGAAAAGTAATAAAACTGAACATACAAAACCCTATCTAGAATAGACCTGTAAAACCAAAAATGAGGGAAAGCGAAAACTAAGACTTTATTTTTGAAGTAAACAAAAATAATTTTGTCTGAATATATATACATTTATATTAAAATCATTAAAATTGCAGACATTACATTACAATTACATAAAACATTAAAAACATATTAAAATTGGACGTTTCGGATTTACATGAAAATCCCTCATCAACAAACATTTTTCTTAACGACTGTGACTTACATTAAGAAAAATGTTTGTTGATGAGGGATTTTTATGTAAATCCGAAACGTCCAATTTTAATATGTTTTTAATGTTTTATGTAATTGTAATGTAATGTCTGCAATTTTAATGATTTTAATATAAGACTTTATTTCATTACACATAGACTATATTACCAAAAATCACCGGACACTTTCGATTTTAGACGTTTTATGGAATAAAGAAATACTTGACGAATTTTTTTAGAACTTTGGGAATATAAAGAATATGCTTTATGTTTTTTCTCGAGGACAATTAGAGAACCAACAACAAATTGAAGAAAAAAACAAAATTTGAGAGCACCCTGTAAAATAAAATTAACAAAATGATCCTTCACAGCATATGAGAATGTGGATATTATATAACATTTCTGTTCACTTGTGTAAGAATATAACATGTATATTCGTGGAGATATAATGATTTCTTTAAAAAATTCAAGAAATTTTTGCATTATTTTTTTTAGCATGCAAGATTTTCAACCGAATTTAACATTATTTGAAAAAAATGAAATATAAACAACATAATACAATTGGAATATAAATATATTAAATATTTAATGAAATATGAGCAGTTGTATGGAATATGTTTTAACTGCGCACACGCGAACTATACCAAAGATTTTGTTTCATAACTTGGAAGTCAACACTATAATAGAGCAGCTAATACTATAAAAAATCCCTGACGGCTCGCCTACAGGCACAGGTAGATTTCGAAGACGCAGACCGTGGGGCGCCTGTTTGTCGGGAATTGCGGAAGAAATGACCTTTTTTTACGATGATGCGGCAGTTTGAACCGCCTACTTCGAAACCTAACTTGTTTGCAGGCGGATTCGGCAGGGATTTTTTTGTTTTTAATTTTTTTTTGGTATAACGGTTGATCCTATAAAAAACTTGTCAATATAAAAGTTTTAGATAATATTAAGAGGATTTATAATAAATTTAAGCGGATTTGAAATCTTGGGAATTGACGAAGTTATGCATTTTTTTCTTCTACCCCCCTCCCCCCCTCTTAAGGAAATTTTTAATTATATCAAAAATCTGTCATACATAAATTTTCGGCCCTTCTCCTAGAAGTAATAATAACTTCAAACGGATTCGATACGTATCATAATTAAGAAATTATGGGTTTTTTTCTGTTTTCAGATAAAGCTCCCCCCCCCCCCCATCCGTCCCCTGGTTCGATTTTGGCCATTAACGAACTTGACCGAGATTTTATGCCTCTTGATTTTATGTATCAGTTTCGAACAGATGCGGGAGTTGGAACCGCTTACTTCGAAAAATAACTTGTTTGCAGGCGGAGCCGGCAGGGGTTTTTTTGTTTTTAATTTTTTTTTGCTATAACGGTTGGTCCTATAAAAAACTTGTCAGAATAAAAGTTTTAGATAATATTAAGAGGATTAATAATAAATTTACGCGGATTTGATATCTTGTGAATTGACGAAGCTATGATTTTTTTTCTTCTAAACCCCCCCCCCTTTTTCCCCCCCTTGGAGCCATTTTTAATTATATCAAAAATCTGTCATACATAAATTTTCGGCCCTTCTCCTAGAAGTATTAATAACTTTAAATGGATTCGATACTTATAATAATTAAGAAATTATGGGGTTTTTTCTGTTTTCACAAAAAGCCCCCCCCCCCACCCTCCCCCCCCTTGGTTCGATTTTGCCCATTAACGAACTTGACCGAGATTTTATGCCCCTTGATTTTATGTATGAGTTTGTAAAAGTTTAATGCAGAATTTTTCCAGTTATCGTGGTCAGAAAAAAGTGACATAGATATATATATATATAAAGTTTTGGACTGGGGGTGGTTTTGGGTTCTGGGAGTCATGATCGGCGTAGATCTGCAAAAAATTTTCAAAATTTCCAACTTAGGTGAGAATGTAATAGGTAGTATTTCTTACGAAATCTACCTAAAAGACCAGTCGAATATCTTGAAAAATCACAAAGTAATCGGCGCTAGTAAGTAGAATTTCGGTACTCTTTGAAAAGTAGCCGAATGATAAGGGATTTTCCTCAAATTGTCATTTTTAACACTTTCCAACCTAGTTGAAAAGTGTTTATGACTTCGGTTTGTCTGGCCGTCTGTCCGTGCTCTAACTCCCGTAAATATGCTCGGATTGATCTGCAATTTTTATATGTTATTGTCGTTATCTATAGCATGTTCCCTATTTCAACGGAAGTGTGTAGCACTTATAGTTTTTTTACAGGGACACTCAAAAGAATTCCGTTACATTGCGGTCTATGAGGAAAATCATTTCCGGTTTATTTTAATCATGTTACACAATTTTAAACGCATTGAAATTTATATATATCACTAAGGTGCATTAGAAGAAGCTTAATATGGATAGGGTGTGCATAGCACTTATAGTTACTTTACAGGGACAGTCAAAAGAATTCCGTTACATTACGTCTAGGGAGAAAAATCGTCTGCAGTTTATTCAAATAATGTTTCACTATTTTAAACGCTTTGAAATTTATATATATCACGAAGGTGCATTACAAGAGGCTTACTACAGAATATTGTGCGTATAGCAGTCATCGTTCATTTACGGGGACACACAAAAGAATTCTCTACTGTCTGTTAACAATAATTCCTGGAAGTGCGTCTTAAGTTAGTGAACGCGATTTTAATTTTAACTCGCTTTTTGTCTATTACTTAGTGTGTATAAATTCTGTAGATCCTATACAGGGAAGCACAAAAGTTCGCAAACACATTTCCGTTTATTGACAGAAACTCCAGACGGAGAATTATAAACTGTGCTATGCGTTTCCTAACTGAACTAAAATTTAGCATCCTATGTAGTATATATACAAATCTATAGATCCTATACAGGGCTGAATAAAAGTATTCGGATATTTTTACGAATATTGTATATGTTGGAAATTTCTGAAATTATGTTTTTAAATATGTTATGCGTTTTCCAAATTGCTTACTTAGATGTTATCTTTTAGCTTATTAAACGGTATGATTTGTAAAATTTTGGAAGTGTTGGAACGTTGGAAAGTGTTACATAATCTATGCTTGACGCATGATTTTTCGTTCTTGTTTATTAATTGACTTCCAAAAAAGGAGTTAGTATTTAATGAATGTCAACGAGTTGCTTTGGAACGTATGGTTCGATTTTAATATTTCTTTTTCTGTTGGAATAGGCTTGTTCCGGTGGTTGTTCAAGGAGAACTAAGGCATCAATAAAAAATGAAAATTAAAAAGACAATTTGTGGAATATAAATTCATACAAAATCGGGTTAAAGATATAAAATATTACAAATTTGAGGATTATTTAAGTTTATCACCACGGGCCCGGGCAACGCTGGGAGGGTAAACTGGTAATAATAAAAAAATTAACTAACTTTATCTAAAATAATAAGTTTTTAATGTGAACGGCCATACAAATCTCATTTTAAAGAATCGTTGGGAACGAATCAGGGAAATAGGGAAAGATAGCGCACAACATGCAACAATGCTATAATAGTAAAATTCTACCATTGTTAATAATAATAATAATAATAAATAAATAAAATTGTGAAGCGACTCCGTTCGACTTTCCGAACACTTTACAGAATACTATAATAACATGCGTTCATATAAATCTACCTTATATATATATAAAATCCTAATGAAACGATTTTATGAAACGAATATATGAAACGAAATTATGAAACGTTTGATTTCGAGGTTTGTAGTGTAATTTTGATAGATAGATAGAGAGACAGACATATATACATAGACAGACAGACATACAGATAGTCAGAGAAAGATACATACAGCCAGAGAGAGGAACATACATACAGACCAGGGTTGGAAAATCGAAAATCCATTTTTGTAGCAGGTTTGGAGCAGGTCAAATTGCAATTTTGGAGCAGTAAATGCCAGTTTTTGAGCACGTCAATTACAGTTTTGGAGCAGTAAATGCCACTTTGGGAGCATGTCAATTACAATTTTGGAGTGGGTTAATTACATTTTGTAGCAGCTCCAAATTAAAAGCAAATATGCTTTGTTAATGAACTTTTCTTTAACATAGTGCATATATACAATTTCAACAGTATAAAATGTAATAAATGTTAAAGCAAGAAAAAAAATTATATACTTACAGAGTTTCAAAATTTGTTTTGTAGTAATATGACTATAACAGATGAATTAACTTTCCACATTCCAATAATACATAATAAATATACCATATTCTGACAACAAATATTTTACACCCTTTTAGAAATAAAAAAAATAATTCGACTTATCTAACACTTTAGGAAAAGATTAAAAAAAACTTTTAAGAAAGCATTTAAATTAAAAACAGAATGTAACAAGTTAAATATGTTTACTTACAATAGTTATTGCATATTTTTGGCAAATGACAAACATTTGATAGTAAATTTAAATAACTCAAGTGATACCTGTAACTGTGAGTAATCACTAGACTGCATAGTGGTTTTCTTTAAAAAAAGTAGTACATGTCAATAAGACACATTTTAAAATCGTGGCCAAATGCATTGTGGACTTTGTGAAGAGTGCATGCTTCTATATCAACAGTATTATTGTTGATTCCATGCAATTTGTTTTTTACAATCTTCGTGATATTCAGTCCACTGCTAAAGAATGACAGCAACCAATCTTTTGGCTAATTGGCTAAAGCACACTTTATAATAATAACAAATCTTCTGATTTGGAGTCTCATAATACAGGAGTAGAAAATAAAAAAATTGTTTTGTATCAGAATAAATTGCAGTTCTGTATCAGAATTTAATGGTTTTGTAGTAGAACAAACTTATGTTTTAGCATTGAAATCAAATAGCATTTTCTATTTTTCAATAAAAACAAAGAATATTTTTTATAATGTTATGAAAATGGGCATTTTTAACTCAATTTTAGGACGCTACAGTTCTGTAAAGGTCTTTATGCCTCAAAAATCACTTATAGCATAAGATGTGACATTTAACAAAAACTGCTATTCAATTTCAAATTACTTCAGCAGTCATGTCTTACCAATTTCATGCTTTTACATCTAAAAATAGTTTGTAGATTTGTCAGAAATTTCTGCATTGTTGAGGGGGTAAAAATATTTTGTTTGAGAGTACTTAATGCTGCATATCTTTTCAATAATGCTTACTTTTGATAGATGGTACATCAGCTGTGTTTTGGAGTAATCATCCTCTTTGGATTAAGATATGTTATATTATAAAAACTGAAATGTAAGACAATGATTATATAGTATAATCCATTATTCAGTTACAGATAATTTTTAAACTTAAATGATGCTGTATATCTTAGCTACATGCATCATAGCAGTGTGTTGCCAAACCTATACAAAGTTAATGAAGTTTTTTTTTTTAATTCTAATTTTTTAGATTAAGAAATTTCCATTTTTGGAGCAGATTGGAGCAGAATTTTAAAAAATTGCTATTTTTGGAGCAGAATGTAGCAGGAAATCAAAATTGGAGCAGTTCGGAGCAATTGGAGCAGATTTTCCACCCCTGTACAGACAGACAGAGAAATAGACATACAGACAGATATATAAGAGACAAACAGATATATATAAAGACATACAGACAGATAGACAGGCAGACAGAGAAATAGAACCTCCCGGAGCCATAAGCGCACACTGCTTCGGGGGAGGGGGGGGGGGTTGACACACAAAGGGCGCAGGGGGCAGAGCCCCTAGTAGTAATACGAAAATAAAAATTTAGGTCCTAATTTTACAAAGATGAAAAGTTTCTACTAATGAAGATGACGCCACTTTCTGAAGAAAACTTGCACTTTCATTCATAAGACTAAAACATTTTTCTAAAATTTCGAAGTAATTTTCAATGAATTTTCCTTTTGCCTTTACTGAGATTAAGGTCTGTAAATTAAAAGAAATATTGAAATAGAATTTACATAGTCATATTAATGGGAGTTTTAAAGTTGTTTTTAAATGTAGATATTTTCACCATTTTTCCTCAACAAAATGTAATATTTAATTTTCCATATGCTTTTATCAGATTAATAGAGTACTGTAATTTTTTTTTCTTTTGTTATTTTAAGGGACCCATTTTTTTCCCTAAATTATTTAAGATATGGCGAAATATGACTGCTGTATCAATACAAGGTGAATGTGAACAACAAAAATATTTAATTGAATAATTGAGTTACAAAAGAAAATACTTATCGGGTTTTTTTTATGATCACAAAATAGTTCAAAAATGGTTAGGTACTAAACCACTTTTCTGATTCATATAAAAATGAATACACCTCTTGCGACAGTGGCCTATAACATTTGTACCAAATGGGATTTCAATCGAATTCGCAGTTTCGATGCAAACGTGTTCACTCACATGTTTATTATGATTACAATGCTTTCCTTATACCGTATTGGTCCGGAAAGTAATAATAACAACTCAGTTGAGAAATCGGTTTGGCAAATACAACGTTTAAAAAAATGCGAAATGTCAAGATAAGAATTTAGTTTGCTATTTGGATTCAATAACTTTGACGTGGAAGATAATATCTCTTTTGGTATTCATTTCTATTCATAACACGATCAGAACTTCAGCAAAATAACATATGCTGAGTTCTTTAATAATTCGAAAGTAGTATGAAAGAAATATGTGAACTATTTCAAGCGGACACTTAATTTGCATAAGCTGACAAATATGAATTCATAAGCAGAAAGAAATAATTTAGTCTTTTTTTTTGTTTTTGTTTTTATCAAGTGCCCAGGGGCAACAATTTACGGAAATATACAATAATAATCTGAAATGCATACACTCTAAATAAATACACATAATCATTTTTTATACGATAAGCAACTAAATTTAAAGTAAAAATAAAATGTAAGAGAAGTGAAGCAGGTAAAAGCTTTTTTTTTTTTTTTTTTTCAATGAGCGAGAAAAGAAAAGAAAATACATTTCTTCCCATAAATTTGATGAAGTTTTGTAAAAAAAAAAAAAAAAAAAAAAAGCCAATTTTTGATATTAAAAAAAATTAATTTTACCGAAATCTTTTGTCTTTTATTATACCCTTTACGTTGTAATAAGAGAGTGATCTTACAATATTCATATAAAATCTATGTTAAACTGAACGGGGTTGTAAGAAACACACACACACACACACACACACACAAACCCTCTTTAACACAGTTTGTCAGATTAAGAGGATAAAATTTCAAAAATTTTAAATTGCAAAAGATCAGAAGATTTCGTGATTTATCATCGTGAATTGCACTAAAAATTAATATACCCCTCCATCTTATGTATTATTCAGGCAAAATATGAATCGCACACGTTAAGCATAGACTGAAATAAAGGACTAAATCTTAAATGCTACACAGAGAAGTATAGAGAGGCAATAAGAGATTCTTACCTCTTACTGCCCAGGCAATAAGTATAGGTGAGGTAGTAAGAGACACTGCTGGAAGCCCGTATTATTAAAAGAGCTTTTAATAATTTACAAAGTAGACTATAAATTAACCTCTATTAATGACATAACAAACATGTATAAAATTTTAACCCATTTTACACTATACAATTTGATTGTGAAAATTGTCTTGAATGACTATGAGTTGTTCAATATATATGTATGTGTGAGTAAAAAAATTATAACTATTTATTGAATAGATAATAATAATTTATAAGTCGACTATATTTCAGCATATTTCACATTTGTTTGCTTATCTCTTCTTACCGCACCTTCCCTTATATCTTGGTGCAGATATGGCCATGTGCAGAATTAGAAGTTAGGTTTAAAATTTGCTTGTACAAATAAACCTCTCGGCAATCAAAGTTATTTGTAAATTGCTTTATTCTTACACTTAAAGGTAAAAAAAAAGAAAACGAGATGAAGTTATTAAATAAAAAAATATATATATGTGTACGTCATAATTTATTTCTATTATTCAAAGTTGTCGTTTATTTTTTATAAAACTGTTTGATGTTAAAAGGTATTTCGCATACGCAACGCACCAAACAGAGGGTTAAATGAAATAAAACTGATCACATCCTCTTTCACCTTTCACCCCCCCCTCCCAACCCCCCCCCCCCCAAAAAACAAACAAACAAACTTAGAATTCAAAAAGCAAATGCTACATACAAAGTACAGTTTTGAAAATTATTGGTGGGGCTCAACTCTTTTTTACACAAATTAAATGTGTGTATGAGTGTAAAAAAGATAGATTTCCAATTTAATGTTGCTTTTTTAACTCCATTTAAAAGAAATTAAACAGAATCGTATACTGATAAATAATCACAAGTTAAATAAAACATTAAGACAATATAAAAATTCGAATATACAGACTCGTTTATAAAATGATGCTCGCTAATATTCGCGAACCGTTTATAATAAAATCACAACGAAAGTTGACTTTGAATAACGTCCTAATTTTTTTTTGCGCCTATGGTTTGGCTGGATGTGTAAGAAATATAAAGTTGATTAGTTAATCACGAAAAATATCTTATCTGTTCATGTATATATTACGTAAAGTTTTGCGTCGGAATTTTGATGAATGTTATTTATTTTTCCCTAAATGTATTTCGTTTTATTTTCTTGTTTGTGTAAATGAATAAATACTAGTAGTTTTAATTGGAAAGCTGATACTTCTAGAATTTTCTGAAGAGTTTCAAAACTGACAGTAAAAGAGACACCGTAAGTACGCATGATTTTCTTAAAATAAACAAACGTTCTAACGAAAACTAGCTGCAAGGAATAATAAGATCTTATTCAACGTGAAGTATTTGGAGTTGCAAGAATGTTTATTAATTTTTAAGAGAAAAAAAAATATATGTAACTATTTTGCAAAACATCATATGTTGGTATCAAAGTATGAAACTGTGTAACTAAACAAGTAATTTTTTATGAAGAAATAATATAAAAATTAAAATAATTTTTTTTTAAAAATGCACTCTTTCATAAGCATTCAATTTTAATCCTGAAAATCATGCCTAATTTCATGACTGCAATGAATGATTTTTCCAACGCAATGCGTTAATTTGGTGTGGGCACCAGACCTAATTAGAGAAAATCACCAGCATTTTTATTTTTAAATTTTAATTTTTCATGATTGGTACAAAATGCAATCTGGTGAATATATTAAAAAATATACAATTTCTGTTCTGTTTCTGTTTTAAGATTTGGAAACAGGAAAGAAAAAAAAAAGCATTACTTAAAATATCTTTTTAGGATTTTCTAAATTGATTTCTCAACGTATTTAAATTATATAAAACTATTAACTGATAAAAGCGTATCTTTTAAAAATAATATTTACACTTTTTATTATTTTATTTATGTTTTCCACTTTATAGTGTTTACAATATTTCGTTGTTCCAGCATCACTGCCAGTTGGTCTTTTTTGGCGAGCGTGGTTTGGCGCATAATTAAATCCACTGTTGTTCTAACTCAGCCATTCTTAACCTGCGGCTCGCGGGCCGTATGTGGCTCGGCGATCTTTTATATGCGGCCCGAGACACATAATCATTAATTCATATTTATAAAATTAATCGAGATGTGCAAAAAAAAAAAAATATATATATTTAAGACGTTCACCGTTGTTTTATATATTTTCATGGGAAGACAAAACCTGTCCTGTTATTTATAATTAATTTAAAATTGTGTTAAAACATCTGAAATTCCGTTTTCTTAGTCAAAAGTTCTTTTTATATGTAGTTCTAATTGTGCTACAGTCGTGTATACATTTCTTAATATTCAGCCCTAATGAAACATTATTCAAAATTAATTAAATGTGTAATGTATATTTTTACAATTCAAAAAATTAATACAAAGTTTTTGAATTCAGCAAAAACTGATTTATTAGAGAAAATCCCCTGTTTTTTTTTTTCTTTAGAAATTCTGCATTGTTATATTGTTACATTTTGTAACTTTATATATAGCTAATACTGCTTTTTTAGGGTTGAACCTTCGACGCGGGAAAAAATTAGAACCAAACTATTTTTACAAGGCTATTTCCAAACAACATACTTCGCGGCATATTTTTACAACATTTTCAGTAGAAATTTACCACGAAATTTATTGTTCGGAAATAATTGTGTTAAAATTTTTTAGTAACATTTTTTTCCGAAACAAACGTTCAACCCTACTGACAATATTAACTTTGCCATACTGCTTTGTTATACTACTTATGTATTTACTATTTTAATTACTTTTTTTAACCCTTTTTTAAGTGTCGCAAACATATGTTTGTGGCCCGCGAGATAAAAAGGTTGAGTATGGCTGTTGTAACTGATATACAATTGTAACCATAAAGAATATTGGGCGCATCTGCGGCGGGGCTAACGGAAAAATGTCTTAAAATTAAGTTACTAATTTATAATTAAATTATAAAAATATTAAAATGTTGTATTGCCATCGGAAACACACTTTTGTATAATTTTTTTTAATAATTCTAATAGCATAGCATAATTCTAGGAAGTGAGTTTTTTGCATACAAACACCAAGTTGAATTAAATGAAAGAGTGTAAAAATAGAATTCAAGGTGTTTTTTTTAATCTTATTGCACTCATATTCACTTAATGTACGCCAATTAGCGTATTTCAAGGAGTGGTTTGACACACCAGAGTGTTTCTGTGGCAAACTTTTATTGTTATCTACATTAATTTTAAATACCATTGATGCCAATATCGCTCATTTTGGCGCATAGTAGAGGATTACACGTTATTATTATTTTGTTTATTTGTGTACCTGCAAAAAAAAAAAAAAACTATATACGATTTGACGACTATTTTAAAAACATAAAATATTGTTATTTAACTTAAAAACGTATTGAAATTTCTCAGTGGTTGACATTTTTTATGTAAGTAAAAATGAGAGAAGAAAACGGACAGGCAGATCAATGTAACATTTTTGGATAGATAGTGATAAAATTTATAAGGAAGCCACAAGCAAAATGATATCTTTCCAAAAATGAATGATCAAAGTCGGAACATCCGTTCAAAAGTTATATGTGGACATATATAAGAAAAAAAGCAAACATATAAACAAATTGTATAATCTCCTTAGTTGGAAGTCGGTTAATAAAGAATTTTTCCCTATAAATGAAGTATACTATGACTGTCTCATAAACTTTTAAAATAAGCCTTAACTGCTATTAGCGGTCTCACAGACCGCCGTTTTTTCCCCCATTTTCACAGTTTAACTTGTAATTTTTAGTTTAACTATAGATATTACTGAAATTTTGGTTCGTTTGGATTCCTAGTACTATCGCTAGGGACCTTTTGAATAGGTTAATTTGAATTATAATATTTCTGTACATAAAATTTAGTACACAAACACTATCCAATGAGTTAATCGAGCCTGTTATTTGTCCTTTCATCAAGCGGTCTCAGACACCGCTCACCATGTCTGTGCGACAATTTTTGTTACAGTTTAAGAGTTAACCAGTTTAACAGTTCACCTTATATACACATAATCGTATAAACTTTTTAACCAAAAAAAAAAAAAAAAGACTTCAGAAACTCCGGATTCACCGTACGCTAATTACTTGATTTTATATTAAATTCAAAATTTTGCCAGAGTCTTTTGGTCCATACTGTATTAGCGTACAAATCCCTCCACCATAAAAATAAGTTCTTCCAAATGAAGGGAGTGTACCGCAAAAATCTTGGATGGAATATAAACGCTTTACAATTTTGATTATTTTTTTATTATTTTTTTTACTGATTGTTTACGTCATAAAAGTTTTTAACGATTAAAGCATTGTTTTTTAGTTTCCCCTACAACAATCCTAGAAAGAAAACCGTATAAACAAGGAGGAAAATCGCCGGGTGGCGACTTTTTCGCCAAACAAATATAGCGCTTACGTCACATTATGAAAATCGTTGAAAATGAAATATTTTAAAGATGTTTATTTATTTATTTTTTGGTTTTTGTTGAATATCTATATATATATTTAAAAAAAAAATACTGAACCATTTTAATGATATTTAAATGGGACCCATTCAAGAGTATCTTTTTTCAATAATAATAATAAAAAAATCCCCTGAATCGGTCGCATAGTTTCGAAGTAACCGGTAAACATACATGAAGAAAAAAAAAATAATACATACGCGTCGAATTGAAAACCTTCTTCTTTTGAAATCTGTTAAAAACGGATATCAGTCGGGGAAAAAAAAAAAAAAAAAAAAAAAAAAGAGAATGTTTCCATATTTTTTTTTTAACTTACTTGATTGCTTAGGGCAGGGATATTTAACATGTATGTTTTGCGAATCTCTGGAGTTCTGTTAAATATTTAAACTCCGCAAAAACTGTATTCAGAGTAAGATTTACAGAAATTTTAATTTCTAAAGGAATCTTCTTGTTTCTATTTAGAAAAATATGTTTTTTTCCTCTTTTTCCAAATTCTTTCCTTTCCCCCCTCCCTCCCATAATATTTATATTTTATTTAAGAATTTCACAGTTCAATCTTCCGGCATTTATTTCCATTTTTACAAACAGTTGAGCCTAAAATAATACCCAAATTTCAGAAGCATTGTTGTAGAACGAAAAATACTTTTTGGCGGCGCATTGTAAAAGAAACATAACATAATGCTAAGTGCTTCCGGAGAAAGTTTCATAGACAAAAACGATTTCTTGTGTTAACATCTCCCCTTTCGCACCCCTCGGAATCATAACTACTGTTATTCTGGTTCAGCTAAGTGCGCACGAATAAAGACGTTGTATATACAGAGAAAATGCTACATTGTTTATAGAAGATTTGCCCCTCTTTAACAAATTCTGTGAGTAAACGAAACAGACAGAGTCAGATATTTTTCGTTCTGAACCTCTCACAAAAATTTACAGAAAAGCAGAAGAACAAGAGAATGCTTTAAGGAAAGGGAATTTTCATTGTGAAAAAAAAAAACAGTCAATGCATAATATACCCGACCCGCTCTTTGAAAACACTAACCTCCAAATATAATTTTCCTTTCCAAAAATGTAAGTCGGGCTTTAACCCTCTAATATTGCTACCATCAGTGTTGCCTGTTGGGCGAGTTTTTGTTTATATATATACATATTTTAAATAATATATGAAAATTATCTTTAAGTAGTCTAGTATTTTAAGGTAGCATAGACAGCAAAGTCTAAGAAAAAAATTAATTGTTTAAAGAAAAAAAATAGTGAAAAACACCATTTTCTTCTACCGATTTTTTTTTCTTCAAATCAAAATTGGGTGGGGTGGGAAAGTTGCTCTATCAGATCCTCATTCTGAATATAAAATATCTTTGAAAAATATTAATATTAAATACTGCCCCAAGGCCATTGAGTATTGAGAAAAAACGCAAAAGCGCTCGCTTATGGAAATATTTTGTTTTTCTCCAAATCAAATTGGGGCGGTGTGGGAAAGTTGCTCTATCATATCCTCATTCTGAATATAAAATAGCTTTGAAAAAATATTAATATTAAATACTGCCCCAAGGTCACTGAATATTGAGAAAAAACGTAAAAGTTGTGCATTTTCACATTTTCTTGTCAAATATATAAAATACACAAATATTATTAATATTAAATTAATTTTAAAGTATACTTCTAAATTATTATTATTATATGCTTATAGTAAAACTATGTAATATTTATATCAAATCCAGGTGTCTTATACTGCCCCAATGACTTCAACATTTTTAAAAATGCATAAAAATTGGGTAATTGTAAAGTATAATCAAAACAACAAAATTGTGTTATATTTTATACTTCATACAAAACTCTTATCATGGAAGACACACGGTGAAAAGTTGTATTAGAGGAACACCTAAGCTTAATAAAGGAACCCGGTTCTGAGTATTTGGGGCACCTTTCGTTACAATCTGGAAAGGCTTTAATTTTAAGTGAAGAAATAAAAAAAAATTAACTACAAAAAATATTGATATCAGTAAGCTTGTTGCAATTCGCTGTGACGGAACTACAGTTAACAAGGTTTACAAAGGAGGTGTCATACGATTTCTAGAAGAAAAAGAAGGAAAGCCACTTCAATGCCTTATTTGCCAAATACATGCCAATGAGCTTATTGTGCGCCATTTGTTCGAACATCTTGACGGTACAACAAATGGGCCTCAAAGTTTTACAGGACTTATTGGCAAATCTCTAAAAGATCGTGAACTTCTTCCTCTTGTACATTATAAGAGAATAAGCTGTACTTTGCCAGAAATTACTAATAAAAAGGATTTAAGCACGGATCAACTCTACTTGCTTGATATATGTGAAGAAATTTCTTCATTTCTTCGGGATTGTGTAAAAATTGTATAAAAGAAATCCTGGTAAAATTGTGCATTCTAGGTGGCTTACAGTGGCAATGGAATTCTTAGGCTATACGTTTCTTCAAGTGAACCGTTTGAAAATTTGCTAATTCTGACAAATTTTATACTAAGAGTTCATTCAACTATATGGTTTCAAATTAAAACTAAGCCTTCATGCATTTACGGAGCTAAGCATTTGCATCAAACAGTTATGTTATCACGATATTTACCAAAGGTATTATAAACAATAATAGATTCCGTAATTCAACGAAAAGGTTTTTTTTTTTTTTTTTTTTTTTTTGTCACCCGGAAAATATTTTGATTGCCATGTTGGCTGACGATAGGGACTTTGTAAGAGAGTTGGCACTGCGCAGAATAATAAAATCTTGAAAGTCAAGAAATTCTTTACGTACGTTTCATACGTTACGTACGTTATTCTTTTCGTTCAAGTTACCTGAGATCAATTTTGAAGCCAAAGTCAATATCGATTTTATAAATTGGGCTTAATTGACCGTGACAGAACCACCATTAACTAAGTTCTTAGATCATAACATTCTTACAAAGTGTATCCTAAATCCAAAGGCAATAGATGAAGACATCTTACCTAAAATTAAACTATTCCCTTGTCACAATCAAGCCACTGAAAGATGTGAGAAACTTGTTACGGAGGTCCTTTGTGACGCGATGGGTTCATTAAAACTGGAGTCTCGGAAAAAAATGCCAGTTTTTGAAACCAAAAAACAGTATGGACTACTATAAAATGGTAACTTCATTGCTTGTAAATTGTAATAGTAAATTATTTTTACCTTATTACTATAGTTCTTTAAGAGTAATTTGAAATTATATTTTCTTACATAGGTTAAGTAAAAAATATAAAACAATTACAATTACCCAAATTTCATACATTTTAAAAAAGTATACTCGTTGAGTTAGTATAATAAAAGCGAATTCGATATAAAGATTACACAATTTTACTATAAATATATCATAATAATAATAATAATTCGATGATCATCATTTTAAATTAAATTAATATTAATAGTTTGTATATTTGAGGAAAAAAATGGAAAAATGCACAACTTTTACGTTTTTTCTCCATATTCAATTACCTTGGGGCAGTATTTAATATTAATATTTTTCAAAGATATTTTATATTTAGAATGAGGATATGATAGAGCAACTTTCCCACACCGCCCCAATTTGATTTGGAGAAAAAAAAATTTCTATAGGCGAGCGCTCCACCCTAAGACTAGGTGCAACACCTTAAGGTGCACAGCATAAAGTAAATTCAACAATGCTAGTCGTCGAATGTCCGATTTTTAACTCTTTCTAAGACAGTTTAAACGTGATTTATAGTTCATTTAAAAGGACCCTCAAAAGATTTCCGTTACATTACGGTCTACGGGGAAAAATCGTCTGCGGTGTACTTTAACAATGTTACACTACTTCAAAAATAATGAAGTAGATATATATCACCGCGGTGCACTACAAGATGTTTACTATAGAATATGGTGTGTGTAGCATTCATCGTTCATTTACAGGGACACACAAAACAATTCGGTTACAGTACAGTTTATCAATAATAATTGCTGGAAATGCGTTTTCAGCTGTGGTGCACATTTCTAATTTAATTTATTTTTGTAATATTACTTGGTGTACATAAATTCTATAGGTCCTATACAGGCCTGCACAAAAGATTTTGAGTACATTTTCTTTTGTTGGCGGAATTTGCTCAAGGGGAATTTTCAACTGTGATATGTGTTTCGTAAATGCAGTAATTTTTAGAATCCTATGTAGTAACAAATCTATAGATCTTATACAGGGCTGCACAAAAGAATTCGGATACTTTTCTAACTATTGAATGTAATTTCTGGCACTGGGTTTTCAAATGTGTTATGAGTTTTCCAAGTTGTTTAATTAGACACTCAGCATCACATAGTAGTATTAAGCCTAGTAGGATTGGTAAATTGTTTTTTCAGAATTTGTATTTTTAGAATTTTTTATTTTCAAAATTTGTATTTCAGCATTATATAGCATAATTATTGCTCAATATCACAAAATATAATTTATTAATGCTCAGTTCTCTAATTAGGTAAACAAACCTGTTGGGTGGGGCTAGTTGAGCTTAAGCCGAAAGGTAGTCCTGCCCGCTCGGTTTGACCTTGACCTTGTTTAATTAGACATTTGGAATTTGTGTTTCAGTACTACTTCTCTAATCTCATGGTGGTATTCGATTTGTGTTGATTGTTTTCACTACATGTACATATTCCTATATAATCACTTATGCTATTCCCTGTTATTCTTAATACTAGTACAGTGTATTTGTATTATCAGATTTACTTTCTGGCATTATTGCTGTACTTAATCTCCTAGTGTTAACTGTTTACTGTAAATACTCTATATAATTATTCAAGTTTTTCCCCATATAAGTCTTTTTATACACTCGATGCTACTATTCAAACTATGATCCATTTCTTTGTCACTATCGTATTTATTGTTTATCGTTCAATAAATGAGCAATTAGCATGGTTTTGCATTTATAGTTTTCTCTCAACGTAAATTATTATCTTGTAAAAGCCCTACATCTCCTTATATTTATTTACAATCATAATTGTTCATTCAGCCCATTATTGTATCTAACTTGGCTCATCCAGTATAATTGGATAGCCATTGGGATTGACATTGTAATCTTTGACAGTTAATTTTCGATAATGAGGGATCCTCTTCCCGGGTGATCCTTCAGGGCATTGCTCCCTGGGCTGGAGCCTTGCCGCATAGTAAACAAACCTGCTGTGCGGGGCTAGTTGAGCTTAAGCCGAAAGGTAGTCTTCCCCACCCAGTTTGACCATGACCTTGTTTAATTAGACATAATCTTTTACCTTATTAAACAGTTAAGTTTTGTTACAGCATTCTGAATGTGTTGGAAAGTGTTTCATAATCTATGCTTGACGCATGATTTTTAGTTCTTGTTACTTTTAATGACAGCACACACTAACACAGAACTTCCCTCGACATCTGATAAGAAACCAAGACAAACATTTGCGAGTTACGAGTTTGTAATAGAAAAGCAAAAGCTGAAACTAACTTTTTTTTGCCGGAAAATATCAAAATGTTTAAATTATCGCTTATATTTACAAAATACATCACTCGCTGAAATACTGCAATACACAATTCAACAAAGACAGTAACTTTTGATAAATAAATATACATATTTATCTTCTCTTTGAACAAACTAAATGCGCATTAGGAAGCAAGTAATATTTTACTCTGCAGATATTTTTGTTTGTTAAAATGTAACACACTCATCATTTTAGAAAAGCAAACTTAAAACTTTCTCAAAGCTAAGCGGCAAATCTTCGCGTAGAATCTTTAAGCTAATACATAACTAAAATTACAGTTTCACACGCAATAGGTTGGTTCAACACCACGTTGAAGCATCCGGGAATGGTATCCCTTTTCTATCTATATCTATTTCGGTGCGTTTGGGGGAGCTACAGAAACTTCTTTTATTTGGCCGAAAATGCTTTTGAAACAAAAATTACGGCTGGAGAGTTGCCATTTCGAAAAGAAAAAAACATTATGCTACGGTAAAAGTGGAAGTACACAAACGTATTCGAATTGTTACGTAAAATATAGAAACCGAGAAAAAAAAAAAGTTATTTTTATATTAGCCGGGCGTAAATCTCGCAAATACCATATTTTCAATCGCCAATAGCAGTTGTATTTCCGCGTGTGTAAATTAGAAACAATTCTTTGATGTTGAAATAAATGTTTTGGTTATAGTATTATTTCTTTTCTTTTCTTCCTTTCTTTTTCTTTTTAGTATTTTAAATGAAATTAATGAAAGAGATGCATTTTAAATGTATATATTTTAAATGAAATGAGTGAAAAGTATGTATTTTAAATGTATGTACTTGAAATGAAATGAGTAATAGTTTTATATTTTTAACGAAATAAAAGCAATATGAATATGGTATTGGAACAATATTTAGCGAATTATCCCCTGCGTCCGGCTAACATGTAAGTACGAAAAAGAGTTTAGATAATACCACTGCAGAAAAGAAAATACTATTGTAGATAAGATTAAGAAAGGGACCCCTTTCAACGAAGAACATAAAAGTTACTTCTAAATTTTTGTTTTCTTTTGTTTAAATTGTTTATTATTATATCTATTTAATAGTATATAATACTTAGGTTCACTGTAATTGTTAAACAGCTCTTTTTTATTGGCTTTTTTGTACATTTTTACTACTTTTTTTTTATGGGGGGACTCGGTTCCAAATATATATTCTGTAAATAACACCTACATTAAAGTTTTCGGATCATGTTTCAATAAAGCAAAATCATTACAGATTATTAAAGGCCTTAAATTGTTAATAAATATACTTTTTAAATTTTTTTTTTTTTTTTTTTTTTTTTTTTTTTTTTTTTATACAATTTAACAATTTCTACTTCTTTTCCAATTTTGGTATTTCAAACAAGATTTTTTCTTTTATCTTATACTCAGGGTACTTTGTTCTACAAACCTAAATATCGGATTTTTCATACAAAGATCAGATAGGAAGATAAAAATATAACAATTGGATGTATATGGAATAAACCTATGAATATAGCATATATTTAAGTTCAAATTTGTTTTATAAACAAAAATCTCAAAGATATATATATATATGTTACGGTCAATATGATCAATCCAGTCATTATTAATAATGACCGGACATAAAGGCCGGTTATTATTAATAATAACCGCAGTCATTATTAATAATAACCGGTGATTATTAATAATAACCAGTTATTATTATTAATGAACGGATTAATCATATTGACCGTAACATATATATATATAAAAGGAAAAAAAGTCGATACTCTGCTATCTCTCATAAAATCTAAATATGCATTAAAAAAAAAATCGATACTTTGCTATCTCTCATAAAATCTAAATATACATTTAAAAAAAAAAAAAAAAAAAAAAAAAAAAAAAAAAAAAAAAAAACAGACAATTTTCTCAATTACTGTGCGGAAGCCTTAGCATTTTGATTTATATAGAGAATATGAAAAAATACGAACTAAGGAAAAATGATAAGCATACATTTTAACGTCGGAATTATGTCTATATATAAATTAGCAATGATACATTAGACAGACATTACCACATTTAAAACATTTAAATTAAAATAAATACATTTTTTTTTTCATACGAAAAATTAAATAAAGTAGAGTACTGATGTAATACTGATGAGGCCATTGCGATGTCATGGCAAAACGTCTACTTTATTTAATTTTTCGTATGTTTTTTGAAAAAAAAAAATATATATTTATTTTAATTTAAATGTTTTAAATGTGGTAAAGTCTGTCTAATATATCATTGTTAATTTATAGGAAAAATGAGTTTAAACATTTCATTCCCAAAAATCAGATATCAAATTTCATCTAAATGTATTAACCACATCTCCTCTTTACTATTTATCAGATCGTCAAGAAATTTGGTCACAGTGTTCTATAGTGAAAATTAAGGTTCATTTTAGGATAAATATCTGAAATTTGACATTTTTGTCAAAATGAGAGGCACTGAGTCCCCTTAAACATTTTATTTATTCCAGACAGAACGAACAGAGGTACCATTTTGATTTTGACGTATATTTACGTTAGGCTATATAAAAAAATTAAATTGATACACTGAAAAAAAAGTGTTGATTTCACAGTATAATACTGGCACACCAGCTGCCAGTATTATACCGTAAAATTAACAGTAATAAAGAGTAAAATAAGCAGTAATACGCTACCGCGCTGTAAAATCAACACTTTTTTTTTTTTTTTTTTTTTTGCACTGTACTTACGTTCGTTCAGAGGGTAAAATGAACAAACTCTTACAGATTTAGACTTTTCAAAAGAAATTAAAGCTATGTAGTTCAAATGACTTCTTCATTATAACGATAATAAAGATAATATGGAAAATTTTATAAATTGTACATAAAATGGCTTCTGAAATAACAGCTTCTCTAATGAACAGATTAACAAAACTCATGTAATTCATTAAATTAACAGACGGTAGTTAGTTACTGAATAATGCAATTTATTTTTTTAGACTAACAAACAGCTAAAAGTAAGACTGTCATTTTCGGAAACATTCATAAAACTAGGCCTAATAAAGGATTCGTAACTAAAGCGTAGTATATTAGTTTGTGTCTATGGAATTCAGAGAAACTCTCGTACCACAGCGGAAAAAAAAATACTGATTAAAATAAAAAAAATAAAAAAATAGAAATTTGTGAAGTTTTATTATGAAAAAAAGTCATACAGAGTTTATTTTAAATTAAAAAAAGGCTGTAACTTTATGTGTTTTTGAATCAATGATTTCTTCCAAATGAAGGGGTTGGGGAAAAAGAGTGCTAAGCCACATTTTTGAACTTCTGAGATATTTCAATTTGAAAGTTAGATCAAGTACTCAAATCAACATATATAACATAAAGTTTTTTTTCCAATTTCTTAGTAACAGTTGAGATAATCTGAATAACAACATGTCATTACTTTAATGATATTACTATTACGTTCTTTGTCAATTAGCTATCTTCATTAGGGGCAAAAAATCTGGGGCAAAAATGAAACCTGGGCCATATCCTGTCACCAAGTGATATTAGAAACAAATAATATGTTGGATATTATAATTTACAATAATAAGCAACAGATTACAGTGTCAGAGTTATTTCACCAAAAATGTGGCTTGACACTTTCTTGCCCGGACCCCCTCAATTAAGTTTCAGCAACGATCAATGCTGAAGGACGTGCCAAATAACAGATCAGTTAGTTCTCTTACATGTGAGTAGCCGTGATATGTTAGTTCAAGTGAGAATTCGTTTCTATCAATGTCCACAATTGCTTTACCAAGTGTAAGTCCCGTGATCGACGTGTATTTATGGCATATGCCAGAGACACAGGATAGCCTATAGAGTTTGCACCGTAACTTTGCTTTTAATTACTCAGGTCACAGATCGAATTAAAAAAAACAGGGCGTCATCTTTACTTGCAATCTTGTGTCTTATTAAGATAAGTTTGTGAAAAATTACATCGTAATTGATGGAGCCATTGTCGAGAAATTATGTTTATTTCATTGTCAGACTGGACTGGATCTATAAGAAGTTTCGCTTGCCTTCGGCTTGCTGCGCATCAATTAACATAAATATTACAAAATATTAGGTACAAGTAAGTAAATACATAACGCCGCAATTACGTCTTTTAGATCCATAATGACTTCTCCAAAGAACAAAATGAGTTAAGTTCATATAACAAGCTTAGCAAACACCAAATAAAATTTTACGCTTTTCAAATGAAATTAAAAGGTATGTAGTTGAAATGACTTGCCTGTTATGAGGATAATGAGGATAATATGGAAATTTTAAAGGCTGTAATTCAAGTAATTGTATGTTACAGAAAACTTTCATATGCAGACGCTTCTGCTTTAAGGAAAACAATTTGGAAAGAAAGATACGAAAATTCAAATGATATTATGCATATATATATATACATTCTCATAAGGAAAAAATTTTTCCTTTTATTTTGAAGAAATAAAAGGGTTACTATCATTAAAATTTTCGTTAAATGACAGAAATTTCTTAAGCAAATATATTATTATCTCATGACACTGTGTATTAGTATCAAATCGAAGTAGTTTCATAAGAATAATTTAATTGATTTGAGATGCATGCTTCGTTAAATCGCACATGAAAAATTTTAATGTATAGACTGGTTTGTAACCATAACCAGTTAGTTTAAAAATAAATCCGATTTCAAGAGATTGTCTCTTACTTCAAGGCATTAGTTCCTCTTTTGTGTTTTTCTGGCAACCCTTTATTGCTATTCACATTAAAGTCTTGTACCGATCGGGTATAACACGACCCGAAACCGAAAATTCTATTTGGAGACATCACGAAACCCGATCCGAATCCGACAAATATTGTTCGTTGTCCCGAAACCCGACAAAATACTTTGAGTTAACCAAAAACTCGCATCTGAAATGAAAGAAAATTAACCCATATTTTAATGCAAAATCAATAATTATATCTCTAATATAAATTTTATATTTTATGTAGAAAATAAACATATACATATATACTAATTTATATAGAAATATAAGGTTGTTTCATCTGAAAGATTTATGTGGACCTTCTTTTGAAAAAAGAGTTTACCGATTTCGACGAAAGTCAACACCCAACCGACCCGAATCCGAAACAATTAGAATCAACCGGACCCCCAAACCGCGAATCGAGATGGATTCGGGTAAAATTGGATTACGTGACCGGAATCAAGACTTTAATTTTAAATTACATTATTTCCAATATCGCTTATTTTTACGCAGAGTAGACGATGATATAATAACATTTTTGACATATCCCTTGTAAAATAAATAAAATAAATACAAGGTGCGACAACTATTTTAGAAATGGAACACTATTTTAGAAATGGTATTGTGCACCTTAACATAGTCAAAATTGGTGATGATTGTTCTTTACGAAAGTTAAAGCCTAAAGATCCGCCATACGAATGAGACCTTTACAACAACAACAAAAAGTATGAAAATTGGATCATTCGTTCAAGTGTTAAGCGTATCTATATATTTAAAATCAAAAAACCATTCTGTCAAATTCCAACATTATTTTTCCACACGAAAAGGGTCTCTTTGCACATGATTCAACTTTTTTTTTTTTTTTTTTTTTTTTTTTTAAGACTTCTCCCTCTCTGAAACGGGAAACCTGATTGGTTACCCCTCACCTGTTTAGCCTAGGGAGATTGAAAAGGTTTGATTGAAAACGGATGGAGGCGTACCATTGCATTGAAAGCATAGACCTTCTAATATATTTTTGCTCTGAGGTTGAAAGATAAAGCTTTTTTTTAAGAACTCATGTTTTCACTACTAAATATGCATATTTTTTCGCAAAACTTTAAAGAGAGGTTGTATACAGTATTATATTTATATATGGTTGTATTATATTTATAACCGATCGAAATGTCACAGAGTTCGGAAGATGAGAACTATTTTTTTTATTGCTATGTTAAAGGAGCCGACACGAAAACAAAACAAACAAACAAAAAAGCGAGCAGAAAACATTTCTTTTACAACTACATAACAATATTTTTTCACGAAATTTCTACATGGCTGTAAAACCGTTTTATTTATCACCAATAAAGATTTCAAAGAGTTCGGACAAAAATAACTTTTATTTTAAAACTATGAAACGACCCAACGTAAAAAAAAACAAGAAAATGAGCGTTTTTATCACTAATTATCCATATTTTTTCACGATTTTTTTATTTTAAAATATAATTTCATACAAAACCAGTTTAAAGATATAAAATAATAAAAACTTGATCTTTTTTAAAAAATTTATTATCACGGGCCTGGGCAACGTCGGGCGGAGCCAGCTAGTACATACATTAAAACAAAAACAGATATACAAACAAATTGTATGACCTTTTTAATTAAAAGACGTTTCAAACTGTGTAAAGCAGGCATGTCAAACACGTGGCCCGCCGAAACTTATCTGTGGCCCGCGAAGCCTTTGACAATTTACCTGCGTTTAATTTAGTTGTTAGAATATACATGTTAAAAAAACACTTTGCACCAACCGTGGTCTTAAAGATAGTTAACATCAGAAAGATATTTATATCAATGTTACCAATTTGGTGGGCTTTTTTTTAGAAATTCAGAACACTGCCACTATTTTTTAATAGTAATATTTGTCTTATTTATTATGTCATTAAATAAAGGGAATATTTCTCTTCAGAAAGTAGTAGCATTTTGCATTTAAGAAATTCCTGCTCATCTGGCTACAGTGATGTATATAAACAGATGTAACTCAATTTTACATTTAAGCAGAAAAAAATTGTGGATACATAAACTACCAATCGGAACGTATCAAAGCGCGGTATCTTGAATTTGAAAATTTAAAGATTCGTAAAATATTTAATGTATTTTTCTTATTTTTGTTTACTTATGTCGAAACTAACACTTTGTTTCACCACCCTCTTAGATTTTACAACACTTTACAAAATAATAAACAGTATTTATGCTAAAAAATGGATTGCAAAATTAATAAATTCAGCGCTAATTGAGAACAGTTAAAATTTAACATAAATCAAAATATAAAATTAAATAGCTTTAAATGAGTCGCTGTGAAAATGAAACAAATTATCACTTTTCGGCTTGACACAAATATTTGACACAAAACATCTCAGGATTTATATAAAAAAAGTATGTTAAAGCTTTTTACCATTATGAATAAATTTGATAAACTGAAGATGAGCATGGCAGAATTTTTAAAGTTTATTTACAACACAATCATATTCAAAGGAAAACGGAAATTTTATGTTTGATATGTAGACACTCTTAGAGTTTGGAAAGGATGTAATATTAAGAGATGCTACAGCACGAAATATAACAAAAATCACAAAAATGTGGCTAAACATCGAATAGATAAACTGTCAGAATTGAAACTGATAGAGAATCAAACTGCTTTCAACAAGCCTATTGAATGAAATAAACTTGCTTTAAAAAACTAATTATTGCCTTCATTACACTAAATGTCCTGCGAGTCGAAATAATTCAGAACGAAATTGAAGAAATGATGTCTAGAGCAGTTTACGAAAATTGAAAAGACTATAAGTATAAGTACCATTGCTAAATAGATTTATGTATGACCGTTAGATTTATAAAAGCCGCATGTGCACTTAAAAACTTATAGTGATTATAAACTTATATTATATTTGCAAGCTTAATAATCGTCAATCTAGAAAATATCTTGGATATATGAGTAGTGAAGATGGACAGATCTACTTTCTCCATTTGACAGCTTTCCATTATAAAGTTGTAATTGTTTATTTCGAACTGTTAAAAAGGATTACAATTGATAAATTATGAATATAGATTAGTAAAAGACCACCAATAGACAAAGTAGTTGGCGTTTTCACTTGAAATTATAAAGTACCTGAGTAAACTTCAATTTCAAGGAAATTTTCATAATGCTATCTTTTTATCTGTTAGCATTGGCGTTTTCAAATAGAAAGTATTACTTTGATAAAACATTTTCAAAAAGAAATTTATTTCATTTTAAATGTTGCCAGTTATTACAAAAATCATCGAAGTAGAAATTTTTAGAATAAACTAAAAGTATATTAAAAAATGAATTCAAAAAAAGTATTTTTGAATTTTAAGAAATATGAAAATCAGTTTAATTTACTTCAACTCTAATGATTTATGTCGAAATTATTCTTCAGAATTTATTGCTGCAACTTAATCAAAATTCAGGGCGATTCCATATTAAAGCGAAAATATATGGATAGGGGTTTCCAAATTTTTCTAATTATTCATCAATCGACTTATTTTTTTAGTGTACTGTGCAATTAATCATATTTTAGCTATGTTCGGTAGCGCACTTTTATAAGACATCTTTGTGTAGCTATTAACCTTTTGTTATTTTTCATGTCAAAAAACATAATTTGAAACAGAAAATGTATTTAATAAATGAAATCAAATAACTAGCTCAATACAAGACACATTTTATTAAATAATATTTGTGTTTCAAAATATGTTTCTTTTAAATTTTTACTTGAAAAATAAAAACATGGACGATTGGCAGCTATTCTTTTTCTATATCAAAAGTAACACACCAGCGTGTACAATCAATTTTTAAAATTAAAAAAAATAGAAAATTCAATTACATTTTATAAATTTGGTTGATGAAAAGTAATTTTGAGTACTTTTTTCGAAAAATAATAAAAAATAAACGATGTATACCAATAACTGGAACTTTGCTTGAATATTTCTTTAACAAGTCTATGTTTTGTATTCGTACAAATTTTTTCCTGTGCAATGGTAGTAAATAGTGTTATCTACTTTTTTTTATGTGGCCCGCGACATTGTATATAATGTTTAATTTGGCCGGTGGCGGTAAACGAGTTTGACATGCCTGGTGTAAAGGATAAAGGTCGTCGTAAGCCTAAATAAAGATCTTACACTTAGTCATGCGGTGAAAAAAAATGGTGAAATTTTATTTTATTTATTTATTTATTTTTTTTTTTACTTGCAATTGATTTTTTTCTTTCATTTTATTTTAAAATACAGCACTAAGATAAGACATCAAAGATAATTTTGAAATATATATATATATATATATACGTATATCTCCGCACCGTAGCTTAAATTCTGCTTATCTAAAATTAAAAGAATTAGCGGTTTTTAATTAAATACAGTTTATTCTAGACTCTAGTAACTGGATGAAGGAATTTATGAAAAACTTATTTATTTTTAAAAAATGTTTTAAGAGAATATTAAATTTTTATCTTAAAAAAAAAAAAAAAAAAAAAAACAGATTGTTTTCTGAGGATAAAAGAAAAAAATCCATCGTTCAATCATTGTAAAATTATATACGTCGATATCAACTATTTTCCATAGGATTTTGTGACTGTTGTTGGCCTTTTAACAATCAATCCCTTAATTTTTTGGAAAAAAAGAAGAAGAAGAAGAACGAAAAGGAAAGTTGTTTTCTTCTCAGATTAAGTTCAAATGCATCGGTAAAATCGAAAATGCATCGGTAAAAAACAGAATATAATAAGTTATCTCACCAGAAAATGTGTAAAAAACAAAACTAGTAAACAATGCAGACAGCGACTTACTTAATTAGATTAAGTAACTGTAAACAACAATTAAACAAAATGTCTTTTATCGATACAGAATTAGAACGCAGATTAAAAAGAGCTTAATCAAATGCCGAAAAAGTCTCTTTCGTCGTTGCTTTCTTTTCTTTTTTCATACCGTACAATAACAAAAACTAGATCAGTAGGTTTTAAATGTCGCGACAAAGTGACGTATCACAATGAGAAATGAATGAGCAGTGTGACAGGATATAATTTAAAACTCAATAAATTAAGAAAAAAAAAAAGATGTTGCATTGAGTAAATATCTTGCATACTTAAGAGCAGGCCTGTCAAGATCCGGCTTTTACCACTTAGGCGAACATAGGTAATCGGTTAGCAGGGCCGCTATGAAAGGGGGACCACAGTGCAAAATTTATATAAGGATTTATTTATTTTATTTATTTATTTTCTACAGAAAGAGAGGAGGCGCGAATTACACGTTCCTGTGTTTCGTTGTTTTAAACCTGTACGTTTAAAGCCTATACCGATTGATTCAAAATAGAGGTTATGACAATTATCTCTTAAAAGATAATCGCTGAGGCTATAGAAACATACTTCCAATTAAAGAAATATCCAAATAAAGTACAGCTTTTAGATATTGCATTTGTTTTACAAGAGACTGTATACTAGAGGTCTGCACGGGCCGAAATTTCTAGGTCCGGCTCCGGCCTCGGTCCGACAGGTGGTAATTTTGTCTTGGCCTGGCTCGGGCCTCGGTCCGACAGGTGGTAATTTTGTCTTAGCCCGGCTCGGACCCGTATAAAAATTAACAATTCAATCCGTACAAAAAAATATTGGCCTGGAACGGCTCGGTATAACAGCTAAAATCTCGGCCCGAGCCCGGCCCTGTATAGAATCAAAAGGCCCTGTATAGAAGCTAAAATCTCGGCCCGAGCCCGGCCCTGTAAAATTTAGTCCGTACAAAAAAATTATTAGACCGGTCCGGCCCCGTATAAAAGCTAAAATCTTGGCCCAAGCCCGGCCCTGTATAAAAGTTAAAAGCGATGCCAAGCTCAAGCCTGGCCCGTACGAAAACGTAATCTGCTCGGCCGGACTGAATTTCTACAAAACTTAGATTTTTACACTCACATGGTTAAAAATTGTCTTGTACGTTGAGTCCAGACAAAAAATTCTTATTTTACAGAAAATTACAGAAAAACAACTCTAAATGCAAACTATATATAAATCTGTAAATAAAGTAATTCCAAATAACAAGAAACTCTGCATTAAAACATGAAGACCTAATAACGAGTAAATAGACAAGTGTTGACAGGAAGAAAATTAATTTCTTTGATGGGTTAGAAGTTAGAACTTGATTTTAGCAGCAAGTATTAATGGTGAAATTTTTGTACTTCATGCGATGCATTGCTATACACTGTAGCTGAGATTTGCCACTGAGATTCGAAAATTGTTGATCATAACAAATTTTGCAAAAAAAAAAAAAAAAAAAAAAAAAAAAAAAAAGAAGTTATGGCCTGGCCACGTGATTTGCAGAATGACGTATATTTTTCCCCTGGAAGTAGTGTTGTGGGTTTTGGGGTTCTTTCTAAAACACAACTTACTTAAACTTAAAAAGCTCAATTATTACTCAATCTTCACTTGACAATTAAATATTTAGAAAAAAATAAGTATACCCTGATTAGCTCCACTGAAATCTGTTGCCATGGAAAAGGTAGTAAATTATATTAATCTAATCAAAATATCAAAACTTAAGAATCCGAATAGGTTAATACAACAATGATAATTTTGAACTCATCATTTTAAGACAATATTAAATGTAGTAAGGGGCAACAGATTTCTAAATCAAGTAGCATACTGAATTGCATAAAGAACACCCAACTCCACTCCAACCCGATCAAGCTCAAATCTCCATACACATTAAATTAACAAAAGTGTAATCATCATATAATTTGGAAAAATGCAGACAACCTGAAATTCCTCCAATATGAGGACCAAAAGGAGAAAGAGTTAAATCCGTTAATAGAATAGGGATATGATGATGTACTAAAATTTTAGAACAACAATGGAGATTCTGAACAAGATCAGATCGGTTAGCCAAGAATCGTATAGTGGTATAAAATAACTGAAAACCCCCTTTTTTTTTTTTGTTAAAAAACAACCATTTTGTTGTTTGTTTTGAATAATACTTCAAAGAAAGGATAATTAAAAATTAAATTAATCAATTATAAAATTAGACTTAATTTTATTTTAGCAACAATTATCAGTATATTCAATACTGAGATAGGAACAATAATTACATCTAATAACCTTACGTAAACCCCAATTAATGTTCATTTAAACTATTGCTATGAATTTTAGATTTAAGAAATTTAAAAGTATTAATTTAGCAAAATTATAGCTTTCATATTTTTAATCACACTTACTGAGAGGTTAATTCCTTCTTATAGGTATGTTGTAATTATAAAAATATTAATTATTTAAAAATTATATATAAAGAAAAACATACCATATTTGAGAATAAACAAAAACTTTCTTTATTTGAATAATTAAAAATTATAAAAGTAAGGTAGTTCTCAAACAAAATATAATAATAACATAATAACAAAGTTGATCAAAAAAAAAAAAATACTGAAATTACTTATTATAACACTTTACATTAAGCAGCAAAGTCCCTAAAATTACCACAATACCATGATTTAAAGATGGATCAACTTTTCAAAATTTAGTTATTGATTAATTTTCAATTAAATATCATAAATCTTAAACTATTAACAAACCAGCAATTCAAATGTCGTTCAATCATAAAAAAAAAACAGGTTACATGTTAATCATCTTAAAATACCAATAATTATATTTTTTTTTGTTTCTCCAGGTATTTATAAATATTACAACAGTAGACAACATGTAATAAAGAAGAAATATGGGTTACTTACAATATACTTTGATATTTACTACCGTCAATGTGGGCACACTTCTTTGCATACATGTTAGTCTGCCATAATCTCTTTTTTTTTATCAACCTATTCTTTTCAGCTGCCTCTACGAGTCAACACCGTTACTCCATACATCACTTGGAGATTTTGATTTATTCCCGATTCAAAACGTCGTCACATCACCGATACCTTGTAAAGCGGGCAAGTCTACTCAGCTAGTCACACCAGCCTTCTTAGTCTAGGATTAATAATGCCCCATCTCCAGAAATGATGCTCGTCTAATCATTAATTCATTTTTCGTCAAGGCATCAATAACAACCGCCGCTTAAGAAGTCAACACAAGACAACACTTTTTCTAGGAACGCCGCTACTACATGATGGGTCAAACATATTTTCTTTTCATTCGCCCTCTATCAGATACAGATCCTTACTTCGAAAATGCCCTTATAGCCTCTTTTCATCATAACCTCATGATTTAGGATAATTAATGTAGGGCCATCAATGCCCCACTCTCAAAAAAAATCTTCCAGAAACCTGTCCGCCTTCAACAACTTCGCGATCCAGCCCACAGGCCAGTCTTCGAGCCCCGTAATAAGTCGAATTTTTTTTTTTTACGAGTCAAACGACAGGTCTCTTGGCCAAGCAACAAGTGTCGTAAACATTCATTCTCCCGCGCTGCTTGAAAAACGGGACCGATCCACTCTGCCAGGGGTACGGGAATGGAAACAAAAGGGAAAATGGACTCTCCTTGAAGGCACCAGCCTGTCGTTCCACCCTGCCAGCCGCTTCATGGGGGAAGGCAGCCATGTTTCACCCCCATGGCGTGTGCTGAAGGGGGTCCTGTGAGCCTCTGTTGACCTGGGCGCCAGCTATCCGCCTGATAGCAGAGCCCATTGAAGCCTGTCGTAAGCTTACAAAGCCTAATTGCGTATATAGTACACTCATAAGATAACGTAATTCCTATACAGGGCGGACGGTCTTTCTTTTAACCAAAACTAGACTAGGTGACTACAACACATGATTCAAGGGTATGGGAGAAAACGTACACGACTGCCCAATACACTATGTGTGGTCTTTTACTGAGAAACCTCCCTCCCTGCTATTTATCTTTCGTATTTGAAAACAGGAAGCAAAGCTAGACTATAAACGTTGAATTTACTTTGCAAAAAGAAAAAGAAAGAAGAAAAAATAAAAACTGATTTTATTATTATTATTACAATTACTTTTATTTATTTAAATTTTTATTAGAAACAGAAGAAAAAAGAGTGCTTTTAAATAAATGTAGAGAAAGTGATTTAAATAATTAATGTAGATTAAAAAAAAAATTGGTTGAAACCAACCGTAACAAGATTGCTCCCCCCGGCTAATTAAAAAAAATTTTTTTGAGAAAACAAATTATTTTTTTTTTTGAAAGGTAACTGGGTACCACATGGCATGCTGGGACCTCAACACTGAAAAAACTGACCCACAAACACAGATCATACATCGATCCGGGACGGGATCCAGAGAGTTCACCGCTGAAATACCACCCTGACAATATATTCCGGATATATACAACCAGAGCTCGCACATCCGTAGAAACCATTACCTAAAATATTACCTGAAACATGACCATAAAAGAGTACTACCAGAGGAGGGACCACAAGGCTGATTTTACCACTAAAATGACCAAGATATTCTCTGCACCTGTAAAAGAACACATGTTCCACCTGACTGTGAAACCTCATTTCCCTACTACTGTCATTCCTACGCATAACTGCATCCTACCTGAAATTTCTGGTAACAGAACTGTAAATAATACATAAATTGAATTTTGAGAAAAAAAAAAAAAAATTAGCCGAAAAAGAAGAGAAGTGCCCACTGATTAATTGTCATTATACTGCTTATATACATAAGTTCAATAATTGGCATCACAGTATATTACAACACTATCTATTAATGTAAATAAGTACTAGTAATATCATAGTTACAACACTGTAAATGTCAATGAAATTTGTAAAACACATATTAATTCTATTATACAAAAATACACAAGAGCAACTGGTGACACACAAAAAAAAATATATACATATACATCTGTAAGACACATATTATGGTATCACAGACCATGGTAGGGAGTTACGCACACATTTATAACATTTTTCTACAAGAAGCCATGTTGTTTTTGAGAAAAGTCCAATGATTCGGTTCACTGTGTAGATTTTACAAATGCACTTACAAGTAATGTGCATGGGAAAGAGTATCTCTGCCTCTGTGCTACTTATAGCACAAGCAGTTTCGGGCCCCTTGGGCACTACAGGGAAAACATTCCACTAAAACTTAAAAAGAAGGGTGGTGACGTATGTCACCAGGAAGGAAAACACACATTCCACAAAAATAGGAAGTAGAATAAAGAAAATAGTTAATTTTAGCACTTTTAGCCACACACAACAACATATAGGCATGTACATGAGACAGTATGTACAAGAAAAAGAAAAAGGGTCCACACTCCTTAAAGTTAAAAGTTCAAATAAACCCACAAATTGCATAGTAAATAATAAATCCATCTGATTAAAGTGCATTAATTAAAGTAAACCCACACTTAAAAGATTATATACAAAACACAGATGCATTTAAAAAAGGAAAACGCAGAACAATTTTGGCAAAAGGGTAACCAAACATACCCTCCTAAAAAAAATTTAAAGTAACAAAAATTACATTCGTTTTTTTTTTTTTTTTTTTTTTTTTTTTTTTTTTTTTGCAAAAATACACCCAAAATCTACGAAAACTGGGTGTGGACGGGTATATACCACATAATCTACCATAAAACAGACAAAAACCTTAAGTATAAGCATAAAAAGGGTTAAAAATGCCTACATGAAAGTATCAAAACACAACCAAAACAAACCTTTAATACGCTAGAAAAACTAAGTTCCGTTTTAAAATGCCCAAGAAAATAATTAAATATACATACACATTAACTAAACTATAAATAAATACAAATAAACAAGGTAAAATTGATAAAAATGCCTGAATAACGAAAAAAAATAGTTAGTATTTATAACTCGGACGGTCTCTTCTATCCCGTAGCGAATAGTCGGTTCTAGAAATCGATATTGAACGACTACTTCTATTCGATTTAGCAGCTGGACGAATCGATGAACGAGACCTGCGCGAATCGCTGTGCGCAGCAGCTGAACTGCTTTCTGCCGTGGCTGAATTTTTACCTACGCGCATCTCGCTGCCTTCTGCCGTTGCTAAATTTTTATTTACGCACATCTCGTTATTCTCTGCCGCTGCAACCTCCGGAGAAATGGGAGGTGGGGGAGAGGGATTTATGATTTCAGTCGCGTCGCTGTCTGTTTCCTCCACTTCTGGCGCTACCGGAGTTTCGCTATTGTTGACGTTCACTACTGCTGGTGCGCGGTTACTATCATATGGTGCCCAGGGAATGAATCGGCTACGCTTGCATCTGCGTACAGGAGGAGAATCGCGCGGTTGGTGTGGTGAATCGATGGTCACGTTTTCAGTCGATCCCAGGCCAATTGTTTGTTTTGGTTTACTGGACCAGATGGGGAGTCTGTCTTTGAAAGAAGACAACCTGTCAACATGGACAACCTGACAATTTTTGGGATTAGCAACTAGCGCTATTTTAAAATTAACCTCATTTAGCTTCTCAATTATAGTAAAAGGACCATTATTTTGCTTGCTTAATTTTTTTGTATTACCAGGGGCGACTGTGGGTGTAAATAACCACACAAGATCTCCTATTTTAAAATTTTTATCAACAGCTGTCTTTTCACGGTATTTTTCCTGCTGCTCAGAAACTTTAATTAAATTACTATGTACTTCAGTGTATACTTTTTGAAGAGCTGGGATTAACAGTTCGCAAAAAGAGGGTGCATCATTATAATTAAAAGAAGGTGGTTGAGAAAAGAGATTATATGGTAGATTCATATTTCTGCCATACATAACTGCAGCTGGGCTAAGTTTAGTTGAAGAGTGGACAGCTGAACGCATAGCTAGTAGTGCAAATTTGAGTTTAGTGTCCCAGTCAGATTGATTTTGGTTGACTATGTGACAAAGTGCATTTTTAAGAGTACGATTCTGTCTCTCCACTTGCGAGTTGCCAGCCGGGTGATAAGATGAGGTCTTAATATGATTAATACCAAACATTTTATATACGTGCTCTATCGCATCTGAAATTAGATTCTTCGCGTTGTCCGTCGTAATAAAACAGGGCGCACCGTAGCGTGATATGAAATCAGCTAAAGTGTCCGCAATGACATCTGAAGTGGTTGAACTAACCGCATATGCTTCTGGCCACTTAGTAAATGAATCTATATATGCGACAATATACTTATTTCCCGAAAAAGTTTGCGGTAAGGGTCCAATGAGATCCAAATGAACCTTGTTCATGGGAAACTGGGGGGTCGGCATACGTTGCAGAGGGGCGAGCTGGTTCGCTCTATAAGCTCTCTTCTGCTGGCAACTAATACATGACTCCACTAGATGCTTGACATCTGACGACATTCCTGGCCAATAGAAGTGCTCACGAATGCGATCAATGGTCTTTTGAAAGGCTTGATGACAAGCCGCTAGGGACTCATGTGTTAGTGCAAAAACTTGAGTAACCAATTCTTTTGGCACGACTAACTTTACAGGTTTATTCAAAATAGCTGACTCCCTCGTATCCTCACAAACTAAAATGTCATCTCTAAAAAAAAATTTCATGTATTTAGGAGCAATTTCTACACCTTGGTCTAGTTTTCTTGCAATCTCGCAGCATTTCTTGTCTGATTTTTGTAATTCACCAATTTTTTCAAGTAGATTGGAATGAGGCATAAAAGTAACTTCCTTTTCGACTTGTATACAAAAATTACAATTAACAGTATCATTGGAGTTATCATTGTTGACATACCTCGAAAGGAAGTCTGCGACACTGTTACACTTACCTTTAACAAACTTGATTGTAAAATTAAAGTCTGAGAGAGTGCAGATCCATTTAGCCATGCGAGATGTAGGGTCGTGAATTTTTAACATAAATGTTAGAGGTGCATGGTCTGTATAGATGAAAAAATGGGTATTAGCAATGTAACATTTAAAGTGGGCAGTAGCCCAAACTAAAGCTAGTAATTCCCTTTCAGTGGTGGAGTAGCGGGTCTCAGCATCTTTCAATTTTCTGCTGGCAAAGGCAACAGGATGGAGCATGTTATTTTCATCTAATTGTGATAACACTGCCCCTAATGCTTCGCCACTGGCATCAGTATATAAATGGAATTCTTTCTCAAAATCAGGGAGTGCAAGACATGGTTTTGAAATAAGAGCCATTTTAAGGTCTTCAAATTCTTTCTGTGCATCTTCATTCCACGAAAATTTTCCTGTCTCTTTCGTTAAGTTGATTAGATTTTTAGCTCTCTTAGTAAAATCTGGTATAAATCTCCTATAGAAAGATAGAGTTCCAATAAATGACCTAACAGCTTTTCGGGTAGTTGGAGGTTTAAAATTTTCTATTACGGCAATATTTTTATTGATAGGTGATACTTGGCCACTACAAATCTCAAAACCTAGATATTGTATTTTATTCGAAAGGAAAGTGCATTTACTGGGCTTAAGTTTAAGTTTATGCAGTCTTAACCTTTCAAAGACCATGCTAAGCTTCTCAAAATGAGAATTAACATCACTGGAGGCAATTACAATGTCGTCGATATAAACAAGAATTCCAAGATTGCCTAAATCACCGAAAATAGCATTCATAAGTCTTTGGAAACTGTTACCTGAATTTGAGAGCCCAAAACAGTTACGGGTCCACTCAAAAAGTCCTTTGTGGGTGATTATAGCAGTTTTATGCCTATCCTCTGGGCGAATAACCTGTTGAAAAAACCCACTAGTTAAATCTAGCGTTGAAAAAAATTTAGCCCCACTTAAAGCATCAACAGAGTCGGTAATGTTAGGTATTGGGTAAGCATCTTTAACAAGATTTTTATTTAATCTTCTGTAGTCAACAGCAAGTCGATAGGAACCGTCTGATTTCCGAACCAGAATAACCGGAGAAGCAAATTCAGACATGGAAGGGGAAATTATGTCCGCCTGTAACAAAGTATTAAGTTGGTCTTCCATTTCTTGACGTAATTTGTAGGGGACTCTATAAGCTTTGCCTTTAACTGGTTTATTTGAAGTTAAGTTAATTTCATGCGGGATTGTATCACAGCCGGGTAAATCTAAGACTGATGCTGCAAATACATCTTTGTTTTTGTCTAGAAAATTTTGCATTTTAAGTTTTAATGGGGGTTCTAAATGATCTAAATTAATTTCAGAGCTCCAAGTGAGATCAGCGTGATCAAAGTCACCAATTGGAGGGGCCAAATTTACATTACAAGTAAGGTTATTTTTAGTTACGGGTACATTTGATTTGTCTACACATTTTTGAATTTTGGCAACAAAGGTTCCTTTATTTAAATGAATACTATTGTCTGAAAAATTTGCAAATGAGATATATAGGCCATGTTCTTTAGTGCAAATGGCTCTGGAGGTAAGGAGACCTTGATTTAAATTTTTCGCCAAAGGTTCTAACATAACAATATCATTTTCCTTAATAAAATTTTCCTTATAACTTTTAACCTGGGCTAACATTTTTGACTGCGGGGGAATTGAAATTTTGCTACATAACACAGCGAAACTTATATTTTTATTTTTATTGGTTTTATCACTACTGCTATCTTCATTGCTCTCCTCCTCGACTTCAGGTACCTTATCCTCTATACTTACCAAATCTTCACTTTCATCAATATTACAAATTTCAGTAGTCTCTTCAGCTAAATTACCCTGAGTTACCTGACTCGCTGCTGAAAGAATGTCGTCGACACTTTGAATACTTGAAAAATTTTCAGTGTTATTACCCTCAGAGCTACCGCCTGATGTTGTTTGCATGCAAAAGTTCTGCGCAACACTTTCAACTTCCTTATCTGACTCAGTTTGAATGACTATCTCAACATCTTTTCCCATATTACTCAACTGCGGGTCCTGAACTACCATATTTTCACTACTATGATTCCCATTTTCAATATTAACTGAGTCATGAACTTTCTCACATGCACAATTTTCAGGAGGGCTATTGGCATTACTACTTTTTGAATTCTCCCCTACTTTGTTGACACATTTTATATTTACAGAATTATTTTTAACACAATCATTATTTATACAATTATTATTAGAATTTACACTATATACAGAGTTAGAAATATTTACAGAATTAGTAGCAAGACAAGTATTACACCCTGAAGTATTACTTGGGGTTTCTACGCTTTGTTTACATTGGCCTGAAACTGGCACTTTAAGAGCGACAGCATTTGTATCACAATTTATACTTGCCCGGTACTCTTTCAAAAATGGCATTCCCAAAATCATATTAAATTCCTCTGCTAATTTACCTTCCACTACATAGAATTCAGCTTGACATTGAACATTATCAAAAACAAATTTTAAAAATACTTTCTTATTTAGGTGAACTTTCTCACCGGTGACAGTCATAATGGGGATATTGCAATTCTCCATTTCAAAATTCTCTAAATAGTTACAATCCGTACCACTCAGGAGATTAATTGCAGAACCAGTGTCACATAATGCATTCAGGCAAACTTTATTTATGTAAATTCTTGCAGTTGGTAATGTATACGATTGGGGCTGAAACATACTATACACAGTTGGGGGGTCCAGGGGCCTGTTGGGGATCGACTTGACCACATTTGATCCGGCCACTAATAGTTTAAAGCCTCACTTTCATTGTTAGCTACTGGGGTGTTATTTACCGCCTGCTCCTCATTTCTGTTCGCAGCTGTACTCCTATTGTTTTGGTAATAACCACCTCTTCTTCCCCTATATCCGCCTCGCTGATTGTGGTTCCCTCTAGGATTTTCACCTCTGTTTCTATAATTTTGCCCACGGCTCCTGAAATTTTGACCACCTCCCCTTCTAAAATTATAGTCGACAAAATTTAGTGGACAATCTCTGGCATAGTGGCCTTGTACGGAGCACCTATAGCAGGTTACGGGTCTTACCTCTTGGTTTTTCTCCTGTACATCCCTAGCCCTAAGATCAACTAAACTGTCTATCTTAGCTGCTAAAACATCAATTTGAGATTTTAGTTGGTCTATCTCCTTCTTTTGTGAGCTATCTTGCTGAAAAACTGCAGCACAGGGTAGGTTTTGGGTCAAATTAGGGTTGAGAATTTCCTCGCGGTGGTTGTAGAAAGGGTTAATGCTCCTATAAGCTTTTTCTTCCAGAAGTGCAATTTTGAGAACTTCTTCTGGGGATTCTGGATTTCTCGCAATTACCCCCTTTCGCACTTCTGGTGTAAGATTGCTCAACAGCATGGAGTGTAGTAGAGCCGTTCGGCTTTTATCGACTACTTCACCCTGGATACCTTCAATTACAAGGGCTCTTAATGACATATCATATGCCTTGTCATAAAACTCCTGAACACTCATATTGGGTGGCTGTTTAAAATTTAGAAAGTGACTGAGTGCAACATCTGGTGTGGTCTGTGAAGTATAACTCTCTTTTAAGATTTTTAATAGCTCATCAGATGTTTTTGCTTTGTGAATTTTTATTCGCCTAGAAGCAGCTCCTGAAAGTCTAGCAAGTAAAACAAACTTCTTTTCCTCCTCAGTCCAGTCGAATAATTTTGAAAAACTCTCAAATTTCTCAGAAAAATCTGAGAAGCAGACTGAGCTGGCCTCTCCATTGAATGGGGGAATATTAGACAAATTATCCACTAAAGCATTTTTTCGCTGAATAGTGGCAATTGCTTCCGAGTGCTTATCAGCCATAGTTAGAGTTAGAAAATGACAAACAAACCAAAAAAAAATGAAAAAAGGGGGGGGGAACAACTTAAAAATGAGAAAAAGAGAGGGGAAAGGAAAACCTTATAAATACATAAAACTTAAGTACAGGACTATGCTTTTTGTAAATAAGAAAAGGTTATGCTCACAAGACATAATTTTGACTGGGAATTGTCGCTTACTAGCACAGAGAGAGAGCCTAGACCTCTTTTTACACTTGAACATATAAATAAAATTTTAATTGCAAAAACACCCAGTTGCTCTTTGATACATAAATACATACAAGTAAAAAAAAATCAATAACCCAGAGACCGAATTGTTACGGCTCCATTTGTTGTGGGTTTTGGGGTTCTTTCTAAAACACAACTTACTTAAACTTAAAAAGCTCAATTATTACTCAATCTTCACTTGACAATTAAATATTTAGAAAAAAATAAGTATACCCTGATTAGCTCCACTGAAATCTGTTGCCATGGAAAAGGTAGTAAATTATATTAATCTAATCAAAATATCAAAACTTAAGAATCCGAATAGGTTAATACAACAATGATAATTTTGAACTCATCATTTTAAGACAATATTAAATGTAGTAAGGGGCAACAGATTTCTAAATCAAGTAGCATACTGAATTGCATAAAGAACACCCAACTCCACTCCAACCCGATCAAGCTCAAATCTCCATACACATTAAATTAACAAAAGTGTAATCATCATATAATTTGGAAAAATGCAGACAACCTGAAATTCCTCCAATATGAGGACCAAAAGGAGAAAGAGTTAAATCCGTTAATAGAATAGGGATATGATGATGTACTAAAATTTTAGAACAACAATGGAGATTCTGAACAAGATCAGATCGGTTAGCCAAGAATCGTATAGTGGTATAAAATAACTGAAACCCCCCTTTTTTTTTTTTGTTAAAAAACAACCATTTTGTTGTTTGTTTTGAATAATACTTCAAAGAAAGGATAATTAAAAATTAAATTAATCAATTATAAAATTAGACTTAATTTTATTTTAGCAACAATTATCAGTATATTCAATACTGAGATAGGAACAATAATTACATCTAATAACCTTACGTAAACCCCAATTAATGTTCATTTAAACTATTGCTATGAATTTTAGATTTAAGAAATTTAAAAGTATTAATTTAGCAAAATTATAGCTTTCATATTTTTAATCACACTTACTGAGAGGTTAATTCCTTCTTATAGGTATGTTGTAATTATAAAAATATTAATTATTTAAAAATTATATATAAAGAAAAACATACCATATTTGAGAATAAACAAAAACTTTCTTTATTTGAATAATTAAAAATTATAAAAGTAAGGTAGTTCTCAAACAAAATATAATAATAACATAATAACAAAGTTGATCAAAAAAAAAAAATACTGAAATTACTTATTATAACACTTTACATTAAGCAGCAAAGTCCCTAAAATTACCACAATACCATGATTTAAAGATGGATCAACTTTTCAAAATTTAGTTATTGATTAATTTTCAATTAAATATCATAAATCTTAAACTATTAACAAACCAGCAATTCAAATGTCGTTCAATCATAAAAAAAACAGGTTACATGTTAATCATCTTAAAATACCAATAATTATATTTTTTTTTGTTTCTCCAGGTATTTATAAATATTACAACAGTAGACAACATGTAATAAAGAAGAAATATGGGTTACTTACAATATACTTTGATATTTACTACCGTCAATGTGGGCACACTTCTTTGCATACATGTTAGTCTGCCATAATCTCTTTTTTTTTTATCAACCTATTCTTTTCAGCTGCCTCTACGAGTCAACACCGTTACTCCATACATCACTTGGAGATTTTGATTTATTCCCGATTCAAAACGTCGTCACATCACCGATACCTTGTAAAGCGGGCAAGTCTACTCAGCTAGTCACACCAGCCTTCTTAGTCTAGGATTAATAATGCCCCATCTCCAGAAATGATGCTCGTCTAATCATTAATTCATTTTTCGTCAAGGCATCAATAACAACCGCCGCTTAAGAAGTCAACACAAGACAACACTTTTTCTAGGAACGCCGCTACTACATGATGGGTCAAACATATTTTCTTTTCATTCGCCCTCTATCAGATACAGATCCTTACTTCGAAAATGCCCTTATAGCCTCTTTTCATCATAACCTCATGATTTAGGATAATTAATGTAGGGCCATCAATGCCCCACTCTCAAAAAAAATCTTCCAGAAACCTGTCCGCCTTCAACAACTTCGCGATCCAGCCCACAGGCCAGTCTTCGAGCCCCGTAATAAGTCGAATTTTTTTTTTTTACGAGTCAAACGACAGGTCTCTTGGCCAAGCAACAAGTGTCGTAAACATTCATTCTCCCGCGCTGCTTGAAAAACGGGACCGATCCACTCTGCCAGGGGTACGGGAATGGAAACAAAAGGGAAAATGGACTCTCCTTGAAGGCACCAGCCTGTCGTTCCACCCTGCCAGCCGCTTCATGGGGGAAGGCAGCCATGTTTCACCCCCATGGCGTGTGCTGAAGGGGGTCCTGTGAGCCTCTGTTGACCTGGGCGCCAGCTATCCGCCTGATAGCAGAGCCCATTGAAGCCTGTCGTAAGCTTACAAAGCCTAATTGCGTATATAGTACACTCATAAGATAACGTAATTCCTATACAGGGCGGACGGTCTTTCTTTTAACCAAAACTAGACTAGGTGACTACAACACATGATTCAAGGGTATGGGAGAAAACGTACACGACTGCCCAATACACTATGTGTGGTCTTTTACTGAGAAACCTCCCTCCCTGCTATTTATCTTTCGTATTTGAAAACAGGAAGCAAAGCTAGACTATAAACGTTGAATTTACTTTGCAAAAAGAAAAAGAAAGAAGAAAAAATAAAAACTGATTTTATTATTATTATTACAATTACTTTTATTTATTTAAATTTTTATTAGAAACAGAAGAAAAAAGAGTGCTTTTAAATAAATGTAGAGAAAGTGATTTAAATAATTAATGTAGATTAAAAAAAAATTGGTTGAAACCAACCGTAACAGTAGCGTTAAAAGTGATGTCGGTTCTCGCAACAAACAACTGATTTTTTGTATCGCTCTACTCACTACACTACATTATTTCAAAATGTAGCACGCTACACTATACAAGCTGCTGTGAAAAGAAAAGACTACTGTAGTTTCGCTACTTGTAGCGCGCTATCCTACCCCTGACCTTGATCATGGGGAATGTAGATAACCATCTAATAAGAGTGTAGCTCTATCATCTTATGATCTGATATAGAATTTGACATTAATTTCGAAATTTTAGAATCTACAAATTAGACGTCTATATCAGTCAGTTCTCCTTCGTGATTTGAATATTGATGTTCAACAAAAGAAAAAAAATGCTAAATTAATACAGTATCCTGTGTGAACCTTAAAATACCCCGAAGAGCAATAAACTGCGTGATTATTTTGTCAAAGGAAATAAGTAACTTATCTAGAGTTTATGTTAGACTACAGCTGGCAAGAATACAAGAATCTGATCACGTCTAAGGCAGAATTTTAAGGTCATGTCTCAGAGTTTTTATAAAATCTAAAGATGAAATACATTCATCGCATGTAAACATTTGGTACGCGAAAATATGTCAGAACCATTTCCACCATAGCAAAATCTGTTAATAAACTGATTCAAAACGCATACACATTTGATAATGACAAAAAGTTCTTAAAACAGTCATTCAAGCACAGGGAAAGCAAGGTTTTTCGGGGGCACGAATCGTCTTTCTTCAGGATGTAACAACCACAACCACTACAAATTCTGAAACGGAACTGTTCTTTTAATAATTGCAATTTTTAGTTTGCCGAAAAAGGATTTATCCAAATCTCAAAACGCACGCTTTTCCTGCGTGTTAATGCAGTTTTTGAGGAGCTTTGTTCTTTGTCCAGCATTATCATTATATGAAAACATCCACTGATTAATGCACAGCATATATAAAACTTTTCGCATATAGTGGTATAACATTTATGAAGCCTTAAGGGGATGTTACCGCTCATCGCCCCGAAAAATAGGCCAAATTCCGGATTTTTTGTTTTTCATAGAAAGAATAAAATAACACAAACTGAATTTACCTACTTATTATTCATAGTTTTTACTATAAAAAATGTTTTTATTATACAATAATTATTAAAATTAGTCAAGATAGTGCCAGTTGCATATTGCTGTGCGCGCACCACTCTGCGCCATGTAGTGCACAGCTTGTCAAAGTCATCTGAAACAAACAAAATCAAAATTTTCAGAAAACATATTGAATTTGAGGAGTGAAATTGACATTTTTAATGAAATTAAACGATATTTGGTAAAATGGTAGGCGTTTGAAAAAAAAAACGTGTCATTTTTACGCATTTTATTCTATAACTTCAACGTGGCTTAAAAATTATTATTAGTAGTAGTATTAATATTTAAATATGAAAGGTTCATTGCCTACAAAATAAATAATCTTTAATTTTCATAAAGAAAAGTTGATTGGTTGATCCATTTAAACGTTATTTTGCACGGCGCGCTGAAAAATGTCGTTTCAAGAAAACACGATTAAGGTTTTACTAAAGAAAAAGAGTCTAATTTTTTTTTTAGTTAATCGCTATATTTTGCAATTTAACAGTTAGTCCGCGATTCTTGGAAATACTTACGAAGCAATGAATTCAGAGCGCGTGTGCAGTTGTGTCCCGTCGGGTCCCTTTTGCCTATTTTTAAGCTGGTTCGCGCTCGTTTTCAATTGATTTTAACTTCTCAAATATTTTGAATTTCACCTAACCGATCTAAGAGCTTATTCTACGCACTATAAAAATTCGAAAATGTAAAAGAATATGTGTATAATAAAACTTTTTTTAAATAATAACCATTAAACCTAAAAAATTATCGACAATAGATAGACCGATAATTACAATACAATACATAAATATATCCAAAAATTTATCAAAATTAAAATAAGTGGGAAAAATACTTAAAGATATATCGAGAAAAAATCCAATATGCAGAAAGGGAAAATTATTACAAGAGAAATTGGAAACTTATATAGTGGAACACTTTTTCAAAGGCAATATTCCACTAATATAAGTAAAATGTTATTGATTTCTGTTTGAGTTAATAGCCAAGAGCTTAATTTATATATATATATATATATATATATATATATATATATATATATAGTATTAATTATTATTATTTTTTTAATGAATGGTAACCTTTTTTTAATTTAAGCATTAAGAGAATATATCGAGTCTTAATTTTTTTCGGCTCATACCGTTCTTTGTGAATTAAAATGTTTTCACAGTATTCAAGTCAGAATAATCTCATTAAGTTGTTGGGGGAATAAATAAAATTTGTTCGAGATTACATCTTGATATTGCACGTTGGAAAAATTCTTTACACAAACTTTATTTCCTTTTTATTACATATTTTATTGATGTTATACAGCAATTCATCATTTATATTAATAAAAATGATACAGAAATTCATTATAGAAAATTCAGATTTTAGCATTTTTGATTATTCCTCTTTCAAAATGCCGAAATTTTCGCCACCATTTTCCAAACGCGTTATGTTGGCTCTCTGCCTGGAGAAATTTAAGTCATTCAACTTTTATTATCAACTCATTTAATCTGTTATGTTCTAATTAGATGCACAGTCACGCATACCACATACTATTTGTATTTCCTTTAAATTTTTGGCAGTTTTTAAACACTTTTTATGCGTTCTGCAATATCTTACACTTGTGTGAAGAGCGGGGTATGAAAACTATTTTTCCTCGGAGATGACTCCTTGGCAGATCTATTTCTAGACTCCAAAATACCCTAATCCGTTGTTTTCATGAAAATCATTACAGATGATTTTGAGAACCCAAAAATACATAATTAAGCAAGAATTGCTAGTTCAATAGTATAAGATTTGCTATGAATTATGATAAGAATAATTTCAACTTCTGGGATATTTTTAAAAGTCAATATTTTTTAAAGTGGTCAATGCATTATGTAAATAATTTAACCCTTTGATAATCAAAATTATTTCTAAAAATATGAGCACAACAATTATAACAAAGTTATTTTATTAGTAACTTGTTCTTTTAATACAAAAAATAAAATCAAAGTACCCATGATAGTACCCATGATAGTACATAAGAATTTCGCATAAAAGGCAATACAGGGGATAACAGAGCAAAGCATCGGGGATATATATATCAGATTTTACAGAAACTCTTTCATAAAACAACTGTACAAAAGTTACTTACTGTGAATAATAATGTAAAATCTTGTACTTTGGTGCAATAGAAAAATCACCCCATATGTTGTTGACCTTCAGAAGTAATAAAGACCAGGGATTTATTATTATTTTCTTTTTTATGATAACTGAAAATTTCACTGTTTACTGAACACTTTGAACTCTATGAATGTCTCTTTTGTGCACTCAATATGTACGAAAATCAATGTACAAAAATCTGGTATTCGTGGTAAAGCTTTCTCACACCACCCCTAAAAAGAGGCACTTTATATGGATTAAAATAATTATAAAAAATATTTTCTCTTTTTAAAGATACTTGATTTCTTTCAAACTAGTCATGACTTCTAAAATGAGAAAAGAAATTTTGCTGACTTCCTTTTGCACCAGATCCTTATTTTTTCAACGAGTTCTTTAAAAAGTTCCATCGACCCCAGTTCAGCCCAAAAATAGTTGCCATTGAACTTCAGACGCCAAGCCATTTCGAAAAAGATAATAACCGAAAATGCCGATTCCGTCTGAAACAGAATATAGTGAGATTGCTTTCGAAAAATATTCCTTAATCAATGGTTTGATTCATTCTATCACAGTATATAATTTGGAATTCATTTATTTCCATATATAATTAAACAATTATTGTATTCATCGCTGCTTTTCCTCCCATCCCTCCCATGAATGACTCCAAAGAAACTTAAAATTTTTATTTTATATTTGAAACTCTACTTTCTTGTTTGTTAATGATGCTGTTCAAGTTGATTATGGGTGCTGTAAATTTATGACTGTTTTTCTTTTAAATGATTATTTTAAAACTAAATGTACCAACACCCAGTCATTTGACCTGTATCAAATGAAAATATTTCGATTCAAACCAGAAATTTCTTCATAAAATAAATAAAAATATAAATTACACAGAAATAAGTTAAACAAGAAAGAAAAATCATGCGTCAAGCATAGATTATGAAACACTTTCCAGCGCATTCAGAATACTCTAACAAACCTTCACCGTTTAATTGAACTTATATGCTACAAAACACGTATTTTTCGTAAATTTTAATGATTATACATATTTTTTCAATTGTCGTTCAAAAATAATTGATAAAAATTTTCGACACGAAAAATAAAAGAGTCCGACTGAGATTCGAACTTAAAAAGTTCGAAAGGAGAAATTCGGTAATCCAGCGCGCTGCCAACCATGCTGCTTGGCCGCTTGCAGAAGGAAGTAATTTATCCGATTATAAAGTATTACTTAAACTTTGAGGCTTATTTTCTCAATACACCCTGGGTATTGAGAAATAAATATATGGAAAATAAATATATGGCTTTCATATATTTATTTGCTAACTATACTCTATCGATACGCAAATGTTCGCCGCATTCTGTGGGACTTTGGAACCTCTCCTTGTTAGATCAATACTATGTTATGTGACTAGGCATAATGTTCTGGCGGATGTACTCAATTTTAAAAACATTTCTAAAAGAAAGAAAATGAAACATTATTTCCGTCTATACTTCACATTGTTATCACGTTTCAATTATGTTGAAATTGTACATTTTCTGACATTTTTATTTAATAACATCGTTAGTATTAGTATAATGTAGTTATCCAAGAAAAAAAATCATCAGAAATGGGATCCGAAACAAAATTTTCTCCTCAAATGCAGCCCGAGGATGCCTGGTTTTCATTTTTTTTTTTTTTTTTTTTTTTAATTTACGATCATCTCTAAAGAATACTTTTATATTTTTCTTTTTTTAATCGAGGCGAACTCCTTGGAAAAGAACAAAGTTTGTTTTGATTGAGTTCTGGTTTGTTTCAACGATGAGGAAAAATGTTTTTGATAAACGTTTCTACCTAAAATCAGTTATTCAATCAGGATTTTTTAAATTTTCAACATACTTTAATGAAAATTGATTGTCATTTCATCACTTTAAATTTAATGAATAGAAATAATATCATTCATTTGCTTCTCTCGTGAGTAATAAATATTTCAAGTTGAAAAAGAAAAAGAAAAAAAAACTTAAATATTTATAAATCACTTCAGAAGATAAGGAATGAGAAGTTATTTGAATTTTAAATTGGTTAATCTTGAGATTAGAATTTTTATTGGAGAGTGTTGCTTTGATCACGTTAGATTATTACTTACAAAAGAAAGAAAGAGAAAAGAAAATTTAAAAAAGGTAACAAAAACTTATAGAACACTAAAACCAGTCTTTTCGATTCCAAGACATACTTTAAAACTAATGTTGTCTTTTAAGTTTTAATTTTTTCTAGATAACTTAACTGTTTTACGTTTTATCGTTTAAAATATTTTAAAAAGCAAACGTAACGCTTCAACTGGAACCATTTTAATTTTTTAATTGCTTTTAAGATAAATCTAGCAAATCTATGCACTTTTAATTCTTTTTCGTTTTGCTTTCATTTGGTTGTTATAATACCGCACATTGTGATGTGCATTGGACATTGAGGTCTGGCGAGCAATATTTCCGTGACAATTTTCATGCAGAATACTTCTTAAATAATAATATAATTATTCTTAATATTATACTAACGATAAATCGTGAAAAAATAATCAGTATTCAAGTTTTGAAAATCGTGGCAAACGCATAACTTAGACAGCGTCAAAATATCGCTAACCGAAAAGGAAACGAGGAAGTTCAAAAAGTTATAAGGAGCATCTGGTTATAACATCAAAGGATGATTAGATATCAACATCTTCATTAGTTGAAGCCAATAGATGAGCCTGAACTTGCTTGTGGGTTTTTTTTTTTTTTAAATTATAGAGAGAAAAAAAGAGACGCACCCAGGAGAAGGATAAAAACTGGAAAAAATCGCCATTTATTAGCTAAAATAACTATGCCTAAAGTTGTTATCTACGAAGGTTGGGACATAAATTATATGACAACTATTTTTATTTATTTATGTTTTTACTTGCCGAAATGGAGACGTGGCAAGAAAGTTTTAAGCTTAGACAGAGAAAGGTTTTAATTTAATTACTAGAAAATGAATAATGTGAGTTATGTTAAATATGAAGTGTGTGTACATGCTTTTCAAATTATTCAACAAAATTGTCCGCATCAACGATGTGGTTGTCGCACTTTATCGGATGTGATTCGACTCAGGCGTTGTTTCGCAGCGTTAACAAACCTTCTATTATATAGACTGAAACCATATAGGGGAGAGTAGGGTAAAACTGGGTAGGCGGGTCAAATCGGGTACCCTGTTTTTTTGCTGATGGGTGTTGCTCTGTGGACAGCACCTATCTTAACTACATCCCTAAGCGTCCCCTAGCAGTGTGCCATCGGCTTTTGAGGTGAGTTAATCTCTGTGTCCGTGCAACGCTATTGGAAGGAATTTCACCTAAAAAGTTTTAAATTTTCTCCGTCTTTTCTGCTATTCAAATAATTCCAGCCTGGCGGATCGATTTAAGTATGTAAACATCTGTTTTCAATAGCTTTAACACAATATTTTGATGTCAAGTAGAAGTGTGTACGTCCAGATATCCAGGAGAACGACCATGTTAATTTTTGGTCGTCTGTTGGGGCAAAACCGGGTATCCAAGATTTTACGTTGAATTCTGAGATAAATTATTTCTTCCCTCAAAAGGTGGTGAAGGATAGATACAATGTTCATTCTGCAAAGAATGGGCACATGAGGAGTGCAACGGATACGAGAAGTAAAAGCTAAGAAAGCCACTACATAACAACATTAAAAATTGTTTGAAAACCTGAAAAAAAAAGTTACTGATCTTAAAAAATGGACATATGTTTTAAAGGTTGATTCAAAATTTATTACAATAAAAATTTTTGTTACTGGAAGTGTAAAAACTTAATTTCTGTATAATATCCGGTTTTACCCTGCCACCAAAATTAGGAGCTCTTTCAGATGGTCCTACAAAACGCCTTTTCCCGAGTAGAGAAGAATTTTCCTGTGGCAACAGGTATGGTTTTTCAATAGCCCAGATATCCCTAAACATCTTTGTGGGGTATTCCGATTTTTTCCACCTTTCTAGATATTTGTCATCAAAGGAAAACCTTTAGGTATCCGGTTTTACCCTACTTGCCCCTATAGCAGATTAACAATCAGGGTCGAATCAAGCTATCTAAAGGCCCTTATAGGTAATTCAAATCCCAGAACCACTCTTTCCAATTCCCAAATTTTCAATTTATTTTTTACATATAAAGTTCCCTAGTAACTCATCAAGTAGCTCATAAATATATATAGTTGTCGATTATCCATTGATTTAATAGTTATTTGCAAAATTTTTTATACATACATATATATTTATAATGAAATTCTATGTCACACACACACACACACAAACAGTAAAACCTCTGGATCGCGGAATTTGCCCGTTATTTGCAGGTGTCCACTATTCAGAGGTAAAAACATACATATATATAGATATATAGGTGTTTTGAGTTCATAAAGTGTTCGCTAAATAGAGGTAGGTGTCTATTAATCGGGAGTGTGCATTATGAAGGTAGGCTGTATAAGATATATATCACAGCTTTTAGAAAACAGTGCATACGTTTAATTGCGAAACATTTTGTAGGGAATACCAATAAGGTTCTTAAATTCATTTCGCATTTTAATATTTTTAAATGATTTTTTTTCATAGGTCGATTTCTAACGTTGTTAGTTTTTGCTTTTTTGATTTTGGTTATAGTTCTTTTTTTATACGCGTACATTTTCAATTTTGAAACCGGTTTGGAGAGTGAAAGTACCCTTATATAAAAAAAAAAAAAAACTGAAACCAAAAAAAAAAAAAAAAAAAAAAAAAAAAAGTAAAAACTAACAACGTTAAAAATCGACCTCAACTATCGTAAGCAAAATAATCCTTTAAAAATATTAAAATGCGAGCGAGAAATCTGTAAAGAACCTTCCCATAGATTTAACATTAGTTTGCGCGTCCCTTTGCATGACTAGTGTAGGCTCTTAAGAGTTAAAATTTAAATGTAAGCAATTTTTTCAACATTATTGTAAAGCGCTAAAGCGCGTGTATGTTTTTTTTTTTTTTTTTTTTTTTTTTTTTTTTTTTTTTTTTCGAAATAAGTTTATTTTTATTTTGTTTGTATTTGTGAGTGATCAAGAAAACAAGGTTACGACTGTTTCTTTCCTTTCTTTCTTTCTTCTCGGTGAGTTGTTATTTCAACTTGTGCCTAAATGCGCTGTAAATATGACAAACAGCTCATTAAAGAGCAGTTTTAAACGCTTTGCATTAAGTCATCTTCGTCAAAGCCGCTGTTAAGTTCTGTTTACGATAAGGTCTTTAAAAAAATTGCAACTTGATTCTTCACTTTCTTAAAACTTATGGGTGGAGTTGTGTTCAGCATAGACCTACTTTATTCTAACGTAGAACTGAAATAACGGAAAAATTGCGTAGGAGGCACTATGAAAAAATATCTATGCCAAAAATTGCTCATTTGAACTTTCTAGAAATCTACAAATGAACTTGTTTATTATCATGATATGCGTTTTCTGTGGTATTAGGCTCTGTCGCTATTAGACAAAAGAAGTATATAAAAATGTACGAAGAATGCATTATATCATTCAAAAATTCTGGAAATAACATAAAAAAAAAGAGGTTATCGATAAATTTACCCAAGATCTCGGTTAAAAGCATTTGATCAAGATTTTCAACCATTCGTTCGCATGTGTTTTAAGTAGATTTCGTAAGAAATACTACCTATTACATTCTAACCTAAGTTGGAATTTTTGAAATTTTTTTGCAGATGTACGCCGATCATGACACCCAGAACCCAAAACCACCCCAGTTCAAAACTTTATCTATCTATCTATCTATCTATGTCACTTTTTTATGAACACAATAACTGCAATAATTCTGCACAAATCTCCTCCAAACTGATACATAAAATCAAGGGGCATAAAATCTCGGTCAAGTTCGTTAATGGGCAAGATCGAATCTAGGGGGGGGGGGGGGATGGAGGGCTTTTTGTGAAAACAGAAAACCCCCCATAATTTCTTAATTATGATACGTATCGAATCCGTTGAAAGTTATTATTACTTCTAAGAAAAGGGCCGAAAATTTATGTCTGACAGATTTTTTATGTCATTAAAAATGGCCCCAAAGGGGAGGAGGAGAAGAAGGGGGTTTAGAAGAAAAAAATTCATAATTTCGTCAATTCAGAAGATATCAAATCCGCTTAAATTTATTATAAATCCTCTTAATATTATCTAAAATTTTTATATTGACAAGTTTTTTATAGGACCAATCCTTATAGCAAAAAAAAAAAAAAAAAAAAAAAAAAAAAAAAAAAAAAAAAATTTCCTGCCGGCTCCGCCTGCAAACAAGTTAGGTTTCGAAGTGGACGTTTCCAAATGCCGCATCATGGCAAAAAGGTAATTTCTTCCGCAATTCCCAACAAACAGGCGCCCCACGGTCTGCGTCTTCGAAATATACTTGTGCTTGTAGGCCGAGCTGTCAGGGATTTTTTTTTTTTTTTTTTTTTTTTTTTTTTTTAAATATAGATGGAAGAAATTAATGTTTGCTTCGGAAAAGTGAGGATCGACCCGATTGGTTATATTGCTATAGGAGGGATGCCTTCCGGCTTTAACCAAATCAGTTTTAATCGCCCTGGTCAAAATATGTTTTAACCATCACTGGTCAAAACTCATTTTGACTGGTAAAAGAAATTAAAATTTATTTTGTTAAATGATAAATTTAGTGCAGCATTTGGAAGGGTTTGACAAAACAACAATTTAGCAATATTTAATACAACATTTGGAAGTATTTCACTTAGTATTATACTTTAATTTTCATTAATTTTGATTTAACAGCACACATTTTTTTTTAAAGGTAAGCAATTATCATGAGTATTGAAATATTATTAGTAATTTTATTATACATATCTGCTTTTATGTAAAAAGTGAAGGAAACTAAATTACATTAAGCAAAAGAAACATTTTATTTAGAACTCAAAAATGATTACAGGTGTTGTATTAAGCTAAGATATCATAGTTCATTCTGGATGAGATTAAACTTGGAAAATATTCTTTCTACTGATGAAGAGTCAGCCGCAATCATTCTTCAGGTACATTACAAAGTTTACAAATTCAAAATCAATATTTTCCAACTTTTCATACTCACCAAATATCATATTGTATTAATTACACTTTAAGAAAAATAAGATTTATGAAATGTACGTTTTTGTATGAAATAGTATTACATGACACACAAAAAATACCTTCTATATTTAATAATTATTAAAATATTATTATTATTATTATTATATATAATATAATATGACATTAATGTTCACATAAGTATATAGTTTAAGCTATTTATGTAAGCTAAAGTTATTTAATAGAGTTTCGACCACTTTAGAGTGGTTAAAACCAATTTTGACCAGTTTTCGACGGTTAAAACCAGATTTGATCACTGGCCTAGTTAAAAATAGTTTTGACCGGTCAAAATTACAACCCTGCTTTTGGGAAGACTTTTGAAATGCAAGTGAACCGAGTTATCGTTCTCGTACTCCACCCAGACTTCTCTGGTATCGAATCCGCGAACATCGGCCCAAGCTTCTGATTTCGTGGTCAGCATGCTAACCACTATGCGGGCTGTGTCAACACCTACTTAACTCTCTACAGTAGAGTCAAGTAGGTGTTGGTTGTGTGCTTGCTTTGGAAATTTTACATAAAGGAAGACAGGGAGACGTAATCCAGCAATAGTACAACAGTTCGATTTCTTGCTAGTCTTGTAACAAAAAAATTCTCCTAAATTTTTCGAAAAATTGCTCGCTTTTGCTATAATATCATATATACGATGGTGTCAAACAAGACAACATTACAGAATTTTAACTGTATGAGAGTTTACAACAATGCTTACAAAAGTGAAATTAATTTTTCGTCAAAGCTATGGCAATTGGCTTTGAACCAGATTACGGAACTTTCCTCAAGCAGAAAATTAAAGAAGGTGTATAAAGCATACAAAATTGCCAACAACTGAAATCTTTTCCTATAAAATGAGCCCTCCAGAAGGATTTTTTCCCATTTGTCCCGAGTGAAGCTCGGTGTCAACCAAGTATCTTATACTATTAAACGAGCAATTATTGTTTATTTACATATTTTTGGGTTTTTGAAAACAGCTCTAACGATTTTCATGAAAACAGCGTATTGTTGTTTTTTGGGGTTTAGAAAACGATCTGTAAGGGTGTAATCTAAAAAAAAAAAAAAAAAAAAAAAAAAATTATACAATAACTGCTTTTCGGTTAGCTGCCAAACATTGCCGAAAGTAAGAAACCTACACAAGAACTGCCAAAAATTCAAACGAAGTACAAAATTATTACAAATATTATGTGGTATGCGAAATGAAACAATTTATGTTATATCCGTTGTTCGTATACAGATAAAATAGTTAATTTTCCGTAATCGGATACATAGCAGAGATTGGTATCGAACAAGACAACAATAAACAATAATAATTGTATGAGGGTTACAACAATGGTTACAAATGTGAAATTAACTTTTCGCAAAACCTATGCCAATTGACCCGATTACGGAACTTTCTCCAAGCAAAGAACTGGAGGTGTATAAAGCGAATATAAAAGTTCCTTCTAAAAATATTTTATTGTAATTTTTTAAAACCGTTTATTATGTCTATTCAGTGTTATATAACACTTAGGCTCGCTACAATTATTAAAAGGTTCATTTTTGGTGGTCAAATTCGGCTATTACAGTTTTACACTTTTATTTAAGATTTTATGTATTTTTTTCTACACACAGCGCATAAAGGTATCATTTTGATTTTGATATTTGTTTATGTTAGGGGTATAAGGACTTGGAACATATTAAAATAACATTGATACTTCAATTTGCTCATACATGAAAAACCCTTTACGTTTAAAAATGAATAAAGTTTATTATATTATAATTATATATATTTTACATGTATTTATATTTTTCTGTAAAATTTATATTTATGAAATATTAATAAATAAGTTCTATTTCTGTAGTATCAGTCAATAAATAATTTTTTGTGATATCAATTTAAATACGTTGAAAGGGTCCATTTTCGCAAAAAATGACATTTTCAGGCTTTTATTTTTTGAATAGAACATTTATTCAGATTATTAATTTTCATTTTGTATATAAGAAAATTAAATAACCGGTAGTAAGCCTATGTAAAGCTGTCAAACTATACGATATTTTTAAATAAATATAATATGACTTTTTTTCCCTTAATATTTAAAAGTAATTAACGTTTTTATGAGAGTATTTTTGATTATTTTAATTAAGAATGTAAATTTCTCTAACTTTTGTCATGTCTCGCTCTTTCCAAAAGTAACTCAATGTTATGATTCCAGTTTTTCAAACTTTATATATATATATATATATATATATATATATATCGTTTCCTACGGCATGAATTAGATGAATGTGCACAATAAAAAATATTTTTAAAACTATGGTATGATAAATATGATGCAAAAAAGCCAAATATATAGAATTAATTTTTCGACTAGCTCTGAAATGCTTTTTTACAGAAGTAACCTAAAAATCTCAGTTCATACTCTAGATACGTGTGTGAGGATAATTTTGTTAAAAAATTATTTCAATTGGATGATTATAGATTTGTGTGTAGCATGTTTGAATTTTTCCTAAAATTTCTTCAAATTTCTCTATGCATTTATCAGTATTTTAAAACTAAAGTAATTTAATGGAAATATAAACATACCATTGTTAATCGATGCATAAACTAAAATTAAAAAAGTTTTTAATTTTTTTCCATGTCATAAAAAAAAAGCTACGAAGATATTTGGATACCTTACGTCATTTTTAATACCCATATTACATACGTAGAGTTTTATAAAAAGTAATTTTAATTACGTGTTGTTAGTTAATAATTATTCTATGATATACTACTTTAAAATTTACATGAATGACGCAGGGGCCATTTTTATAGTCTGATCGACCGTAGTCCTCTTTTTATTTATTAATTTGCAAATTCACAGCAATAATGGTTTTTAGCAAACTGAGTAAATATATTCATTTAAAAACTATCGTTTGGTGTTATTTCTTCACACCTAAATTATTCAAATAAAATATATTAAACACAAATTTAGTAATGAAATTTTCATTACTTATTTAAAGTATAGTCCAGAAAGTCATGTGTTACTGGATTTAACATAATCAATAAGTTTGTTGTTAACGTTTGTAAATAATAATTAAGGGTGTATTCAAATCCAAACTGCTTATTTTGAGACACATTTGTAAATTCATTTTTGCTCTAAAATGCATCCAATTGGCAGGTTCTCTTATTCAGAAACTTTATAATGTCCGTATTGTCTCAATTTTTTTGATAAAGACAGAATATAAAAAAATGCTGTCAAAGTGGACATTTTGAACCTAATTTCCCAAAGTGATAGCGCTGGAAGCAAAAAAAAAAAAAAATGATCGTACTGTGAAAATAATTGTCTGTAAATCAATTTCTAATTAATTGAACGAAAAATAAAAACATGGTCCCCTTATAAATGTCTTTATAAATCATGCCGCCAAGTTTCCTGTTGTTACTTTTAAAAATGAGTCTGAGAATGTGTCTCAAAATTTCGAGTTGTTGAGCGTGGAAAAATATTTTTTTTGAATACCGCCGTAAGATGAATTAAGATAATTTTAATCGGACTTATTAAATTTATGTTGATGTATTGTAAAAAAATTGCCTAAAAACCACATGTAAATATTTTAATGAAAATGAAAAAAGAAAATTTACATATTCGAAATTACAGAATAATGAAAAACAAAATAAAAATATTTTAGCCACCGCCTAACTATTGATTGGTTGTTATTGAAAGAGTTAGCGATGCTACGAGAAAAGAAAGGTTGCTATAATACACAGATGGTACAAGGAATGCATTATTTTATTAAAAACTAGATTCTGCTAATGACTAGTAGTGATTGTCCCCTTCATTAACGAATAAATTCAGCTAATTTGCGTTACTCATCGGCCAACTTATCACGCGCAGACTATAAGCATGCGTTATTTTAGAATCCAAAATCCAAAAAAAAAAAAAAAAAAAAAATAACAAAGAAAAATATTTGGCGTTAAATATCATTTAAAGGATTTCTTAACTTTTGAGTAAAGAACGAAAATGGCTCATCAGTTAAGTAGATATATTAAAATTCGAAAAGAAAAATACTTACAAAGTAAAGCAAATACATCCCGACAGTTTCGATAAATAAAACTTGTCCATCTGTAGGGGGGTTAGCAGATGGAGAACTAGCAAAGTCTTATGTATACGATAACGTACATTTTCAGATTCAAAACAATGTTTGCATTCGAGTAGTAATTTTCCAACTGGACGAAAAATGTCCGGGCCAGGACATTTTTCGTCCAGTTGGAAAATTACTACTCGTATGATTTATTTACCAATTTGAAATAATTGTGTTAAAATTAATCCAATGTTTGCATTCCCTGGCATCGTTCCCCATACATTTCCTGGACCATCTGTGTGTCAGCAACTTTTTTTTTTTCTCGTAGTATCGCTAACTCCAAGTTATCATGAGCGGACTATATCTTTCTCATTATATATATATTTAAAAGTTGAGATTTTTATTTTGTTTTTCATTTTCAATAATTTCAAATATGTAGATTTCTTTCATTTTCATTAAAATATTTACTTTTTTTTTATCATTTTCATTAAAATTTTTACACTTTTTTTTTATCATTTTCATTAAAATATTTAATTTTTTCGTTCTCATTAAAATATTTACATTTGGTTTTAAGGCATTTTTTAAAAATGTATCAACTTAAATTTAATAAGTTCGATTCGTGGAGATTGTTTTGAAACTGAAAATGCACGTATCGTATACATAAGACCTTACTTCTCGAAATGCTATCCTCCTGAAGATGGGTAAGGTTTATTGACCCAAAAGTGTCAGGATATATTCATACTTTTACGAGTGTAATTTATGTATTTTTTTTTTTTTTTTTTTTTTTTTTTTGTAAATTTTAATATATCTACTTATACACTGATGATCTATTTTCGTTATTTAATCATATAAAATACAGTGTATGGTACAGATGCTTTTAAATAATTATTAACTTTTATTCTTTAAGCAAAACACCCTACTTTTAAATTAGATCTTCAAGCTTCAAAGCACATAATTCAACACATATAGGAAATTTCAGAGTACTCACCTGCAAGAAAAACAAATAATTAATACGTTAAAAAAACACATTTAGACAAATGTATAAGTAAATATATATATATATAAGAAAATGAGACTTTACATTTATGTTAAAATAGAAAATAAAGAATAATAGTGAAAAGACTCGAAATATATTGTTTGTTTCAAAGATGAGTTACTTTCAAATATGTATAGATCTGAGATAACTTCAGTTGAAATTAGGTTGAAAGCCGAATATCTCAATCCATTAAAGAAAATAAACACAAGAGATTCGTTCATTATGAGTGATAAAAATATTAAACCATGGAGGTAATCATTCGCAAAGCAAGATCTCATGGTGAATTTTGCCGCGCTGTCTGGTGTTGAAAAAAAAATCGCATCTGCAAACGTGGCATACGTAATAAGAAAAAAAAAGGCATGCTCATTTCGCTCATAGCAGACGATATAATTCATTTCACTGAAATAATAAGGATGATTTTTTTTACCTTGTAAAACAAGTTATAATACGAATGCACCTCATTTGTCACGTTTAACGTAGAATTTTCAACTTGTTGCTTTCTGCGTAAAGTTTAATAAACTAGATTTGCTGTTGTACTATAAACTTTCACTTCTGACTTTCTGTGTTGTTTCCCACTGACAAGTTTTACTGTCACGCTTAAAACAATTAGTAATTTTACAATTAATGCTAAACGTCATCAGGAATTAATAGTAGATGACAAATGAGTTGTATGCTTAAAATTTAAAGAAGCCTAGAAGCAATAATTCTCGGAACAAAATGGGTTAAAATTTTAATTTAAAAGAGCTTTTGAAGAAGAAAAACCCACAAGCCAGACAATTTTCTTACACATTTTTTATATAACTATATATAACATATTTGCTGGCCTAAGTTTTGCTTCTGGTTATTCTTTGCACCCCCTACGTTTCAAAGAAATTTTCAGAAAAATTAAAAAAAAAAATCTCATATTCTCGTGTGAAGAAAATGAGGTAATTAGAATTACGGAAATACTATTTCATTTTAAATGAAATACTATTTCCGTAATTCTAATTATCCCCTTTTTCCCCACACGATAATATGAGATTTTTTTTTTTTAAATAAATGAAATACTATTTGCGTAATTCTAATTCTCTCATTTTCTTATTTTCTTCACACGAGAATATGAGATTTTTTTTCTTCTGAAAATTCCTTTGAAAAGTAGTGGGTGCGATGTATACCCAGAAGCAAAAATTAAGCCAGTAAATATATTATATGTATATAGTTATGTGAAAATGTGTAAGAAAATTTCAAGTAGAGTGTGTATATACAATGCATGTATAACTATAAGAAAATTATAAGAAACTTAAAAAACTAGATATATTATTTAACGTTCATCAGTTTTTTAAAAATTATTTATCAATTTATCTATCTGCCTTTATACTTTTTCATTTTACCGGAATTGCTGTAAAATTTTTAAAGTATAACTGTATATTCTTCTAAACTTTAATTCTGCTTAACCTACGAACTGAGCTACAAAAAAGTTTTAAAATACTGAATTTTAAATTACATGATTTAATTGGACGTCGGTTTAGTGGAAAAAAAGCTGATTTCAAAAGATGGAATTCCCACAGCTTATAAAAGCACGGAGTTTTCAAAGAACAACACCATAGAAAAACCTTCCTGCAAATGACCTTCCCACAATGATAATAATTCATATATAACTTCTATTCTTCAAAAGCCTTTCCCCCTTAAATATACATGCATATAATTATGATTCACGCTACTGGTCTATCTGAATTTTTTTAATAATTCTATCGGGTCAATGGCAGCCTTTGTTTTCGATGAATCGAGCAAATTGGCCATTTCTCGAACAAAGCAAGCAGGCAACAGTTTAAACGTTTTATTAGATAACTGTTTTTTTGTGAAATTTTTCTAAACGCACGCATAATACATATTCTAACTTCAAAGAAAAAAAAACTTTATGTAAAATAAATTATGACTGTAGTCCTGAGATATTTATCATTAATATTTAAATATATATTCAAGGCTGTCAACGTGTTTTTGTCGAATGAGCGAAATTATTTTAGACTAACCCGTTCGGGTCTGACGACCTATTAATAGGACATGTCTTTTCAATAAGTATTATTTTATTTATCTGCACGTAGTAATGATAGTATATGTTTATACATTTATGTTTATTATGACTTCATTTATGTATTTAATAATAAAAACAATAAAATTCTGCTTAATTCTCTTTGCACCGTTTTCGATTCTTTTATTTCAAACGTGTAACGTTTAAACTTAAAGAGAATGTTTCAAACGTTCTTTTTAATAATAATAAAAAAAGTGCTACTTTTTCGAACGAATAATTTATGATGAAAAATAAAAAATACTCGAAAATTAAGCCTATTTAATCCTGTTTCAATACTTTTTCAAAACATCTTCAAAAATTCTTCCTTAACATAAGTGTCATATGAACAGAATGCAAACTTATTCGTTAAATTTCAGTAAACTTTAAATTTTGTGATTTGGATAGCTACTTTTAATATTAACGTAAAAGGAATTTCCCCCCAAATATTGTAAACAAATTCGGGCACGAAATTCTTAATTGAATAGTATGTTTAAAAAAAAATACTATTATTAGAGTTGAAAATTTAAGAGCTGTAGAAAAACAAGGTTAGATCATCCCCTCACTTAAATATAAAAATATGAAGAACTCAAAAATGTAATTTATATCAAGAGAATTTAACACATTTTAGCTATCTGTAATAGTTTAATATTAATATACATAATAGGTTAATACGTAACAAACCTTTAGTGTTATCAAATCTTTTAAAATAAGTACAGTAATACGAAAAAAATTAATCCGAACTATGGATTGTAACTCCAGTTTTAATTAATGCAAGAACAGAAAAAGATACCGTTTTAATTCGTATAAAGTTCTTTATAATTGTATAGTATTATAATATTGGTTTATAGATACAAGAGTTGTAAATACAAGAGACCATCTGCATATTAAAAATCGCACCAACGTGAATTTTTGAAATGGTAACATCCATTTTTGATACTTTGAGTTTTTTTGGACCACATCAGCCCGGAAAAATTCATAATTTATGCCTTTTTTCTTAAATCTTCGTACAGTTAGGAGATTGTCAAAGTTTGAGAATGCTAGTTTTAAATCCACGTGACAAACTTTATATCCCCCCCCCCCCCCGCAAAAAAATAAAATAAAATAAAATTATCTGATTGAAATGATTTTTTTTTTTTAATATAATGAGATACATTGGCTTACTGAAGCCAAACATAATCTAAGCATTTCTTTTAAATTTAATTCTAAATAATTATTAATAAGTTAATATAAAAAAAATTACGAATTATGACTAACATTAATTTTTACATAAAGTTTTCGAAATATAGAGAAATTTTACTTTTCGACGGACTCAGGGGGTCGTCTCCCGCTACAAAAAAGGAAATTTTAGACTACAACTGGATGATGTTTTTTGGTCAAAAATATAGTTTATTTATAGTGTTAGAATAGTTTAATTTTTATGGTTACAAATTGAATGTTTTTTCTGTAACATCTTAATTTTAACCCTTAAGCGGAATAGGCGTCCATTTTGCGAAAAATGATGAAAATATAAAATTTTACACTTTTTGCTTTAAATAAATTCAGAAATCTGCGGTACATTTTCACGAAGTGCCGTAAAGGTCCGATAGTTAAAAATATGCAAAAAAGGCTTTTTACTCTTTCCCCCTTTAAATGATTCAGATTTGCAATCTTTGAATTCCTTTTTCTCCGTTTGTTTCTTCAACAATTCAGCATGTTCTAAATGACAAAACTTCAGCAAATGTTTTTTAATTCACTCGCTGTATTTTGGGTAATGGTTAAGGGGCATTTGATAAAACTAAGGATAGGATTTTTAATAAAGTAGTTTATTTTTTAAAAATAAAAATTTTAAGTAAAAAGTAATTTTTACTTTTTTTTTCTTTTTTTCTTTCTTTTTCTTTTTTCTTTTTTTTTTTTTTTTTTTTTTTTTACATATGTCATGACATATGTAAAAATGGCTTAAACTAATTAACTTTTTGGACTGATCCTCATAGTTATAGAACACACTTCTAAGAAAAATATACAACAAAAAGATATTTCAAAAATTTCCAAAATTGTAGGAGAAAAGTGGTTTTAAATGTTTTCAAATTTGATTTAAAAAATTGCATTTTTGTTTGATTAAATCATTTTCTGCCATAAAAACCATTCAATAATATGCCAGAAAAGTATTATAAAATACTGAAATAATAATAATAATAATAATAATAATCAAGGGTAGGTACAGAGTCTCCACCGCCACGAATCCCCACATTTTCTTTTACAACTATAAGATTTAAGAAAAAGCGCAATAAAGTATGTACTTTTCAGGGTTGTTTTGAACCAAGGAACTCAAATAAAGTGTCAAAACTGGGTGTTATGACTTGAAAAATAAAATTTTTAATGTGTAATAGAAGATTTCTTATAATAAAATAAACCACATACATATTTATATATATATGTAGGATTCCAGTTTGAGCACTTCATGTAAACGATATGAACTGACTCTCTCTCTCTAGTGTTATTACCCATGGTTAGAAACTTCACTTCATCAAATGAACTAACTATGCACGAGTTATAAATGGTTTGAATTGCGAGATTTGGCTAAGAGCCAGTGTTCTAATTTTTATTATGAAGTGAGATGTAAAATGGATATAGCCGTTAGGCCTGGTTGGATTATCGTAATGTAAATTTGTTGTATAGTTTCGACCAAAAGTGTTATTAGTTGAAATTAAAGTGCATATTTTGTTGTTCATCGTTATTTGTCATATTGGTTCAGTAAAGTGCCTATTTATACGTATTTATCTCACATTTAATCGGTCATCCTGACGTGATGGCATCTCGACATCAGCATCTTGATTTGTTAGATTTTCTTTTCTTTCTGGATATTTCTCTCTGTCTTTATATATATATATATATATATAATATTATTGTATAATATAATAATATGTATTGTATAATATATTGTTATATATATATATATATAAATAAATACGAATGGAGTCAGTATTTTTATTTTATTTTTGCAGTAACTAGAGATAAAATTATAGCAATCGTTCTGTTTTTCCCCCCCACTGCACATAGAAAGCGTATGTATATGAGCAATTAAGTAGTAAAGTAGTAGTAAAAAATGACAAATAATTTTAAATTTTAGTAATTTTTTTGTAAGAATTGCTATAATGGATAGACATTTCGAAACTAAATTAATAGTGACTTTTCAAAAGGAATGCATTGATTTATGGCAGGGGTCTGACCAGACTTTTCTCCCAGGCTCCTGTTCTTTTGTGAAATTGTGAATAGCTTTTTAACATTTTTGAAAATCTAATCATACTTTTATGAATTTGAAATGATCTCTATATTCAGGCTCTTGTTTAATACATTTTCAAGAAGAAATATGTATGTAAAATACACATATTTTCTTTATATATGTAAACGTGACAATCAGATTTTAATTTTAAATGATTAAATTTGTGAAAGGTTCAATTTGGAGAGAGAAAAGTTTTGCGAAAGGTCTATTTTTAAGACAAATAATTTTGTGAAGAGTCCTGTTTTGAGATGAAAAATTTTGTGAAGGGTCCAGTTTTGAAATGAAAAAAAATCTGAAAGGTATTTTAAAGGACCTAATTTCTTTCTAAACAGATCCCTGTATAGACCCATACTCATATAAGCAGTAGTGTAATTTACTAAAACGGGAGCAATAATTTTGCGTAAACCTTTTTATAAGCACCGTCAACTGGGGTGACTTTGTCCCGTTCAACAGATAAAGACAAAACGGGCAATAAATATATATTTTTTTTACAATAAAACTAATTAGTAAGACTGAATTCTGATAGGTGGCTCAAATAGCATAAACATAAATTATTTAATTCAGCATTTTGAAAATCGAGTTTGGTATCGCGCTTCCATTGTTGTTTTGTTTACGTTTTCGCGCGCAATATACTGGGGAGAACTTTTGGTTGGAAAAGTTTTTTTTTTCCCTTTAAATTTCTTAATATGTTTTCTTCACAACTCAATGAGATTAATATGTATTAATGTGACATTTTAAATTTTATATTGATTTTATTTACAACTGGCAGTTTGAATGCTAATTTGGGATGAGTTTGCCTCTGGACAAAATCACCACAAGTTTATTTTTTTTAATTATATTTAATTTTTCTGAAATTATAAATATAAAACAAACATTTACAGCAAATATAAAAGTTGTACTAGTGTATATTTATTGCATTTTTGTGCATGTTCTGGTGTAATAATGCCTCGTACGTATGAATCTCTGTAGGTAGTTGTAATTATAAAAATTATACTGATGGAATACTGTAGAAAGTGTTAAATGATGTTCCGCCAAAGAAAAGTCGCTGAAAATATTAAATTCCAATCACTACTTTAAAGAATAAACTACATGATCCTAAAACAATTAACTTTCCAAGACCTATTTCTTCTAAAATAAACAATGTTTTTTCAGTGCCTAAAATAAATGAATATATCTAAAATTTTGTTTTCTTGTAAAACATTAATCTTATCCTGTTTTAATTGTTAACTGTTTTTACATGTCCTGCATAACGTTTCATTTTTATGTTCATTTTCACACAAAATTTGCATTTTTAATAATGATGAAATAATGACTTTTCTTAAAAAAAAAAGAAAAAAAAAACGTATTATTACTCTATCATAACAGTAGGGTTGCGTTGTCTTACAACGTTTTTAAGGTCTATTCAATGATTTTTTACTTATGAGACAGTCACCCCAAACCAAGGTGACTTTGTACCACTTTAATAATAATAATAATAATAATAATAATAATAATAATAATAATGATAATAATAAAACTATTCTTTAAAAATACTAAATGTGTTTTTAAAATTTACAATTGATATCTTGGAACTGAAAACAAAAAAATAGAAATTGTTTAAATGAAAATTTAAATGATTTTTGGATTTTTAGAGACAACAAGAGGAGAAAAATGAAACAAAGTCGCCTCGGTTGACAGCACTAGGAATTCGAATCATTATACGAATACATAATATGAATTTTTTACATGTTTGAGAAAATCAAATATGAAAGTTTTAATAATTCTAATCTAAATACAAAAGATATCTTTAAAGCTTGCGCAAAATGAATGCATGCGTTATATCAGCCCTATGAATTCGATTGTGTCCTATTTTTTCCCATGTATATATATATATATATATAAAAAAAATCCAAAAGTAAGCGGAAGAGAGCGTTCACACATCATACTGAGAAGTTTTATGCATATCAAGCACTTTGTGGACGATCCTCCAAACTCCCCGTTTCCTCAAAACGTCCTATCAAATTCAGTATGCCATTCAATGAAATAGACTTTTTTGCGCCTTTAGTCTTTTCTCCATATGAAACTTTCACAATGCAATAGTTGTGGATTCACCATTCTTGTAGAAAAAATTAACCACCAACGCTCGAACTGGTAAAGACAGCATGTTGAAACCATTTCCAGCCAGGTGTTTTACTGCTAGTCTGATTTGCATAAAACGTCTCAGTATGACGTGTGAGCGTACTCTTTTCGTTACTTTTAGAATCATTTTTTATACATGGAAAAATCCAACGTCCCTCTGATCATATTCAGCAAACCGAATGTTTTTCCGAGTATTACTTCTTTTATTATGATTTTTCTAAAGTTTGCACGAATCTATGACGCAGCCTATAAATCAACAGACTAACATGGATGCACAATGTACATATAATTTGTCAAAATAGTCATGCCAAAAGTTAAAGATTATTTAAAGTAAGACTTCCTTTTTTGTAAAACTATTGTATTTACAAAACGAATATTCGAATTTACGTTAAGTTTATATGAAGTCGTTCATTCACTTGTTAAACACTGACATGTGGCTCTCGTACGAAAAACAGCATCAAAATCAAAACAGGTGAAAAAATATCCTTTAAAATTTTTACACGAACAACTTCTGGAGCCAAGCCAAATGCAGTGCGGGAGCTCTTAAGGTCAAAGAAATGTATTTAGCGTTTCCTAAACCCTCGGGGAAATGACATTGCCGTCATTTATTTTTAACTTGCTGCCGTCTTCACGAAGTTACACTGGGTCAACATAGAACTAAACATGGATATACAGAACTTCGTTTGTAAATCTTATAAGATCAGCTTGAACGGAAGAATATATAAACAACAATTTGTGTAACAAACGACTTAAGAAAAAAAGAAAAATTCGGTCCAAACATTGAAAAAAATTCAAAGTGACAGATAAAAAAATTTAAATGAAAGGGAAAAAAAATTGCAGTAAATTAATGAACAGACGTCGGAGCATTTGTGAACTTCTTCTCCAGCTGGCCGCATCTGCACTTTTCTTTTATAAAAAACAACAACAAAAAACAGTCTTGCATAAAATAAATTTTCTATGTATCTCATTCCCCACAATTCATCACCAATTTTCGAATTAAAAATGTTTTAATAAATATAGCAGAAAAACATCTAAGAAATGTACAATGGTTTGAATGACGCACGTGTTACTTACGTTTTTCTGGAGAACTGATGAAGAATTTAGATTTTTTTTTTCTTTTTTAGTTCTTTGTTATTTTTAAAACTTTTTAATATTCTAATACTTAACTTTTTAATTCTTAAAATTCTTTCAATACTTAAATTAAACTTTTTAATATTTTAATATAAAGTAGTTATGATATTGGTTCGTTTGTTAAAAGACTGTCCCTCCATCCTAAAATTTTATTAAATATTCTTGGATAGTCGTGAAATTTAAGTATGTTTTTAAGGTTTACTACAGTATACTCGTTATTGAAAATTTATATCAATAGCTTTTATAGTTTACAGAAACACACAAAAGAATTCGGATATATTACGGTTCATAGACGATATGCTATTTCAGTGATATATGTCAATTGTATTTAAATAAGCAATATTTACAAATAATTGAATTTGCCAGATCAATACTTAATAATATCAGGTATGAAAACAGGAAACCGCAAAAAAGGGGAAAATTTTTTTCCATCTGCACAATAGCTGTAAATTCTTGTAATTCAGACACATTTTAAGAGGTATTTATACAATAAACAGAAATATAATTGTATGTATGATTCTTATTTTCTTTTCGAAATTTAGAAAATATTTAAAAAATATAATTAACTAATAATAAATGCATAGGTTCAATGAATCAAAAAGAGAATGTAAGGCAGTTTGCTAAAAGTGTAAATCCAAATATAATTCTGGGTAGTTTGGTTGCTTAAGATTTCCACCTCTCTTTTCTAAGGAAAAAAATTCTTAATGCTAAATATATGCCCATTAAAGTGATCTTTGCTTCAGAAATACATCATTGAAACAATCCAAAAATGTTGTATACATGGTACAAAAATATTCCATTTAAAAAAGAATCTTATGCAAACTTTCTTCACCTTTAAAGTCTAAAAAATCTTCACTCTGGAAAGACACTCGTTATTAAATTTGCAAGACCCCCCCCCCCCCCAAATCCCCAATAGCTTTCAATATTTTCTTTGTATTTTTGCATCAATTGAGAGAATGCCAAAATCACTTTAAAAAAGGTAGAATTTCGTAGAAAAAGGTAGAAAAGTAAGAACTTTTTTATGCCTGTAATATTAAATTTAAAAATACAGTTGGACAATAACGGAGCTAATTATTTTCCCCGTGATAGAAAATGGGTTAAGGTGATATGAGAAGTCGTAATAAAATATTTAGTAAATAATAAACAAAAAATTTACTATCGATATTAAAACAACTGTCATTTAGTAAAAGAAAATCACAATAATTTGAACTAAATTAAACCCTATCAAAACAACTAAAAGGTTCATAAAAAGCTCATAAAAAATGTTAACACCCATATGATGGATTATTTTGAAAAATAAAATGATAGCTATACACTTTCATATCACACGAAGGCCACCCAAACGCGCACATTACCAAAAAATAAAATCTCAATTATATAACAATCAACTTTCCTTTTATTTCACTCACATTTTGACAGTGATTTTATAGATTTCCAACTTAAGATATCCAGAGGCGAAGCAGCAATTACTATAGGATGAAATCTCAACGAAGGCCATACTGATAACTTTAAAATAGTAAGAACTAATGATATCAATCAAATTAGTTTACACTTCCTTGTTACATAAAGGACTTTCAATCTGAGCGCTCAGCTTAAATTGATTTTCCATTGAAGGTCAAGTCTGAAGCCTTACACATAATATTTTGATTCACGAAGTGCTTTTTTCTATATTTGAAACAAACATGAAAGCGAACAAAAGGTGTTTATTTATAACTGTAACTCGCCCAAGGTAAACATATCATGCCAAGAAATAGATTAGATGTTTTCTAATATTCAGTTCATTAAATAAATTTAAAAAAGTGATATTTATTAAATACATTAAAAAAAAACCCTAGTAAAACACAAAAGATAAACACCTTTTTTCTGAATCCCAAGTCTCCCTAAGATTTGAGCAAAACTTGTACAATTATGTGGAATAAGTGCGAATTCAAAAAATATCGGAAGAATAATACAATCTAACAGTAATAATACAGGATAATATAATCTACAATAAAATAAATAATTATTCAGTAATAAAATTTCTCAAAAAATAATTTAAAAAGTAAATTTAGTGTTGTTTTAGGAATCTTTATTTCAACCTTATTTGCATTTATTTTTCTGTGTGGACCAAATATTCTAACTCTGCTTTTATGAAAAGTTTTAGTTTAAATTAAATGAAACATTCAAAATATTCCTTTTCTGTAATTTTACAAACCAAACTCTATGTCAGGGATGACGAACCTCTTTACGTGCGCGTGACAGAAATTCGCAAACTAAGTCTATCAACATTGTATTGTGCATAACAATATTGTAGCGTGTCCTATTTATATGAAACTTGATTAATAGTATCAGCCGCTTTCATGTACGTATTAAATTACTAAAAACAATACTGAAAGTGCGCTTTTTCAGTATCCTGAAATCAGCCATTACTTTAATGAAATTTTGATTTGGAAGTATGACTCATTTTTATGGTGAATACTGTAATAAGGGGGAAATAAACGAATTTATAGTTTAGTAATTCGTTGCTTACCATTAATGAAAAATTTAATGTATAATATTCGTTACTGAAAGAACGAATTGCGAAGTTTCATACCAAGAAGTATTAATAATGTATTAATGAGATTCTTGCTATTCTAGCTCTATGGAGAATATGGTACATATATATGTTCTACTTGCTCTTTGTTATAAAATACTTTAAAAACATTTGGTCCAGTGTTTATTTTTTGCAGTGACTGTCTTATAAAATTCATTTGAAAAAATAATCTTTTTAAAATTCACATAGAAATGTAAAATAGTCATATGTCAAAAACCGAGGCTAACGAAAAAGAAAGGCTACAGCGGTGCTTTACGCCTATCTTTTTTTACAGACCACCCGAGTCACGTGATGCTCGAATGTACCAATGCAGATGTACAAAAAGAGCATCACGTCACTCTAGCGGTCTGTAAAAAAAGATAAAAGTAAACTGCGCCGCAGTCGCCCGTGAGGGAGCGCACAGCGCGTAGACGACCACCGAACCCAAGTCCTGAGAGACTTTTATTACGCCAACCGCGGTAGCCTATCTTTTTCGTTAGCCTCGTCAAAAACGCTGCATAGCACAGAAAAAAAATTCTGACCTGGTTATTAGTTGTGTTGTTTGAATATTAATTCATGCACAAATAATTGCAATATTTGAAATAATTTGTTGATGTTAAATAAAACTTTTTATTATGACAAAAAGGAAAATATATATTTATATAAAGATTTACAAAGGAAATTTTCTTGCGTGCCAGAGAAATTGTCGTACGTGCCACAACTGGCACGTGTGCCAAAGGTTTGCTCGAAAACTTGCTCAAGGCCTTCTATTCTAATATTTTCTCTTAAACATCTTTTTTTTCATTTCATTCGTTCATAAAACCCTGTAGATTGTATTATCTATTATTACATTTATGTAACAGTTTGGCACAGTACAATGTTGATAGACTTAGTTCGCAAATTTCTGTCATGCGCACGTAAAAAGTTTCGACGTCCCTGACCTGGAGTTTGGTTTGTAAAATTACAGAAAAGGAATATTTTGAATGTTTCATTTAATCTAAACTAAAACTTTTCATAAAAGCAGAGTTACAATCTTTGGTCCACACAGAAAAATAAATTCAAATAAGACAGAAATAAAGATTCCTAAAACACAACTAAATTTACTTTTTAAATTATTTTTTGAGAAAATGTTCTTACTGAATAATTATTTTAATTTTACTGAAACATCTGTCGTAAATGTAATGCCACCCAACAATTTTCTAGTTACTATAAGACAACATCAAAATTTTCGTAAGAGCCAAAATATTGTTTTTTAGTTCGTAGAATTTTAAAGAAAATAGTTCGAATGAGTAACTTGTACTAAATATAGGCCACATTCAAATTTTTAGCCTACTAACGAAACATAGAAAAAAATAAAACAAGTCCTCCCGGTTCAGTCAGAAGAGTAAGTTGATTTTTACTTCCCAAACACACAGTGTAAGGAAACTATTGCAATCATGACTTCTAGGTGTATGTGTCTGAGTGAAAACATGATAACTATTTGATGAGTATATTACAAATCTCTGTCGCAAGAACTATGCAGATCTTCGTAAGCATAGGCCGATGGATTAGGTATTATTCCATGTTTAAACTATCTTGTGACAGATTCTATATTTGAAATCATTAAGGAAATGTGACAGAGGCACAGAGTATAAGTGATAAATATTGCAGACATGTAAGCAAGCATTAGTGGTGCAGAGGTAACGTCTCCAGTTTCAAAACGGGAGGGACTGCATTCGACTCCAATTGATTCTATTGTGTCAGAAATTTATAAAAATTCTTTCTTTAGGGTTTCGTTCATCTCACGAAACCCTATTCGTCCCGCTACGTTGTCTGTCCGTCACAGAGCCGGTTCTCAGAAACTATATAACTTACAGACTTGAAATTTTGTGTACTTATAGCTGAATACCTACTATGAAGCTGAAAATCATAAAATGTTGAAAAAATCGTATTAATTTAATATAGAGATATTAAAAAACCAAAAATCTAACAGCCTTTTCCTATTAAATTTAAACATTTTGCGTTATAGCAGTTGCCAACAATTAAAATCCACAATAAAATTCTTTCTACAATAGTTAATTTTCTATTGAAAGATTTCCACGTGAAAAATGAAAATGAAATAAAAAGTTTCACCAATAATAAAAAAAAAAGATTAATATGACGTCATATTGGCAATAAAACGGAAATTTTTAAACATTTATCAATAATACAAGGAGTATGAGTATGTGTAAGAATTAAAAGGAAAATTAATCTGACGCCACATATTAGAAGTTTAACGGACTTTTTCAAATGTTTGAGAATAATACAAAGATAGTGTCAATATGAGTAATAGAGAAAACAAGTACATATGACGTCAGCTAGTGAATATAAAGTCATATGAGTTTGAGGAACGTATTGAATCATGATAAAAACCCGATTATGGAAATATTGGCATATTTTAACATTTTGAAGGTCTCTATACAACATGTTTAATTTTGAAATTGATTTTTTTTTTAATATCGCATTTAGTCCACATGGCAGATATTAATATGAGAGGAGTATAATAGCGGGCTTCGCCCGCTATCGTACCGGTTCAGATTTTCGAAAAAACGAAAAAAATAGACCGGTAAATTTTTACTTTATAAAAAAACATGACTATTTTTTTGGGGGTGGGGGTGGGGGTGGGGGGATGAAATTTATTTGGATTTATTAAAGAAAGGATAAAGTGTTTTGAAAGGAATATTAAACTTTCATCACACACCCTCACTTGTTTTCCCTTTCTGGACAGTTTCGGAAAGTCGGGTTGAGGTCATTCCAGATTGTTTTCTTTTTAAATACATACAAAAAACTTAATACATATTAAACAAATTTGTCTCATTCTTTCTAAGTTCGCTATTTTGGCGAGAAAGGTAATTTCCAGGGACATGTTAAACGAGACTTACCAAATATAATTGAATGGTTATGAGGCAATTATATCAGAAATGTTAAAAATTTGTTGAAATCATAGCTTAATCGTCACCTTAGGTTGTAATATAATATAACCCAAACCATTTAATGAACGCTATCGAAAACTTTTTTGTACCTATATAAACGAACTATGCGAGCAACATACTTGATTAATGAATTTATCCAAGATACTTGCAGGATCAATGTAGTGTCCTAATTACATTCGAATCTGTTCACTATTTCGTACGTTATCGTTGTGACAAGATTTGCATTATACATGGATATATAGATAGATAGATAGATAGATAAGCAAAATATCATCATATTATAAAAATATCATCTTAAATGTATCCTGAAAAATGTATATTTTGCTTGTTACGATAATGTGGCGGGAAGGATTTGTCAGCTTAATAGGATAGAAAAATTACTGGTAGCTACATACCCGTATCGTTGAAGAATTTCAGAAAATATATTTTTCGACGTAAATTAATATATAAGTTGTAACCTATTTTTATTATATTATTATTAGTTTTTTAAACAGAAATTGATTTGTAGAAGCTGCAAATAAAATAATCCAAAATTACAGTTCATTCCGCCAAGTAGTTTTGAATTATTCTTAAACTACCTCATTACAATCTGTTTTGCAGCGATTACAAATGAATTTAACCTTCATAATTAGCTTTAAACCTACATAATTTCTAAACTACGTGAACGAATGACTCCCCATTTGGTATCCTATGGTAAAATGTACCAAGAAAAATAAAAGGGTGTTTGTATTGAATATTTACGAATTTGGTACAGTTTCAGTATAAAGACGACCCTCAAAGCTTATTTATTTATAACATAAATTGAAAGAAGACACAATATCTAGTCAAATGACTATTTCCGTTTATTTATGTGCCAATTTGGAGATTAGAATGTATTAGGGGAGTGGTTTTTTTTTAAACTTCCCGACTGTACTCAAATCAGTACTTGTACCCTAAACCATTATACATGGATCTTTAATTCATAATAATAAAAATTAAGCTTAACGTAAAGAAAAACTAGTCGTTGGGGGCCACCGTAATACTTACCCATCATGGATATGCATAATGTAAAATATTAAAATAAAAATGTGTAAATTACTTATAAAGTGCATTACAATTCAAATAAAATCGTGGCTTGATGACGTCACAAACTTTAAAGGCTCGATTACTGAATTGCTTGAAAGAAACATCCTTATAACTCCAAAAATAATAATCCTATTAACTAGCGGTTTATTGCATCTGATTAAGCGTCAAATTTCCAATTAAAATATATCTTTGAAGTGAAATTTAGATGAAATACAGGGTCATGAAAAATCGAAGAGTGTGGAAAATAGGATTCCAAATATCTCGGCAACTAATTATCCGATCGACTTCATGCTTTATGCAAAATTTATGTTTTTCTTATTGTCTTTTATATTCACTTCTTAAAATAAACAATTTCGAAAATTTTTATATACCTTTCATCAGAACGAATATTTCGAGAGTCCGAAAAAAATAGTTCCGGTTAATCGAGGTTATTGAAATGAAATAGGCTTCTTCCCATTATTACATACTAAGTACATACAAAATTGCAAGTCTCTATCTCAATTTGTTCGGGAGATAGAGCGTTTACAGACACACAGACACACACACAGACACACACACACAGACACACAGACGGACGGCAAAATTTTTTTTCTAAAAATATGTTTTTCGGAATCTCCAATGTCTAAAACGTGTAAATCCGTCAAAAAAAAATTTTCGATTTTCAAAACGATTACAAGACTTACCCTATACTACGTATGATGGGTAAGTAAAAAAACGATTTAGATTTGGGAATTTTGAATCAGTATTTCAAACAAATTCAGCAGATTATTTATACTAATGCAGGAAAAAATGTAAAGAGCTCCCAAACCAATCGGGACCAGGACCTTCGAATGACTAAAGATGGTCCTGCACGTGTCAATAAAAATGAAAGAATCATAAAGGCCTTAAGAAAGAATCAAGGATTCTACCAATTGTAAATGCAAACGTAACAACCGACAAAGATAAGAACATTTTTTTAATTTCTCGACTGTTTTTTACTTCGCATGCTATTTCCGCGTTTCTTTAAAGAGGGTATAAAAAAGGACTTAAGGTCCACCAACACCTTATAAAACGTAAATTATGCAAATCCAGATCTTAACATTACCAACACACTGATGTTATTTATTGCCGAGTCAATCAAAACGACCTCGGCGGTTCTATATCTGAATGAAAAGGTAAACAAACATTAGAGTAAATCGAATCCCATTTGTAATACGGGTTTTTATTTCCGACTGCTTTGAAGGCCAGGTGGTGAACAGTATGTACGCCCAAAGGTATTCTTGATTATATGTGTGGGAAAAAATTGTGAGGTGCCTGTGTTTATTATACATTCATAACTTTGAATTGGAACCGGTTCCTTTTCTTTATTAAATGATTCTCCCAGGGAGAAAGAATTTGATGATTTACATCATTTCCTCGTTTTTTTTATTTATTATTATTCGTCCATTTATTCAAATGTGTATTTATACTTATTCAATTTTAAACAAATGGTTTAAACTAGTTATCTGGCCTTTTAAAATTTTACCAAAACATTAATGCAAATATTACTAGGTTCCTCTCCTCCCAAGTATAATTAGAATATATGCATATTATACGATTTATGCAAGTATATATGATGTAATATGGAAGTACGTAAGGTGCGTGTATATTAGCCTATTAATAGACGAGTATGTAAGTAGATAATGTATGGAGATAATACATTGAGTAAGGAGTATTCAGCATTAAGATAATTTAAAAATTAAGAAAAATAGAAATATTAAACTCTCTGGTGTATAAATAAAATCTGTGAATAAAGTTGTTTAATTCTTGTCATAAGATGTTTCCCATTGAAATAAGCGAAATACATTAATATTGACATGCAAAATATGTTTGCAGATATTTCAGACATTTACGATATATTTGCAGATATTTCAGACATTTACGATATATTTGCAGATATTTCAGACATTTACGATACATTGATAAATCCTCTTAAAATATAAAATAAAAAGTTGAATTACAACTGGGTACTTTCATTTCTTAAAAGCAAATATCACTCAACAATTATGTATAGTAAAGACATTCTAGTATGATGGCATTTAACCCTTTACCTGGGTTACTAGGTTGCTCATTTTCCAAGTATAATTAGAATAATAAGAAAACAAAGAATTATATAATAAAACGTGTATTCAAAGAGAAAATTCACTGAATTCGATTTTCATGTAAAAATATCAAATATTACATAAATCAAATTGCACGTGAATTATCACAAATAGAGAAAGTTTAAATTGCCTGAACTGAGTTCGGGCGAGACAGGATGGGAGCTTAAACTACATTCATAACAATATTAAATACGATCAAATTTTAACGCACACACACATAGACAGTAGGAATTTCAACAGAAAATGGGAGTTATAGTAGTAAAAAACCTACAATAAAAATTTAAACTAATAAACAAATAATTTGCAAAGAGACATTGAAAGTTTTAACAAAAATCCCAAAACACAGCATTGCGCAGTAAAAAAACAATGCATAAATGAATACAATACAAAGCAATTTACATTCATTCAAACAAATCTGAAATAAAAAGAACGCAAAAATTGAGCTCGTTATAAAAACATTTATCTTTCGCCGAGGTTTTAAAGTCGGGCCAAGTTAAGTTCAAGGCTTAGACGCAATCGATTACGAAGTTCGCAGTGATTTTATATCAATGTATATTACTAAGTTACACTTCCTTCTGTCACATCATAAATTTTCTCAGTTGTCAAAAATGCCATTGTCTACCTCAAAGATTTTATTGTGATGCAAACAAGATTTGATTGAATGCAAAAATTTTTTGACAACACGTTGTAAATCTATCAGTTAATTTCGATTTTAGCTTTAAAAGATGACACCTATTTAATAGATTTTGATTAATACCTTTCAGCATTTTATAGAAATGGGAGAAATATTGCGTACTTGCCTTGAATTTGTCATACTTAATACCAGTTATTTATAGGACAAAAGCAAAATGGGTGAAAGATCATGGTCTTTCAGGGATTTCGACAAAAAAGACCAATAGGAAAAAAAAAGTGAATAACGGCAATGATTCAAATAATAGTAGACAATGTCATAATTTGAATAAATATTTTTTTTTTTTTTTTTTTTTTTTTTGACAGAAACAGTACTTTTGTAGCTTTTTTAAGAAATTATTTTTTATCATGAACAACATGAGTATATTTGATTCAAAAAAGTTTTAAACAGAAAATTTAAATACAAATTTTAATCAATTATTTGTAACATACATAATTTATTTAATAAATCAAAACAGCAAGAAATAAAAAAAAAAAAAATGTAATATTTAGATTTTTTTTTTTTTAACAGAAAATTTACTTTCCCAGTTGCTTGACTCGCCCACAAACGCCTATTGTCACTTACAGGTGAATTGTAATTTGAAAGGACTTCTAGGCTTACATAAGTGAATATGCACCGTGGTGCCGTTATTGCAATCGTGAAGCGTTTCCCTAATCATAGAAAAAAGTTCCATATCTCTCGGATTTTCTGATATTATACTAAAACCTTGCAAACTTTTGTATATCCTCTAAACAAGGAAGGAATTGAATTCATCTTCTTTTTTGGGATAAAAATGCTAAAAGAGAAGTAAGTCTCATTTTTTTTTTCTTTTGCTTGAATGTTAAATTTAACTAAATGTTGAATTAATATTTGTAGGATTTCGAATGTTTGATTCTTTTTTGTTGCTGTGATGCGATCTTGAATTTGTGTGTCACCAAACTTTTGTATATCCTCCAAACAAGGAAGGAATTTAATTGGTCTTCTTTCTTGGGATAAAAATGCTAAAAGAGCAGTGAGTCTAATTTTTTTTCCCTTTGTCTGAATGTTAAATTTAACTAAATGTTGAATTAATATTTGTAGGATTTCGAATGTTTGATTCATTTTTGTTGCTGTGATGCGATCTTGAATTTGTGTGTCACCAAACTTTTGTATATCCTCCAAACAAGGAAGGAATTTAATTGGTCTTCTTTCTTGGGATAAAAATGCTAAAAGAGCAGTGAGTCTAATTTTTTTTCCCTTTGTCTGAATGTTAAATTTAACTAAATGTTGAATTAATATTTGTAGGATTTCGAATGTTTGATTCATTTTTGTTGCTATGATGCGATCTTGAATTTGTATGTCACCAAACTTTTGTATATCCTCCAAACAAGGAAGGAATTTAATTGGTCTTCTTTCTTGGGATAAAAATGGTAAAAGAACAGTGAGTCTACTTTTTTTTCCTTTGCCTGAATGTTAAATTTAACTAAATGTTGAATTAATATTTGTAGGATTTCGAATGTTTGATTCATTTTTGTTGCTGTGATGCGTCCTTATCATTTTATAGATTTTATGATTATTATCATTTGTTTGCATGTGATAAAATTTCGTAAAATGATTTTTGTCTGTAAATAACTAATCGCAAATAGTTGAAGTTTGTGATTGTATTCGGTTTTCGGGTTTTAAATAATATCGAACTGTTGGGATATTACCTCAAACGTAAATGGTATTCTATAATATCCGAAGTTCCTCTATATCCACCGGTTGTAAATAAACTTGGCTAGAAAATATACACTCTAAAAACGACATTTTTAAAACTGAGCAAAAAGTATTCAAATCTGAGTATGTCGCATAGTCAAAATGGCTCCGAATCAAAATGACTCAAGTTTGAAACATGTATACACTCATTTCTGAAAACATGCACAAACTCAAGAATAAAACATCATGTGCTCCTATTTGAGTATGTCCATGTTTCAAAAATGAGTATGAACTGACTTCTGCTCATTTTTGAGTATTTCCATGTTTCAAAAATGAGTTTTAACTGATTCTAATCATTTTTTAATATGTCCATGTTTCAAGAATGAGTACGAACTGACCTCTATATGTAATCAGTTTTGAGTATGTCCATGTGTCAATATTCTGAGTATTCCTGGTATTTCAGAACTTGAAAGCATTGGGTCTTCATATTTGAAACAAAAAGTTTCGTAACAAAATGAAAACATCGATTTACTCAGATTTGAAAGTGTCATTTTTCTCAGTGTACAATTGAGTGTAATAATAATTCAAAAATCCTCAGATTTTTAAATTACATGTTCAACAGGGTTAAAAATGCTTAAATTTAATTTGAACTACATTGTTATGTATTGTTTTATTTAATGCGTAAACTTATATTGAAGAGAGGGGTTGCTTCGTAAAAACTAAAAACTACCTAAAAAAGAAAAAAAAAGCGGAGTCGAGATTTAAAAGAATTCCGATTATAGGAAAGGGACAATTATTCTGATAAAGAAAAGAAGCACGTAAAGGATTCAATATTCTGAGTATTTCTGTTATTTCAGAATTGAAAGCATTGGATCGTCATATTTGAAATAAAAAGTTTCATACATAGCATAATGAAAACATCGATTTACTCAGTTTTGAAAGTGTCATTTTTCTCAGTGTATATATATTAGTTTGCCGGTAGAACCAATAATTCCAGAAATAAATATCGATAAAAGTAGAATAATAGCTGTCATGTTTGTGATCAGGCGATACGATTTTGTCTTATAAGACGAGCATTATCAGTTGGTAAACAAAAGAAAGGTAAAGATAGGAAGCTGTATTACAATCCAGGCAGTATTGGGGAATACTGTCTGATAACTCAACTGCGAAACAATAGAACTGATCGTATTGTTTCTATTTAGACAGGAAATGTAAACAGCTAAAATCTCTATTATCGATATCAACGTAATATACACTAATAATACTGTACAATGTTAAATGAAACGCTCTTGAATTAAATAATACTATTAATAGTAATAACAAATAGTTTAGAACAGATTGAAAAGGGGGGGGGGATTTGATAAACATCAGGCAGTTTTAGTCATATTGTAATAAGAGGGATGCCTTCAGGGAGGACTTTTGAAGGGAATGTGACCCGAATTTTTGTTGGTCCAAGAAAATTCTGCAAACTCTTACAGTCTCCCCACCGAGACCACATTAGTTTCAAACCCGCGGACATTCGTCCAAGCTTCTCCTTTTGTGACCAGCACGCCAACCATTAGACCAAACTGGAGTAAATTATAATAAACAATAAATTACTTTCCCGACATTTTAAAATAAAAACCAGTTTAGGAGTTGAATATTGCATTGATCATAAATATTACATTGGTCATAAATATTCAGAAAGAAATATATATTAATAACTGTTTATGAATTTTTAAAATATTGATGATGTATGTGTATCGGTACAAAAATTATTAAGTACAACACTTAAAAATCGATTATCAGAATTTTCCGTCAAAAGAAAAACTATTTTGCAGAGCGTGATTAGACTCTTATTAGCAGCTTTCGTATTGCTTTAAAAAAAAATTTCCATGCGTTTTTTTTTTATTCTGTTATTTTTTTTTTTTTTTTTTTTTTTTTTAACTACATAAAGAAAATAAAAAAGAGCAATTTCTAATCAAATCGAATGATTTTGATTGGAATTTCCTCGCTTTATTTTTCATATTATTAATGAAATATTGTAAAGCCCGTATTTAGCAAGCAGAATGGGATGAACAACAGTGTTCGTTAAAGTAGATACTAAATTAAATGCCTTAAAATCAATAACAACAAAACACTCAAATTGGGTTCATACAGAAAGTACGTAGATCATGGATAGTTAAAGTATTTACGATTGTTAAATAATGCCGAACATCATTAGTTAAGGTGCAAAAAATGAAGTGTTCGAAATAAAAAAGACACATTTATAGGCCTGACTGGAAGTTGTTATGTTACATTGTTCTCAAAAATTATTTTATTATATGGATGAAGGTGTTATAAGTAATCTATCATATGTTTAAACTGAGCTGCGCCGCAAAGCACCCGTCAGGCAAGTCAACTGCCGTTCCGAAGTTTTAGAGAACTTTTACCGAGCACAACCAGGGTAATTCCTGTATGCTCTACGGTCGATGGGGGCGCAGCCACCTGCTGACCCCCCCCCCCCCCTCCCACCAATTTCCTAAGTGACTGACGACATAGGGCGCATGCGCGGCAGCGTATTACTGCTTATTTTACTGTTTATTACTGTTAATTTTACGGTATAATACTGGCAGCTGGGATGCCAGTATTATACTGTAAAATCAACACTTTTTTTTTTTTTTTTTGCAGTGTATGCTTACTTTTGTGAGACAAATTCAACGAAAACTTTTCTTTTTCTTTTAACATCTGCGCAGAATTTTCTAAAACTTTTGAACCATTTTAGGCAACTTAACACACTTTCTCACCATGTCCCAAAACATTTTCGTTTCTACATATGCCTGCATAGATATAAGTATATGCAACAACAAAATTTGCGTTTGCAGTTAAATTAAACCTGATGAATAATTACGACAGCAAAATCGTTGCTTTGACTGTATACAGTCATAGGCGTAGCGTCTGGGGGAGGGGGTGGAGGGGGTTCACCCCAACTTTTTGCCCACCAATATTTTGAAAAATGATACACCGAATAAAAAATTGTTTTTGTCCGAAATTGAAATGACAATGAACACTGTTATTTTTATTTTATATATGAATTTTATTTTTCTTACTTTTCTTATTTTTTTTTACCTTGTCAATTGTCAAATAACGGTCATATATCTCCGATAATTGTCCATCTTCTTCTTCTACTTTCAAGCTAATATCATGAGCAGTTGCCCCAATATCTTTTATCAGTTTGTGTCCTTTACCTGAAGTTTATTCATTTACCAAAAGAAGGACTGTTTCTTACATGCTGTTTTGAGGCTATTTATTCTTATTCCTGTCCAAGCCTTTACAATTATTGTTATTCGTTTGACAGTGTTTAATTATTCATTTAAAAATTCTCTTGGTCATGTCATCACGCATTCCAATGCGTTTGCTAAAAAGTGTCTTTGTGCAATGAGTTTTAAAATTTGCAATTATCATCTTGACCTTAGGTTGAATCAGAGATATAGCTTGGGCAGTAAGAAAAATCAACTTGATAAAATCTAATTACGCTGGTATCTTTTCTTGTATGCCCGTATGATGGCCGCATTATTCACAGAAATGCGGTTTTGCTTAAGATAGGCTTTGGCAGTTGATTCGAACACTTCGCGAATACATACAATCACTAAATTTTATTCTTATGACCTGTTCTTTGCTGTTAGACTCCCATAATAAAACAGAATGAATTTAAATATATTGAGCTTTATAAATTCTAAGAGATTTTCTGACTGGTAAATTAATATTGTTTTTTTTTTGTTTTTTTTTTTGTTTTTGTTTTTGGATTACCTTCCAGTCTCCATTTGAACTTGCTGCCAGAAGCAATGTTAACTTGTCATTGGTTTACTTATGACTGGTTTATGCCCAGAAAAAGTTTTTCCTTCGTTTATTATAAATGTCCTGCAGGATATTTTCTATCCAAATAACCCAATCATTTTGCAATGGTAAACTTGTTGATGTAGGTATCTACAGTTGTTGCAGCTAATGACAAATTTATGTACTGCTGCTTTGTGAGCCCTACAGCCTCTCTCTTACTCATTTTATTAAAACTGTGCCATCGCATAATCAATAGTAGTTAACAAAAGCATGTGTCGTCGCCCAAGCAATTTTTTTTCCTACAGCCATTTGTCGTTAACCAAAGACATCGCTAACTGAAGCCATCTTTAACCAAGCTACTAATGTACATATCCAGTAAAATCTCCATGACGGACACTCCCAAATAACAGACATCTTTATTTAGCGAACACTCTTTTCAATCCACAACACATATATATTTGTAAATTTTTCCCTCTGAAAAGCAGACACCTCCGAATAGTGGACAATTTCTGTGGTCCCGAGGTTTCCGCTATTGAGAGGATTTGCTGTACATATATATATATATATATATATTTGTGTGTGTTTAATAAGCATATGTGCCCCCCTCCCTCCCCCCAAAATTTATTGTCACACTACGCCTATGTCTACACTAAAGCTCGAAACAAGAGAAACATTCGCATTTCCATGCTGTGGGAGTACAGAGAAAAAACTTTCTATTTTAGAATGAATTACGCAACACAGAGGTGGGTGAAACGTTTACATCATAATTTAATATAAAATGACAATGAATTAGGAATGAAATGGTTTAAAGACACATTTACGTTAAACCTGATGCCAGACAGATTTTTTATTTTTGTTTCACCGAAGAACATAATTTAACCCCTTCGGCCCTGATTTTTTTTTTTTAATTTTGGGGAAAAATTACTGTTATGCTAACAAAATTAAAAATAGCTATTGGAATCACAGAAGTTAGGTTTTAATGAAAGTTAACGAATGCGTTCTTTACCAAAACCTCACAAATGTAGTTATTTTGCGTGTTTTTTATATAATAATAGTCTAAGGAGGAATTTTTGAAGACGTTTGGAAAATGTCTTATTACAACTAAATTAAACAAGCATAAAAATTTAGTAATATTTTTTTATCTTTTATCACAAATTACCAATTCGGAAAAGGATTCCCAAATTTTAATTTAAAGAGTGAAACGTATGTTTTAATTAAAAGAAATGCCAACGGCTTGCTAATAATTATGAAAATTATTATTATTATTATTATTATTACTAAATGCTAAACATAAGTGAAGTCATAATAGGAAAAGTAGAGATTCATACTATCACTATTAGGTGCTGAAATTAATAAAAATAATGTTTAAGACAAAATAATACTCAATAAAAGATATGTCCTATTAGTAGGACGTCAGGGCCGAAGAGGTTAACCCTAGAACACTATAGAGTTATCTGCACCTTAATATTATTTCAACGAGAAATGAACGTCAAACTGACGTACATTAGCGTTCTAAGGTTTAAAGAAAATGCTTCTAACCATCTCATTGAGTGGAAATCACATACCAGATTGTATTGAAAACTGACTCGCAGAGAAATGCGCATATTTTATTTTCATTTCTGTATCACATATAAATCTCATATGAAGTTCATTAATGTTTATGAAACACAGCAGTACACTGAAAAAAAAAATTCATTTTACAGTATAATACTGGCACCCCAGCTGCTATTATTATACCGTAAAATTAACAGTAATAAACAGTAAAATAAGCAATAATAAACAGTAAAATAAGCAGTAATACATTACCGCGCATAACATTTTTTTTTCTTTTTTTTTTTTGCAGTGTAGATAGCATAGCTATTTTTTGCATTATTTAGTTTATGAATACCGGGGAATCCAACCCGGGCTTTTCAGTTACAAAACATAGGTAAAAACAATTTTTTTTAAAAAGTTGAAAACTCTAATAGATTTTTTACATTTAATATATGTATATTTAGATTGATTACTAACAGCACCAAAAAGCATTTTACTTACCCATCATACGTAGTATAGGGTAAGTCTTGTAATCGTTTTGAAAATCGAAAAATTTTTTTTGACGGATTTACACGTTTCAGACACTGGAGATTCCGAAAAACATATTTTTAGAAAAAAAAATTTGCCGTCCGTCTGTGTGTCTGTGTGTGTGTCTGTGTGTGTGTCTGTAAACGCTCTATCTCCCGAACAAATTGAGATAGAGACTTGCAATTTGGTATGTACTTAGTATGTAATAATGGGAAGAAGCCTATTTCATTTCAATAACCTCGATTAACCGGAACTATTTTTTTTCGGACTCTCGAAATATTCGTTCTGATGAAAGGTATATAAAAATTTTCGAAATTGTTTATTTTAAGTAGTAAATATAAAAAACAATAAAAAAAACATAAATTTTGCATAAAACATGAAGTCGATCGGATAATGAGTTGCCGAGATATTTGTAATCGTATTTTCCACACTCTTCGATTTTTCATGACCCTGTATTTCATCCAAATTTCACTTCAAAGATATATTTTAATTGGAAATTGGACGCTTAATCAGATGCAATAAACCGCTAGTTAATAGGAGTATTATTTTTGGAGTTATAAGGAAAAACCTCTTTCAAGCAATTCAGTAATCGAGCCTTTTTATGACGTCATCAAGCCACGATTTTATTTGAATATCAATGCATTTTATAAGTAGTTTACACATTTTTATTTTAATATTTTACATTATACATATACATGATGGGTAAGTATTACGGTGGCCCCCAACGACTAGTTTATATTAAAAATATCAATCATGCGTTCAAATAAAGTTTTGAAATTTATTAGAAGCGATACTTTCGAATTTAAAACTAATGCCCCCAGAAAGGGAAAAAAATTGCAACTGAAATCCAAAAAGTACAATGATACTTAGAATCGACCTCAGGTATCCTATGAAAAAAAAAAAAATAATAATAATAAATAGTGCTATGCAAAAGAGAAATTTGTAAAAAAAAAAAAAAAAAAAAAAAGCTGCCATTGATTTAACATTATCTTGCGGATGCCGTCATGTGAGTAGCGTAGGCTTTGAAATAAAGAAAAGACTACTATTCGGAAATTCTGGTAGATAATTTGAATAAAAAAATGCGCTAAAATGGCAATAATGATTATGCACAGGCAGTCGTATGGCGAATTCATTCAGAAATACATACGGTGTGTCGTACGGCGAATTCATTTAGAAATACATACGGTGTGTCGTACGGCGAATTCATTCAGAAATGCGGTGTGTCGTAGGCAGTTAAAGTAATAAGGGTAGAAATAGCTTGAAATCGACAAAAATGTTTTTTTTTAATTAACTCATAATGAAATTTAATAAATTTGTAATATTTAAAACAAAACTACATTCAAGACCTTTAATTAGAGCAAAACTTATGCTAAAGAGAACTTTAGCCGTCACTATATGCAGCATACGGTATGTTTATCTTTAAATTTATTTTAGTCAAAACTTTATTTTGCAGCTTGCGTGCACGATTTCGCGAAAATGTTTACGCAGATGTTTATAAAATTTTAACATTTTTATAGCAAACGAAATGATTGAAAATTCCAATTAATGTTTGAGTTACATTTTTAAAAAAGTTTCCGAACTTCCGACTTTTATTAAATATTTAATTTTTTTAACTGAAAGAGTAAAGATTTTGTTTCGATAGTAGGTTATGTACATTATCTGTCTAAGTATTAATATATATATATATATATATATATATATATATATATATATGTTCACCTGATTATGATATAAAAGTAATAAAAATTAAATATATTTACATTTCTTAAAAGCAAAATTCGAATGCTAAAGGTAGTTAAAATATATATATATATATATATATATATATATATATATATATATATATATATATATATATATATATATATATATATATATTTTTTTTTTTTTTTTTTTTACTTAGTGAGCCTAATAAATTTTTGGATAACAAGCTTTAAAATTTTCAATAACTTTTTAAATTTTAAAGATATTTGATCTCTTAATGAACTAGTCGTTGGGGGCCACCGTAATACTTACCCATCAGGGATATGCATAGTATAAAATATGAAAATAAAAACATGTGTAAACTATTTATAAAATGCACTGCAATTCGAATAAAATCGTGTCTGGATGACGTCATAAATTTTAAATGCTCTATTACTGAATTACGTAAAAGAAACATCCTTATAACTCCAAAATTGATAATCATATTAACTAACGGTTTACTGCGTCGGATTAAGCATCTCATTTCCAATTAAAATATATCTTTGAATTGAAATTTGAATGAAATATAGAGTCATGAAAAATCAAAGAGTGTGGAAAATAGGATTACAACTATCTCGGCAACTCATTATTCTATCGACTTCATTCTTTATGAAAAATTTATGCTTTTTTATTGTGTTTTATATTCACTCCTTAAAATAAACAATTTCGAAAATTTTTATGTACCTTTTATCAGAACGAACATTTCGAGAGTCCGAAAAAAATATTTCCGGATAATCAAGGTTACTGAAACGTGTAAATCCGTCATTTTTTTTTTCGATTTTCAAAACGATTACAAGACTTACCCTATACTACGTATGATGGGTAAGTAAAAATATTACTTTAGGGAGGCTACTGGTATATAAATACAACAATTTCAACTGGTATCGTAAGACTATAAACATTTATGTTATAACTAAGTAACTGTTGTAAATAGTATGAGATCTAAAGCAAAAAAGTAATGAATTAGAAGAAAAAAGTTTTTCGCTTAAAAAAAAAAAAAAAAAGAAAAAGAAAAAAAAAAAAGAGTAAAATGCAGGTTACCAAAGCTAAATAATATACATTTTTCATAATAGAAAATAAATGCGCAAACTCAAATGGGACACACTATTAGGATTCTGCAAGTTCCATTTATTTTCTATAATTTAAAGTTCATCAACTCACCATTTCCAAGTTCTTAAGTCATTTAATAGTGCAGAGCACGAATTCTTTTAAATTATGAACTTTCATATCATAAAAGCAATTTTTTCACTCCTAATTAAAACAAAATATATCCACTGTAACCTGTTGTATAGGCTTTTTGCAAAATGCATGTTTTGTAAACACTATGGTTTCACAGACTTCTTCACACGGATTTAAAGTTACGTAGCACCCATCCTAAAATTACCTGTATGTAGTTAAGCGCGAAAGTGACGCCAAGACGTGCATAGAAACGTCACAAATGACGAAGACCCTTTTTCAAAAAACAAGTAGATTACTTTCGGATGTAACACCTACACACACACTTTAACTCAGCCTTGTGTTATTTTAAATTTTACGCAACTCAGCAAGGGTAAAGCTATATCATCTTTTAAGACAAAAAATAATTAAAGAAAGTTTTACGACATGTCTTGATCTATTATGAGCAAAATAGAACAGCAAACTGAAATGCACCTCTTAAAACTGTCTATGTGATGAAGTAAAATATGAAATTAAGGACATCTATCATTTTTAAAAATGGTAGAAAAATAAATTTTACAACTTATACGCCGGTTGCTGATTCTGTCTATAATATTATCTCTAAGTCTAGAATATTAAATTGCCTGGAATACCATAAAAAATTTAAAATAAGATGGACTTAGGATTTTTTTTTTTTGCAATATTTTAATATAATTTAATCTCTTAGTCTCCCACCCCACTCTTTTATTTCAAATCATAACATTAAAAGAATACACAGTAATGAAGTTCAGCTTGTAGAAATCAGCAAAAGATGATAATTAAGCTATAGTGGGATGTGAATTTCTTTTCACTTTGCTAAACAGCGTACAACCAACAGAGTGAAAAATGTGTCCAGACCAGAGATCGAACCCAGATATCTTGGTATTAGTGCACCAAGTGCTTTACCAATTAAGCCATCCGGACGACACCCAGTCTGGTATTTTCCACTAATATACGTTGACAAGGCTGCAACTTCGCAACGCAAAGTTTTGCTGAACATTTAATTGGAAATTTAGATATATTATCCGATGCTGGGAACTTATTCATCTCATGTACGCCACAGAAAAGTGTGCTCATGTTGACTTTTCCTCTTGCGTTGCGAAGTTGCAGCCTTGTAAGCGTTTATTAGTGAAAAATGACAGACTGGGTGTCGTCCGGATGGCTTAATTGGTAAAGCACTTTGTGCACTATATCAAGGTATCTGGGTTCGATCTCCGGTCTGGACACATTTTTCACTCTGTTGGTTGTACGCTGTTTAGCAATGTGAAAAGAAATTCACATCCTTTGTAGTGCCATTTAAAGATTTATGGCGTAGTTTCAGTCCTGCTGAAAATGTAATTGGAAATTTAGATAAGCTATAGTGTCCAAAAACAACGGCATAGTTCTGTGATTAATGCAGTTCAACATAAAATAGTTAATTTCTTTCAGACATACCTATATTGTTTTCTTAATTTTTTTAGCTCTTTAATTTGTACGCCGTTATAATGTATTTGTTTAAAAAAGAAATTGTCGATTGAATGATTTTATTACACTGTTATTGTTAAATGAATGCATTACATGCACTTGTATTTTTATATCAGAGAGTGAAATTTCTTGGTGTCCTAAATGGTTTTGAGAAATTCAAAATGAAAATAAATCAATAATTATTTTCTGCAATATTTTCACTATTTGTCTAATTGTATGTCGCATGTTTTACACCATTTCTAAAATTAGAATTATTACATTTTATTTGTAGCCCCAGAGAATTTTTTCCATTCAAATTCAATCTAAAGAAATGTTGGTGTCAGTAACGTAAAGTTTAGACGAATGATGTAATCTGAGCGCAAGTTAATTAGTTTCAGACAATAGCATAATTTAAAAGTTGAAACACACAGTTTCGCAGATAGCTTTGAAATTTTTATTTAATTTATAAGTGTTGTTTGTAAAAACTAATTATGATAATCCTAATCACAAATGTAGAATTCGATTTCACTGTTAATGAGAATAATTCATAAAGAGAAGTGTACATAAAAAAAAAAGTTTCGTTGCACTTGCATTACAAGTAACTACGATACATCGTTCCATGATACGATACATAACAATTATTCACACCCATGATCAATACTGTTTAGCGCACTGATTTTTTTTTTTTTTTTCAGATTCATTTTTGGAGCATTACGGTATTAAATAAGCTAAATAAAAATGCAATTAGCAAAATTCTTTTGCATGCTTAGGTATACTTATGAATTTTATAATAAAATTAATTCAATAGGCATGATTTATTGCTTCTAAGAAAAAATATATTTAAGTACAAAAGTATTATTTGTTTTTATTATGGCTACTTTTTTTCACTGTAGATTTATTATTAATTATTTATCAATACAAACATTCACAAAAGTTCATAACATACAAACACAAATAACATATGAAAAAAAAATATATAAATTGCGAACTGTAAAGAAATATACATTCGGGCATTTGCAAATTAAGTTTTATATGGAAAATATGAGGAGCAATTTAAAAAACCTTTAACCTTTAAATAATTAAAAAAAAAAAAAAAAAAAAAAAAAAAAAATTGCTGAAAACGTGTAAAACCAAGAACATATATCAAAATATCAAACTAAAATGGCAAATAACACTGTTCAACAATGTATCTGTTTCACATGAAATGAGGGAATATTGGCTCCTTGTAATTACCAATCCAATTTTTAAATCAAAATGTATAAGTTATAAGCTAAAATTTAATTATTATTATTTATAAATCTCAGCCCTTTCAATCGTCAAGACATTTCTTAAAATCGAATAATTAGTTCCCGAATTTTCGTTTTGCCCCCCCCCCCCCCCTCCTTCCTATTTTCTCAAAAATTATTTTAGCTAATCAAAATGCGAAAAGCTGCATATTGTGGCCAGAAACATTCTCAATCTGCCCCTGATAAGTTTAGCGTTTCTTATGTGCAAACGTTTCTGAGCCCATTCCAAACTTTTTTTTTATTGTACGTCGGTCGCCTTAACAGTCGAATGGACTTGGAAATATGGGGTTTTCTTAAAATCACAAACACACATTTTATAAATACAGGGTGCGTCAGGAAAATGTATACGTACGCTGTTTAACGGGTCTAAACTTAATATTTTTTCTTTCTTTTCAGAGCGTAATTAATTGGAAGTAATGAGTGGAGCAAGATTAACTTTTGAAAAAAAGAAAATTTATTTTAAAATATTATTGTAAGTATGAAAATGAACCAGAAGTACAGAAACAATATCGCAGGGAGTTTCAAGCAGATTCCCCTATGCGACTTACAATTCATCGGATAAAAGATAAGTTTGAAACGAATGGGTGTTCATAGAAAACGTTCCGGAACCGCAATTGAGCAAGAATGCGCCACAACACCAAATGAAATGTTTGTTAAAGTTTTAATAGCCCACAGTTATAAGCAGTGTATTGACCAGAACGGTAATAATTTTGAACATTTGCGAAAGGAGGAAAATTTATACATTTTATGTTGATTCTTTTGCAATTTAAATATTAATTATCTGTGTATAAATACAAGAGTTATAATCATTTAAAGTGTTTATATATTTTTTCTGACGGACCCTGAATAAATATAAATATTCACAGAGCATTCCCATTTCAATATTTGCAAACCGTTTTTGATTTCATCAACTCTTAGCCAAGTGACAGGCATTTTTCTGAAAGAGTCAGTTAAAAAAAAAGTGATAATATTATTTTTTCCCCCTCATACATAAGTAGTTTTTTTTTTCTTTTTTGAGGTTTCCATTATCCCAATTGTTTAAGTAGAGAAACTATTAAAGCTCTTTCTTAAATATTTCTCCTAAACATTTGTTAAGTTGCACTGAAACCCCAAAAGAAAACTAAAGTATAAATCTATTTTCTACAATCTTTTATTTAACTTGGTTCATGCAGTTAAAGATGGAATTTTGTAATCGATTTTTCACTCACTTCCTGGTGTGCTAGAATTATAAAAAATGTGTATAGAGCTGTGTTTCTGATAACAATACGACATTTTAATATTTTAAGAACTGAATTATAATAAATTAGTTTTAAGGCATTGTTCCATTTAGCCGACCACAGGTGATAAATCGCCAAAATGTTTATGTTTGTAACTATACACGAGTTACAACAATAGAGATAATACTGCGCCAAACCAAGCTTGCCAAAACATGCCAACTGGTTGTCCAACTTCAAAAATAAAATATTTTAAACACTAAAAAGTAGACAATAAAGTATGAATAAAAAATAAAGAGTGTAATAATAAACAGAAACACCTTTATTTTATTATGAATTTAAAACCTATTTTTCCTTTTAATGCTTTATTTTTTCTTTTTAATTTTCCTGGTTGGAATCATTATATAAGTTGAATTTCAGCTAGATTCAACATTTTAAAGGTTTAATTCACTTAGCTATTTATAAATAAAAATTTAGTGCAAAAAATAAAAATCAGCGGAAATAAGTGGTGCATAAAGGCTACTTCTATAATTTTTTTTTTTTTTTTAATTATTAAATTTGTACGCGACAAAAAACAAAAGACACTTCACTCCAAATATTTTTATTTCACTAACAATTGTTAATATATTGATGCACCATACAATAGAATTATTTGAACGTTTTCAACAATGTTGCAGGAAAACTGGTATTTTTACATATATTAATTGATAAAATGAAAGATTTCAAGAACGGCATTAAAATATAGCAGCTTACGAATACGAGCAAAGAAAATCACAATCACACAAATAGTGCAAATAACGTATATGATACAATATTACATTCTCACACATATGGTGATGCATTTTAATGCCCTTTTTAAAAACTTTCAAAATATTTTTTTATAAAATGCCAGACATTTTTTTTCCTATTTTACCTAAAATGTTACACCTACTATAACTTATAAAAATAAAATTATAAAATGACAGTTTAAGCGTTCCTCTTTTTGCTAAGTACACAAAAGAACAAAAATATCTGTGAAACGAGTGTAAATTTACTATGACGTGCATTCAGAATTTTTGAAAGAAGAGTGGCAGTTTTTAAATACGCAAGAGACATGTTTTGTGCAATTTTGATAGCTCTGCGGGAAAACATGTTATCCCTAAAATACAATGCAGAGAAGGGTGGCAATGTCTGGCTGTCCAAGAAATAACATTGCTTCAAGCTACACTATATATTTTTTATATCTGTATAATAATGGGATAGCTTTGTAAATATTTCAAGTAGTACAGCAAAATAGTCAAAATATTTTCGTAGCTACTCTATAAATAAAAGAAAAAAAATTATGATTATCGCTTAGAGACTTTTTATGCATTTTTACAGTTTGAATTAACGCAACTCCATCTAGTGAAGATAATTTGAAATATTCTTAAAATTACCGTCTACAAAACTTATGAGCTGCCTGATATGTCATATTTATATTTATTATAGAGTTCATGAATGACTGAATTTTAAAGTTGGTAAATACTATTTAGCAATTAAAAAAAAAAGAGTTATAGGCCAAAATTTCTCTTAAAATGATGTATTAAAGTGAAACAATAGATGAAATGGGGAATATTTCAAATCCTTACGTTTATACAGTAACCCCTCCATATATCGCACTACGTGGGAGATAAGAAAACAGCGCGGTATACCGAGGGAAGAGATATGACGAGGGGAGCGAGAAGAGTGTTTATAAATGAAAAATTAGAGCCCTAAATTAAGCTAAGAGGTTTTTGATTTAATACCTGTTCAATAAAGCTACAAGTTCAACACAAAAGAGACGGTAAAACTTAAAAAAAATACAAAACCGTACAAACACATTATACATTTTATAGTACTTTCTGAAAATAAGAATCCAGAGTTGTTTGTTTTAGATTTTCTTTGATTATCTGCTTGCCTCTGGAAATTAAAGAACGAAAATGAACTAATTACGTTTCAGTTATATGCTTAGATTTAGACGTTTCAAAAGTTTTATATGGTTTTTTGAGAAACTGAACAAATTCGGTCATCGGGGCTACTAAATCCTCGTCACATACTTTGTCAGCAAACCGGAAATTTACCGGGCACAACTAAAAATGAGCGAAATAGCCGAATGCGCTATATAACGAGCGTTTACTGTATTAAAAAGCAATAATAAATATCAGAAAAAAAGGTGCATCACAAATGAACAACTAGGCAGTAATAGTTACAGATAGTAATAGAACAACTAGACAGTTTCGATAGCTTATGTTAGAGAAACGGCAAATTAATGAGGAAAAATTACAGAGATATTACGTTATTACACAAACATATACATAAGAAGAAAGTGTAGGAATCGGAAAGTATAGGAAATTATTTACTATCGTTTTTTGATGGATATGCCTATTTTAGGATGCCTCGAGCAGCATGATTTGACTATTTTTGAAAAATGCCCGTGTGTCAGTCTGTGTGTGACAAAAATTTTGTGGCCACTCTATCTCAAGAGCTAATTAGGTTTGGGTGTATATTAGTGATGGGCATAACGATTATTGATTATTCGAATGAATCATTCGGGTATGCGCAGAAGCATATCTGTCAAACTGAATTTATTTTTATTCAATTACTAACAGAAATTTTGAAAAAATGTGTTTCGTTTAACGAAACGCATTTTTCATTTTTATCTGGCGTCTAATCTAATTCTAATTAAAATCAGAAACTTCTTTTTTTTTTCTTTTTTTTTTCAAAATTTCTGGTAGAAATTGAAAAAAAAAATGAAGTTTGGCAGATATGCTTCTGCGCATGCCCGAATGATTCATTAGAATAATCAAAATAATCGTTATGCCTACCACTAGTGTATATCACTCAACAGATCGGGTAGCTATCGTGCATTTTTTACGATTCCCGTGATAGCTGTATCTCAAAAACTAGTGCACAGAATTTCATAAAACTTCTTATTCTGTTACACCTTAACATAGATTCTGATTAGGTGTCCATATATGCCGCTCAACAGGTGGCGCTGCTATGCTGTATTTTTCACGAGTTCCGCGACAGCTGTATCTGAAGAACTAATGCACAGAATTTCACCAAACTGTTCGACCTTGACATAAATAGATACTGATTCAATTTTGACTTTGATCGCTCAGTAGGAGGCGCATCTATCTTATGCTTGGTGAAAGATTCCTAAACGAGTCCAAATCGATGCAATTTTGTGAGTATGGTTTGCAGTGTTATTAACTTCCTTTTTATAACTCTCATACACTTTAAATCACATTTTTGCCAGAATAGCTCATTTGTAACGCCAACTTTTGGGTGTGGATCCGATTACGTAATATTATCTCTATGCTTTTTGCGATGAACATTACAGCCATCTAATTTTCCATTGTGTAGAAATGCATTAAATTTTATACTTTAGTTTAATAATTCGGTAATGTTTATTGTCCTCAGTAATATATTCCTTTGTATTAAGAAATTGTCACTAACCAAATTTTTTAGCTAAAATTAATTAAAGAAAAAGTTGTTATTTTTAGCATTAAGGTGCTTCCCTTAGATTAGATAGATTTTTTTTTTTTTTGCATATACATATTTGAATAATTTTTTCTGGAATTTTTCTTCGTATTTATTTCTGTAATCGGGGTGACTATCCTTTTTTCGCCAGATTCTTTTCAGTGCGACTGAATGGCATGCCAAAAGTAACTTTATAAATACAATTTTTAAAATCATTATAGCGAATTACAGGATTAGTATAAACTACTGTAAGTGACAAACACATTTTTTTTTCTTCTTGCCTGTGTATTAGCTTGTATTAAAGAAAACGTCGATTCAATTGAATCTTAATATTAATTAAAATTTAATAAGTGCGCATTTAAGAAATTGAGGAATCCCCCATAATTGGAGTGCTCTATATTTGTCAGTAACAATGTTTTTTTCAACATACGTCAATGACATCTACACTGTCACAAAAAAATATGAATGTAGGTTGGTTGATTGGTTGATTTTATGATAGCCGATTATCTACACGAGGGATATAGGCTCTAGATGGGAGTGTCCTCCGTGGGAATCTTTTTAAGGGATCCTAACCCGTATTTACGGCAAGGTTAGAAGAAAACCACGGAAAACTCCGAACGGTTAGGTCGACGAGCACGGCAGGTGTTTGATCCCAGCACCTCCCGTCTACCAGCTTTGAGAGCAGAACCTCTCAGCTACTAGTTTGGCAATATGAATGTAGGTTAAAATATCAAATCAAAGAAAACTCTACATTTCTTTAACGACTTTACATATATTTATTCTAATACTGTATATTTTTTTGTTTTTATTAAAACTTAATTTTCTACCGGAATTACTCTATTAAATATAGCATTCATTTGAAAAGACTCATTAACCTTGCATAGAAAAAATTCCATTTATACCCGTGACCATGAAATAGAAAAACTAGCTAGAGTAGAATTTGTTTACAATGCGAAAGCGGTGAATGAACACGGTCAATAATTGCTTTCTCCGGTGTCTGCTTTAAGGTTGCGCCTAAAATAAAGTCACGGGGGCACAACAACACTTGGGAAAAGAATTTAGATGCCGCAGTGTCTTGGGCAGTGCGCCAGACAACCCCTCAGCCATGAGGTATAGCCCTTAATCTGTTTAGATACTTCTTTTTTAAAATATTACAAAAAAATAATTTAAAGTGTTTTATTATAAAGTTATAAAACTGTTAATTTTTTAAAAATTGATTTTTGGAAAAAAAAAAAAAAGACACAGCAATATTTTCTGAACATTAAACAAGCTGCATAGAAAAATACTTTGATTATCATAGTGTTCAATGATCAAAAGAATACTTTAAAGAGATTTATCAATATATTATTTCTAAATTGTGCTTATATCTCTTAATATTTTTACATGAAGTTTTCAGAGATTATTGACTATATATTTTTTAAACACTGAATCTCAAATTGTTTACAGTTTTATCCACAGAAAAAAAAAAAATCTGCAAAGATAAACTTTATTCCCCCCCCCCCCTTTTTTTTTCGTAAAAATATGCAATGCTCTCCACTTTACTTTAATTGTAGAAATGTTTCTAAAATATTTGCAAGTTTAGGTTCAGTCTTAAAATATAAGTCAAACCTATAACCTATAAAACTTTCATAGAAAAAAAAAGTAGTTAAAGCTATACCATGCACGCAGCATTAATATATATATATTAATATATATGATATATATTAGTTAAAATGAGTGTAAAAATCAAAGGAAAAAACAATACAAAAATGAAACACAATAAATTGAAGATGCAAATATGAGAAACTGTGGGTATCTTATGTATTCTTCAGTTGAGCTTCATAAGAATAATTAATAGTAAATATATGTTATTTCGTCGAATAGTGTCAGCATTAAGCCCAAAAATGTTAATATTAAGTTCCTTATAACATACTGAAAAACCAATGGAATTAAGATAACGAAGAAATAAATGAAAATTCAACAAAAGGGGATAGATATATTGAACAACTCACCAAGTAAAAAAAAAAATGGTCAAAGATGATATCTATATATAACTGTTATATATATATACATTGAAATAAATCATGTTAAAGTATTATTTTAAGCATTGTTTGCAGAGAACGTCTGGCACATTTTAGATATAACTAGCGTAATTATCAGATTTTTTTGTAAGGAGTTTTTAAGTGCTCAGAAAATATTGCCCTTTCAACCATTTTTTTAAAAATAAAAAATAGAATTTTTTGAAGATTTAACAGTAACAAGACCCCTTAACAATTCGCGCAGTGAGAGAGATGATAAAAATTTCATTCAAAATAGTAATGATTCTAATTTAAATCAGCGAGTATTTTTGCATATAATATATCAGCAGAAATATTGAAAAAAAAAAAAAAAAAAAAAAACTAAGAGAGCAGAATCATTTAAAAAATTTCTGCGCAGAAGTTAATACACTACATTCGCATTTATTTTGGGTTGAACACTTAAAATATGAAATCAAAGTTATTAATAATTTTTTTGTCTTTTTTTTAATTTTAATTTTTTAATTTTTTTTCTCAAATGTTTGCAGCAACTTCAGCCCGCCTCCTCTCTTTCATTTCGCTATTTGCCATACCATTTCAACCTTTTTTAATTTCTCGTGACTTTCTCGCATCGTGTTTCCTGACTTTTCTACATCATATTTAACTCCTTTCCTGTGCGACTTTTTCAAAATATGCCATTTTCTTTTTTAATATACAAACAAGGCGACTTTCAGAAAACTACACTGTTAAGAATTTTCAGCAAACTGTCCAGTCATTTGACCGTTTCTGTAAAAAACGGTTACATAACAGTAATTTATCTTTATTTTGATTATTATATGGTTAATAATATGGTCAGATACATTTCATTATATGGGCAAGTAACCGTTATCTTTAAAGACGGTTGAATGACTAAACAGTTTGCTGCAAATTTTTAACAGTGTAAATTCACCCATTATACAATGAAATTTTATATTTTGCTTCATTAGCTTAAAAAAATTGTTTTATTTACAAAATAATACTAAATTATAAATTTAAGAAACATAGATTTATTTTGAAAAAATAGGAATTTTGGATAGAGGAATGAAGCATTTCTTTAAAAATTTTGTAAAATTTGTAAAAGATACCATAATTTCTTAAAAATCTCTAATGATTTCATGCCATCTGTTATTTGATATCATATCATGATTTCATGGTTCTTTCCGTTCCATGAAATCATGCCGTAATCAATTAATTTTGAGTTGCATTAAGGTTTCATTCAGAATTCTGACATTTTCATGTTCCAATCAGAATTCCTTGATATTTTCGAGTGTTTTTAAATTACCTGAATTTTTCAGGCTGGCTGGCCACCTTGTTTGCTATTAACCCCTTCGGGACCGGCGGCTTTTACACAAATTTTATTCGGTTGGCACCACTTTTTTAAAAAAAAAGCTAGCTTTACTTAAACTATCACAAAAATGCTCTAATTAGAGAAAGCAAATATTACTTTTATTTTTTACTGGTGCCTAAAACAAATTCTGTATGCTCTTTTTGAAGGTGAATATATGCACCCATGGTCCCGAATGGGTTAAAAATCATATACTATTTACATGCGGCTTTAGACAGATACAGACAGGCAGATAAATGAATACACACACACACACAACTAGACAGAGGTATACAAATTAATACAAAGAGACATATAAATAGCTCTGTTCACAATGCGCATGCAGTCCTGTAATTTTTCAAATTTTCCAAATTAAACGTATATTAAGCAAAATTTGGGAAATTTAAAAAGATAATTGACCTCTGAATTGATAATTTTGTTACGAAACATACAAACATAGACGCATGAATTTAAACAAAGAAGAATAATCTTTTTATTTATTTATTTATTTATTTATTTATTTTTTATGTTTCATTTGTAAGGTTTCTGTCCCAGACCGGAATCGAACGGTTCGATCCAATTGCTTGCTGCTGGAGCATTGAACTGCAGGCTATTTATTGCTGAATGTTTCGTTTCCCTTACATTCACCTGTACTTTTCTTCGTACGCCGGCCTCTTTGTCTCATATTTTACTCACATCGGCTCAAAGATTTCGAAGTTTGAGGCCACTTTAACCTTTCTGCTTCAGCCGAGAATTGAATGGCAGCGCATAATTAATTAAATTGCCCATATACACTAAAAATAAATATATATATTTTTAAATAAGTATATATTTATTTAACTTACGCCATTTTACATCGCTCTGACCATTGAGTTAGCGGGGGGTTGAACTAAAGGTTTCATTTTCTTCCGGATGGTGCGCGATAGGTACACATTAACAAAAAAAAAAAGAAAAAAAGAATTATAAAGTAAAATCTCATCCATGTGGTATTTGAAATTCATGCTCATTTTGTGCACATACAAAATTTATAATTTTTTATTATATATTTTTAAAACTAATTTTACAAGTCACCCAAACAGCAAATAATTTCTCGCCGAACTTCAGCCGAATCTCCTAACCAAATTACTTTTCGTCCGGGCGGCTTCACCTTCACACTCTATGGATCGACTGGAAAGGTTTCTTATCCGATTGGCAAACCGCCGCTCGACCATCGCATCCCGACCACGATTGAACCAATTTTTAAGCTTTTGCCTACTAGTTTTCGATCATTTGTCGCTTGGTAATCGTTTGCCGAGTACATTGTGATATCATATGATCTTTTGCCGATTAGCAAGTGATATCATATAGGAAAATTTGTAAGATGCAAAAATAGTATAAGTAATTAAAACGTAAGAAAGTTAAAAAAAATTCAAAGAATAAATACTACTAAATGGAAACATTATCCACTATAAGATGCAAATGGATGATATAACTAATTAAAACATAAGAACTTTCATTTTAGTTTAATGTCTAAATATTGCTGAGTTTGCAATAAAAATTAGACATAATAACAATTAAAATTTGAATTACAGTTAATTTTTCATTGTAAGATGTATATAACTAATATTCAGTTAGAAATTACTTTCTTATTTATCAGTTGCTTATACTGTTGATATACGAATATTCTTTTAATCTTACAATGAAAAATTAATTGTAATTTAAATTGTAATTGTATTTATTTTAATTGTAATTTCCATTGTAAAATTATTTAAGAGCAATAGTTAGACTTTAACTAAAACGAAATTGGTTACGTTTTAATTAGTAACACCCTCGATATGTAAATATTTTTGCATCCTTATAGTAGAAAATATTCCCATTTAATAATATTTATTATCTAAATTAAAACGAACATTTTTACATTTTAATTATACTATTTTTGACTCTTACAATGAAAAATAGTCTCGTTTAAAACTGCTTCCTAGCTTTGAAAATCCTACCTTGTAAAACTTCTCATTACACTACGGTTATTTATAAAGAAATGGCGTTTTTTCTTTCTCTTAATATGTAAATAATTTTAATAAGTTTTTTTCAGTTCTTTCTTTTCTTTTTCTTTCTTTCTTTTTTTTTTCTTTTTTCAAAGGCATAAAATACAATTTCTTACTATCTGGCGAAAACAGGTGATCTTTATAGAACAATTTGTGTTAAACGTTTCCAAATCTCTCTTTAAAATGTCATCTTTTATTTATTAAAAGTTCAAGTTTTGTATTTTCTTAATTCCCGAAATTTTATCTATATAATTTCCAAACAAAATTATTTTTTTAACTCAGAAATTTCTAATTCTTATTAATATACAGGGTGTCCACGTATAACCTGACCGACCTTTATTTTCGCAACCGTTGGTCCTAGATGCATAGTTCCAATTACAAAAGTGGTCAAAACTAAAACAATTTAGTGAAGAATTACAGAATCTAAATTTTTATACAGCCCCCAGGTCCCTACACTTATATTTAGGGACGTTTTGTCTATTCAAAAGTATTGCAAACACAAAAAATTCTATACCTGTACGACCAATATTCACTGAGAAATTTGAGTTCAAAGTTATCATGCATAGTATGGTGACCGTATACAAATGGAGATGCGAATACATCCCCTATCAGAAAGACAAGGAGGTTTTAGCGTTAGATATGAACAGGACGAAAGGGTTGTTGTTCAAGTCAAAAAAACAGTATATTTTTCTAATCACTGGTATTGAAAATAAAAATGTATATTTTGTATAATACATAAAATCACAGTGCACAAACCCATACAAATTTAATGAAGTAATTTGAAATAATAACATAGTAAGTAGTGCTTTCTCGTAGATAAACTCAAATAGAAACGAAATAGAAATAAACAATGTATATATATATATATATATATATATATCGTCTTTCATACTTTCTCACTACATCTACTCGGCTTACTGATTCTACTTCGTAAATCTTGCTTTTTAAATAACCCCAAAGAAAGAAATCTAAGGGATTTAGATCCGGCGATCGAGGGGGCCATTCTACCAAGCCTCCATAACCTATAATGTTATCTCAAATCGCAAATTTCAAAGTTAAAATTGATCCCCCTCCCCTCCCAACCACATCGGATGCCTGAGCTGTTTAGCTGTAAGAAACCCAGTAAAAGGCAAAAAATTGAATAAATTATTAAATTAAATTAAATTGAACTGAATAAAAAAGTTTTACATCTATTTTATAGTATCAGATTTTTCGCTATTTTTTAACCTTGAAATTTACGATTTACAAAAAATCCTGACATGATGGTTAAAAGGGAAAGTAATTTTTTTATTCAGCGTTAAAAAATACATAAGACGTAATTATAAAAGTTAAAAAACACAACCATCGCAGGTTTATATTATCTAGTCTAAAACTCTTTCTTAAACTTGTTGACGGTAATCTATCCGATTTTTTTTTTTGCGTTATACTCTGATATAAGTATGTATAAGATGGTAAGCGTCGAAAATCATAATAATATTACATTGTCATCGGATTCAAGACAGTATGTAAAATTTAACTCCGATGGGACATTTGAAAGTAAGTTAACGTTCGTGTTAGCCCTATATATATATTTTTGGACCTTGAAACTTATACTCAATGTCGCCTTTTCGTACTTGTCTAATTTTTCCATTCAATCCTGTATTCATTTTCTTCAGTCGCTATCGTTTTCCATTTCTAGTATCGTTCAAATCTTTCTTTTCGTTTTTCAACTCGCCAATCTATGTTTATCTTCCAAACTGTTCGTTTCGATATCATTTCTCACATCGACCATCGTTTTCTCAGCCTTTTTCCGAATTCAGTTGCAACCGCCAGCTTCGATATCGTTTCAATCGTAATAGTATAGGGGAGCATGCGCCCAGACGCCGTGTAACAGTCTTCAAAGGCACTCTAGATTACTTTGCCGATGGGCAGTTTGAGAACTTCTCAACTTAGCACATCAGAAAGGGGGCGTTTTCGGAAAGCGGTATGTTGATATTGTTTAAAAGGGATGAAAAGGCAGTTTGATGGGCGAGAGTGATGCAGCTTTAGTAAAATGATATTGGTAGATGCCAGAAGAAACAATATCAGTGGCGGTGTAAAGTTTTTTATGAGTGCAATGATGGTGTTAAACGTTTTTAGTGTTTGTTCATTTCTGCTGTTGAAGTTGCGGTTTTTCTTTCTTCTGTTGGTGATGTACGTTCATTTCAAGGATTAATTAATAGTGTGTGTGGACTGTTCTTCAACTCTTTTTTTCCTTCAGATCAATGCCATGGTGACTAATAAAATAAAAGGCCTTTTTGAATTTGTGTCATCACGTTCAATTAATTATCATGTAAGTTAAAATGAACTTTTCTTCAAGTATATTTTGAAGGCTGCATTTAAGTTACTTCATGCCATATTATGTTTGCCACCTTGTTTTTGTTGCCATATGCCATTATTTTTTTATTTAATTAAATTGTCTGTCATGTTTTGATCTTTATTTTATTTTGTGATATATCAAATAAACGTTAGTTTAATTTAAACCTAAAAACTGTTTTATCAATGTGTATTATCTACATTCAACACTTTTAGTCACTACCTTGCCAATTTCAGCTATCAAACTTCCACGTACTCTGTTTTTTCAATTTAATTACATTTTTAGACCGGTCCCTGTATCCGGACCGCTATCACGGTTATGGGCCCGGCTTATTTAAGCCATATTAACCCTTTAAGGGCCGTAACCTTTGGCAAGGGTTAGCTGACAAGTGTTAGTAGATGGCAGCAATTAGACCCACTAGTGAATTTTAGTGGGGGGGGGCGCATTTATATAAAAAATTTCATAAATTTCAGTATGACAGTTAAAATTAAGATATTTATTTTTATGAAATTTTGTTGAAAAATTAAAAAAAAAATTTTTTGTACCTTTTTTTGTACATTTAAAAAAAAAAAGAAAAAAAAATTCTTCCTTGGCAATGGCTAACATACAGGTGAGCATAAACAAGCTAAATTTCCATAATTATGGAAACTGGTCAGCCGACATCAAGTTCCTTCTATTGGACAAAAATGCCTGGGGCATTGTTAACGGAACAGAGGCTGTGCCTGATACAAGTGATGCAGCAGCATACAAGGACTATCAATCCAGAGTTCGTTCAGCACTGTCCATAATCTATCTGAATGTCGAGCCTGATTTCCGTCGAATAATTGAGAACATTGACGATGCTAAAGATGCATGGGCAAAGCTCCGATCCCATTTCCAACCTGATAATAGAGCCCGCCACATGCAGTTATTTTCAGAGTTGTTGGCATGAAAAATAGCACCAGAGGAGTCGATAGATATGTACGCTGCTCGCCTCAACCGAATCGCTGACCAACTGAAAGCAATGAATGAGCCAATTAAGGAAATCTATCTGTCGTTCCAACTTCTTAGATGGCTCCCTCAAAAATATGACAGTCTAGTCCAGAACATACTTCGTTGGCCAGATTCAAAGTTTGTGTTTTCTGACATCTTGACTGAACTAGTCGCCGAGGAGTCTCGTCTTAAGCTTAGGTCAGAGGACAAAAATCAACTTGCCGTCCAGTCCCACTTTTCCAGAAGTCGCCCACCAAATAAAACGAGTTACCGACGAAAATTTAAAGGCAGATGCCACAAGTGCGGAAAAATTGGACACAGCAAAAATCAGTGCAAGGCCCCTTCTCCAGTCATGTCTGGTCCCGAGTCCCCAGCTGGCACCAGTTCCAGAGAGTCTTCTACAACCAGAGGTAGCCCTGTCCATCATCAGAACAGAAATGGAGCTCCTAGATCCAGACCGAGTCGAAAACATCAAAGTGTCTCCCATAGTCAGGTAAACTTCCTCATTCAATCTAATCTTAGAAAAGTTAAGGGGGAAGACGATGCCTGGGTGTTTGACACTGGTGCCTCGCACCACTTTTGCAAAGACCGAGGACTTTATGTGTCTTTTCAGCCTCTTCATAACCACGAACTTGCCGTTGCTGTCGATGGAGCAACTTTCCCGATTGAAGGGACTGGTACTGTTAATCTTAATTTAAATGGATCAACTTTGTGTCTAGGGGATGTAATGTATTGTCCTAACTTAAGACGTAATCTTATTTCTGGCTCTCGCCTTGATGATAGAGGCGCAACATTCAAAGGAGGGAAAGGGAGAGTTAAGGCCTACACAACTGATCAAACACTATTTAGGGCTATCCTTAAAAATGGGATTTATTACATCCACCCTGATGCTAATTCTAAAAGTAAAAGTAAACCTAGCAACAACGTAAAATTTAAACAGGTCCGTTTTGAGGCCTCGACAGTACAAAAAGATGATTTCAGATTATGGCATCGTAGGCTAGGTCACCTCAGTCCCACACTAATAGAACATACACAGAGGTGTAATGGCGTAAAAGGCTTACCACACATTAAAGACCGAGACTTTCATTGCGAAACATGCAAATTGAATAAACATAGACGCACATCTTTTAAACCACTAAATCAAATCCGGTCCAAGAAGCCACTTGAACTTTTACACACAGATTTGTGGGGACCTACTACAGTAACTGGGAGAGGTGGAGAGAAATACTTTTTAACAATAACGGATGATTTTTCCCGTAAGGCATCAGTTTATCCATTATGTAGTAAATCACAAGTCTTTAAAGTTTTCACAAACCATGTCAAAAGGGCCGAACGTTTTCTAAACACGAAATTTAAACATGTACGTAGTGACAATGGGCGGGAGTTTTCAAATGAAGCTTTTAAAAGATATTTTGAGGAAAATGGTATAAAACACGAGTGCACGAACACATATACTCCAGAACAAAATGGCGTCTCGGAACGGCTCAATCAAACCATTGTAGACGGGGCACGTTCTATACTGCATGAAAGTAAACTAAGTTTGAAGTTTTGGCCAGAAGCCATTTTGTATTTTACTTACACTCTGAACCGTGTTTGCCACAAGTCACATAAGAAAACTCCATTTGAATATTATTGTGGAAATAAACCGTCCATAAGACACTTGCGTCCTTTTGGCACAGTTGCATATGTGGGAGTACCCAGACAACTCCGAAGTACAAAATTTGAGCCTAAGGCTAGAAAGGGGATTTTAGTAGGATATGCAATGTCTACAAAAGGGTATAGAATTTGGTTGCCAGACACAAATAAGATCATCGAAACAATTAACGTAAGATTCAGTGAAGAAGCAACCGTACCCAAAGACACCTACGTTGGAACTGAACAAGGCCCTATTTATTCTTTAGGCACAGACCCTTTTGCTAGTTTAGAGCAGCACAACGGAAGCGATCTGGGACCCACTTACACACTATCATCTGAACCTCCCGAAATTGACCCACTAAAAGAAATTCAACCTGACAAATTTCATAAGTCTGTAATTCCAATAACACAAGCAAGCACCTCAGGTTTTTCTGCTTCCGCCGCCGGACACCCATCTACGGATGAGAGTGAGGAGGAGGGCGAGGAGCTCTCAAGAACTTTGAGGGAAGTTACCTGGTTTAGAAAACCTGTAACAAGGCCTGATGGAAGGCGTACAGACATTTATTATGAATTTGGACACAGAGGTTAAGGTCAATTAGAGAGGTCCGTGACTACTGTCTAAAACATGGAATTAAATTTAATCCAACTATCTTTTGTTTTAGAGGAGCAGACAAACATGAAGGTATTGTACATGGGCACTCACGGTGCTCAAGCGCTAGTTCTAGTCCAGGCAGTACACCACCACATTTCTCCATTTTAGAATCCAACAACTCCGATGCATGACTAGACCAGGTAGTACCCAATACATACAAACAGGCTTTAAAATCACCTCAATGGGAGCTCTGGAAACAAGCAATGGGAGAGGAGTTAGCAGTAATTAACAAAAGAAAGATATGGGTCTTAACTAACCTTCCACCCAATAAAGAACCTCTCGGATGTAGGTGGGTTTTCACCATTAAGCGTAATGATAAAGGGCACATAGCACGATACAAAGCAAGGCTAGTAGCACAGGGCTACAAACAGATTAAGGGCGAGACTTACGATGAAACATTTTCACCAGTAGTCAATTTTAGTTTAATTCGCTTTTTCTTTGCAGCTTTAGTGTCCTGTCACAGGTGGACTCACTTACAATGTGACGTGAAGGGAGCGTACTTATACGCCCCATTAACCGATGAGGTTTATATGAAACAGCCCCCTGGTTTTGAAATAAAAGCAAAAGAACACCTGGTTTGTAAGCTTCAAAGAGCATTATATGGGTTACATCAGAGCGGGAGAGTGTGGTTCTACGAATTGCATAAAGTTTTAATTTCTCTTGGTTTTAAAAAGTTAGATTGGTGCAATTGTGTTTATACATTTTCTGATTACATTGTTTTATTATTATATGTTGACGATTTTGTCATTTTAAGCAGACATCAAAAATACATTGACAAGGTTTTAACTCTTTTAACTAAGCATTTCGATATAAAAATCTTGGGCAAAACCCGTAAGTTGCTTGGGGTGGAGTTTGAGGAAGATGAGGAAGGTGTAGTCTCTATACATCAAATGCAATACATTAAAGAAATTTGCACACGTTTTGAGGAGTATAACTTTCCCATTTCTTCACTCCCGATTAGTAAAGGGGTCGTCTATTCGAAATTACAGTGCCCTCAAACAGATGCAGAAATTAAAGAAATGCTTAACTACCCATATAGAAGTGTGTTAGGGTGCCTATCCTTTTTAACAAGCAGAACACGCCCTGACATTGCTTATGCAGTAAACATATTCAGCCAGTTCCAAAGCAATCCGGGGATAGCTCACTGGGTCGGCCTCTTAAAACTTCTGGGTTACGTTAACTATACAAAGCACTATAAATTAAATTTACCTTGTCATAAAATTAACCTGATCACATATATAGATGCGGATTTTGCAGCCAATCGTGATGACAGGACATCTATGGGTGGTCAATTACTTATGCTAGACAAAGCTCCGATAACATGAAGGGCTTTTAAACAAAAATCAATATGCTTGTCTACTATGGAATCTGAGTTCGTGGCCTTAACAGAAGCAACTAAAGAGCTTCTTTGGTTCAGCCGTATTATCACAGAATGTTATAATAAACACATATTTTCAGGTCCACAAACTAAACCAATTTTATTAGTAGATAATATGGCAGCAATAGATTTCATTAAATCCCCCATAGAAAACTATAGGACAAAACATATAGATGTTAAACTTTTCTTTGTACGCGATTTATTAAACCAAGAGATATTTTTAGTAAAACATGTTAATAGTAAATCCAATCTCTCTGACATTTTTACAAAACCACTTACAAAAGCTGCTCTACTAAAGTTCATTGAGGCTATATTTATTTTTGGGTCTTAAATTAAAATGTACATTTAAAACTTGAAAAAAAAAACCTCTCCTCTCCTTTTGGATTGTTGAAAAAAAAATTTCTTTTCTTCAAGCGTTAAAAGCTTGTTTAAAATTTTTCTAGTTAAACATTCAAAGTTTAACTTTATCTCTTTTGAATTTCTGAATAATGAAACTTGCATGTTTCATGTGTCTTTTATATATTAATGTTCGAACCTTGTGATTATACATATAAAACTTTTCTGTAATAGCATCGTGTTTATACCTTGTTTTAATTTTTTATTTCAGAAGGATCCTTCAAATTCAAATTATGCTATATTTTAATATATATTGGAAATCGAGTTGTAACAAGTATTTTTCAATCCTATTATGCAAATGTTTATCAAATAGCTTTATCAGTATTGCATATTTTTTTTTTGTGTGTGTGCACACATATATTTTTTTTAAGTGAGCTCACTGAAATTTAAATATTTGAAATACATATATATATTTCTATTCCTTGTCTAAGAAAAATGTGTGTTGGTAAGTGTAGCCATATGTTATGGTGAGGTATAAGTTTTGATACAAGCAATAACTTTCTTTGCGTGTTTGAAAGAAAATTTTCTTTTTTTTTTAAAAAAAAAGAAAAAAGGGGTTCAGCTGTCTTTGTTCGAGTGTGTTCCCTCAAAGTAATGAGGATCTCTGTTATATTTCTTTTATATAAGTATTTATATGCATATACTTATATATTTACTTGTTATAATTGTGTAATTATTGTTGAATTGTGTTTATAAATGTTGTTGAATGTGAATATATTAACAAAGTTTTTACTGATTAACTATGGATGTTTCTTATTGTTATGATATCAGATAATTTCAGTATAAGTGTCAAGGGGGGGGGGCAAATGTTAGCCCTATATATATATTTTTGGACCTTGAAACTTATACTCAATGTCGCCTTTTCGTACTTGTCTAATTTTTCCATTCAATCCTGTATTCATTTTCTTCAGTCGCTATCGTTTTCCATTTCTAGTATCGTTCAAATCTTTCTTTTCGTTTTTCAACTCGCCAATCTATGTTTATCTTCCAAACTGTTCGTTTCGATATCATTTCTCACATCGACCATCGTTTTCTCAGCCTTTTTCCGAATTCAGTTGCAACCGCCAGCTTCGATATCGTTTCAATCGTAATAGTATAGGGGAGCATGCGCCCAGACGCCGTGTAACAGTCTTCAAAGGCACTCTAGATTACTTTGCCGATGGGCAGTTTGAGAACTTCTCAACTTAGCACATCAGAAAGGGGGCGTTTTCGGAAAGCGGTATGTTGATATTGTTTAAAAGGGATGAAAAGGCAGTTTGATGGGCGAGAGTGAGGCAGCTTTAGTAAAATGATATTGGTAGATGCCAGAAGAAACAATATCAGTGGCGGTGTAAAGTTTTTTATGAGTGCAATGATGGTGTTAAACGTTTTTAGTGTTTGTTCATTTCTGCTGTTGAAGTTGCGGTTTTTCTTTCTTCTGTTGGTGATGTACGTTCATTTCAAGGATTAATTAATAGTGTGTGTGGACTGTTCTTCAACTCTTTTTTTCCTTCACATCAATGCCATGGTGACTAATAAAATAAAAGGCCTGTTTTAATTTGTGTCATCACGTTCAATTAATTATCATGTAAGTTAAAATGAACTTTTCTTCAAGTATATTTTGAAGGCTGCATTTAAGTTACTTCATGCCATATTATTTTTGCCACCTTGTTTTTGTTGCCATATGCCATTATTTTTTTATTTAATTAAATTGTCTGTCATGTTTTGATCTTTATTTTATTTTGTGATATATCAAATAAGCGTTAGTTTAATTTAAACCTAAAAACTGTTTTATCAATGTGTATTATCTACATTCAACACTTTTAGTCACTACCGTGCCAATTTCAGCTATCAAACTTCCACGTACTCTGTTTTTTCAATTTAATTACATTTTTAGACCGGTCCCTGTATCCGGACCGCTATCAGTTTGAGTACAAATTTTAAGCTGGAAAGACGATCGTTGCAAGTTAAATAAAACCTTATGAATACAACATAATTTTTGTTAAAATAAATCATTGTCTCAAATCCTTAGAAAATAAAACATATGTTAAAATACAATTATTTTAACTAATCTGAAACTTAAATAATAAAATTTAACTCAATCGTAATAGTTGTACGATTTCTTTCAAAGCGCAGATACCTTGAAATAAGTTTAAGTACTTTATATACGACCCCTGAAAGCATGGCCGAAATCATCTGTTTTGAGATGCAGAAATGTGGTATAAGTCATGCATTTCAAAGTTTCATAACTTGGTCAATTTTAATGTTAGATGAACGGGACTTTTTTTGTCTTACTTGTTAGTGTCACAATAATTTTTTACTAAATATCACTTATAAGACCGGGGGACCATATAAAAATTTAAATTTCGTAATTTTTTAATAAATGTTTTTCTTGACCCAAATCGCTTTAAAAATAATTCTTTACCTTATTTAAACCGTTTTTGTACTTGAAACTTGGAAGTATGCACCTAGGACCAACGGTTGCGAAAATAGAGGTCGGTCAGGTTATACGTGGAAACACTGTATATATATATATATATATATATATATATATATATATATATATATATATATATATATATATAGATCAAATAGTTTGATGTTGTAATAGTGTAAATTTCAGATTATGTATTTCAAATTTATTTATCTAAATCAGCAAAACATCCGATATTCTATATTTTCAAATTATTTATCTAAATCTACAAAACAACAAGTTTTTTTAGCCACTTATTTTAAATATATTAGTTTAATTTATTACGCTTCATTTATCAAAGCATATTTTTCAGTATGAATGGCATATATAATTAAAAATCTTCCTTATGAAAAAAAAAAAGAAAAAAAAAAAAGAAACCTTTTAAAAATATTTGTTTTCTTTTACGCTACTTATCGTGCTATCTGTAAATTTTTAAGAGATTAAGGTTTACGGATTTGTGACAAAGCAATTTATTCTCGCCAGAACTATTTCTTTAGGATGTATTTTTTTCTTTTTTTACATTTTTTCGACTGTCCGTTTAAAAATGTTTTGTCCTTGAAACGTGAAAAAAGAATTTTGAGGGGTTGTGCGTGTGCGATAATATCTTGAAGAGTGTGGGTGGACTTTAGTCATGTGACACAAATCATTAAAATTTACTGCAAAGAAAATTGTCATATATTCATCGCCCTATGATCTCCGTCCAAAATTACTTGTACAAGACATATCAACTACTAGTTGAATCCCTCGGCTAATGCGATTTCCTGCCAATACAATTCTTGAACTTATTTAAAAAGAAGCAGTCTAATTAATATCATACTAACGTCACCCGCGACTACTAATCTTATGTCGACAGTTCGGATAGTCAGCCGAAATTAATCATATATCTTTTGCTGTTAGGGCAAAATTAATGTAACATAATTTTAGATTCTTTTAATCTCGTAAAACGATTTTTTATCTGAACTTTAAAGTGCTTTCGTTCTATTAAGGGAAGCAAAACAAATGACCGTAAGACATGTATCTACACGATGCTTACAAACATGATTTATAAACTGAGATAAGCGTACTTGATGACAAAAATTTACAACAGATAAGTTGTAAAAAAAACTGTAGCATCTAAGAAGAGATGTAGATTACGATGAAAAACTTTTGATAAGCTTTAGATGTACACAAGGGAAATTAAAAGTGGAATTTCATGATGTTTTCTACATGAAACTTACGTTGAAAGTGCAACTTATTACAAAAAATTAAAAGAGTGGTTTCAAAATCCCGAGTTTGAAAGTACAAGAGGTCCTGTATCCCAATGAAAAAAGTTGATTGCAATCAAGGTTTTCTTCCTTTTACTGGAGTTTCAAAATGTTTTTTTTTTTTCAGAATTAATCTAGCATGTGTTTTAAAACTATAATAAGTACATATATTTTAGTTTATTCTTTGTAATTTTTCTCCTGTTGTAAAGCATGATCCAATAGTATTGATAAAATACATGCGTAAAACGAATGCGTAATTTTTTTTCTGACATTTTATTTATCTTTTTTGCTATGATGGAGCACTTTGTGTTATTAAATAAAAAAAGAAAGTGACTTTCTGTGCATTTTTCTTTTCCAAGATTATAATATAAGGCTACCACAGAAAATGAGATGGCCATGAGATGAAAAAAAAAGGTTAAAACACTGATCTTTATTGAATCTAAAGTACTATAAACTCTGAAGAAAAACAAACAAGCAACAACAACACTACAACAAAACTTATTAAAAACAAATAGAGACGATTTCAACTATTTAAGTGGTTCGGATTGTAATCACTTCAATCTGAAATTCGAACTCAGAATTTTGAACTCTGCCTTTATGGATTAATTTCACTATTATGCAAGAGGAAAAAATTTACTGTTATATTGACACGAGATATTCAATATCAATTTCTTATTTACTTTACGAATTATTTACAAAAATAATCGTCGTTAGTGAAAATATATTTGAAGAAACTTGTGCAATTTCTTATAGCTTTGAGATATTTTGGTACCTTTTTAAATTTATTTTTTTTTCAAAAAAAAAAAAAAAAAAAAAAAAAAAACTCGTCAACGAACAATTTTGCATCAAAGTTAAGGAAAAGAAAAGTAAAGTAAAAAGAAACACACGCACTTTTAATGCATTATTATTATTTTGTTAATTTTGAACTATCCACATTCTATGTTTTACTGTAAATATTTTAAGCTTAACATATTTTCATAATAATTTTTAATTTCCAAATTTAATTGCTTTTTAATGTGTAATTTCTTATTGAGCCAATCATCTGGTTAAATGCTAAAAAACAAGCAAGAAAAAAAAAGCAATCAAAATTAATTAAAAACAATCTAAATTTATATCTTGCAGTAATTAATATTTTCTTTCATCTAGATATCTAAAATTAATGCTAGAAAAAAATTTATAATTATATATTTAAAATACATGCAGAATCGATATAGCATACACATTTAAAATACATATATTATCAATTTTATATCGCTTTTTATTAAAAATGCCTTAAATGAGTTTCGAACTCTGGGTCCACAACGTAGGTGAACCCTATTCCATAAAGACATGAGAGTATTTTAATCATTACGCTATTAGGCTAGACAGAATTCCCGATTCAAATACTATGCATATTTTTCAAACAATTAGAGAAATATAAATTGCAATTTTTGATGAAGCTTATTAAAAAACTATCTTAAATACAAAAAGAATTTTCAAAAGGTAAAATAAAACAGTTACTTTAACAATGCATTGAAAGTTTTAATTTATTTATAAAAATAAACCAAATGGATTATCACAGCATATAAAACACAATATTTTATTTTAAATTTTATTTTAAAAATTAACAATTTAATTCTTAAAAACTTATTTTTTATTTTTTTCCTTATATTATATGTAATGGGGTATCTGAACTTCACATTTTTTGACTATGTGCTCTCTAAGACCGAATGTTCAGATAGGCGTGCTCATAAAGTTTATACCAAGAAGTGTAGGTCGGCAGACATTTCTTAAAAATTCGTGTATCTAATGTTTGTAAAATCTGTTAAAAAATGTTTTATCCAATTAGTTCAAATATTTCTACTACATTTCTAACTCTATTCTTCCCAGAACAATATATATATATATATTCTTTTTTTTTTTTTTTTTTTTTTTTTTTTTTTCGTCAGAGAGCATTAACTTTATTAGAAAATAATTTTACCACATTTTCTTATTTATTGAAACTAGGAGATCCGACTCGGGTTTCCAGGTTACACAGAACATAGGTGAAAATCTTTTTTTTTCTTTTTTTCTTTTTTTTTTTTTTTAATTGAAAACTCGAACAGATTTTTTTTTTACATTTAATATATATCTTTTAAATTGTCCGCTAATAACATCAAAAAGCATTTTTTAAATGTAAAATATAAATAACATATTCAAATAAATATCGAAAAGCTCTGAACGTTTACACCATATAAAACTTTAATATATGAAATAATTGTAAAATAAATACACTGCTAAATTTATGTAACATTTTAACAGATATAAAAATTCATTAAAAACATAACTACACGTTTCAATCTTCTTCTGAGGTCACCTTCAGGATAATAGTCAATCATAAGGTCAAAAAGATAATAATTTTACAATTATTTCATATATTAAAACTTTACAATTTTACAATTGAATCGGTCATTTCAAAAACTATATAAGTCAAGTTTTTTCTAACTATACTTTTTTTTTTTTTTTTTTATTGTCGCAAATGCTTCCTTAAAGGTAAAGCCATGATCTGGGTGATAACCACATAAGTCATCAGTGTATTCCTTCCTCTTCAAGCAATACCCTCTAATTTTCGTTCATTACTTAATCGACATAAAGTCAGGCAACATAAGTGGGTTTTGCATGCAATACCAGATTACATGCGGATACCATATTACATTACCGTATTACCATATGAATGCAATACCATATTAAAACATAAAAATGTACCTGTATAAGTGCTATCTTCATTAATTTTAATTAAAAATAGGTTTAATATGACTGTTTTGTTCAAATTAAATACCACTAACCTTGTTTCTTGCTAAAACAACATAGGTCAGGAACAGTTTTTCTGTTATTCTTCTTTTTATTATTCATAAATTTTAAAAGTGATTCGATATTTACAAACTTTTAAGTCCCAACTCTATAATCAGCCCCAAAAGAACCCATAAAAATTCGTTTATTTGTGAATAATACAGTTTTTTTTTCTGAAAAGTTCTGATTCTGTGACTTATGTGGTTTTTGAAATGACCAATTTCGATTATTTCATATATTATTCAAATAAAGTTTTGAAATTTATTAAAAGCGATACTTTCGTATTAGCCGCATGCCAGCAGTTAGTAGACGAAGAATTCGCCAAAGACTTCGCTACTTACAGTAGCCATTTTTATTCTGATTGTTTCAGTGGTTTAAGCTTGCATAGTTCGATTGCATGCCTGTTATATTTGTGTTTTATTCATATTATTTTATTTTATTTAGTGGTAAAGTTATAATTTTGTTATGGAATATTACCCGGAAACAAATGCTGAAGTACCTATATTGCTTTAAGTGGCGGCACGTTATAATATTTCGCTATCGGGCTGCACGCGATTTTTTTTTTGTCATGCTTGAAAATTATTTTAAAAAAACCCATAAAATAAGCAAAATGTTTTTCATTTTTTTTTTTTTTTTATTCGAACGTTTTTCAAGCATTTTTTTTTTTTTTTTTTTTTTTTTTTTAACGAACATTTTTTTCTCTATTCGAAGGTGTAAACATTAAAATTATGTGCTATGTTTAGAATTTTGATAAAAAAAAATGCTGTAAAAGCGAAATTTATACGTCAGGTGTTGCCATCGTGAATATGACGTCAGTGTTACCAAAGACATGTTTTTGCTTTATAATATAGAAACTTAAATAAATCTATACGAAATTCTGCTCTGTTACACTAAATCTCCCCACAGTATAACCCTATCTATGATGTTTAAAATATATATATACATATATAGTATTATTACTTCGTAAAATTTTTAAAGAATGTGACAGAATATTTTCACGGGACATTGAAATCATTTTACGCAGTGTTGTAGTCGTACAAAAACAAGAGGGTAGACGTAGTTTAAAAAAAAAATCCAGAAGGGGTACGACGTATTCAACCGTATACTCTCCAAAAAGGCCCTGCTTTCACGGTACACTAGTTGAAAATCCCTGCTTTAAATGTTTACAAACCAATCAACAAATAATGGTGATATAGAAATTTACAAAAGAAATGTAATTTAATAATACTAAAAATGAATAATGGATAATACAATAGAAACTAATCTAGATTCATTAACATGGCACGCATATGAATTCATGTCATCTTACGCTAATTCATTCGCATCATTTGTTTATGTATGCGTATAATTCCGGATTTTCTTTTCTTTTCTTTTTTTTTTTTAAATTAAGAAATTACGAGTGTATACCAGAAATTCTGAATAATAATTTTTGGTTTATTTAATGACAGACGTTTCGTGATTACATAAAGTAAAAAAGGTCTTCTTTCGGTATTTCCGGTATAGATTTGGAATTTCTGAATAAAAAACAAATTCCTGAAATGCACGCTTACATAAGCTAATGAAGGAAATGGGTGAAATTATGGCTATTTACATTAATTTATATTTTAAGTACACTGTTAATCATATGCCAAGGGTCGATCCAGGCAAAATTTGGGGCTTAATTAGATACCCCTTCACAAAAATCTATTTAATAAAATAGCTCCCCTTCACAAAAATAAATTTAATAAAATGAGACCCTTCACAAAAATCAATTTGATAAATGGCCCCTTTCATAAAATTCTTTATAATAAAACAGACCCCTTCAAAAAATACTTTTTAATAAAATAGGCCCTTTCACAAAATTATATTCCCTAAAAACTTACTATTAATTAATTATTTATTATTTTGTGACATTTTAAAATGTGTAATTTGTAAACAAACAAGTTCACCACACAGGAAAAATTCAGCAAAAGGATTTAAAAAATTTTTTGTTAATAAACGCTTGGTTTGAAGTTGAGTAACTAATTGGATTTCAACTTTCATTACAAAAGGTTATTTTTCACAAAAATATAATAAAATTTTACAGAAATAACTTTTACTTTTTACAAAATGGGCCCCAAGAAAAAACAAAAACCTGCATCGATCAATGCATGACAACTATAAAGAAAAAAAATATCTAATTACGATTTTAAAATATTTTTTTTTTTTAAACTTTATAACATCTCAAGTAGAAAAGAGGGTTAACCGTAAAGCTTCGCTATACGTAATTGTATTGTATATTATAATTATATACCATATTTATTCGAGTAATTTTCGCACTCGAATATTTTTCACAATTCTGAGTTTTGAAAGAGTTGTTTATGAAACAAAGCAAAAATAAATTTGTGTGATTTTCATGCCATGAATATATGGTAATGTTGAATGATGAAATGAAGTTTCTGATTATTGAAACCGTAAGTGTGGTTGGTTAGATTTCATTTTAAAATCTACCTTGCAGTCAACTTTAAGATTGTTTTTCCGGATAAAAAACAATGAGTTTCTCGAAATATTTTAACACGTTTTATTTTTTTTCTCTGTATATGCAACCAAGAATACATAAGAAGATGTTGTAACCGGCTACATTACATCACCGAGTGATTTTGGCTGGCAGTTAATTTGCGTAATTTAGGTTTGATTGTTCTTGTTTAATTATTCGTCTTCCAGAAATTAAAATAATAGTTTTACAGTAGATAATTAAATTTAAAGTAGTTTCAGCTATCAGTTCCACTTAATGCTGAAATACAAAATAATTCTAGCACTTTCTTATCGTATTATTTTAATGCTAGAGCAGAGATGCTAAGTTCCCACTAATCTTCCATAATATGTGGTTTTATCTGACCCAGTTTAACAACGGTTCGAACCAGAAAAATTATTGGATGAATCATTATTTATCTAATTTCAGGTTTCTATGTGGAAATAATTTAATTTCTAAAAACAATTTCTGGTGCGAAACTTATTAAGCCCTTGTCAAATTAACCCACATGTTACGGAAGATTAATGAGAGCTTGGCACCTCTGCTAGAGAATAACAATAAAAATAAATATCATTAAATATTCTTAAAGGACATCCTTGCGGACATTTACAGCTCTAAATCTTTGCTATGTTAGAAATAAGAAGAGAAATGTATGAAGTAAATATATTTTTTATAGACTAAGATGTGAAATTGCTAAATTTTTATAGTTAAAATATACTTAAACTCGTATATAACGGCTTCATCAGCATAAAAATTACATAAATTTTATTAAAATAGTTTTAATATTATATATATTTTATATATTTTATAATATTCCAGGAAAAAAAAATCATTATTCAATATTCTTCTCAAATCTCATGTCATTTTCGTTCTTCTAGTTTTGTAATGTAAATAATGGGTAAAAAACGCCCACCAGTATATTATTAACATTAAACACACCGGAAATTTTATTCACGTTTTATAAAAATATTTCACACCAGAATTTTTATTTCAAACTATTTAACTTGATTATTTAGCTTATTTCTATGTGATTTATTTTTTATTTATTTTATGAAGAAATTTCTGGTTTGAACCGAAATATTTTCATTTGTTTCCGGTCAAATGACCTATACGTTTAGTGTTAAACAAATATGAAGAAATACACATTCTCTTCTAAGGAAAAATGAATTTACGTCTAACTGTATCTTTATAAATGTATTTAATTTTTCGATTAATTATAATTATCGTCCAATGACTAAATAAATAGCAATAAAATAATATTCAGAACACTCACGTACTTTTCCCAATTCTATGTGAAAAATGAAGGGGAAAAGGAGAAAGGCAGAATAATTACTGTGTTAAGCAAATACAAAATACATAATTTATCAAATTCATATGAAAAAATTGGGGTGTATACAAATGCTCCAATGTACACATAAATAAAATTGCAAAATATGTCCACTATAACGTACACACACAAGTAAATGAATATATATTCTTTAAAAAAAAATCACATTTTTTGGCACTTTTAGTTTTGTTCTGCCAAATATAGAAAAAAAAAAGACGAGAAAATGTTACAAATTAAACACAAAATCAATAAATAAATTTATGTCTAACCGCGTCTATATGACTCGTATGCCTCCGTATAAGTAAATAAATAAATAAATAAATAAATAAATATTCTTTAAAACATCACATTTTTTTTCGCACTTTTAGTTTTGCTTTGCTGATTGTAGGGGAGGGGGGGGGTGGAAGGTTAAGAAAATGTTACAAATTAATCACAAAATCAATAAATAAATGTATATTTAACCGCGCCTATATGACTCGTATACCTCCGTATAAGTAGTTCCTCGGTAAAGGAGATAAAATCGTACACATATAAATCCAACATAACATACACATAACAATACCAATAAATATTCTATATAAACAAATCACACGTTTTTCGTACCTATAGTTTTGTTATGTAAAGCGTGTGGAAAAAATGCACGGAAACGGACGCGAATAAATAAGCTGTAAAACAAACACAAAATCACACATATATCTTCTCTCTATAATCGGGAAAAATAAACGAATTCATATCCAACCGTGCCTACATGCGGCGTATGCAAATGTCGCAGTGTAAACAGAGATACAAACTTACACGTAAGTCCGAATAGCGTAGCAGTAAATCCGAACAGGAAATCCCCAAGGCACGCACACTGAGAGGAAAAGAAGGAATATGAGCTCAGTGAGAAAGGAGAGAGTCAGTATGGAAGTGAGAAGGATGCTAAAAGTGGCAACAGGTTTGCCTACTTGAATGTGTCTCTAGTTCAAGCCAAGACACTACTCTGACGCTCACGTGACACGATGTGTGAATTACTCATCGCGACTTGAAAGAATGCCTAGTGACATTAGTACACAAAACTGTGATGGGTATATCGAGTGTATGTAGACAGTGTTTCATGCACTTCGTTTTTAACTATTGAACATTTCACTGAGAAAATAAACTACTAGTTTCGGCAGGAGCAGTTTTAAAGCTGTCTTCATTAGAGGAACGAGGAACAGCATGTATGCGATCACTATAAAGGTGGAAGTTAGGGCTATAAGTACTCCCTTGCTCTCTCTTTTCCTTGTTCTCTCTTTTCCTTGCTCTCTCTTCTCCTTTGCTCGGTCTCTCTCTTTTACACACAAACACTTTTTCCTTAAGAGAATGCTTTAACCTCGGAGGTTGGGGAGAATCTTCACCGATCGCGAAATCCCTTGTTAACGTATGAGTAAACTTAAACACGGTAAATGGTATCATTCATTACTTAATTATCAAAATTCGGTTTTCAGCATCAGAAAGTACTGTGTTTTTAAAAAATGTCTTCTTAAATTTTAACTTTTTTTAAGAAAACGATAAATTTTAAAAACTTTAAAAGTTTATTATAAAAAAATAACCTCTTAAAATTTAAGAAAATAATTTCTGAAAATGTTTATGTCGATGTAGGGCGTTAATTTTGATGATGAAAACAAAATTTTTGTAATACCATGTTTAATTTTCTTCATACAGTCAAAAGTCTGAGTACACCCCTGAAAAAAAGCTTGGTTATCGTACATTTTCCTACTTTTGTGTATGAATGGAGTCTGATAAAAATTACAAAATATCTTGTTTCCGTACTGATTCAACCTATGAAAGCAGTAGAAATGTGAAAAAAAAATAGATTTATGCTTGGAGACATAATTTCAGCATTGTATTTCGCCCGCTTTCCCTGGAGAACTTTGCCATATATCGGGAATTCCATTTAATGTTTTGCATTAGTTGTTCGTTTACTATCAGCAACAGTCGTTTAAACCTGTAGTAACGTGTCTTGTAGTAAGGGTCGTCATTTCGATGAAAGGAGACTACCTAAAATTACCCCATTAAACTTGCCCTAAAGTCTGTGAAAACAGTTGTTTGTATTAGAAACAAAACCAATAAAACAGATTTTATTTCGTTATTGCACAGTGCAATTGAAAATTTCTTAAAATATAGGGTGATTGCAAATGAATATCCCAATTTTGAAGGGCTATATCTTCTGAGCAATAAAAGGTAGTGTTCCATATCACACATCGAAGTGAGTGAGAAGTTATGAAGTTTCATAAATGTAAAGGTTCGTTTTTTTGGCTAGAGATGGCGCAACGAGTGGCGGGTTGAAAGCAAAACGGCATGTTACGTTGCGAGTTCATTCAGTCAGTTGCCGCCGAGATGACAACAGCACAACAAAAAAGCGTTCTGTGTAATCGACACTGCTGAACTGAAAACGAGATAACTGCAGCTATTGCAACTGTAACACCCGGCATGCTCAAAACCGTGTGAGTGTCGAATTCTCCTACAGAATGGATGTCGTTCGTGTTTCTGCTGGTGGTCACATTGAACATTTATAAATTTTTGCTATTAGTAATTTCACAATCTTCTTTTTTATCTTCTTTTTCCCAAATGCGTGTATATTCTATACTTTTGTTAATAAAGCCCTTCAAAGTTGGGATATTCATTTGCAATCACCCTGTATACTGGAGTGCTGAGACTTTTCACAAGTACTGTATTTTAATTCGTAATCAGTGAAGGAAAAACTTATTTGGTAGAGAATATTCTTAATATACAGTAAAGTTGCAAAGACTGGAAATATACCAGTTTAAACCGGGGACTAAATAGAGGTTTTTGGGGATAGTGGAAATAAACTATGTATTTTGACTAAAGTAATCCCCAGCCATGATAACTACTGTTGCATCACTGAAATTGTCGGTTGAAAAGAAATATATTGAATAGATTACAATATAAAAATCTTCTTAAAAAAGAGAAAAAAAAAATCCTCCTGGCAAAAGATAAGATTTTTATCGATATCTAATAATCATGGCCTCGTATCACAGTCTCGCTTTTAAAAAGCGAGAATGGAGAGACTTGAGAGTTTTGAAATTAAAAACTCATTATTTTGAAAATTATAAAAGAATTTTCATAAGTTATTTGCACAAATGTAAAGTTTATTTTTTAATAGTAATAATAATCTTTTATTCAACATTGTCAAATTTAACATTTGAAAAAGTTACACTGAACAAATATTATAGATTTCAGTTGATTTCAACCCTATCAATTTAATTTATGGTACCAGAATCTCCAAAATTTAGTATAATCTAATAAAATCATCTAACTCAAGATAACATTATGCTTATAGTTGATGAATAAAATAATATTAAGCCAGTAACAACAAATTCTACGTAATTTATTAGAACTTAATTAATTTACAGCTAAATACAAATTTAAGGAATATGCACAGAAAATAATTAAGAAGAAAGTCAATGCAAAAAAAAACTGAAGTCAATTTATGCGAAAATTTAATCTTTCTTTGGCCCATGAGATTTTGAAGTCATATATTCATATTAGAGATGAGACGGGATAAGTTCGAACCACATGTGTCTGAGCTTGGTTTCGGAACGGTTTTGGGATCAAAGTGAAAATTTTAGTTATTCACAAATTGAAAAAAAAGAAGAAAAAAAAACTTGCTATTTGAGAAATAAAAATCTAGCCTAAGTTTCTTAAGAAGTTTTACAATCCTTTAAAAATCAGTTTGAAGTGGAATTGAATTGTTATTGATTGTGTATAAGGAGAAATATATCTTAATCGTGAAGCCTGTACACGGTCAGTGTTAGTAACGTGTGATATTCCTTGTCTATCCTCGCTTCCTGTTTGAAGTCCTTTTCCAGAATTACTGGAAAACAGAACTGGTGTCTTTCTGTCTCACTTGTTTAATGATATGTTAAATGAATAAGAATTGTGACTTTTGCAGATTTCTGCCTGTGGTTGGGTATAAATAAGAAATTTGATATTTTCAGCGACATGAAAATCAGGAAACGTCGTCATGAGGGAGTAGTTAGGATTAATTCGTATTTTTATCTGAGAAGGGATTTTTGAATGAAAAAATAAGCTTAAAACAATTTTGAAATTTTATTAGCAATTTTCTTCAGCGCACTTTCCGGTATTGTGTTCGGGCTCTATTGACACAAAATATCTCAGTCTTGGATTTCAAATAATCGGGCTCCAAGAAAAGAGCCCGAAATCATCTCTAATTCATATACCACTTTTCTACAGTAGTCACAAGAAGTTATCATTCACAAGATAGAACCTATTTCGCTTTTATACTCTTTTCATGCTCTATAACCAGATTCTTTGTGAAGATATTTTAACATTTACCTTTAATATCTGAATTAACGTACTCCCGATATATCTGAATAAAAGTTATCGGTATACAAAAAAGCTGAAATCGTCCACTTAAAAAAACTATTATCATTTCCAATTACGAGAATACAAAAAACCTTTCAAGATAAATGGCTGACTGTTTCACGGAATCCTAATGTAAACACCATATAATGCAGAAGCTGAATGCGGCTGGGACACTCCAAAGTTATGAATCATATCCACTGATTATAGTCTTTTTAAAACAGAAAAAAACTCAACATCGATTGAAATTTAGAGTTCGGTGTTATTATTATAATTTAAAATTACATGTCTTTGATAACACCGACAAAAACATCGGAACTAAAGGTTTCGGATACCTTTGAAATTGTTTATTAGACCCACTTCTACGAAACTTTGAAGGAATATTTAACGCCCAAGTTCCCAATGCAGCCTCCAGGGTCACTCTTCTTTACTCCGTAATTTTTGAAAAAAAAAAAAAAAAAAAAATCGCCACATGTAAGTTCACGGCCATCCATTGGCTTTTTCGATGAATTAATCTATTCCATTCGGATTCGGGCACAATAAATTCACGGAGAGAGACTCAGATTTGGATAAAGCAAGGAGTGGACGAAAAAGAGTGTCAGAGGAAAATAAGACTACTATATATATAGTATCTCTAAAGGAAAACGTCGAGAATTATCGCCTTGCGTGCTTCGTGTAATCAATAGTGCACATATAAAGGTTTACTATTTGATGGGGAAAAAACCCTTCAATATATGCTCTTAATTTTCTACTAATTTCCATACATGTACACATATATTAATTTGCGTTTGTAATAGAAACTTGAAATTGCACAGAGACTTTGTGGATATGGACACCCTGCATATTTTTTCCTTAATTCATAATTTCTTCTTTTTATTTATTTATTTTTTTACTTCCCTTTCTATTTATGAAATATATAAATGTTTAATTTTCAGAAATATTGTACTGAAGAGAAAATGTTGAAATTCTTATACATTATTTTTTAATATATTTAAAGTACACTTCTGCAATTAAAAGGTATAACGCGAAATAGTACTTTTAATGCGATTAAAATTTCTGTCGCCTAGGAATTCTTGTTAAAGGGGTTTGATAAAAATTTGTCACGAACAGGGGAAGAAAACAAAAACCAACACGCTTTAATTAATGTACTTAAAAGTAAAATTACACTGAATTTAAAGTTTATAAACGAAAATTTGCGTTTTTTATATGACGTCATATTTCCATGTAAAAACCTCGATTATCTCGTTGCACTACTTTGTTGAGTGTGACTCGACAAAAGTGATGACATTCATGTGAGAATCTCGCGGTTTCTATTACTACATCAGAATGTCGTAGTATATTTCTACAACATTTGTAATAGAAATCTAGCACGAAAATGGTTCTTTAGAAATAGCGGTAGCCAAAAAAAAAAAAAAAATTAACCACTGTTTCCAGAAAATAATCTTCAGAGTACAAAGAGTTAAAGATTAAAAATCAATGAAGTGTTATCAAAAAGTTTTATTCGTGAGCTCAGTTGCTTTTTAAGATATTGCAACAGGAAAAGCATTTTTATCTTGTTGAAGATATTACTTTATGTTATTATTGTAACTGAAAAATATTTATTATTGAGCCACGTGGTAAAAAAAATATATATATAAAAAAATCATGCCTGAAAATTATTTAAACTGTCTGGGATTTCTAAATTGTTTTCTTAATGTATAATCAAAATTCAATTAAAATTAATCCATTATTTGATAATTAAGTTAAGAAACTATTGTGTTGTCATCGAGAATACGCAACTGCGCATAATTGCTAGAGCTCTAACATATTAGGATGAGTGAAAAATCGGTTACAAAATTTCATCTTTTCATACATGAACCAAGTTACGTTAAATAAAAACTTGTAAAAATCACCGATCTACTGCTCGTTGAGGGAAACTGCTAGATATATTCACATTGGATAAAAGGTTGATAAAGCACAACTTCCAAATAAAGCTCCAATGATTTTGGAGAAAAGATTTAAAAGTAAACAAATATAATTGTATGTCTATAACAAGAACAGCGAACCTTTTTGCTTGTACGTACCCAAAATCCCAAAGATACTATTTACGGACATTTTAACGTGCCAAGACTATTCTAATTTGGAAAATACCTTAATTCATACTTCATTTTTACAGACATTTTGATGGTACAATTTTTATTTATCATAAATTCAACTCCTAACTTATTTATTAAGCTGTTTGAGCTCGACAACACAATCATACCGAATTGAAATAAGTAAATAATAAATTATAAATGATACTTTCCCCTGTTGAGCCTAAATCTGATTCATATTCTGTCATTTTTAGTTACATGACTATAGAAGTGCGTACACACAATATATCGAATTTTAGGTTTTTCAAAAATTTAATTGGAAAAATAGTCTTTTTAATTCTATAGAGAAGCAACATGATTTTGAAAACATACATTTTAAGTGGTTTTACGAGAAAACCACTGTACCATTAGTAGAGAGAGCATACACTGAAATTTACTATGCAATAACAATGCTAAAATAATTCATTTTTTTAATACTCTTACATAGCCAACAAATTTTTAACTCTTATAGTAAACATAAAATTGAATTTGACCCACAAACTAATGATAATCTAACAAGTTGCTCGCGTGCCAGCGAAACTTTCTTGCGTTCCACCTCGGGCACGCGTGTCATAGGTTCTCCATCCCTGGTCTATGACATTTTCTAGGATATCGTGCTTATCTTCATCAAAACTCAAAAGTTTCATTTACTAAGGTTTCTTTTGGTTTCTTTTGGTTATTTACAGCTACTATTAAGGCATGTTATAGCTTTTTTGTTATTTTTTTTTTGCATGTTTTTACTCTTTAAACCCTTAAAAACTTTGTGGTAAAGCAGTTTTTTTTAACTTCGTATTGGTTCAGAAGTTATCCGCCTTTTGGTGTTGCAGTGAACAGGCTCATTTTTAGTGTATTAAGTGTGGCGCGCAGGTAGAAACAAAAGAATTGAGAAAGAGGAAGTCCAGGATGGTTCATTATATTGGCCTGGTATAGATAATTTTATATAAGCTGAAAATTGTCACTGTTATCTATGTTTGTTTAAAAATGTTATAAAACTTTAAACCTGTTTTTCTCGATACTCTAATTTACGAATTGGTACCAGGGAGAATTCGAGATTAGATCAACCGATTCGGTTGAAATGTTATGTTTTTATAGTATATACTATATTTTAGTCCCTCACGGATGCGTTTTTCAATATCCGAATTGTAAATATTTTTTTGCTCGATTTAAATATGAAAATTTTAGTAACTGAAATTTGAACAGCCGTCATTTTCTTCAGGATCGAAAAATTGATAAAATGAAAGACTACAAAATATCATAAATTTTCAGGTTTTTATTTTTTTTTTATTTATTATTTTTGTTATTATTTTTTTGTTATAGATAAGCAGATTCCGAGATTCCTCTGGTACCACGGAACGCTTCACTTTTTACACACCCCTGTATCAAAGGCCGCCAGAGCACTATTTTTCAACCAATTTCCAAATAAAAAATTGTTTTTAAAACTTCAAGATACGTTCTTTCATTTGCAAAAAATCCCATTGTTATTGTTGTATAATTGCGGTAAAAAAATAGTGCAAAAAAAAAAAAGAAATTTTAGTTAATTAAAAAAAAAGTTATAACATGCCTTAATTAAAAGTGGAAGACCGATTATTTCGTTAAGAATCTATTAAGATCTTAAAGAGATCCCGAATTAGACTTTTCGAGTTGAAAAATAAAGATAGATTCATAGATAAATAGATATTTTTATAAGACCTAAAATGTGATAAAGTAAAATAAATTCTGCTGCATATTTATTCGAAAAATTGAAGAAACAAAAATACCATGTAAAATTACATGATTTAAATCTTTCAAATCTGGCCGTTATACAATACCCATAAAGAAAGAAAAATCTGAACGATAAAGAACGATGTTGAAGTTAAAATAATAATCGTACAGCTGCTTCACATAATGAAAACATTCAAAAGGCACTCTAAAAAAATTGACGGATGATCTCAACGTCAACTCAATGGCGCTCTATGACGATTTTGAAGATCGGATTATATAGATCAGGAAGCATACATAGATACGTGGGCTGTTCATTGGCTAACTTTGATGTCAACAAATGTAAGTTGGCTGGCGTGCAAATTAACACAGTGATAAATAAAAGCGTATCAGTCTACTAGATTTTGTCGATCCTGATATGTGTGACACAGTATTTTAAAATGAGACATAAACGGGATCAAAAGTGTTAGGTACTTCAAAGGGTTTCCTGGTTATACAGCAACTTACACAACCAGTTCAGAAGTACATGTCTTGCCAATTATTAGGGAGTTGGTAAAAAAATAAGTCTAACCGTAATTTAAAAATAATTACACTAAAGAAACAGTTTAATTATTGTAGAAAAACTTAAAAATAACATTAAAACAGATTTTAAATAAAGTTTAAAACTTAAAAATAAGAAATTTCGAGAAAGATATGAAAAATAAAAATTTACTGTGCACTAGTTTATAAAGCTAGAAAAAACGGCGCCAAAATGTAGCATATATATATATATATATATACATATACATTATATATATATATATATATATATATATATATATATAATTTAAAAAAATAAACTAGCCAAAAAGAAAACAGGATAACCAAGTTTCATCATCTAATAAGGTAATAATAACTTCGTTTATCTATCTGTCGATTATATATAATGCATAACTTGTGAGGATTATCTGCTCTTTTTTCTACTGGTTATGATAAAAGATCTCATAATAAGATCAGGTAGCTCGGCGAAATAAACGTGCTTTAATCAAGAACCTCATTATTATCAAAAATTCTCAAATCTAGTTGTGGTCATATTTTAAACAACTGATTATGTTTGAAAGAAAAATTTACAACATAAAAAATCATCTAATCTATCTTGATGTTCACCAGATAATTCGTCGCAAAACTTATAAGTTTAACACAAATAGGCTGTCCTTAACAAAACAAGAAAAGAAAATATGACGTCATTTATTAAATTGAAAGAAGAGAAGAATATAAAAAGATAATTCTTAATTGAAAAGAGACTCGGAAGCTAAAAGGAGTATCAGCTACCACACCATTTCACTTAAATAACAAGTGCAGTTATCCAAGGTTAAAGAACAGAAACGTGTTTTGCAAAATTATTATTCAAATTAGTGCCCATTGTGAGGATTAACGCAACAATGAGTAGCGTAATTCATCATATTTTTCAGAAAATAAATAAATACCAACAAGGAAAAATGAAACTTAATACCTCAAATAGTCACTTCTAAAGGGAAGATAGACAAACGAGATGCGGTTATCTATTTTAAAGAAGGAAATCATGCAGGATTTGCCAATTTAGATCCTGGTTTATCCCTCTATTTTTTATATTTACTTGCTTTTAGATTCATTTCTTTTAAAATCTATCAATTGATATCACTTCGCTTATCTATCTGTCTATTATATATAATGCATAACTTGTCATCACGATATCGTACAAAATACTGAACAAATTCGAACATTGATCTTGAAGAGGAGGGTGATTGGGGGTTTATTGAACTTGCAAATATCTTGGATGAGCTCGGTAATATATCTACATGTCAGGAATTAAATCGACAATCACTATAACGGGTTCCCCCTAGTTCGTTTGGAAAGATTTAAGTTTATTATAAAATCATACAAATTTGAGGTTCGTTTGCAAAAGCAGATCGGAGCGTTCGGAGTATTACGCTCGGTGTACGCTGCCAAAGGATTCGGAATGCGGAGCCCCCAACAAAAGTTTCTTTTGGAAAGAATTTAAAAATATAAATCACTCAACAAGGATTTGAGGTATATTTAAGATTATTAATGTGGGTGCGGGTAACGCCGGACCGGTCAGCTAGTTACACAATAAACAACACTTTTAGGAGATAAATGTAATGTAACCTCGTGAAATAATTTCTATTTTAATGAATTTAAACTTAATATATATTATTCATAAATGAAAGTACCGAAAAATTAATATTATCCATATTACAGATTATTGGAGATTACTTTATTGGTAAAGATCGAGGGAAGATTTTGTGTAATTTATTAGGATTTTAAAGAAATCTGGGATTTGGGGAACTTACCGTATGTAATTGGAAAACTATACATCTATAATAACCGTTCGATGTCAGAAATTAACGAAATTTAACAAAATAACTAGAGATTATGTTTAGTTTATTTTTAATAATTTTTACTGTAGCATATAAATTAAATAAATTTTAACTGAGAACATACAGCAGACTTGTTTGTCAGAGAACTATGCCCGCTTACAAGTCTCTGTCAAGATGAGGACAAGAAAGACACAAGGTAACAGGCATCACTCGAGATTGCAGATGGGAACTTCACAAAGAGTGTGCAACGGAGATACCAGGAATCAAACCCGGTACCGCAACCTTGGCAGACAATTGCCTGTACGCCCGTAGCCATAGAGTGCCCCTTTTACAAATAGGTAACAAAACATTGATTTGACATATGTTGCCAAGAAATGTTCAGCAATTGTAACTTGATCGTGTTTCTAAATTTTATAATTAAATTATATTTCTAAAACAGCATAAAAACAACCTGATTTAATTCAATTATCTTAACCCATTTATTTTACTTGGCAGGATTTTCTGCCAGCATATAATTTTAGGATTCGTACCACTAATTTCGAAAAACAATATTTGTCTTTCTTAGTGACAGAAATTTGCGATTAAATAAGGAGAAATTTTACCACTATTTGAAAATAGTGGTAAAATTTCACAAGTTTTCATAAAATTTCCACGAGCATTCTGGATTGTTCCATCATCACCATCGCCAATATTTCCAAACTATAATCTTTGAGATAAATTTCCAGAAGAAATCTTTCATGAAGATATTATTGTTTGGAAATAATGGTAGAAAAATAGTAATATATATATATATATATATATATATATATATATGTGTGTGTGTTTATTTATATTCGCCTGTGGCAAACACGTTTCCTGCTATTTTTATGTGACTCATAGTAGCTCAGGAACTTATTACTCCGGAAAAATCGCAGGAGTCATATTCTGCGGTTTAAAATATGAAATCAAGTTATGTCTTCATTGACATTGTTTTTTAGTTTCATTTTACAAATAATATACCGTAGAATTTATCTTTATTGGTCGAATACGCTTTAACAAAATAAACATAAAAGTTTCAAGAAGTTTTAAATTACTTTTTAATTACCAATGACTATATTTACTAAAAAAGATAAATGAGATTGTTATGCAATCACTATAAAAATAAAGTTTTTATTGATTAGTTTTGCTTCTATGGCTTACAACAAGAAAACTCATGCTGAAATGTAAGCCAAAGGAAACACCCTTTCCTTTTTTTTCTTCCTTTGAATTCCATTCTGAAATTTAAAACTTAAAATAAAATTAAACTTTGAATTAGTATTCTAAACAAGTTATGATTTGAAAAGCCGGAGTGCAAAAACAATATATTATTATTATTATGTATGCTGTTCGAAGAGAAATACAATTAAATGATATAAGCATTAGGTTTATAAGAATGCAAAAAAAAAAAATATTGTAAAAAATTGTAAAGAAAAAAAAAATATTGTCTATCAGTGAAAAAAATCCTAAGCTCCTAAAATGGAAATTTGTTTTGCAAACATGAAAATGAGAATGTGTCAGCATTTAAATATTGCAAACGTGGTCATAAATAAATTAAATAAGGTACTTCCTTATTATGCCGAACCTCGAGGATGAATCGCGAAACAACCAAGATGTGTTGCCAACTTACGTTGGAAAATCTCGCCAAACACACAGGTAGAAATAGTCAATATTTGCATTAACACTAATTATACCGGTGTCAAATAACACCGTTTAAAGTTTTGATTTATATTTATTTTACTTGCAATTCTTAAACCTAATAAGTATAAAATAAGTCTTAATTGTATTAATGATTTTTGTCTGTTTTAATCTAAAAATGACAAATAAAATAACCATAAATCTAAATATTTGAAACATGCAGAAATAGTGTTAATACATCAAAATATGTATATAAAATGAAAATAGTCAATTCAATATATAATATATAATATTTAATATATATGCATAATATATACCTATATAATATATATTATGTAGGAATTAATATATTATTTTGTATGTATGTATGTCGGCATTATTGCGTATGAATGTGTGTGTATATACATGGTAGAAAAGGATTGAAACGCGATTTAATTTTTTATCTGGAGATAAGTTGGCAATGTAATTCCAAAAAGTGTTCAAAATAACGGAGGTAATAAGATTATGTTAATAAAAAAGTCCTCCTATTAATTTTCAGAAAATTACACTTTTTACATTTTTGTACGACACTCCCCCCCCCCCCCCTCTAGACAAAAATGATCAGTTAGAAAAAATAATTATGGTCCACCAAGATCATTACAAAAAACTGCATACCAATATCTTAAAAATTAACTGAATTATGATACACGGAAAAAATGACTTTTTCTTACCATTTTAAAGGCTATTTCATCAGTAAAATTGTGGACCATTCACAGATTGACAACGGAGATATTTGGATCAAAAATATGTTAACGGCTATGAAAATATTAGATCACAAATACATCTAAATAATGCATTATAAAGAAAAAGATCGTGTAAATAGACAAATGTAGTTTTAAATTCCAGATATATAATTTAAAGAAAGAAATTCAGGAAGCATTCTCAAAGTGTATTCGTTCCTCTTCAGTACCCAACTGAGCACTTCTAATAATGTTTCGGTAATTATTTTGGAATTCTTTGCCACAAATATTGTTGAAGCATCGATTAACTTTTAATTCTCGAAAGCATATGTATTGTGTATTTTCTTTTTCTCAAAATAGCTATAGCACTTGCAGTTTTAATTTGATATATAGTCCTTAGTCTCAATAGTCAGTTTTTAACTAAGCATAAACTTCTTCAATATTAAAGTTACAAATATACAGCTTTTTTTGTAATGAGCTTATTGGAGCATAAGGAAAAATTTCCTAATTAACCAATTTTGTCTACGGGGATCGTGTAAAAATTAAAAAATTAAAAATTTTCAAAATTAATGGAGGATTTTTTTCTTTAGCAAAACCTTATTTACTACCTTATTTCGAACATTTTTGAAATTTGCATTGCCTATTTATTTCCATCAGGTAAAAAATTAAAGCGCCTTTCACTCTTTTTTGATACATGTATGTATGTACAATGTATGTTTTTAGCACTTTCCAACCTAGTTGAAAAGTGCTTATGACTTCGGTTTGTCTGGCCGTATGGCCGGATAGCCGTCTGGCCGTCTGTCCGTGCTCTAACTCCCGTAAATATGCTCGGATTGCTCTGCAATTTTTATATGTTATTGTCATTATCTATGGCACGTTCCCTATTTCAACTGAAGTGTGTAGCACTTATAGTTTTCTTACAGGGACACTCAAAAGAATTCCGTTACATTGCGCGGTCTACGGGGAAAAATCATTTGCGGTTTATTTTAAAAATGTTTCACTATTGTAAACGCATTGAAATTTATATAGATCACTAAGATGCATTAGAAGAAGCTTAATATGGAATAGTAGGTGTATAGCACTTAGAGTTACTTTACAGGGACAGTCAAAATAATTCCGTTACATTACGTCTATGGAGAAAAATCGTCTGCGGCTTATTTAAATAATGTTCCACTATTTTAAACGCATTGAAGTTTATATATATTACTAAGGTGCATTACAAGAGGCTTACTAAAGAATAGTGTGTGTATAGCAGTCATCGTTCATTTACAGGGACACACAAAAGAATTCTCTACTGTCTGTTAACAATAATTCCTGGAAGTGCGTTTTAAGTTACTAAACGCAATTTTAATCTTAACTAGCTTTTTGTCTATTACGTGGTGTGTATAAATTCTGTAGATCCTATACAGGGCAGCACAAAAGTTCGCGAACACATTTCCATTTATTGACAGAAACTCCAGAAGGAGAATTTAAACGGTGCTACGCGTTTCCTAACTAAACTAAAATTTAGCATCCTATGTATATATACAAATCTATAGATCATATACAGGGCTACATAAAAGTATTCGGATATTTTTCCGAATATTGTATATATTGAAAATTCCTGAAATTACGTTTTTAAATATGTTATGCGTTTTCCAAATTGTTTACTTAGATGTCATCTTTCAGCTTATGAAACGGTAATGATTTGTAAAATTATTTTAGAAGCGTTGGAAAGTGCTACATAATCTATGCTTGACGCATGATTTTTCGTTCTTGTTGCGATATGAACTTGTAAGTGTTTTTACTTCAAAGGTATAAAATATATGAATGAATGTATTTGTATGCATACATTATTTTGTTTATTATTATTTTATTATTTTGTGTATACATGGACGTATTATTTATTTATTTTCTATTACATTTTCGTGCTACTTTCGTACAACTTATGACTCCGCCTTGGACAATTAACATTGAAAATTCAACAATATGCAAGAGTAAACAAGCGCATCTGTCGCATTAAAAATTTTGCTACTTGCAAAGCTTACATTAAATGTAAAATAAAAGTTATGCTCAATTGTATCCATTCCTTGTTTCCTTTGTTTCCATTTTTCTATTTATGAATCTTACAAGCCAACAATAGGACTTATGCCAGACTTCCTATTGCTTGGGGTTCTATAAGGGGTATGAGACATCATATAAGTTTGAGAACCACTGCTAGGTTAAACACAAAACACCGATTAATCCTCTTTAATTAAAAGGTACGTGTTGCTGACGACTGGGATTTTCGCTAATCGTTGCCACAGAATTATCTCGAAAAATGAAACATTTGAAATTACTGAAAAAATTAATTGCTCGAAAAGTATTTGTTAGAAAATTGTTGGACAAACTGCGTTAGAAAGGTAAAAAATTGTATTTTTCTTGATATAAATTTCAAATCGAATGATTATGCCGTTTTTCAAATATTGAATTTCTAAAATTCCCAAATTTCACAATGGAGTTTATTGAGTGAAAACTTCACGCTTGAAAAAATAATAATAACAGCAATGTATCAGCACGAGTCACAAATTATAGTGACCGTATTATTCTGTTAAAATATAAAAGTGAATTATAATGTCATGAGTGCATGATTTTTATTTAATTCTCGACAAATACTAGAAGCGCCATTTCTTTTTAGTTGTGAATAATACAGGTTCGTTCACGTTATTAAAAAATGTAGCTATAAAGCATATAAATCAATGGAAAGCGGTAGGTAATAAATTGTAAACGTAATAATAAACCGTATTTAAAAAAAAAACATAACTTAGTAAAATAAGTATCCGTTTTTATTATTGTTGTTATTTTAGGATATTCCAGGTAAAGGTACAGATTAATTTAAAATACAAGGTTAAATTCACCGATATATTTCGTTTGATTCAATGTTCTTTTGTAGAAACCGACCAGCGCAGCGGGCGTAGTCTGCTAGTAAATAAATAAAATCTATCTAAAAACTTTCCACATTTTACCAGATTGTTTTGCATGGTAAAGAGCAAACTCTCCTATGCGAGAACATACATTAAAATATAAATATACTGAATAAATTGATAACCTCCCCCTCCTCTCAAAACAGTTTTAAAATATTAAAAATTTATTTTTTTACGTCCCCTTACTAATGGTAATGATTATTCATTAAGCAGCTTAGTTGAAAAACAAACAAACAAAAACAAAGCACATTAAAATTTGTTTGAATAAGTTTTAAAATGCGAAAAACGGAAGAGAGTGGAAAATTATTCATTCCGTATTCAGATTACGCGTAAAGTCAAGGCTGTGAATTTCAGAGGCGTTAAAAACAAAGTAGTTTTTTGGATCTCAACAGCGTCACGAAACTAGATCACACACATGATTTCCAATAAAAGCGATAATTCATCACAAAACATGCATAATCAGAGGTTGAAAAAGAAAAGCAATTTTAATGATCCAGTTGTGCGGAAGATTAGATAAATGGGTGATGCATGTATTATGCATGAATTATTCTAAAATTTGACATTTACAAGTGTTCATTACCTCACTTTTTCTTATTCATTTTTATCGCAGTTGAAATCTGCTTTAACTAGCGATGATATATGATTTAAATATTGAATAAATTATAATGTAGTTGCTGTTAGTCGCGGATAGCAGCAAATGCTAAGCGGGTGACATGGTTTTATTTCCCCAACGAAACATCCTAAAAACATAAGATTAGAAGGTATTTAAAAAATTTCTATATTGTAATTTTAAATGCACATTTTTATTTTAAAGGACGCTTGTGAAAATTACATATGTAATAATAATCTCTTTGTTGATAAACTTTAAAATTTACTAGCTCTTCGAACCATAGCCGAACCAAAAACCGATAATAACTGTTACTTCTGATGGAGCGAACACCTGAACTGAACTGAACCGAAAATTATTATTTTTAAGGGAACAAAAATATGAACAGAATCAAAATTGTTTTCACATAATCAGACACTAAGTGCAAAGTATTATTATTATTATTATTATTATTTTGCACCGAAAGTGAATCGTACTTAAAACAGAAAATTTATTAAATTTATAATATTTATAAAAATTAATTCATATACAAGCTATCATTTACTCTTGGTCTTTAACTTTCTGTTATATAAGGCATATAAAAACTAAAATCAGAAATTATGTACCCTGAAACTGATTAAACTGCCAAAAATGAAAGTATTAAATAAGGTAATGGATGAACAATGCCATCTTAACACACATGTACTCAAATAACCAATCCGAAGAACAAATCTAATACAGACTTTATTTTTTCGTTAAAGACTAGAAATATTTATATGTAAGATTATCATTAAGATTACAAAGGAAGTTAATTGAATGTTTGACCTTGAATATTAAAACAAGAATATTGCAAAATTATGGAAAACCAAGTGCATGTACGGCGAACCTAATGGCACGCGTTCCATTTTTGACACGCCAAAGAATAATTTTGGAAAGGCGTTGATGGTTCTAAATCAAGATGCAATGAGATTAGAAAACATACACGAAATAGATGAGCTCATCTTGTATAAATTCGATTGATTAGAAAGCGAGTTCTAATTTTAGCTTATTAAATTCCAAACTAATGGGCTATAGGCTCAAAAATTTATCAAAAGAAGACAATATTTATAAACTATTGAAAAGGGAAGTTTATTAGAGATATTGATAACGGTGGCGCGGATGATAAAAAAAAATATGGCAACTTGGAATTTAATTCTAGAGCTATTTAAAGAATCTGGGGGTTTGCCATTTTAACAATTTTTCCATCTATCTTTGCGTGTGTAGTGCAGATACTTGGTTAGCTGTGAAAAATAGTTTAAATAAATAGTGAGAGTCATACGTTACTGCAGGTTCTTAAGAAAATGTTGATAAATCCTTTTCTGGAAGATAAAATTGAGTCAGATATGTTCTTGGAGTTTTTTAAAACGTCAATTAAAAAAGAAATAGAAATGCAGATTAAAATAGGAAGGTGGATGGTGCCTTAAAACTCGTACAAAAAGACAATAACCTTCATGTTTGCAGGCAGGCGGTCAGAGAAGTAATGCCCAAACTCATATGCCGCAATTTCTTCGTTTTCATTTTCTGGCATCATAAATTTGGCAAAAGCACATGAATCATGCGTAGAAGCATTTAACAGCAGAAAAGCTTACTTATTTCTTTTATTTGTTTGGAATTGGAACGCATAGGGATTAAATCAAATTTAGCACAACATTAATCAATGAATAATAGAAAGGGATATTTATTAAAGTAAAAGCAACTAATAAATTATTTCACATTACAGCGTGCAAATCATTATTTTTTCAAATGAATAATACAAAACCTCAAATAGAAAGCACTTGTGAGATAACTCCAATTAAGTTTGCATTCTGTTAAAATTAACTGTATGAATCTGATATTAATTATTTTTCTTCCAAGATCAACGGGATTCGCATTCATTTTTAAAAAATTAATTTCTAAAATATATTTGATTCTATAATTATTACAGTTCAATACCTACATGAATGTTACCCATATGATGTTACCCATATTTTTTAAATTCTAATAAATAATAAAATAATAATTAATTTTGTTTTCCGATGCACTAAATTTGATTTTTAGTTGGCACGTCATGATCATATAAAATTTGTTTTGAAAAAATATTCGCCACTCCTATCCTAGGGCAAAAACTAAGTAAGAATTCAATAATTTGTTATGATGATATTTTCTATACAAGGAAGAACGAATGTAATACGAAAAGCCCTCCCCCCTCCCCCTTTTTAATTTCACAAGTAGAAATGTTTTCAATACAATATGTTGGATACAGTATGTCCATTTTCAACAATTTCTACACACATTTAAAAATTAAGCAATTTTAATCATGCTAGAATTAGAAATGACTAAAATTAGATAGAAATCAGTCAGAAAAATAGAAAAGGTTGAAATATTTTTATCATAAAGTTTATTCATTAACTCATATTCCCAAGCTCTTTTTATGAAACTTTAACTCCTAATCGTATAATTATATCAATGTAATCGCAACGATGCGTGTTCTGCATCCATTTTTCTTCCCTTCTTATATCAAATTTACATTAAAAGAATGGTCGACTCGAAATGACTTCCATTACCTGTGACCTTCGACCACGAGGAAGCTTCAAACAATGCTAAACATATTTGCATTCAATGATTCTTGTTTAAAAAGCTTCCAGACTCTTAAATCATATATGCATCCTGAATGTTGTTAAAAATAAAGAGACGGTGTGCAGTTTTATAAATACCAATTTCTTTTAACATGGCCCGTAAACTGTAATAAGCCTAGGTAGTTAACTTTTTCAAGGCGCATGCCTAATTTACCAGCTTTTATCCGGAATAGAAGATTTATCCTGCTTATAAAAAGTCCATAAATTTTTAAGCTAAAAATAAAAGTATCGTTTTTCAGCTAAAAAAAAAAAAAGATGGTGAAAATAAAGACAATAAGACTTATTCTTTCATGAGCCTTTCTTTCTATGTATCTTTCATCCTTCCTACGCCTCATGCATTTTGTTTAAGACAGCAGCATCTAAAGCATATTAATCGAAGAAGGTAATAAAAGCCTTTAATGTTCTTCATAAGCAATTAGTGCTTTGTTCTCTGATAACAATTTCAGGGACGTTGGATTCCAGTAAAAGGTAGCAGAATTGAAATATTTGCCGCAACTTTTATTTTTTTCAATAACCAAAATTTTTATTTTTTTCAGGTATGTTGTTTAATTTACCAGCTGTTATCCACAGCAGGAGAGTTGTACTGCTTACAAAATGTTCACAAACTTTAATGCTGAATATAAAAATATATTTTCCAGATAAAAGGGAAAAACAGTGAAAATAAAAAGACAACGACACTGTTTAATCATTCAGCAGCTCTTTCTTCTATGTATTTTTCATCTTTTATTTCTTCCTATTCCTCATGCATTTGGTTGAAAAAACGGCATCTAAAGTGCTATATTAATCAAAGAAGATAACAAAAGCTGTAATTTGTTCTTCATAAAAAAATAGTGCTTTATTCTCTGATATACATTTGAAGGACATTGGATATTTAAAAGCAAGTAAAGTTGAAAGATTTGCCATACTTTTTAACACCTTCCAACCTAGTTGAAAAGTGTTTATGGCTTCGATCTTCGGTTTGTCTGGCCGTCTGTTTGCCCGTCCATGCTCTAACTGTCGTAAATATACTCGGATTGTCCTGTAATTTTCATATGTTACTGACATTTACTATAGCATGATCTCTATTGAAAATGAAGTGTGTAATATTTTGTTTACAGGAGCAGTCAAAAGTATTCCGTTACATTGCAGTCAAGGGGGGAAAATCCGTTCAAGTGCATTTTGATGATGTAACGCCATTTCAAAAATAATCAAATTGATATAAATTTATGAAGAACACTAAAACATGTTTTCTGTAGAATATGGCGTGCGAAGCATTTATTTTCCTGCATTTACAGGGTCACCCAAAAGAATTCTGCTACACAATGCTCTACGGGAAAAAATCGTTTGCAGTCTAATTTAATGATGTTGCACTATTTCAAACATAATGAAAATTATTTACACTACTGACGTGTACTATAAATTGCACACTGAAAAGTATGGTGTGCATTACATTTATCGTTCATTTACAGGGACACACAAAAGAATTCGGTTACAGTCTATGTGCGATAATCACAGTTTATGTGTGATAAGTGCGTTTTCAACTTCGGTTTGCCGTTTAAAATTTAACTAACTTTTTCTATTGTACGTGGTGTGTATAGTTTCTGTTGATCTTATACAGAGCTACACAAAGGAATTCGTAAGTATCACTGACTATGGGAGTGAATTGCTTAAGGGTAGGTGTTGCGCATTTTACTGCTGAAGTATATTTAGTAGACTAATAGAAGTATGTGGAATATAAATAAATTCCTGTACAGGGCTACGCAAAAGGCAATATACATTGCCGTTTATGGTTGCTAATTATTATAAGTGCGTTTTAAGTTGCCTTATGCGTTTTATTACCCGAAATAAATTTTTGCTTAATATGTGGTGTGTACAAAAGTCTTTAGATAATATACATGATTGTACAAAATGATTCGAGTGCATTTCCATCGGTTGGCGAAAATTGTTAAAAGTGATTTTTCTAACTGAACTGAATTTTATCATACTATGTAGCATACATTCAAATCTATAGATCACATACAGGACTGCACAGAATAATTCGACTACTTTTTTTGACTATGTAAAGTAATTGCTAAACCAGGATTTTGAAATGCGTTATATGTTACCTACACTGTTTACTTACATATCTTCTTTCACCTTATTTAACGGTGAAGTTTGATTACATATCAGTTTTCTGGATGTGTTGGAAAGTGTTTCATAATCTGTGCTTGACGCACGAAATTTCGCTCTTGTATTTATTTTCACAAACAGAAATTTTTATGTTTTGTTTATATTTTGGTCTCTTTTCAGAGTGGCAAATCTACAATCTGGAAATGAAAGTGGACATTTTTGTTGAAATCGATGTAAAACAACGTGTGATGAAATGATCTCACTGATTTATAATACAAAATTATAGATTGAATTGTTAGACAGAGCCATACAGTCCCCGGCCAAATTATTAGGCGCAATTGTTTTTATTATAATTTATTAAATATCTGGAAAGATACATGAGGAATTTTCCTGAAACTTCAAGAATGTAAACAACATAATAAACGTCATATATTTCCGCGAAGATTGTTTCCCGAAACCCCATAAGGGGCCGTCAACAAATTGAAGAAAAACGAATATCTTTTGGATAACCGTGTAAAAACTAATGTTGCAAAAAGCATTCAAACTGTAGATTATGATTAAGTGGCTTATTGTAATAATTTGGGTTCATTTTTATGAAGATAGCATGTATAATCGAAGAGAAATTCACGTTTTTATAAAAATAGTCCCAAATTTTACCAAGTTTTTCAAGGAAACCAAGGTTTTAAGGTTTACCAAGGAAAAAATCTTCGCGGAAATATATGACGTTTATTATGTTGTTTACACTCCTGAAGTTTCAGGATAATTCCTCATGTATCTTTCCAGATATTTAATAAATTATAATAAAAACAACTGCGTCTAATAATTTGGCCAGGGACTGTATGTAATGTGCGATAGGTTTTCCATTTCTCTTTTATATATCAGCTCTGGATGCTTGATACGTGCGTTAAAATGCGTTTATGCTGTTGTGCCAATTCGAAAGAGATTGAAGGAAAAATAATTCGCTTTAATCAGGTGTCATCTATTAATTATATCATAGTTCATTCATACTTTCCCATGGTTCTGACGTCACATTTTTTGCAACTATTAATTTTGAGCTAATCTTATGTAAAAAAATTATATTACGATCTATTTATCTATTGATGTGAATAATATTAATACTATAAAACACCATTGATATATTGTGTGATTTTACTTCAAGCTGTTGCAATTCAAAGGGAAGGGAAAATATACTTAATACTATCGGAATAAAAATACATATATTTTTAGGAACTTCATTATATTTCTTGCAAATATTGCTTACCTAATTATTTTCACATTTTAGATGTGACATCACAACGTATTAACCCGTCCCCTCTCTTTGTCATACTTTGTAAGACCCTCCTTTCTCTCCTCTACAAAGTGTGATGTAATTAATGGATGACTCCTGTTGGTTATTGGGAGGATTTAAAACTGCATAAAATGAATACAAAACTTGATCATTTCCGCCATTTGAAGGACACTGGTATATCATTTATACCGGTGAAATTTAATCCGACAACTGTCAGATTTTTTTAAAACTGTCTGCTTTTATAACTTACGCGAAAAAAGAATTTATATTTAATTGAATTTATTCGTAAATTCTAGAGAGTGTTCAACGTCACAGCAACATACTTATATGGGTTATCTAAATGAAAAGGAGACTTTTAATGTAGCGGCGTTGTATTCTAATCGAAACGGGTAAATATGCTGGTCGTTAGATGACTAGGTGTTTTTCCCAGTTTACAATAGTAGCGAGCGGTTTCCCATTCTGTTTCCACAATTGTGGAAAGTTGATTTGTGCAGTCATGTACATTTGTACATGATGAATTCCAGGGCAACGTTAGGCCACATGTAACCAAGAAGATCTTTAACTTGCTGAAAACATCTTGGTGGGAAGTTCTCAAATATCCTCCGTACAGCCCCGATACCTTCCCTTGTGACTCTATATCTTTGGCTCCTTACAAAATCACTGGAAGGTTAACGGTTCACTTATGACAAGGGAGTGTAGAATTTTGTAGAAAAAATTATCCGTAAGCAACACAAGAATTTTTACCCTGAATACACCCACTCCCTTCTTAAGCACTGGGATCATTACATCAGTATTAATGGCAATGATGCCTAGATGTCATGTTACACATTAGCTGTAATTAAATTATTCTGTAATTAACCCTTTTTATCCTGACGGTACTTATAAGTACCACTTTAACCCCTTCGCGATGAGCGTCTTTTACACATTACAGCATCATCTGTACTTCTTAAAACAAGACGTGTGAGCTCAATTTTAACTCGGCCTTTACTGCGATCCGAAAATTTAGTTTTTTTTTTTAAACAACGTCGATTTTGTTGAACTTACTCGGCTTTTTATTAAAATAGAGTAAGTACTTTATTAAACAATCTTTTTTTTTTTTTTTTTTTTTTTTTTTAGATTAGGCATAAGTATATTACTATTATTATGTATCTATATATATATTTACCTCATGCTTCAAATGTAAGGCTGGTGTTCCAGTTACCCTATAAATTTTTCAAGTATGGGGTAAATGGGGCATGTATCATGGGTAACTGGATCCTACATCGCCCAGTTACCCCAACAGTTATAAATAATTATTTTGAAGTTGCTCTTACTACATGAAATTAATTTTTCTGTTGTTTTTTGTTTGTAATAAAGAAAATTATAAAATATTTACAGTTTTTTAACCGAACACACGTTTATATATGTAACTTAAGTTTTCGTTTATAAGAAACTACTAAGTAAATAATACTTACTTAGTAGCTGCTAGGTGAGATATTAAGACACTTAATTATTATTTTTTTATTACAGGATATGGCGCGAACATATGTCAGGAATACAAACAAAGAGGCTGGCTCTTCTTACTTGCCCGTTTGTTCACAGACTTTTCTTGCTCCTCCCCCCCCCCCCCACACACACACCTAAAATAACCGTGTAAATTTTATACTACTTATACTAAAGTATATAAGTACTTACTTAATTCTTATTTTTTTGTATAAATAAACGTAAAAAATACACATTTGGTGCTTTTTTTAAGCACCTTGACAGAAAAGGTTTCCCTTACAACACTCTTTAGTTGATGTATAATTTATATGATTCGCCTAGCTTAAATTTTTTAAAGCTATTTATACCTTTTGAAACAGACCCTGATACCGCAAATTAAACAAAGCGAACGAGTGTGGAATACAGACCTACCTAGTCCAATTGCAACATTTTTATGTTGCAACTAGACCCATTGGTGAGGTAAAGATTAATTATTATTATTTTTTTTAATTTTTAGACAGCACGGTGCAATTTTGAAAATTTCTGTTTAATAGAGTGAACTTCATTGAACACATTTACAAAGATTCAGACTTTAATTCAAAATGAAGATTGGCTTCTGGAACCTTTTGAATTGCCAGAAACTCCAGAGTCACAATGTAAAATCATGGCCCAGTTGCTCCATTTAATCTTATTCTTTAGATGTAACCGTAGTCTTCCTTTCATATAGTCACTCCTGATACTTTCCCTTGAAAGTGTTAAATCAAACTCAAACTGATTTAAGGTGAATTCGGATAATTTATCCAAACGGGATAAATAAAACAGCAATTCTGTCGATTGCTCACAATTGAAATCCATTTTCAAACTCCACTGCCCCTTCAGTGTGTCCCGTGTGAAATATTCTCTTTTATTGTCACTGATGTATTATAGTGAAATAATTATACATAAATCAATCGGCAAACAAGATTTATGGAAAAAAATTGGTTGCCTCGGGATAAAATTATAAAAGTTCATCTCGAACAAATGACAAGTCTGGAAGCTTACGTCTGGTGAATGATAATGGAAGGATAACTAATAATTAATCGATAATAATCAGCTGGTGAAAAACTGTCTCATAAGTAATTAATATTTTTGCTTCATTAAGAAAACGCGTTTTCTTCATTAATGGCCGCAAAGAAATGTCACTATGATTTATTGTGATCATTCATTCATGCATTTTATTCACGGCAAAGTATAGATAATTAATAATAATTTGGATAGTGTGTAATGAGTATCACCTTCTGAACATAATCTAAGCTCATGTGCATTTGGTGACAGGAATCTCAGTTAAAAATATGTAATTTAAGAAAAGTTCCCACCAGCCAACAGGTTAGAATGATACAACGTTGCGTAAATAACTTGTTACAGTTAGTTTTCGAAAAATGCTATTCAGAACACTATACTAATGACCAAAAATAAAATAAATCTTTGAACAATATATGCGTTTTATAAAAATATTATTTCATACCCGAATGAATTTATATGCGTGAATATTTTATAGTATGTTTGTTAACATAAAAAGAAATAAATAAAAATATTAGCTTGGAGAAAAATGTTATTTATTTATTGAGCGACAGTTGACGTAATTTAGTGGGAGTGGCTTTTGGAGACTATTTTTTGTGACGACCGCATTCATTTTAAGAGCCTACGCTAGTCTCGGGAATAGACGCTCAAGCTAACGTTAAGCCTATGGGAAGGTTATTTTCAAATTTCTCGCTCGCATTTCACTATTTTGAAATGACTTTTTTGCATAGGATAGCTGAGGTCGATCTCTAACGTTGCTAGTTTTTACTTTTTCGATTTTGTTTCCAGTTTTTTTTTTTTTTAATAAGCGGACATTTTTAATTTTGGAACCGATTCTGAAAGTATCCGGCAGAATAAGGACAATGTTTTAACGGGCTAAAATAAATAAATAAATGGGCCGGGCCGATAAAAAATAATTAAAGGGCCATCCGGTTAAAAAGCAAATTAAAAAGGTCAGAGTAAACTGACCAAATATAAACATTTTCAATGGACTTGGCTGGGCCAAGAATAAGTTATAAATATGCTGCAAGAGCTGATGTAAGTTTGACAACACCGATACAGAAATTTAACGTGTCCAACGTAGAGATCTGACATCAGACAGTTACATCGTATCTGACATGGGCTTAATTTTTTTCAGCAGAATTTTTTGTAGACATTGTATCAGGAAGGGCTTGATTTCATTGACTTTTGCATAGATCGGGCCGTGAACTGCGAAAATATAAACAGACCGTGCCAGGACTGAGCCTGAGCCAAGCTTTTAGCTTTTACAGTGGGCCGAGCCAAGATTTCTTTCATTCGGCCCGTCAGACTTCTAACTTCCGCTCGCATACAATCTAAATTTCATATTTTAATTAAAGATATTTAGCTTTGGGACTGATAATAATTTAAAATTCTGGATTCTCATTTATTATCCACATTATTCTAGTAACTGTTGAACATTTCCAGACAAAGGATTCGTTTAAGATGAATATATACACTTAATATAGATCTAAAACTGCGCGTGATCAAATCAACACCATCTTTCAGCGCAAGATGTCGGGTAGCCGCCCGAATGGATGGATCAAACCTCAGATGGATCGTTCAGATGGATCAAATCTCATGTTTCTTATGAAACTCGATAAAACAGTCACAAAAGCTTATACTGTTTTAAAATAAGTGTACGGACATGAATGTTTATCGCGCGCTCATGTTTTTGATTGGTTTAAAAGTTCACAGAGGGACGAGAGACTACCAAAACGAATGCGAGCCTTGGACTACTCTACACCTCAAAAACAGACGCAAACTTTCAAAAAATTGGTCAGTTGATCCGCGAAAACCGTCGCCTGAGTATTCGAGCTGATGTTGAGTTGACAGTGATCGATAGAGAAAGTGTTTGTCAGATTTTGCAGGAAACATTCAACATGAAGAATCCTGAATCCTTTTACCAGGACAATGTGCCAACCCCATTCCGCTTTGTTAATGAAGGCGTTCTGAGCAAAGCATACCATCCCCGTGTTGGATTATACATCCTACTGCCCAACGTAGACCCCTATTACTTCTATTTATAAAGATCAAATTGGAGCTGAAGGAGGTAAGATTTCATAGCATGGAATCGGTCAAAGAAAAAGCGGCGGAGACTCTCAATAAGTTGACCGAAGAGGACTTCTAGAACTCTTTAGCACAGTGAAAAATTCAGATGGAGCGATTCAGGGATCACCAAGGCGAGTAAAATGAAAGCGATAAAGTTTCTAATGTAGTTAGTGACGAATAAAAAAAAGTTTTATGACTCTAGTCCTGTTATTTAATAGCCACACTATTTCCTGTGTTCGATACTTTGCATAAGACAGGTTTGGATAAAATTTTATAAATTTAAAGAAGTTTAGACAAATTAGGTCACATTGTAAATGCACCTTTACACTAGGCTCTAATTTAACTAAGCGGTTTAAGATTCATGATCTTATGCCATCAGAAAAAAGTTCTCTGTTTCGTCATGCTTCGCTTGTATAAGTTTACATTGTATGCACAAGGTTTAGGAAGTAAGCGCTCGTCTATGATAGCAATCTATAACTGATAATCAATGATATTTACAAAAATTCGTTCTGACTGTGCATTTGTGCGTTCAATGTAACTTATGCAGATGACGACAAAGCAAATATTTTTGCAAGTATATTTTTCAGGATTTCATAAAAATCTCAAATACATTGCGACAGTTAATCAATTTAAAACATAGTACAAACGATACGAGATAAGCCACTGTGTAAACTTAGTTTGTCACAACGTAATTGATAACATCAAAACAATTAGCTTATTAAAAAAAAAATGAAGCAAAAAAAGACACATGCCAGGATGAAACTTTCCGTGAAAAAGAAACCAACATCCGCTAATATTTCATCACATCTGACTCTAATCTTGTCATAACTTTTTCTATGTAACGCGTAAATTGACTTTTATCTCTCATTTCACAAATTGTTTTTTGTTCTCTAACAAGACACGCGCTGTTTTAATAGATCAACCAACTTATCAGTAAATTATGAAAAAAAGAAAGAGGTCCGCTCTTCCGTGTCATCGAAGCCATAAAGATTAAGAGATCGTTCTGCTAAACTTCTGGATTTTCAAAAATTCCTTATTGATATGAAAGCATCGAGTTAATAAGGGTCGCAGGTCGATTATTCCAACATTAGAAAAGATTTTTTCTATATACAGGGTGTTTCACAAAGGACCCCTAACTTTAAAAATCAATAACCCGGAAACGGGGATAGATAGAAACATGAAACCAGTGGCATGTTTGTTAAAACAATCGTAAGAATCTTATACATAAATCTCAAAATTTAGTTAAAAATAGCGCCGACAGATGGCGCTGTGATAAATAGGCACATCGCATAAAAAGTGATTCAATATATGCACTTTTTACACAACAGATATGTCGCAAACGTAGAATGAAATTGCCAGTGATTCTCTGTAGTGTGTCACCGGAAATCGATACACAAGCTTGACAAATAGCCTCTTCGAGCACACCGATCAGATTTCAATGGCGAAACCTTGGATGGCTACTCTTTCTATGCTTCTGAACTCGCTTTAGAAGGATTCTTAACTCTCTCAGCGCCATCTATCGGTGCTATTTTTAACTAAATTTTGAGATTTATGTATAAGATTCTTACGATTTTTTTAATAAACATTACCACTGGTTTCATGTTTCTATCTATCGCCGTTTCTGGGTTATTGATTTTTAAAGTTAGGGGTCCTTTGTGAAACACCCTGTATTTAATGAATGCAATTATTGAAATAAGAGTAGTCTACTAACTTAGTACCAACTTTAATTTTACAAATGGTTACAACTACTACTTTCAACATTTTGTTTAAGTTCCTTGTATCAAATAAGCTCGGAAAAGTATACAGGAGAGTTAGTTCATAGAGTTAAAGGGGAAAGTCAAAATTGGAGAATGCTAATGTTAAAGCTTGACATCACAAATTTTAATAACTTCCCGCGAAAGTTCACCCGATTGAATTTGTTTTATTTTTAGGTGCGTTCGTAATTATATAAATACGTAGCACCTATAGTCGTCGTCAGGTCCGTCCGTATGTCTATTCATTCGCATATAACAGCGCCCAATCGAATGTTTTGCAATTTAATATATAGAATCGTTGCAGAATTTTGTCAAGTCATTTCAAATTTTATGAAAATCAAATCAAAACTTAAAAATATATTAATAAAAGTTTCCTTTATTCTACTAAATCCTATCATACATAATTATATAATAAAAGCGCAAGTCATGTGATTGAGGAAAACAAATACGGGCTAACCACATCTTTTTTCATATGCCAAGCGGCCATTTTTATTAAAAATATTTTTTTCGAATAAAATTGCATAAAAGATCGTTCGGAAAAATTGTTTGCTTGAGAGATGAGTTACATTAAAAAATGTATAGATTCTGAGATAACTTCAGTTGAAATTAGGTTAACAGCCGAATATCTCAATTCATTAAAGTAAATAAACACAAGAGATTCATTCATCATGAGTCATAGAAATTTTTAAACCATGGAGGTAATCATTAGCAAAGCAAAATCTCCATGGTGAATTTTGCAGAGCTGTCTGGTGTCGAAAAAAAAATTTGCATCTGGAAACATGGCATACGTAATAAGAAAAAAAACAAGGCATGCTCATTTCGCTCATAACAGACGATATCATTTATGTCATTGAAATAATAATGATGATTTTTTTTAAATTGTAAAACTAGTGATAGCACGTACACACCTCATTTGTCATGTTTAACGTACAATTTCCAACTTGTTATTAATATGCAATGAATGGACCCTATCTAAGAGGATTTTTTTTTTATTGAACAACATATTTTTTAATTACGATCATTTACTAATAAATTCATATTTAAAATGTTTATGAATTATGACTTACTTCAATTTTTGAATAAAAAGAACGAGCATCGTGAAAAACATGGTTGTGTAAGTTTACAGGTCATTCCAAAAGTCATTCTTCGAGATATACAGAAGTTTTACTTTTCGACGGTCTAGTCCAGCCATACTCAACCTGCGGAACGCGGGCCGCATGTGGCCCGGAGACCTTTTATGTGCGGCCCGAGATACATAATCAGTGACTTCTATTTATTACATTAATTGAAATGTGTATAAAAATTTTTAAGACCTTCACTGTTCTTTTATATATTTTCATGGGAAGACAAAATATGTCCTGTTATTTAAAATTATTTTAAATACCGCTTCCTTAGTCAAAAGTTCTTTTACACGTACGTTCCAAAATGCAACACCATGAAGGAATGCAAATAACAGTTGAGGGTTGAGGGTTGATTATTGACGGCCAATTATCTACACTTGGGATATAGGCACGGGGAGAGTGCCCTTCCTGGGGGTCTTTCTAAGGAAACCTAACCCGTATTTACGGATGGATAAACCCACGGCTTGAAGAAAACCACGAAAACTCCGAACGATTAGGCCGACGGGCGCGAATGGGATCGAACCCAGCACCTTCCGTCTACCAGCTTCGAGAGCAGAACCTCTCAGCCACTGGTGGGCTGCAAATAACAGAATGATATTTACTGGGCAAATACATTATAATGGGAAGGACAAGTGATTACATTTTCAGAAAATTTGGAGGTATAGATCCTGAAAAAACACTATCCAAAGCAGCCACCTCTGGTCGCAATAACAGCATTCATCTGCCTAGCCATGGAGTAGAACAGAGATTGGATGTCATGTACGGGTACATCAGTCCATGAGGCTTCAACACTATGCCACAGTTCATCAACCGTAGTAACGGGCGAGTGGTGGCGGGTCGGTCGCTCAAAAGCCATAGACAGGACATTTTCAATTGGTTAGAAATCAGGAGAACGTGCCGGTCAAGGCAACAGTTGAACATGTTCTGTATCAAAGAAGGTCAGGATAGTACGAGCAACATGCGGTCGTCCATTGTCCTGCTACACGTCTCGGTAACCTCTTGCTCGCATTGCCGGCAATTTCAACAGCAGCCGTTATATTTCTGATATGTTACGGCCCGTGGTTCTGCCTTATCTTCGATGACTCCGCAACTGTACGATTTAGCAAGAAAATGCACGACCGCATGTTGCTCGTACTATCATGTATAAGAAAATCGTAGACAATCTCAGAAAATCAACATTATGTTTTTAAAAGTGAAATTATTTAATTTCATATTTAATTATTTCTTAATTTTTTTTTTGTGATTAATTGCATGATTTTGGAAGTTTTCCCTGACAGATATTAAGTTTATTTTTCTAAATTTATGAATAAACCCATTGTCATGCAACCAACATCCTTCCAACCCTTTTTTTTAAAAAAGTAAACAGAAGTGAAGAGAAGACAGAAGGAATGGTGGTTTGTTCGGAGGAGTAGGATGTGGGAATACATCCGAGTATATTTTGGTTATTTTAAGAAGTAATGTGGTTTTGGTTGAATTGTTATGAATAATAGTGAAAATGTATATAGTGTATATTATTGTAAATACCAGCTCTCATTCTTAATAAACTCTGTATTTAAATTTTAAAAAGAAGAATCAGTGCGTCATTCGGCTGTCATGATATTACACCCATAATACATATATATATATATATATATATATATATATATATATATATATATATTTCATAATTCCATGAAGATTTCAGACAAAGTATATAGACTAAACTTTTTCCCGAGCTGCTTTGATCTAAGAAACTAAAATAGGGCGTCAAAAGAGACTGCTACATTTTTTAAAATCAAAGTTAGCACAATTTTTAATATGTAGACGATCCCTATTTCAATAATTGCATTAATGTCTGAAAGAAGACATTATTTTGAGTCTAATGATGCTTTTATTTTTATTGTAAACGATCTGAGAATAAAGGCGGGTGTATCGTTTTCTGTTTGACACGAACCGTACAATTTTTATTTCATTTCACGAAAAAGGCTTCAATAAACTCAATAAAGTTTCTTCAAATCATACAATATTACAGTTACATAAATCTTAAATTTGAAAAGAGTTTAAAAGCATGTACAATAACGTTTACTTCACAAAGAAATTATGGGTTAATAGATGTATATGTCTTAAGATTGATAAACAAGGATAAAAAATATAACTTACGTTAACTTTAATAAGAATATATGCCTGTCAGAAATGCGTTTAATGAAATTTTTTTCGTTATTCCATTTTTCAATCATCTTTGACGCATCCTTTTATCAAGTAATATTTCTGTCGAACTATTCTATGATTCTTGGATTGTACGTATAACCATTTCAAAATATAAAATAGAATTTCTTGGTACTCACCTAACAAAAAAGAAAAGATATGAAATTATTAATAAGCATGTAAATAAGCATTAAAAATGAAAATAGCTTCATTAAATAACAATATATATTTATATTCATATTAGAAACAGTATGAAAATTTTTATAGAAACAAATACATTCATGAAATAAATTGTAATTTTATCACTAAGAGAATAAAAGAAAATTATAAAACAAATCGCAAGGGAAAATGTAACAAAAAGTTCGTTAAAAATATGAATAAAAAGAAAAGTGCCCAATTAAACGGATGGCATTGAGCTCATAGGCTATCCACACTAATTGTATATTATACTCTAATTTAAAAGAATAATCCCCCTCGAACAACTAGTCGTTGGGGGCCACCGTAATACTTACCCATCATGGATATGCATAATGTAAAATATTAAAATAAAAATGTGTAAACTACTTATAAAGTGCAATTCAAATAAAATCGTGGCTTGATGACGTCACAAACTTTAAAGGCTCGATTACTGAATTGCTTGAAAGAAACATCCTTATAACTCCAAAAATAATAATCCTATTAACTAGCGGTTTATTGCATCTGATTAAGCGTCAATTTTCCAATTAAAATATATCTTTGAAGTGAAATTTGGATGAAATACAGGGTCATGAGAAATCGAAGAGTGTGGAAAATACGATTACAAATATCTCGACAACTAATTATCCGATCGACTTCATGCTTTATGCAAAATTTATGTTTTTTTATTGTCTTTTATATTCATTTCTTAAAATAAACAATTTCGAAAATTTTTATATACCTTTCATCAGAACGAATATTTCGAGAGTCCGAAAAAAATTGTTCCGGTTAATCGAGGTTATTGAAATGAAATAGGCTTCTTCCCATTATTACATACTAAGTACATACCAAATTGCAAGTCTCTATCTCAATTTTTTCGGGAGATAGAGCGTTTACAGACACACAGACACACAGACGGACGGCAAATTTTTTTTTCTAAAAATATGTTTTTCGGAATCTCCAGTGTCTGAAACGTGTAAATCTGTCAAAATTTTTTTTTCGATTTTCAAAACGATTACAAGACTTACCCTATACTACGTATGATGGGTAAGTAATAAAGAAATCGACAATAAATTAAGGGGGTATTAGCTCCCAGTTTCCCCTCTTTATACTTAACCAATGAACCCCCACAACTAATCAGGGAAACGCCTTATCACAATGAACCTATATACAAAATTTGAAGCAAATCTGATAATTCTGCATGAAAAACACATTTATCTAAATTAAGGGAGGGATTAGCCCCCGCCCCTCCCTTTATACTTAACCAATGAAGCCCCAAAACTAATCAGGGAAGAGCCTTATCACAATGAACCTATATACAAAATTTGAAGCAAATAATTCTGTATGAAAAACGCATTTATCTAAATTAAGAGGGTATGGTATTATCCCCCTGCCCCCCCTTTATACTTAACCAATGAACCTATATACAAAATTTAAAGCAAATCGGATAATTCTGCAAGAAAAACCAATTTATATAAATTACGGGGGGATTATCGCCCCCCTCCCGTTCCCCTCTTTATACTTAAACAATTTACCTCCAAAACTAATCAGGGTAACGACTTTCAGAAAGAACCTATATACAAAATGTGAAGCAAGTCAGATATTTCTATCAAGAAATATCGCGTTACTTACATACATGCACACTTACATACAGAACCTGCGGGCACCTTAGCTCTCAGTTTTTGATAGCCTATGAGCTAAAAATCAGTATAAAATATAACGAGTTCATTAAATGAAATATTATATTACAATAAAATATATAGAAACGTAAATTGTCAGTAACGGAGTTATTCCTTAAGAAGGCCTCACCTATTCATGTGATAGAAAAAAATGGTGTTTTTCATCTTTTTTTTTTTTTTTCCACTAAGAACTAATTTTTTTTAGATAATTTTGATATAATGTTAAAATTATAGTTGAAGTTATAGCGACATTTCTAATGGTTCTTTTATTTGTGTGTGTGTGTGCCTTGCGGTGACCATTATAGCTAAATTTGGTTTATCTGAAATTAAAAAAGTTAGTGGGTTTTTTTCTAAAGACTGGGAAGAAGGCATTTATGAATAACTCTTTTTTTTTTTTCAAAATGGCGGCTGTTTGAAGAGAAAGTTCATTTTTTATCTTTAAAAAAGAAACTGTATTTTATTGGTTTCAAAAATCCTTTTAGACGAAAAGAAAAAATCCTTCGATCATAGTCTACGTACAAAAAAAGTTGCTGAAAAAATTAGAAGTGAATCGATTCAGTAATTTTCAGTAATCGCGGCAATTGATTTGAAAAATGCACGCTAGAAAAAAACAAGAACGAAAAATCATGCGTCAAGCAGAGATTATGTAACACTTTTCAACGCTTCCAAAATAATTTTACAAATCATACCATCTAATAAGCTGAAAGATAACATCTAAGTAAACAATTTGGAAAAAGCATAACATATTTAAAAACGTAATTTCAGGAATTTCCAACATATACAATATTCGGAAAGATATCCGAATACTTTTATTCAGCCCTGTATATGATCTATAGATTTGTATATATACTACATAGGATGCTAAATTTTAGTTCAGTTAGGAAACGCGTAGCACAGCTTAAAATTCTCCTTCTGGAGTTTCTGTCAATAAACGGAAATGTGTTCGCGAACTTTTGTGCTTCTCTGTATATGATCTACAGAATTTATACACACCACGTAATAGACAAAAAGTGAGTTAAATTTAAAATCGCGTTCAGTAACCTAAAACGCACTTCCAGGAATTATTGTTAACAGACAGTAGAGAATTATTTTGTGTGTCCCTGTAAATGAACGATGACTGCTATACACACACTATTCTGTAATAAGCCTCTTGTAATGCACAGCAGTAATATATATAAATTTCAATGCGTTTAAAATAGTGAAACATTATTTAAATAAACCGCAGACGATTTTTCTCCATAGACGTAATGTAACGGAATTCTTTTGACTGTCTCTGTAAAGTAACTATAAGTGCTATGCACACCCTATTCCGTATTAAGCTTCTTGTAATGCACCTTAGTGATATATGTCCATTACAATGTGTTTGAAATTGTGTAACATCATTAAAATAAACCGCAAATGATTTTTCCCCATAGACCGTAATGTAACGGAATTTTTTTTAGTGTCCCTGTAAAAAAACTATAAGTGCCACACACTTCCGTTGAAATAGGGAACATGCTATAGATAACGAAAATAACATATAAAAATTGCAGAGTAATCCGAGCATATTTACGAGAATTAGAGCACGGACAGACGGCCAGACAAACCGAAGTCATAAACACTTTTCAACTAGGTTGGGAAGTGTTAAAAAAGAGTTTTGCGTTATAATTACAGTACGATACTTATTATTTTTTACTTTTATAGAATAGTACAGCACCATAAAGTATAGTCCTTCTTCAGTTGATAAAGCCTCTGAAAATGTAATTTACAAAAAATCGACTTTTCGAAATTTACGACTAGGTGTAACCCTTTGAACGGAAAAAATAATGCTTCCAGTGAAAAGAATACAATACAAATACTGTAATACACCCTTACCTGATAAGATGAACGTCTGCCTAAAATGAATATTTCCGCTTACACGTGATTCAGTTTTAGCAGGTTTTAATATACAATGAAGTAAAAAAGTAAGACGGTATTCAAAGAAACTAAGTTTTATACAGGTTTCTCATCTTAGCAGGTACATTCCTGCTATTATATTTTTTTGTTATTATATTCTTTTTATGTGAATCATGAAATTTTTCCGTTTAAAGCAGGATTCCGTTATACAAAATACCTGTTTTTACAGGTTTTACTCTATAAAAAGTAGTACAAAAATAATTAAATTAGAAAGATAAAAATAACTTATTGTTTTCACAAGAGTATATTTTTAGTTCAAAATAATAAAAAATGTCATTGAATGACTCTTAATTATATTTTATGGCCACTGTATCGATTTGCGACATAAAATAGAAGAAGCTCCAAAACTTTTCTCCCAGCAAATCTTTTGAGTCACGACAGCCTACGCATTCAACAACAAGTTTTTTAAAAGCAAAAATAATCGTTAGATATAAAGATGTACAGGTAAACCATATCACTTATCAACAACATTGCTTTTAGCTTCCACTTAATAAAAGCCATTGCAGTAAAAATATTATAAAAAGTGTACAAATATTGCATTTGTTTTGATTAAAGTATCCCAATACGATTGATAACCATCCCCCCCCCCCCACACACACACTTTTTTTTTAACAAAAACCAAAAATCATGCAACAGTCACATGTTATGAAATGCTTTCGAACACTAACAGAATATTAATAACTATTTTCATTTTTTTATACAGTAAAATGAGATGACCAAATAAGCAATTAAAAAAACAAAGACAAAAAACACATAACTCGGTAAAAATACATTTTCAGCAGTTGCTGTCCGTATCCAGTAATGTGATGTGCGCGAAATATTTTGCACAGCTCTGTATATGATTTATAGAATGTATACACACCACTTAACCCATTCGGGACCATGGGTGCATATATGCATCCTTAAAAAGAGCATACAGAATTTGTTTTAGGCACCAGTAAAAATTAAAAGTAATATTTGCTTTCTCTAATTCGAGCATTTTTTGTGATAGTGTGAGTAAAGGTAGCTTTTTAAAAAAAAGTGGTGCCAACCGAATAAAATTTGTGTAAAAGCCGCCGGTCCCGAAGGGGTTAATACACGAAAAAATAGGTAAGTTTAAATATGCATATCATTGGCAGAAAATGCACTTTCAGAAATTATCGATCATAATCAGTCCTTTAACCGATTTTTTTTTGTGCGTCTCTGTAAATGAGCGATAAATGCTACGTACTTCATAATCTATAGAAAATATATTGTACTGCAGCTTACTGAACCTTTTAAATTTCATTATGTTTGAAGCATCATAACAGCATCAAAATGCATTGAAATGGTTTTTTCCCATAGATCATAATGTAAAGGAAATATTTTGTGTATCTCTATAATTGGACTATAAATGCTACTCATTGTACACTTCTGAGAAAATACGTTGTAGTGCACGTCAACGACACATATCAATCTCATGTTTGAAATATTATAAAATAAATAAAATGCACCGCAAACGATTTTTCCTAATAGACCATAGTGTAACGGCAATTTTTTTTGTGTGCCTGTAAATGAACTATAAATACTAAAAACTTCAATACCGAAAATTATACAGTAAGACTTAACATATAAAAATTATATGGCAATCCGAGAATATTTATGAAAGTTAGAGTACGAACAGACAGACAGACAAACCAAATTCATAAGCACTTTTCAATGATGTTGGAATTTTAAAAACGACAAATTTATTTGTTAAATAAATTATTTTGATAAAACTTCACTTTATTGTTATTTTTACTTTTAGGAGGGAAAAATGCCTTATTTAATACTTACAAAAAATGTCCTCACTACAAAAATAACGGTAGTTTTTACTTACTTCCCCCCCCCCCCCAATAAATATACAAATTGGCGTACGAAGAATATAATGAACTACAATCTAAGCCATAACACAAAACCTCCCACAGATTCAAATGATCATTTTGATGATTTTTATTTTCTGTATGTTATACTGTATAAAAAATAGCTGAAATATTTCAGGAACTTTTCAGATATTTAAACCGATAGTTCATTACATTCCCAGCATCACATAAATTGTGAGCGATTAGACATATAAACATAACCATAATTTTATGGGACATCTAAGATGGAACGTTTTTCGAAACTGGTTGTTCATAAAACTCAGAAACAACATTTAAAGTTTTTATTTCTGAAAATCTACTAGAATTTATTATTTCTGAAAATTTATCTAATTCACCCACAAGTTCTTAAAATACTCCAGATTTATATGTTGTACCTTCCTTAATATCAATATTAACCATTTACCCGCCAACGTTCCACAAATGGAACATCAGCTTTGTGATATGCTACAGGTCTAAAGTCTAAATGTTTAAGTATTTGCTTAATCCGTTTTAAATTTTAAAGGTATTTTTCGGAAGATATGTTCTTCTAAGATATTGTAAAGTGTTGTTTAATAATTGTTTATGGTTCTAAACTTGGTGCTTGTTGAAATGTAACAAAAAACGTACATGTAGTAAAGCCTGTGTTCTTTGCTCTGTCTGTGCCTTTAGAATTCAAATGGTTGTGATGTGATGATAATTATTGCATTGCGTACTGCTTTCTATGCATTTTCATGTATAAATGAATGATTTATCATATGTTGTTTTGTTTTATTCTCTTTTGAATGCCAGTATTCCCCATGTGGGACGTTGGTAGTTCAGAGTACAAATATATATATTTTTTAGCATTTGGATAATTTTTTTGCATGCAGTTTGTATCCAATTATTACAGAAAAAAATGCCTGTTAAAGGTGTCTTTCAGTTGTAGATGATTGATTTTTTATGATTCAGGTGATGAAGGAGAACCTGAAATTGCTATTTTACCACCAAACGAAAAAACAGAAGCAACTGACATTGAAGAAATGAATGAAAATCAGCCAGGATATCGTTGGTATAGCCCAGGAGGAGCGTTGGCACGGCACGCCAAAGTACTCAGGTTTGAGTCCTGGTCCCGGCATTTTTTCTCTATTGGAATAAATCTCAACTATGTTACTCCAATCATTGAATATGATTTATCTAGTTGAAAAAACTTTCCTCTGTTCATTAAAGATTGATGTTTTATTTTAAATTTGGAGACATTTTCATTAGCGGGGAAGCTTTAAAGTGTATAATAATTCACGAGCAGGGAAGACCAAGCTATGCTCTGTCAAAATTAGCTTTGAGTTCAAATATGACCCATGGTGACCCCTGACCAAAATTACCCACTAATCAAATTTTCTCGAACATGTGACCAAGCCCAATTGTTTTCTCGTGCCCGAAACCCGTAGGATATAAAATTTAGCCAAAATAGTCTGAGCCGTTTTGTACATAAAATTAGCTTGACCCACATTGCCTTAAAAATGACCCACTAATTGGATTTTCTCGCCCATGTGACCTAGCCCAATGATTTTCACATGCCCAAAAACCGCAGGATACAAAATTTAGTTCAAATCGTCTGAGCCGTTTCAAAGATAAAAATAGCTTGACCCATAATGACCCACGACCAAAATGACCCACTAATTGAAATTTCTCGAGCATGTGACCTAACCCAACCGTTTTATCGTGCCCGAAAACCATAGGATGCAAAATTTAGTCTAGTCTGGGCCATTTTTTAGATAAAATTAGCTTAACCCACAGTGACCAAAAAATGACCACTAATCGAATTTTCTCGGACGTGTGACCTAGCTCAATGATTTCCCAGTGCCTGAAACTCGTAGGATACAAAATTTAATCAAAATCGTTAGAGCCGTTTTTTAGATAAAATTAACTTAACTCGCGTTGACCCAAAAATGACCCACTAATCGAAAGTTCTCGAACATGTGACCCAGCCCAATAGTCTTCTCGTGCTCGAAAATGGTAGGATACAAAATTTAGTCAAAATTGTTTGAACCGTTTTTTAGATACAATTAGCTTGTCCCTGACCCATGGTGACCCCAAATGACCCACTAATCGAATTTTCTCAAACATGTGACCTAGCCCGATGGTTTTCTGGTGCCCCAAAACGGTAGGATACAAATAATTTCGTCAAAATCGTTAGAGCTGTTTTTAAGATAAAATTTGCATATATATATATATATATATATGTAGGATTTCAGTTTATACACTTCATTTCCTTTATGACGTGCATGATCATCAAATTAATTGACGCTCTAGTACTAGTATTATCCATGATTTAAATGCACGAGTTATAAAAGTTTAGATCGCGAGATCAGAATATCTTGACTGAAAAAGAACTTATATCAAAACTGAAAAAGAACCAGTCTTCTAATTTTTATTGTGAAGCAAGCATCGGAATGAGAAATAGCCAGTAAAGGCTCTGTTAGGCCTCGTTGGACAATTAGAAAATAAATATATTGTATATGTTGGGCGAAAAGTGTATTAGCTGTGAAGAAGTTATTAGTAAAGTATTGTAGAGTTATCTCTCTAGGACTGTATTAAAGTTTATATTTTATTATTCAACGTCTAGTCGTTCATATAATTGCAGTAAATAAATTGTTTATATATCATCTTCTTTTATATATAACAAGATTTAATGTTTTTATAAGCAATAGTTTTTGCAGTATAAGTTTAGAAAGTGAAAAGCACACGGCACTTTAAAAATCGAAGGCGACAGAGTTAATATTTTTTCTTTCTTTTTAGAATAGAGAGATACAACTATGGTATAGAAATAGTTTTATTTTTTATATGATCAGGATGTTTTTATGATAACGGACACAAATTTATTACGAGATAAAAAAAAAAAAAATTAAGCAACTTTGTCGCTTAAATATAACGACTTCCAATATTAAAGAAAAAGCACATCTCGGGATCATCAACATCGTCGACTGCTGCGCTATCATATCACAAGGTTCAGTCACATCACCATTATGCCATTAAGTTGAACGGCTTCCAATTTCAAATACTATTTGTATTATTCAAAAAATAACTCACATATCAATTTATTTCAATTTATTTTAATTTGGCCTAATTAAATAAGAAAATACAGGGTGCGGAAAATGTTTTGATGGATCAAAATATAGTATTTTTTCTATTTACATATTTAAATATTGACAATATATTGGTGTTGGCTTAGTAAGCGATCAACTGTTTCTGCAACTGTTTTTTAGTTAGATTTCGTAAAAAATACCACATTATCCTCTACGTTGGAATTTCTGAAAAATTTTGCAGATCTACGCCGATCATGACTCCTAGAACTAAAAATCTCTCCCAGTTCAAAAAAAAAATTTTTTTTTCATTGATCAGCTTTTCTACTGCTTGCACAAGATTTTGGGGGTGTTTTAGTAGATCAGCGATTGTAGTTAAAGCAGTGGATTGTTGGGTTACAAAATGATGGGCACTACTTGCGGTTATGGCTTCTATTCTGCGTATTAGAGATCTGCACGGGCCGGGCCAAAGCCCGAAGCCAGAGCCCGGCCCAGAACGCGGGCCGGGATCGGGCCTATTTTTCTTCACGGCACTCGGGTCGGGCCCGGACCACACTTTTTTCTGAAGGCTCGGGCCGGGCCGGGCTTAGTGATTATTCTTTACGGGCCGGGCCTTACTTTTTTCATGAAGGATAAGGCCGTGCCTTAAATTATTTTTCACGTACAGAGCCGTGACTGGTTTCATTCTTCCTAGTCTTCACGCCCCAAAATTTTCAGTCCTGGCTTTGACCCGTATGAAAATCATTGTCTCGGCGTGGCCTGGTCCGTTCGAAGGTCAGTAAAATAAGACCAGGCACAAAAATCTTTGCAAAATATGCATACATTTTTAAATCGCCATAATTCTAGAACTAAACATTAAAATTTATTCTTTTTAAAGAATAGTAGAGTTATACACTTATTAAAATATGGCTAAATTAAAATATAGTAAAACGTGTGAAAAAGAACCTGCGTATGACGGAATCCTGTCTTAAACTGAAAAATGTGTTGATCCATGAAAAATGAATATACTAATACGCAAGAAAAGAATATATAAAGGATGATTGCATTTACACCTGCTAAGAAGGCAAATTGTCTATAACTCATTTTTTTTCTTCCCTATGCAATTCCATCTTAGAAGATTTTACTGTATTGTATTTTTCTGATTTTTAACACTTCAATAAATGGAATATGGATTAACAATATTAATGATAACTTAAACACATACATACAACAAATAGAGATTTATTAAAAAAATAAATATTTCAGGTTGCGGCACCTCTATAAAACTGAAGATTATAAACATGAAAAAAAAAAAGCTAAGATAGGAATTTTTGGTTAGATCTCCTCCTACGAGGCAAATTTTTAACCAAATCGACGCAAAAATCAATGTTTTGTAGAAATTCACTCGGGCCGGGCAAGGCTCGAGCCGAGATTTTAACTTTTTTCCGGGCCGGGTTCGGGCCGAACTTTTAACTTTTAAATCGGGCCGCGCCGGGCCAATATTTTTTTGTATGGGTAAGGCCGGGCCCGGGCCTGGAGATTTAGGCCCGTGCAGACCTCTACTGCGTATGCTTTTAACTACAGCGGTTTCATGGACGATCTTAAAAAAGCCAACTTGTCCTGTGAAGGGTTGGTGGGTTCCTCCAAAAAGCTCTATAGAGTCCGCTGGATTAAAGGTAATGACACGTACTTTCGCACCATATTTTTCACCAAACAGGGCTTGTGCCCCATGGCTTTTACTGCTTCGAGTGGGAGTGATCATGGCCTTTGAAGGAGACAAAGATATATACCAAATCACAGCCCGGAAACTCTTTAAAACAGAAAAGGTATATCAAGAGATGCGGAGAAAGGCTAAAATAGACAACTTTGGCATCATATATGGCATCTCTCCCTTCGGCCTTGCCGAACGCATGGGTAATTTATCTAAAAAAGAAGCAACTGAATTGATCATCGCCTACTTTGAAGAATTTCCAGTTATTAAAAGATATATGGAAACAACTATAGTCAAGGCCTAAGCAAATGGATATATAACCAGGTATTTTTTTAGTTATGTGTTTCAAGTGCTCGTTCATTTTTAACACTTTTCAACATAGATTAAAAGTGTTTATGAATTCCGTTTGTCTGTCTGTCTGATCTGCCATTGAACGGTATTGAAAATAAAGTTTTTAGTATTTATAGTTCGTTTACAGGCACACACAAAAAAATTGCCGTTACACTGTGGTCCATTGGGAAAAATCCTTTGCGGTACATTTTATTGCTGTTACAATATTTCAAACATGAGATTGATATGTATCACTGTCGTGGACTACAACATGTTTTCTCAAGGAGTATAGAATAACTAGCATTTACAGTTCATTTGCAGAGACGTACAAAATAATTCCATTCCATTATGATCTGTGGGTAAAATCGTTAACGATGCATTTTAACGATGTTATGATACTTCAAACATAACGAAATTGAAAAAGGATCACTGAGGTTCACTACAACATGTTTTCTCTAGCTTATAGGGTGCGTAGCATTTATCTTCATTTACAGAGACACACAAAAATTCGGTTACAGGACGGACTATGTTCGATTTCATGGTATGAAAAAATGATATTCCTTAATAATATTCTGTTAACAAGGTGGGAAAGTATTTCAAAATCTATGCCTGATGCATGATTTTTCGTTCTCGTTTTTCTTTTGTTAAGTAAAAGCATTAATAATAAAACTCAAAGGACAAACTTGTCTTTTGATATGAGCATAAATATTTTCTGAACAGATAAAACGATGCTTACAGTTGAACAATCACTTAACGAACAAAATGGTCTTCTGCAGACTTCTGCTGAAAATAATTTTTTTCATTGAAGTACATTTGGACCGATGGCTATACAATAGGCCGGGCCAAAAAACTCGATTTTTTTGGATTATGGAATTCTAATTGTGCGGGAAATCTGCATTATCGCGTCAATAATAACTGTGCAAAATTTCATTTTCATTGATTAATATTTTTTTTGCCTCTTCAAGATGGCCGAAAGTTTCGAAAAACGGCCATTCTTTACTAAAAATAATAAAAATTAGGAAAAGGGACAATCTTTTTCTAATAGCGGGCAAATGATCTATCCAGTCCATCATAACTAACTGCAAAAAATTAACGAGATCGATTAATAACTTTTGCCTCCACAAGACGGTCAAAGTTTCGACAAACATCCAAAAAACGAACTCCGGTCCTTTTTTACTAAAATTAATAAAAATTAGAAAAATAGGCAATTGTTTTCTAAAAAACGGCTAAATGGTTTACCATTCGTCCATAATTAACTATAAAAAATTAACCAGATCGGTTAATAACTTTTCCCTCCTCAAGTCGGCCAAAGTTTAAAAAAACTTCTAAAAATGGCCCTTTTTTACTAAAATTAATAAAAATTAGAAAAAAAGGACAATTGTTTTCTAAAAACGAGCAAATGGTCTACCATTCATTCATAATTAACTGTAAAAAAATTACCAGATCGATTTATAACTTTTACCTCCTCAAAACGGCCAAAGATTTTCAAAAAACCGCAGAACATGATATTTTGATACAACATTTTTATAAATGCAAAAACACATTTAGTTAAGCACTTAATTGTTGATTGTTTATCATACATTAATATATTAGTATTTCATGCAGTAAATTACATCATCTTGTAATAAAAAAGTTGTAACAAAATATCATGTCTTGCGGGTTTTTTTTTTTTTCGAATTTTGGCCGTCTTGAATAGGGAAAAATTATTAACCCATCTGGTATAGTTAATTATGATGACATGGTAGACCATTTGCTCGCTATTAGAAAACAATTGTCTTTTTTCTAATTTTTAATATTTTTAGTAAAAAATGGCCGTTTATGACAGTTTTCGAAACTTTGGCCGGCTTGAGGAGGCAAAGATATTAATCAATAAAAATGAAATTTTGCACAGTTACTATTAATGGGATAATGCAACTTTCCCGCACTATTCGAATTCCATAATCCAAAATTCGTTTTTTTTCCGGCCCGACCTACTCTACAATTTGTTCAAGGATAAGTTCCTCATAATATTTTTGAATGAATCAAATACTGTATTTGTTTCCTTATTTTTTATTACGTTTCCCCACACGTATGCAGTTTAAGGACATAAAAATTGTTTGGGCCAATTACCTGCCTTATAGACAGATATATATATATAGATATTTTTCGCTGGTAAAATAAAACTGGTGTCAATATCGACGAAGCAAAGCGAAATTTTGTTGACCTCTGAAATAAAGTAATGCAAATAAACTAGAAAACGTTCAATAACAATCTTAAAAAAGAAATTTACAGCTTAATCTGAGAGTAGAGAGACTATAATTAAAAAGGCTTTCTTTTATTACTTTCAATAGGTAAGGATATTACTAGAGATTAATCACCACTCTCCGAAATATTTAATGGCAACCTTTCAAGAAATCGGCAAAGCTCGATTTGCAGTCTAGTTAAAAGCATAAATAACAAAATTAGGAAATAAAATAGTAGAATTACAACTTACGAAAAAGGAACAAACCGCTAAGCAGCGATTTTATCCTTCAGTATTAGCAAGTGAGAAGTCGAGAAAACGGCAGGCATTGACATTAATGATAGACGTGCTTCGAATTGTCCAACATTTAATACCCATTAATTACTAGCTTATGTGCATTTTTCAAAATAAACGTCATCCCGCGTTACTAAAGAGACAGTATTATCACAAAAGTTTTTACAAGTTACAAATGTATCTCAGATTCCTTTTGTCAATAAGAAAGTAGAAGGACGTCTTAATAAAAGAGCAATAGCGCAGTTTTATTGAATTATGTTCTGTTAGTTGATTTTATAAAAATTGTTGTCTCATGCGAAGTTAACATTACACCAATAGGGATGCCTGTAAAAAAATAAATGCACAGATATGCGTAAGTTCATGAATTAAACGTATAATTTATGTTGTGCGTTCGCCAAAAAGAATAATAATAATAATAAAAAAAGAACACCCCCGTCCCTCATGTTATTTAATCATTAAATTATCACCGAGAAAAAGCGAAAAGTACTATTCGTTTGAGAATTCGAAGAATATTAAAATAAGTTTAGGAGACTGGCTCCATATTAAAATGTTTAGACTCTCAAATTAACCAAAACATGAATTTTCTAGAAATTTGTAAGAATAGCTAGCAAGTTATTTAGTTTTTTTAAGTGTAATTAGTTTTTTGGTGGGGTCTATAATGAAGTCTCTTAGTGTGAGGCTCCGGTTAAATACAAAAATTATTAATAATTGTTCAAAAGAAAATATCATTACTGGTAGAATAACACAAAATACGTTATTTAACCCATTTTAGGCCAGGAGGGAGAGTTAACTCATTTTACACACAAGAAAAATATAAAATATGCTTCAAAATGATAGAATTATATTTGGGTTAACTTAATATTAAGAGCCTACGTTACTAACGCAAAGACACTCGCAAGCTAATGTTAAACCAATGGGAACGTTCGTTTAAATTTTTTAGTTCGCATTTCAATATTTTTATATGATTTTCTTTGCATAATATCTGAAGTCGATGTCTTACCTGGTATTATATTACTTTTTCAAGTTTATTTACATTTTTTTTTTCTGAGGAATCTTGCATTTTCGGAACTGGTTTCGAAAGTGAGTTTAAGATAGTTTTAGACAGGTTTTCGTCTTAGAAGGTATAATTTTATGTTTTTTTCTTCCACAGGGACTATGAATATTTTACGTTTAAGTCAGGATTCCGTTATAGACAGGTTCCGTTTTAATTTAGAATTAGAGGTTCAAAATTTTACATGCATACTATATATAACTCCTAAACTTTTTTTAGCGAATTACAAAATTTGGTACCTGTCAACTAAAATTTATCACATAATCGAAATTGTGTGTCAAATTTGGTATTACTGTTAAACATTTTTTCATTTCTGTTGCCATAAAAGACGAACAGGCTACATGGGATCTAAGCTTACGTTAATCACAAGGAATAATATAAGACTCAATTCCCAATCGAATAATCCCAAATTGAACATTTCCAGTAATTTGCAATAATTTGATGATTAAGTAATATAGGGTGCTTATGTTAAAATATGGTTTTATTACGCATTATTCAATTTAAAAAGGGATATATTTTGACTGCACAATTATTATATGGCAGACGTGCTGTTATAAAGGTTCAACAAGGGCAAATTTTTAGGTTTATGATAGTTAATTTTTGATAGTTTTTTTTTAATTTTTAAAATAACACATTAAAAGGATATGATGAAGATTCATGTTATTTTATTTTTATTTTAATTTTTATTTTAATTTATTTATTTTTTAATGGACAGAGGGATACTTGTATGCCTCAGTTATATGTCACAACTCATTTTATTTATTAACATTTTCACTTACTCTTTGAATGATATAAACATATAATACTTTTAATAAAGTAAATTATTTTTCTGAAAATTCTTTTATAGAATTAAATTTTATTATTAAAAATATATATATCAAAACATGTTTTGAACTACTGCCACAAAACTTTCCTGTTTCCTCTGTTCAAAATACATTTTAGGCAATTATTTCCAAAACATGGCATCGTTAATCACGTAATAAAAACATTCAGAAGCAGAAGGCAGCCATTTTTTATTTCAGTTGTTAAGAGTGAAAGTGTACAATGTAGCATTGCATTAATTTTGTAGTATTGTCAATGAACTAGAAAAGGTCCTGAACATTAAATATCTCCCATTCTTAATTCAAAAAAGTAAGCATAATTCATTTTAAAAAATAAGTTTTCATTTCATATACATAAAGCTTTTTCTAAGATATTCATTTCAAATTTCATATCTTATCCTAAATATGCATGGCATCATGCAACAAAACACCGTGCATTTATATCCACCGTAAATTTATCCACTGTACCAATATTATTAGGAAATTAACTCCTACATCTTTATTAAGTAAATTAAGCCCTTAAACTATACAACCTTCTATATAAATCTGGAAAAGGGGTGAAACTTAAAGTGGAGCTATTAATATAAACCTTTCTGGTTTATTTTTTTTATTAACATTTTTATGTTTAAAAAAGAAAGATTTTAGATGAATGATTCATAAGCTAATTTTGAGATCTGGATATTGATATTCTCTTTTTTTATATATACAACTGTCGAATAAAAAAAAAATGAAAAAAATTTTAATCTGCGCATTTTTTTTTCATTTTAATGTACAAAAAACTAATAATAATCAATAATAACATCAATGCAACAAAGAGTAACAGATATATCAATACATGTCGAAGTTTAAAACTAGCAATTTATCATAATCAAATAGAAAGAAAATGTTAATTATGTTGTTTGCGAATGATTCTAACACAATAAATTAGAATATAATAGAGAATACAAAATCAAAAAAATTCCAGGTGATCATAAATTCTGCTTCTTCATACAACAGCACAAGATAAAAGTAGTGCCAAATTTGCATCTTAAAAAGTGCGTCAGATGATGGAGGTCACTTCAGTCACATCGCAAACACAATTGAGTCATGCCACTGGAGCAGGTCATTAAGAGCACTGTTTGTGATCAGATCTTTCACACATCACACATCCGGAAATGAAATCACCAACAAATGCATTTCATTTTGATCGTCAGTTAGATCCCTTGGTGATATATTTGAAGAAACACAGTTCTTTCTGAATGTCATGGGATTCTTGAAGATAAAGTCGTTCACACATATACAAGTTCTGAATGAAAAGGTAAATAAATGGATTTATAAGAGAGGATTATCTACTTATCAGAAAATAATCGCGGCAGTAATCAAGAGCTAGGAAAAATTCAGAAGGTGATAAGATGTGGATTTCTCAACTAACAATTTAATAATTGAATAAGTTACCTCAGCTTTTAATTGTTATATCGAGATTATTTTGAAGACATCAGTGGTTGTCATTCCTGTTTTTTCCCATGGGTGTCACCTATTAATTACGTCGCACATCAAGAGGAGGAGGGGTGCACAAAGTGTGATAGGTAGAGGTGGGTGGGTTAACATACTGTGACGTCACATCTAAAACATGCAAATAATTAGGTAGGTAATATTTGCAAGCTGTTTAATAATGCTTATTATATATATATATATATATATATATATATATATATATATATATATATAATTCAAATAGTATTAGCAGATTTTTTTTTGGCAACAGTTTAAAGTAAAAGCAAACATAAAATCTTAAAAGTTTTATACTATTTACATTAGAAGGAAATAAATTATTTATAACATTTTCTGTCATATAATTAGTTTTACATTAATAATTGCAGAAAATATTACGTCACAACAAGGGAAGGTATCATTTGAGTGTGACAATCTGTAAATTAAGAGCAGGGGGGAGGGGTAAAAACACTCCAAATTTGTGGGACATAATTAACAGATGATCTCATAAATTCAGATCATACAGCTGCACGAACTTGGATCAAAATGCTGCAAGAACTCAGATCATAATGCTGTGTTGTACTCTATAAATGCATATAGCCCTCTTTTCTAGTTAACAGATGGCGTTTGTACAGGGTGTCCCAAAAACGTGCTCACGCTAATAAAACAAGCGAAAGAGACAAGAGATCTGCACGGGCTCGGGCCAATTTTCATTCATGACACTCGGGCCGGGACGAGCAGGGTCAGACTTCTTTTTTCTGGACTAAGCTGGTGCTAATTTCATTCTGCCTATAAATTTGCACGGGCCGAAATTTTCAGGTCTATACAAAAAATTGTAAAATAAGGACCGGCACAAGAGTTTTTCCAAAAAATGCATAGGTTTTTAAATGGCCATTATTCTGCGATTAAAATTATTTTAAAGAATAGTACATACATTTCTAGGCAAAAAATAAATAAATAAATAAAATAAAATAAAATAAAGTACAGTAAAACCTGGGAAATAGAACCTGCCTATTACGAAAACCAGTCTTAAACGAAAAAATGTCTTGATCCGTGCAAAAAAAAATGTAATACATATACAACAGTCGATGTACCTGGTAAGAATGGAACCGGTCTACAACGAATTTTCTCTTCTCTCCTGATTTTTCTTCTCTTTACAGAATCTTCATTTGAATATAATTGTCTAAGACAATTTTTTTTAAACCAATGTTTATGTATGTAATTGTCTCAGTGGTCATTAAAAATGTTGATATTTTGCATTGCATCGCATCCATTTCGAACATATTCTGAAAATAAAACTTATGCATAAGTAAGTGTTCTTGAATAATTTTAATTTTAGGATAATGTTGCTTCAGAAATATCAGCATGTTTTCTAGAAATTCAGTCGGAACGGGCCAGGCTCGGGAGAAAATTTATCTTTTATTCCGGGCCGAGCAGAGGTTTTAGTCTTTATACCGGGCCGGGTCAGGCCAATAAAATTTTTGTACAGGCCAGACCGGGCTCGGGCCGATCTTTTAACTTTTATTCCGGGCCGGGCCCAGGCCTGAAAATTTCGGCCCGTGCAGACCTCTAAAATGGACTTTTGAAAACCGCCAGGAGGAACACAAGAATCTGTTTCACGAAACGTGTGTGCACGTCTACATTGTGTTTTACCCAGAAGAATGTTTCTGCATTACCGAAGATTTTTTTAACAAGTAATCATTTAAAGAAGTGAGATAAATGTTTAATAAGTGGTCTGGTGAACAACCTGACTGAACAATTAACTGAATAATGTAGCGATTTCACAAGGATCATGCAATAACCTGATATGCTGAAATGAGTCTTCGTAAACAGGATTAAGCATGCACGCACATACTTGTCTAGAAATTGGAGGAGAGCAATTTGAATATATATTGCCGAAAAAAAAAAAATATATATATATATATATATATAATTTAATTTATTTGTATTTATTTCGAATTTTTACAAGCCTTTGTTTTTTTTACTTTCGGCATGAGGGGTGGAGGGAGACCCCTTGTATGTATTTTTATGTAAAATGCCAACATATTTACAATATTTGTAATTTTTTTAATCTGACCTTACGCATTTTATATTGCCTATTAAAAATGATTTAGCTGTTTGTATTTTTTCCACTGGTCGAAATTTATTCATTGCCCATTATGGGAATTGCTTTCAGAAATTATGCATGCATTATTTTATATGATTTTGGAGGTATTACTTTTTTTACACATAATTTGAATACATAAAATTACACATTTAAAATCTGATTTCTCATTCACCTCTTTATGCATTTAGATATGACTTCATTGGAGTAAGAAGGTATAAGAGCAAGGTTTTTCGTAAAGAATTCTGTTTCTAAAAATGACGCTTACTAACACGTGCAAAAATTGATTTTAATCTTCTGCTTATGAAAGCATTAAACAATTTAAAAGGTCAAAGTAAAAAATACATCAGAAATACTCAGCTTTTGTACGATTCGGTGTTTGATATTCTATACAATCACTATTTACAAAAAAAAAAAAAAAAAAAAAAATCCATTCATATTCGGAAAGCACACTATTTTCAGTCGAACGGTACATCCCGCGTCTCTCTGAGATAATGTGGTTTATAATAACATAGGTTGGTGCGTTTTTTTTACCCAGGACTGTGTAAAAAACTTTAGTAATCAATAATAATATCGATACGACAAACAAACAATAATCGATATATCAATTAATCAGATACATGTCAAGCTTTACATTTACCGATTATCATCTTTAAGTAAAAAGAAATGGTTCATTACATTGTTTACGAAAGATTATAACTTACTAATTTAAAATACAATAAATAGTAAATTAAAAAAATCGGTGATCATAAATTCTGCTACTTCATACAATAGAACAAGGGATGACCGCCCCGGGAACCCAGCTGATTGATGGAGGTCACTTCATTCAGACTCTTGATTAAACTTAGTATGATGCGGCCATCCCAAAACTTTCTTCGATTACGATTATAATATATTAATTTACAATGGCATAAACGATTAAGAATATAAAGAATTACATTTCTTTGAATTCAATACGGAGTTACAGCGATCTTTTGGTGAAAATGATTATGTATAGGAATAATAATAATAAAATACGTGTAATCCTCACACATTGTTTTTTTTTAAGGGTTTCAGTCAAAATTTATCCAATATGAAAAAATTAATTACATGTTAAAGAATGACAACTACCAAAACTAGTATGCTGTGGCCATCACAAAACTTTCTTTTAACCGTTCTAATACATTAATATCATAGCATCAACGATTTTAAATATAAAACCTAGTGTATTTTTTTTAATTTAACAGGAAGTTACAGTGATCAGTGAATCAAAAGAAGAACAGAACAACAGCGCTCCTGTTGGTTATTAACATGTAAAATTAGATCAACATATGCATTTTTAATCATTAACTCAAGTATAAAATTTGGTGCATTTCTACATAATAGAACATCATATACAGCTATATGTTTCATACCAAAAATCATAGGGCTAATATTCTATAACCGAGTTCACAGTCAAGAGTGGGTGTCAAAAAGGAGAGATTCTAGCAATAATGTGGTTAAAAATATATGACAGTCATACGAATGGAGTTAACAATGCTGTAAACCACGCTTTCTAAATTGCATCAATTGATTGTGGACACAATTAGGAATTTGTCCCCAATTATAGAATAACGACGTTTACTGTTGCGTGATCAGAGTCAAAATTGAATCAACCTTGCTTTACGTCAATGTATGACACAATATGCAGTTTGAGGAAATTCCATGCATTAGTTTTTAAAATAGAGTTATCACAAAAAAAAACATAGAAAAGCCACTTGTTGTCCGATATACACCCAAACTTAATCAGCTCCATAGTCTAACTGAATCTGAAGTTTGATTAAATTCCATGTATTAGTTCTTGAGATAGAACGGCCACAAAATTTGTGCTCTTCCACAAATACATGTGCGTTTGTAAAAGTTTTGCACATGCAAAACATGTACGACTTGGACAAGATATTTTATAATTTAATAAGTTATTTCCTTTATGTCATTTAAACATTTCAGGCTGCATCAGACATAAAAACGCTTTGAACAATTGTATCAACTAATTTCTTTTTTTAATTTTTAAGTTGCTTCAAATATTTATGGGAATATAATTAGTCATTTCTGAATTTAAGCGCGTTTCCCGGAACCCCCAATTCGCAGATAAATTATTTCATTTAATAAATTAAGTCATTATAAATCTTTCAGATATATAGTACAAACCCTCTTCGCAGTGGGGAGGAAGAGTTCTAAATCGAGATTTCTCGCATTTTATATGTTCAAATCTGTTGGGGTAACCAATAAATGTGCTCTTCTGTGGGTGGCCCTGTACCTTGAACTCGAAAGAACAGTGGAAGAATCATTAAATGAAACGTTGACCCGATTCCTATGATCTCGCTTTCTCCCAGCATTTTAATTAAGGACCGAGTGATAGAGGAGGAAATGAGAATAAGGAAAGTAGTGTCAGAGAAAGAGTGAAAAATTGTCGAGCCAGTTTACTGGTTGCCAAGAGAAGTTATCGTAATGGGAGAATTATGCGATTATCTAGTATCATATTGTCAAATTTTTGTAGCATTAATTGACAGAAATACAGAAAATACTTTATATGGATTTGGATAGTCATCTCTTTTAAATCTTAAAAAATACATTTTTAGTTTTTCATATTTTGTAAAAATTTATACAGTTCTGAATCAAACAAATAATTAGTAATGAAGTTATTGACGTATCTACTTTTTCAAGAAGTTTTGAAGTTGTGATACATAAATATGAATTTTAATTATATTTCCTCATTTAGAAAGGTGTGCTATTTAACAAATACACTTCTCGATTGTTTCATCTATTCTTATCCAAATAGCATTATTTCTATTGCCATTTCTGATCTCATCGATGAATTTCATATACAATTTATCAAAGTCTTTGGAAAAAAAGTTTATTGGGTATAATCTAGTTAGATCAAGTATGAAGATTTCGAATTTGCGATGATCCAATTTGATAAATAGAAAATTACTACCAGTCGTTGTTTGGTTGAAATCGAATACAAAGTGGCACTTGAGCGAACCGTCTGTATAATTTCTAACGATACGACAAACTTACGTTCCAACATTAATTAAAAGTCTGTACGTTTACAAAATGTCATGAAATGGACATTCTTTTGTAATACTATCCGTAAGTTTACTGAGATTTGCATAATTCCTGGTTAAATTGTTGCCTGTGCAGGAAGTATGGTGCGAGTTGATAAGTATAAACTGGTGGCATGTTCGCTATAGAAATAACAACCGGGATCTTATGAGCAAAAATTATTATAATCCATTGTCATACTGTTGAAGAAAAAGATGCAGTTGAACTCTAGTGGTTTGGAGGATGGCAAGGAGACTAAAATGGTGTTTTCCTTTAAAAGAAACGGTCAAAATTCAAACAAAGCAAGTTTATTTCTCAAGGTCCATTCAATAGAAATTTCAAAAAATCGATCTCTTATCACTTCTTATTTAATTCATGATCACATTTGAAGATTTAGAATTCAACAACAAATGACAGACGAGCAAGCTCTTAAGCACTAAATGCGTAGATAATGAACTAATAACTATTAAAACTATTAAGATAGCAAAAGTATTAAAATGATTACAAACTATTAGAATTTATTGGGAATCCCATACAAAGCAGCAAAGGAAAACACATTCACTGATGTCATAAGGGTTTATTTGATAGATGAAAACACAAAAAAGTGAGCTCTGAGCTCGTGAAAGTGAATATATTGATCACGGCGTAGTAGCGCAAGATTTCAAAAAAGCGCAATGGGTCAAGAATTCTGAACCAATCACAGAACACGCCGGCTCTCTTTACTGGTAGAAGGCACCGAATTCAGAGAATAGATAGACAAGCAACAAACCATAAAAACGGCTTGCAATATGAAGCCGGTTATCGCTCAAATCATTAGGCCCAAGGGCTGTCTTCATTGGTCGGAGAGAGGCTGCACATGGAACAAGGACTGAATTCATTGGACGGGGGAGATGTTTTCAAAGCAAGCCGCCAGTTATTTGCCCGACTGTAGGGTTGCATTTTCAGCGTCACGCCAAACTTAAACATATCATCTCTATTTATTCTCTGAATTCTGTGGGTAGAGGGAGAAAAGTGATGTGCTACGACGCTGCTTTCGGCGGGAAAAACCTTCGAACGCGTCCCTAGTAGAATTAAAAATAGGCTTACAACTTAAATAGAATATTCTAAAACGAAATGAATTTCGAGACGGGAAAGAAAAGTTACTGGATGTAAAAAAAAAATTGGAATTTGAGATTCGGAAAGGCGAGAAAAAGTATTTTAATGTGGAAATAAGTTAATTAAATGGGAAAAAAAAATAGAAAATATTTTTTTCATTTTTAAATTTAAAATTTAATATATTTTGCTATATTTTTTCGAGAAGTATTTTCAATACATTTTTCAATACCAAAAAATAATAAAGTATGTGCTTTTGATTTATTGTCATACATTTTTCTTACGTAAAGAATCAATTCGCTATTTCAACTGAAACCTTTCAACCGTTCTCCCTATATCTTTAACATCCTTATTACATTTCATTTGGCTATAAAGGTACATAATATCTTTTAAAATAAACATAAATGTTTAACTTAGCTATGTTTTAGACTTATCGCGGTCCCCTAAACACACAAAGTTTACAATGCATTAAAATGTAAATAACAATTTACAATGTAGGCTTATTTTAAGAAAAGTATACGAAAAGAGAAGTGAACGAAAAGTTGAAGTGCCTGAACTGTCTTACAAATGAAATAAAATACAAACTCTGAAAAACACGACAAAACGGAAAAAAGTGGATATCTACAAATCTGTTTGATTTTGTTTTATTGATGCGTTTTTTGAGAAGTGTTTCAGATTCGTAAATCTGAAATCTTTGTCTTATCTCTGTTCCAAGTGCAATGCTCTCACTTTAAAAAAAAAAAAAAAAAACTACTCTTGAAAATAACTTCATGCGATGTTTTCTTTTGAGTTATCGCAATATTTTGTACTTGAAAGTAGAAACTTCTTGTTAATTTTTTATCAGTGTCAGACAGAAAGATGCTTTTAATGGTTCAAGAGGAAGATATGTTCAAGTATTATGGTCACTTAACAAGCAAGTTGGAATTATTAAAAGTTATTATTTGATGGCTTTTCTTTAATAATGGCTTTAAAAAAGAAAAAAATCAAATGTGTCATGCTTATACGTATAGTTTTATTTATTTATTTCGGCTAATAATTAGAACAAAAATGGCTTTTGAAGTAAACATTTTGAATATAAAAAAAATAAAAATATATACATGTTTATTAAAAAAAATAAATCTGTTTGTGGTTCCAACAATAAAAAAAAAAAAAAAATCCAATAAGGATACTGAAGCAATTTACTAACAATTCTAGACTTACGAAAGTAATAATGAAATTTTCTACTTCAAAAAGATGCAAAATATGAGAAAAAAGAATCTCTTTCTGTGTAACCGTCGGATCAAGTTCTCATAAAAATAAAAATATTAATAATGTAGTTAGAAAAAATACATATATTTAAAATGTTCATCATTTGAAATTACAAATAGATTAGCTGTTAACATTAATCATTTATAATACACAGGAGGGTAAAAAATCCTTCACACATTTTAAAATTTCATTAAAAAAAATCGAGTAATTGGCATATAAGAAAGCGGTTTGGGGGAAAATGCTTATCAAGATTAAAAATTTTGTTTAAGTAAATTAAAAAGAATTGTTCAAAAATTTTCGTATAGATTGCATAATTTCTTTAAAGTTCCAAAAAAAAAAAAATTAAACTCAGGAAAATTAATCACAGGTTATCTATTTTCTATAATTTACTACCATATTCCAACGTGTGGGATGAAATCTAGTATTGTTTGGATGTGCTTTAAGCTACCAAAGACCCACATGTTGAAATATGGTAATAGACTGTAAAAACTAAATTGCCCGTAACTGCATTCTGTTCAGTTTTTTATGTTTTTTTAAACTTTGAATGAGCAGCGAAGTCTATGGGTATTTTTTGGAATTAAAAATTTTAATTTGCTTAAACAAAACTTCCGATTATGAGAAGCACTTTGCTCCTACACACTCTCGTACAGCAATTAGTTGATTTTTCATTGAATTTTAAAATGTTTCAAATAATTTTGTTCACTCTGTGTAATACATGAACATTTTTTAAGCCTATTTGAAAGTTTTAAAAAAATACATAAATAGAAAATATCCTCAAATCACTGGAAATTGCTACATATTAAGGTTAAAAATAAGTGTAAAATCGATAATCATTAAATAATTTAACAGAAAACGAATAAAATTTAATTCTAAAAGTGTGCATGAACATACGCAAACATATTCCTTCGCCTTTCCAGGAAGAGAAAAATGTGTTTAGGAGTGAAAAAGCCTTTTTATTAATTTTTGGTAACAAGAACAATAATATCAAAACTAGAGTTAAATTATATAATTTGCACTCCTAAACCATATTTAAACTCAAACTTCCAAACTTTCTATTGGAAACATTTCAACAATGCTCTTGCGAGGGAAGATGTCTCCCCGGGCCACTCAATGCATTCATCACTGACTTTAACTATATCAGGTAATTGCTTAAAATGTATATTAAATTTAATATCTGTAAATTCAAATATTCCGTGCAAATGCAAATAAACATTTTTTTTTTTTTTTTTTTTATTGATTTAAGAAGAAAATTAGATTCTAGAAATTTTACAATTCTTCAGCCGCTGATATTTAACCCACTCCTGGTCTTGTTAGCATTGTATTGTATACATTTCTTGCCCACGCTACACTATTTAACAGACTTTATGAGTCGCCTGCGGAACTTAAAGAATTTATTGATGTGGCCTTCGAGCGCGAAAGATTGAAAACTCCTAGTTTAAGGGGACCATCTCCTGTTATCGTTGTCATCCATAGAATGAAAAATCATGGAAACTCACCGGGAAAAAAAATACTGATTTTTTTTTTCTTTTAAAGTAAGTTTTAAATTTATTCAAATATTTAGTACAATTTTTCTGGTAACCAATTATACGTTCCCGCTGCTTCTCCTATTAAGATTTTATTTATCAAAATTTATGTATAAACCTCTAACATATTTTTTTTTATATTTCTGAGAAGAGAAGATTTACGAAAAAGTATATAAACTACACCCTTTTCCGGACTGCTTTGATCCAAAGCATTCAAATCTGATGACAAATGTGATTGTTATCATTTAAAAATCCAAAGTTGGTGCAATTTTTAATATGTAGATGACCTCTACCTAAAAATTTCTTATTCGTAAAGTAGACAAAATTCCGAGTGGAACGGTACCTCTTGCATCTCTCTGCGACAATTTGGCGATTGAAAAGTATGGGGTGTTCTTTTTTTACTACTGTATAGTGTATATGTCTTTTTTAGTTTCACTCCAGATTGGAAATTAGTAACGTGATTATTAAATTATCTATAATTCCAACTATTCCGAAATTACTTCACTTTTGAAAAAAAAAAGCACTTACAATTACAATGCGGTTTATTTAATTGTGTGCTGAGCAAGAAGGCAACAGAAAGAGTGTGTATATATATACATTATGTATGTCTTTTATTCATATACACTATAATGCCATAATTGATGGGAACTTTCAGTTTTAGACATTTTTTCGAATATTTTAAAATATACATGTCAGATTCTTTTGGGGTATTAGAATTAAAAAGAACAGGTTTAACTTCATATTTATCAATGTTGATTTGATAAGTAGGACAATTAGGGGACCAACAAAAAATTAAAGAAAAAAAATAATACTTGGGATCACCCTGTAAAATAAAATGCACGAAATGATTTACCGCTACAGAATGTACATAGGCAGACATTGTATAATATGTGTACTCATTTGTGTAAGAATAGCATGCATATTAATTGAGATATAGCGATTTTTTTTAAAAATTAAAAAAATTCTTGCATGTTTTTTGCTTATAAAATACAGGGTTTTTAACCAAATTTAACGTCAGTTTCAGAAAAATTGACAAAATGTAGTAGAAATCATATAGTGTGATTGAAATATAAATATATTAAATAATTAAGGAAATATGGGCAGTTGTATGAAAGAATTTTTATCTGCGCATGCGCGAACGATAACAAAAAACTTTTTGCCTAATTTAATACTCAACACTATGGAGCAACTTATAAAAAAAAAGCAGTCAAATATCGTAAAAATTCAGAGAGATATCGGCGTTAGAGTGAGCTGTTTTTTAGTTTCTGTCTAAAACTCGCTGAATGATAGGGGATTGTCCACAAATTGATATATTTAAGTTATCTGGCAGCGTTCGGAGAAAATTTTTAGAAAAAAGCAATTTAATTATAACTTACGCTTATGTTTAGGAAGATTTTGACTCTAAACTACGAGGAAAAGGAAAATATAGTCCATACATTGATTACATCTAGGTAAATTGAGGCGTTTATGGTAAAATTTTGTGAAATTTAGCCCAATACGCAAAACACTCTACAGTAAATTTTCGAGAAATTACGTTTTGCGTATTAGACCAGTAAAATTAGGAAAGTTTGCCATAATACATGCTAGGAGATAAAAATTAGTACAGTTGTTCATTGATGACTATGTAAAAAGTCCTGATGGATAGGAGGTGAGTGGGGGGGGGGGGAGGGTTCAAATAAATTACTTTTTTTAGTTTTTTACAAAAATCTCAGAAACTGTTGGTTTTCATGAAAAAATTGCTCCGATATAAATTAAAGAACATAAAATTATCTACAAATGAGAGTTATATGCAGTGGAACCTCGATTATCCGTCAGCCAGAAAACTGGAGCTTTGACGGATTTTCCGCAAAAAATTCACTTTAATTTCAATTTTATTTACTTAATGTCGCCATACTAAATGCTACAGAGATAAAAATTGGTACAATTGTCCCGTGATGGCTACTAATGACTATGTAAAATGTCCTGATGGATAGGAAGTGAACGAGGGGAGGGAGGGGTCAAAATACTTTTTTAGTTTTTTGCAAATATCTCAGAAACTGTTGGTTTTCATGAAAAAATTACTCTGACGTAAATTAAAGAACGTTAAATTCTCTACAAATGACAGGTATATACAGTGGAACCTCGATTATCCGTCAGTCACGAGATCAGAGCCTTGACGGATTTTCCGCAAAAAAAAAATCACTTTAATTTCAAATTTATTAAATACCAATGGATCCGTGCGAAAATTTCGCACTGCGGTCTAATACTTTTTAACAATATCTAATATTTTTTAGACTCAGGTTTAATTTTCTAAAGAGAAATTAAGGACTAAAAATATCTGCAAACAACATTAGTCAAGCCAGAATATCATCTAATTTATTACATCAAAGTTACTATTGAAACAGCCCATTGATTTCCAATACTGTGATATTATTATGGATGGTGGTTTCTTTCTTCACAAAGTCCCTTGGTCAAGAGGTTCCACTTTTATTTCAATTTGTGAAGTATAAATCTCTACACATTATCAAGGAAAAGGCTGTTCAGTGGTTTTTGATGGCTACTCCGACATTGCCAACAGCACGAAATTAGCAGAGCAAAACCGAAGATGTGCACTGAAGAAGTCCGTGGATATTAATTTCAACGGGGAACACAGAGGTTTCCGTCAACCAAGAGCTTCCTTTCAAATGAAAAGAACAAATCAAGATTAACAGCTGTGCTTTCTTCCAAATTGAAGGAGAATGGAATATCTTGCCGGGAGAGTACTGGCAATACAGATACCTTAATTGTAACAACAGCCATTGAAATATCTTCTTCTAGTGGCAGAGTGGCAATTGTTGGTGAGGATGTTGATCTTGTTGTCCTCCTAATCGCCCTAACTCTGCTCGAACAAGAAATTTTCGTTAAGCCAAGTAGTGGAAGAATTGAAAAAAATATTATTTTCTCACAACAGTTAATTCAAGAAACAAGACATCATTCTAGATCTTTATGCATTCACTGGATGTGATACGACGTGAGCCGAATTCAAAAAGTGGAAAACAAAAATTTTCCAGCTGTTTCAGCAATGTGAAGAGGTACACAAAATTGCTGACCATGATGCTGTTGTAGAAGCAGGAAACCAACTTTTTTCTTTAGATTGTATGAAGCACCTCCCACATCTACATCTCTCAATACTTTCCGATACCATTCTTTCGCCAAATCTAAATCGAATGTCAAACCTGACATTTCAATCCTTCCACCAACAGAAGTAGTGGCTAGAAAATATTCTATCCGGGTGTACCATCAGGTGCAGCTGTGGTTTGGCCAGTAACAACATGCCGAACTCTGGGGCTGGGAACAAAAGCAAAATCGTCTGGTTCTTATTACAACTAAGGAACTGATCGCACCTGAGGCTGTCTTAAATACCATCTTCTGCATATGCACCACTGGGTGTGGAGCTAAGTATGGGTACAGGAAAGCAGCCATTAACTGCACACTCATCTGCAACATTTGCCATGGTGACTGTCTGAATGCTACACTTATAGCTATAAATACAGATCAACAGGACGGGGAAGACGATGAAGATGTGATTATGGATTCAGTCATGCTGAGAACGCCTTCTAATGTAGCGTCCACTTCAGTTGATGATGATGTGTCAAGAAAAAAAGAACATTATGACTTAGTAAGTATTTGCTTAATGATAAATTATTACTTTCATTGTTCTCAATTATGTTTTGTCGCGCTTACACAGTTTCACGTGAAATAACATTTTATTAATAATAAATATAAATATTTGTCTTCAGTACCAGGGTGATAACAACAGGACAAGGAAGAAGATGAGGTGATGATTATGAATCCTAACAATCCATCCACTTTCATAATTACACAATATTTACTTAATTATAAATTAATATGTACCTACTTTTAGTTTTCTCCAAGTTTTATATTCGCAATTATAATATTTCACATTCATAAACATTTCATTAATAATAAATATTTTTCTTTCATAAACAACTTACCTGGCATTATTTCATGCAATATTGCAGTATTGAAGTGTTTACTGTCTTCCTTTTTATTTTGCAACAATATTTAATAAATTTGAATAGACATTGAGTAAATAAATATCAAATTAAAGTAATTTTTTTTCCGGAAAATCCGTCAAGGCTCAGGTTTTCTGAATGACGGATAATCGAAGGTCTACTGTAAATACCTGTCATTTGTAATGAATTTTGTGTTCTTTAATGTCAGAGTGATTATTTGATGAAAGCCGACAGTTTCTGAGATATTTGTAAAAAACTAAAAAAGTATTTTGCCCCCCCTTCCCTCCCCTCGTTCACTTCCTATCCATCAGGACTTTTTACATATTCATTAGTAGCCATCACGGGACAACTGTACTAATTTTTTATCTCTGTAGCATTTATTATGGCGACATTAAGTAAATAAAATTGAAATTAAAGTGAATTTTTTGCGGAAAATCCGTCAAATCTCCGGTTTTCTGGCTCACGGATAATCGAGGTTCTACTGTATAAACTCTCATTTGTAGAGAATTTTATGTTCTTTAATTTATATCGGAGTAAGTTTTTCATGAAAACCAACAGTTTCTGAGATTTTTGTAAAAAACTAAAAAAAGTAATTTATTTTAACCCCCCCCCCCACTCACCTCCTATCCATCAGGACTTTTTACATAGTCATCAGTAGCCATCAATGAACAACTGTACTAATTTTTATCTCCTAGCATGTATTATGGCAAACTTTCCTAATTTTACTGGTCTAATACGCAAAACGTAATTTCTCGAAAATTTACTGTAGAGTGTTTTGCGTATTGGGCTAAATTTCACAAAATTTTACCATAAACGCCTCAATTTACCTAGATGTAATCAATGTATGGACTATATTTTCCTTTTCTTCGTAGTTTAGAGTCAAAATCTTCCTAAACATAACCGTAAGTTATAATTAAATTGTTTTTTCTAAAAATTTTCTCCGAACGCTGCCAGATAACTTAAAAATATCAATTTGTGGACAATCCCCTATCATTCAGCGAGTTTTAGACAGAAACTAAAAAACAGCTCACTCTAATGCCGATATCTCTCTGAATTTTTACGATATTTGACTGTTTTTTTTTATAAGTTGCTCCATAGTGTTGAGTATTAAATTAGGCAAAAAGTTTTTTGTTATCGTTCGCGCAGGCGCAGATAAAAATTATTTCATACAACTGCCCATGTTTCCTTAAATATTTAATATATTTATATTTCAATCACACTATATGATTTCTACTACATTTTGTCAATTTTTCTGAAACTGACGTTAAATTTGGTTAAAAACCCTGTATTTTATAAGCAAAAAACATGCAAGAATTTTTTTAATTTTTTAAAAAAATCGCTATATCTCAATTAATATGCGTGCTATTCTTACACAAATGAGTACACATATTATACAATGTTTGCCTATGTATATTCTGTAGCGGTAAATTATTTCGTGCATTTTATTTTACAGGGTGATCCCAAGTATTATTTTCTTCTTTAATTTTTTGTTGGTCCCCTAATTGTCCTACTTATCAAATCAACATTGATAAATATGAAGTCAAACCTGTTCTTTTTAATCCTAATACCCCAAAAGAATCTGACATGTATATTTTAAAATATTCGAAAAAATGTCTAAAACTGAAAGTTCCCATCAATTATGGCATTATAGTGTATATATACATATATTACAAAAATTTAAATTCAGAACTTCATTAAAATTATTACGTAAAATTTCCCTCTTCTAAACTTATTATACAATTCTAGTTTATTAAATTATTTCTTGTCTTAAACTATATTCCATTTATTTAATTTCCTTTCTATTTAAAATGCTTATTTAATACTTATTTCCCCTTCAAAATATTCTAAAAAATGCTCCCCATATTTATTTTTCTTCAAAAAAACCTTTTTTATCTCAATTCTTAAAAAGCCGAATTTATTCTTTTTAAAGTTTTTTTTCTTCTAATTTTTATCCCAAAGTTAAATTTGCGCCTTTTCTCGCAAGAGCCTAAGTACTTCATTTTTCTGCCGCTCTTAAAACATAGTTCCTACTTACTCCAAAGAGGTGCTTCGCTGTTCTATGAATCTGTATTAGCGTAAATAACCTTGCGCGCTTGGATATTTAACGGGAAACATGAGATGCGGAGAGTAGATTTCTGTGATATTTGTTCAGACAGCACAGTCTTCAAAACTATGTGCTGTCTGAAGTGAGAATCTAGAATATTCGAACAAGTATTATAACATCATTTCTGCAATGCAATCCAGTTTAGCAGTATACCATGATTAGCCGTTAGAATATTAGCGGTGAAAGAGTACACGATATCAAATATGAGTGGAGAGTAGTTTTATCATTGTATTCTAATCGAAGAAAACAATAAAATCTCTTCGATGATCGAAATTCGTTCTTCTTTTTGTGGAAAACCCTAATGCTTTTCGATCAAAATCAATCGGTATCAACACGGCGACTTCAATTTAACTTCAATTAATCTGCTGATATTCATATTTCACTGAATTTGAGTTGTACGTATAAATTTGTCGTAACATATATTATATACATTACAAAATTTAAAATTAACATTTTTACATATAACTACTTTTCTTCTTAAACTGACATTGAGGTTTTAAAAATAGTCTGAACTTTAATATATAAAACCCAGTTTGTTTTTATTTTTTAACTCCATGAAGCTGGAATTGTGCTCATCATAGACAAGAATCCTATTGAATTCAAAAGAAATTCCAACAGCCCACTTTACATCAATCACGTGACGCCATTCGTCAAATCATTTCATAAAGAAGAACTATCATAATCAAAGATGCTCTTTCAATGAAGAGCTATATTTGTTTGTCATAACTGGCACAAAACTGTTCATCATCATCATTCTATGAAAATGTCAAAGAAAGCACGCATGAACTTGAAGTCTCTGATGACTTCTTCAGATGATTAGTACTAATTTCCTTCTCAGCTTTTCGAAGAAGATGGCTGATTCTAGATATCGTTTTCGCGGAAATTGTGTTTAATAAAGAACACACTGAAGGCCCACTTTTCGCGCTTCACTTTCATTTATATTCAGGAGAGAATAAAGCAGAACTGAGTCTTTTATCCGGCTACAATGAAATAATACATTCGAATTTCAGAATAAATTAAACTACAGTCGGACTCCGTTACTGCGATCTCGGATCAGGGTTAACAATTTTTTTAATACGCGATGGTCTTAACCATGATTAAAACCGTTATGTCAAAAAACTTTATGTCAAAAAGTCAAATAGCGTCAAAAATCTAAATTTTAATAAAATAATATCAATGGAGTTATTTAGAAGAGTTGGACAGATTTTAATCAATAATTTTAAAATAAAACTGCATAAATACATTTAAACTGTTCAGATAAACTGCACAAATACTTTCTTGAAACCTGTTTGCAGAGGATATGATAAACTGCAAATAGACTGCAGTATGATAATTTTTTTAATAAAACTTGCGTAACTCTTATTTAATGAATTATTTTACTGTTAATGCATGTTGTTAATGATGATAATGCATGCTTTTAAGATAAACAATAATAAATCCTTAATTATTTGTAGTAATTAAAATTATGTAGGTTTAATTTAATATTTTGCAGAGGTAAATTGTTTACATTTTTTCACTTTTGTATGACTAGAAGCAGAATCACAATTGATATCTAATAAGGGTATCCCCATTCCCTAAATAGAGAAAATTCAAAGTTATTTTCCTACCAGTACAAAACAGTTTTGCTACATAACCAGTGTTTCTTGCTTAAAAATATTTCTATTAAAGCCTATATATATATATATTTATAAAATAAGAGTACTCAGCCAAATATAATACTCAACCAAGTTAAATAAGATGCTCAATCAAAAAAACCACACTAGATATCCACATAAAAAAGTTAGAAATTAAGTCATAAACAACGAAAAATTACAATTTCATATTTGATTATAATGTAATGCTAACAAAAAGTAAAGTACACTATCATTAAACAAAAGCAACGCTGTGCCTTGCTATATTAACAGCCTTTTTTCTTCTTTGTTCTGAGTGTACTTAAATATTGGTGTCTTTGACTGGTTAAACTAGTTAAAACATTGTTTAAACCTATATCACGTCAAACAGGGATGTAGCTAGACGTAAACAATAGGGGGGTGCTCAAGAAAATGTAAGGGAGGCTCATACTATTTCTCTCTCTCTCTCTGAAACATGCGCGCACAAACACAGATATATATGATCAAAGTATTATATAGAAAGGTAAATTAGTGCATATTCATTGTGTAGGCACTATGTTTCTTATTAAATTGCTTATAATAACTTTATTTGATGCTAAGAAAAGTAAAAGCTGCAGACAGGGATGTAATACCTTCTGGATTATTTTAAGGAATACGTATACCCTCTTCTCAAAAACACTACAGCATATACTTTTTAGGGTATACCCTCTGCCTCAAGCGTATGCCCTCTGGTTTTTTTACTACTACATCACTGGCTGCAGAATGAAAATTTTCAGTGTATAATTATACTAGTGAAATAATAAGTGATGATGTCAAAAAGTAAATAAAAAGCTGTTTCAAAATACATAGCTGCCAACTTTTACGCGTTTTTCCTACCACTAAAATTTTATAATAAATTTTATCTTATTAAATATCCGAAATCACGCGATTCAATAAGGCAAAATTTTCTATTAATTTTTAGTGGTAACAAAAAAGCATAAAAGTTCAGCAGCTATGAAAAGAGTTGCAACCTTTAATTTTTTTCTGAATATTCCCTGCCCTTCACTGTAAAAAAAAATTCGGAAAAGTTTCCGGTAGGAATAGGATTTCCAGTTGCCCGTATAGTACAGGAAACTTTTCCGAACCAACACTGAAAAAAAAACGAAAAAAAACGAAAGTTTTTTCTTTCCGTCAGGAAACTTTTCCTGTTTGATTCAGAAACTAATCTTTAGACACAGAATAAATTCCTGGGTCTTACGGAAATCTTTCCATTCACATAAAGAAACGTTTTGGTAGAACGGTAGAATAGACAGAAAGTATTCCGTTTTAAAAAGGAAAACTTTCCATTCACACTAAGAAATGTCTTGGTAGAACGGTAGAATAGACAGAAAGTATTCCGTTTTAAAAAGGAAACTTTTCCGAATCAGTCAGTAAACTAATCATGAAAAAATTAAAAATTCCTGTGTAGAATAGAAACTTTTTCTTTGCTTTACGGAATTTTTTTTCATTATGATCGGAAAATTTTCTGCATTGTAAAGAAACTTTTGTTTTAAAGAGTAGGAACATTAACAGATGAAAATAATGCTTTTGGACACTGTTTTGATATCCTTTTATCTCAATTAAATATTATTAAGAACTTTTTTGAATACATACACACATTTTAAGTATTTGTTATCATAAAATGCATTACATGTAATGCATTTTATGATAACAAAATACTTAAAATGTATGTATGTATTCAAAAAAGTTCTTAATAATAATTAATTGAGATAAAAGGAAATCAAAACAGTGTCCAAAAGCAATATTTTCATCTCTTATTGGTCCTACTCTTTATAACAAAAGTTTCTTTACAATACAGAATCAGCTTGAAATTTTATTTATTTGTTACAAGTATACTGATACGTTTAGCTCATGGGTATATTTACATTTTTTTTTAAATAAGTATTTTATACAAGGAATGCTAGGGAAGTATCTTTATAAACAAGAAGTAATTCTCGTAAAAGAAAAGTGTATAAATAAATAAAAAGTACACAATGAAATGGATTTTATGTTCATAAAATACATAATATACTTTTATTTTCTTTAGAATATGTGTATATGTTTCCTAGGGAAAAAAAAAATTAATATATTTTAAGCGATATAAAAGAAAATCCAAATAGTGCCCAAAACAAACCTTTTCATCTGTTGTCTGTATAGCAAAGTGGACTGTACAGAGATGCCAGCTTATTAGTGCCAGACCAGAATATACATAGGTGTAGCCAGTGGTGAAGTGTGTGTGGGAGATGATTTCCCCAGGCACTAAATATTTAGGGGATGCCAAAAAACTGTTAAATAAGATATTAAAAACGGAACAAAATATTTTCAATTTGGACTGGATATTTAAAACCCACACTTATGTCATTGGGTGCAGCACAAGTATATGACATGTTGCATGCGTATGAAGTGTATGCAACTAACATTGAAGTTTTATTGAAGCTGGAAAGACTTTCTATTGCTGTATATCCAAAACAAAGAACATACAAAACATTTTTTAATCACAATAGTGACCGTCCCTCCTTAAAAAACGAGAACTTCTTTTAATTTACGCCTTAAAAAAAACAATCTTATGGGGTCGTCTTCGTTCTTAAGTTGCACAAAACTCCGAACTTTTCAATATGTACATCTAACTTTGACATTATATTTGCCTCTTTCGGTAACTTTTTCTCAAGGATACCAAAAGGGAAGTCACTTGGTCAAAATGTTTAAGAATTATGAAGTTTAAAGTTTGGAACTCCTAATGTTAAACAGCTTGTGGAGTTTTTTTTATACAATTCAATACTTGACGTAATAATTTTATATTCATATATTTTATTTGAAGCTTTTCGAAATCTATTTCGATTAAAAAATTATAGATTATGGTTTATTTTATGGTTTAATTTATAAAAAAAAATGTATTTTTAAATTAATTAAAAAAATTAATTTTAATAGAAATAGATTTCTAAAAACTTCAAATATGCAAATCAAAAATCACAGCTGATTCCGCTAAGTAGTTTTTAAGTTATGCTTAAAACACTACCCACATTACAGTCTGATTTGCAACGATTACAGATTAGGAGTTACAAACTTTAAATTTTCATAATTTCAAAACTACTTGACTGAGTGAATTCCAGTTTGTTATCATAGGGCAACATTTACTGAAAAAAACAAACATGATGCCCCAATTAGATGTATCTATTGAATTTGCTACAATTTCGGCATGAATATGACCCTCTAAGCTTATTTTTTCTTTAATTAAATTTAAAAAGACAGTTTCCAGAAGAATAACTTTGTTTTTTACTGTGACAGTTTGGAGATTAAATGTTTTTTGTCCTCAAATACATATGATATTTCAAATTTGTCACTTTTTATACCCAATTTGTGTCACAGAGACACTTTCCAATTAGGAACATTGCTGCACCTAACTATTATAACCCAATTTGGGTGCTTTTCTGCTATTACACACACACACACACACAAAAAAAAATCCAGAAACTATTTTATAAATTTTGAAAATTTATATAGAGCAGCATTGAAACTTTAATTTTTTATCTTTCATGTGGAAGGTAATTTTTTTCTCCTGTCTAAAACGCCATAAAATAATAATAATAATAAAGTAAATCTAAAAACTTTTGAAGTCATGTAAATTATAAGAATATACAGAATTCAGCTAACCCTAATAAATACGTTGATGATAAACAATTTTCAGAAGCCATACAATTTGAAAATGTACAAGACTTTGAACTTGAAGCTCAACTGAAAATTACATAACAAAAAGGCTCAGTAAATGAAAATCATTTTTTGTTAAAATTTAAATCAGCTATTTTTTTTTCAAAATACAATTCAAAATACAATTTTAAAATTACGCGTTTTAAAGTAAAATAACCTTTACTAAATCATTAAAATTAATAATTAGAAAAGCTCATTTAAATTTATTTGAAATTAAAAATATATAGAGAAACTCATTCACTTGTTTAATTTGAAATATTTTAATCATATAAACAGTTAAAAATATAGTTAAAAAATGGAGCAACAGAAAATGATATAATTTGAAAATGTGAATTCTCTTTTACTTTTGAAAACATGAAATAAAGTAAACAAATTGTCTTGTGTTATATATCACTTATTTACACTAACTGCAATTTAACAATATACTTTTTATTGACCTATTCTGTATAAAATATATACCACCTTAAATTACCCCTTTGATAAAATAAAAAGCATATAAACTCTTCATTACTAAAAGCTAAATCTTTTTGTTTTGACCAAATTTCTCGATTAAAAATCTTAAAATATAAAAGATAATGTAAGAATTTTATTCAGAAAAAAAATGAAATTTTAAACATCCTACTCTAGATCTGGATTATATACAGTATTCCTTTAAACATACCTATTCCAGATTATATACACTACTCTGGAATACAGAATACATACACTATTCATTTAATGAAGTTGGAGCATATATTAAAAATACTTATGATTATCTGGGTATAAATTTCAATGGATCTGAAAAAATTATTCTTTGTTATTAAAATGTTTGAAAAGAAATACCAATTTTCCAGCTTTATGAGTTCTTTATAAGCGATTACAGAGTTTGCAATGAATTAAAGTTTGATTTTTTTTTAATTTAAAATAAAAGAAACTTTTATATCAGGTGTTTGATTTTTTTTTAAAGATTTTAAAACTTTAGTTGTTTATTAGTTTACATTTATAAGTAATTAAAATTAAAATTATATTAAAAAATATATAAAAACATTTCAGAGTATTACTAACCATGTAATCTTTATTTTCCGAATCTTTCCATAAATAAAGTACATTGGAATATCAAACCATTTGTTATTTACATGTGCACAATGAAGTCATGAGATATCAACATAAATAACAATAAATATACTTTTGATTGACCTATATTTATTTATTCTAACGTTTTACAAATCCTCACAGAAACTCTCCATGTTTTTGTATTAAAAAATTCACATAAGATTTGTACATATTTTTTTAACAAATAAATTTATGCTTTAATCTTTTAACATTTCTCAGCTGAGATTCTCTATTTTTAAAATAGAATTTTTATTTTTAAGTGTGATATTTGATTTAAATAAAATTCAAAAAGCAAGGATTTTGAGTTCTGTCTCTCCCAGTCCTTAAATTTACAATGTATTGTTGTCAAAAATAATATTTATAATGAAATATCTTAACCTAAATTTGAAAAAAAAAAGTGTATTTAAATAAATCAGTTGATTTAAATCAGGATTGAAATCAAGTTGATTTAAATCAATGAACTCTGATTAAAAATTGTTAGACTATACAAGTGTTATTTAGCAATTATTTAATTTAAATTGAGATTATAGTGCTGAAATATAATTTCAATTATATTGATCTAAATATTTTAAGATTTCTGAACTTTCTGTATTATAACTGATTAGATAACGTTGAAGAAATTGGCAATGAAACTATGCTTAGATTTCAAAAGATACCAAAATTTACCAATTGCTGTAAAAAAAGTAATTAAAAAAAATTCTTTCCAAAATCATGTACTTGCATACAATATTTTAACAAAAGATTATATTGAAGTAAAAGTTTATAACACCAATCTGGCGAATCAGCTAAATAAACTTATCAAAAGCCAATTTGATAACTTAAAACCTGCATTATATTTTGAAGAAATAAAATAAGGACTTGTGAATAATACTTATAAACTCTTTAGAAATTAAAAAAAGCAAAAATATGGAATATATAAGCACTTACTTACAGTGGAAGTCCAGTTGTCAGTTAATATATATATATTTTTTAAATATAAATTAAAATTAAAATACTTTTTAAAAAAATTCTTAAAAATTAAAGAAATTTTAAAAAATGTACAATACCAGTATTGGACATCTGTTTCCTGCTGGTGAAAGCTATATTTTGATAATAGTATAAAGGAATTTACCACCTCTTTAAAATTTCCATAGGTTACCATGGGATTTCACAATTAGCATTAAAGGGAAAAAAATGATGACACAGAAATATAGTAGAAAAACGTGATAATTTTACAAAATGTAACAAATAGAGATTTAGCAGACTATCAAATATTCGACTGAGTACTAACTTTTTAAAAAGTATATTGATTACAATTTTTTTTTATCATGATTAATAACAAAGAAATAAATGTTTGTGAGTCTTTTATTCCTCAATGGCAGATCACTTAATAGCAGAATTATTAAAAATTGCAAATAATTCAGAAAAAATATCTATAAAATAAGAGTGCATTCAATAAAAAATCGGTCTTAGCAAATATGTATGTGCTATTTTTTTTTTTACTTAAACTTATTAAAATAAATCAAGCGCATTTAATTTACACAAATATTAAATTGCACGTATTGACAAAATACAATTTTTTTAAAAATATATAAATTACTCGATTTTTTCTGGCTAACAACAAAAGACAGAAAAAATAAAACAAACATTTATACTGAAAAATAAAATTTATTTTCAACAAAACTATAAATCAAAATGTTTTAATAAAACAAATTACAGCACTGTATTTATGCTATGATTGCTATTGGCTTTTATTCATTTAGAATTGATGCAGTTAGTAAAAAAGCCTGCCTAGATTCCGGCCTGATAACAGTCTTAATTAAACACCCAGTAGGATGCTACAGCAACGAAATTGACTCAGTTGAACATTTCTCCGAAAAAAGTGTCACACCATCAACATACGAAAACACCTTGACGTCCTTTCTATCATCCTCATTCTCTATTAGGCAAGGATGATCTGTTCTAGCTGTAAGGCGACATTGATCACTGCAGTATTATCCTGTAATAATAACAGTAATAATATTAATTTTTTTTATTGTACTAATTGCTAGTGACCATGTATATTTAAAACGATAAAAAACAGCACAAGAGCAAAGAATGATTAAGGGGACACTTCGTCTTCAGCGATAAGTATTTTTAAGAACAAAATATTTGAAAATTTTCCTTTGAATAAAGAATTCAAAATTCATAAAATTTTTAAAAAATTTAAAAATTAAGGAAATTTTTAAAAATGTACTCTACCAGCATTGGACATCTGTTTCCTGCTGGTGAAAGCTATATTTTGATAATTGTATAACGGAATTTATCATTTCTTTAAAATTTACATAGGTTACTATGGGATTTCACAATCAACATTAAAAGAAAAAAAAAATGGTGCCACAGGAATATAGTAGAAAAACATAACAATAATTTTACGATATGTAACAAATAGTGATTTAGCAGATTATCAAATATTCGGCTGGATACTAACTTTTTAAAAAGTATATTAATTAAAAAAATTTATATACATTAAATTGGAAATAAAATAATAAAAAGAAAAGTGCTCAGTCAAACTGATGGCATTGAGCTCAAAGGCTATTCACACTATTTGCATATTATACTCTTATTTCAAAGAAAAATGGGAGGGGGGTCATTATCTCCCCTATTTACGTCCTTTATACTTAACCAATAAACGTCCAAATCTAATCAGGGAAGCGCCTTATCAAAATAAACCGGTATACAACATTTGAAGCAAATTGGATAATTCGGCATGAAAAAACTATTTATCTAAATTAAAATGGACAATTAGTCCCCGTTCCCCATTTATACTTAACCAACAGCCCCCCCCCCCCCCCAAAAAAAAAAAAAAAAAAAAAACGAATCAGAGAAGCATCTTATCAGAATAAACCTATATAAAAAATTTGAAGCAAATCGGTTAATTCTGCATGAAAAACACATTTATCTAAATTAAGGGGAGGGAATTCGTCCCATTCCCTCCTTTATACTTAACAAATGAACCCCCAAAACTAATGCGGGAGACGTCTTATCACAATGAATCAATATACAAAATTTGAAGAAAACTAGATAATTTTGCATAAAAAACCCATTTATCTAACTTAAGGTGGATTAGCCCCTCGTTCCACCCTTTATTCTTAACCAATAAACCCCCAAAATTAATCAGGGAAGTGCCTTATCACAATGAAAATATATACCAAATTTGAAGAAAATCGGAAAATTCGGCACGAAAAACCCATTTATCTAAATTAGGGGGAGCATTAACCCCTTTTCCCCCCCTTTTATACTTAACCAAAGAACCCCCAAAGCTAATCAGGGAAGCGCCTAATCAGAATGAACTTATATACCAAATTTGAAGCAAATCGGATAATTCTGCATGAAAAACCCATTTATCTAAATTAAGGAGGGGGGGGGGGATTAGCCTCCAGTTCCCCCCCTTTATACTTAACCGATGAACCCTCAAAACTAATCAGGAAAGAGCCTTATCACAATGAACCTCATACAATATCTGAAGAAAATTCCAATAATTCTGCATGAAAAAACCATTTATCTAAGTTAGGGGGGATTAGCCCCATTCCCCTTTCATACTTAACCAATGAACCCCCAAAACTAATCAGGGAAGCGCCTTATCAGAATGAACCTATATATAAAAATTGAAACAAATCTGATAATTCTGAATAAAAAAGTCATTTATCTAAAGTAAGGGGGGGGATTAATCACCGTCCCCCTCTTTATACTTAACCAATGAACAACCAAATCTAATGAAGGAAGCGCCTTATCACAATGAAGCTAACACATGGGCTGATAAGTTCCCGGTCTAATAAAGAAAACACAACTTTTTAACAAAACTTTATGACTTTATAACTTTAATAAATAACATAACTTTAATAATAAATAATAATAATTTAATAAATAAATAAATAATAATAATAATAAAATAAATAAATAAATAATAATAATAATTTAATAAATAAATAAATAAATAATAATAATAATTTAATAAATAAATAATAATAATAGTTTAATAATAAATAACAATTTTATAACGAAAAAGCTCCAAACAGTGTTCTAAATCATTGACTCATTGTTGTTTTTGGTCAAAAGTCAACACGCGCGGCAGCCACTTTGACAACAGCTTTTTCATAGACAAATGCTCATTCAAAATAAAACCTACACGTTTCTTGGATATCTTCAGAGTCTGAGCTATCGCCTGCAACTTCACTTTATGGTTCCCCAAAACGATTTTTTGGACTATTTTTATGTTTTCCGGAGTAACCACCTCTTTAGCGTGGTGCATCACTGGTGTCCGTACGACCACGTTTAAATTCAGCAAACCAGTCAATAATGTTTGATTTACCTGGTGCAGCGTCCGGATAATGCTTATCAAGCCAAGCTTTTGTTTGAACAGTATTTTTTCCCATCAAAATACAATTCTTGAAATTCTTGTTTATGCATTTTTTTTTGTTTATCAACAAAGTTGTTCAAATAAAACCACTCTAACGTTTTATCCACACGGCGAATCATCATGACATCTTTTCTGCTACCTTTTAAAGGTTAGTATTTACTAAAAAAAGCATCGGTTCGGCAATTGCAACGCCATCTGTGTGCCAGACCGGGAACTTATCAGCCCATGTGTTATATACAAAATTTAAAGGAAATTGGGTAATTTTGCATGAAAAACCCATTTATTTAATTTAAGGGGATTAGCCCTTGTCCCGCCTATATATTTAACCATTGAACCCCCAAAACTGATCAGGGAAGCGTCTTATCAGAAACAATCTATATACAAAATTTTAAGCAAATCTGATAATTCTGCATGAAAAACCCATTTATGTAAATTAAGGGGGGGGGGATTAATCACTGTTCCTCTCTTTATACTTTACCATTGAACTCCCAAAACTAATCAGGGAAACGAATTATCACAATGAACTTATGTACAAAATATGAAGCAAATTGGGTAATTTTGCATGTAAAACCCACTTATTTAATTTAGGGGGACTAGCCCCTGTTCCCCCTTTATATTTAACCATTGAACCCCCAAAACTGATCAGGGAAGCGCCTTATCAGAAACAACCTAATACAAAATTTTAAGCAAATCGGATAATTCTGCATGAAAAACCCATTACATAAATTAAGGGGGGATTAGTCCCATTTCGCTCCCTTTATACTTTACCATTGAACCCCCAAAACTAATCAAGGAAGCACCTTATCAGAATGAACCTTTTATAAAAAAAAATTGAAACAATTGGATAATTCTGCTTTAAAAAATCATTTTTCTCAATTGAGAGAGGGGGGGGGGGGAATTAGTCCCTGTTCTCCCCTTTATACTTCACCAATGTACCTACATACAAAATTTGAAGCAAGTTAGATAATGCTGCATGAAAAACCCATTTATCTAAATTAAGGGTAGGATTGGCCCCCGTTCCCCTCGTTTATACTTTACCATTGAACTCCCAAAACTAATCAGGGAAGCGACTTATCACAATGAACTTATGTACAAAATACGAAGCAAATTGGGTAATTTTGCATGAAAAAACCATTTCTTTATTTTAGAGAGGGGGGGATTAGCCCCTGTTCCCCTTTATATTTAACCATTGAACCCCCAAAACTGATCCGGGGAAGCGCCTTATCACAATGAACCTATATACAAAATTTGAAGCAAATCGGATAATTCTGCATAAAAAACTTATTTATCTAAATTAAGGGGGAGGAATAATCACCGTTCCCCTCTTTATACTTAACCAATGAACCCCCAAAAATAATAAAGGAAGCGCTTTTTCATAATGTAGCTCTATAAAAAATATGAAGAAAATTGGGAAATTTTGCATGAAAAACCCATTTATTTAATTTAGGGGGAGATTAGCCCCTGTTCCTCTTTTATATTTAACCATTGAACCCCCAAAACTGATCAGGGAAGCGCCTTATCGGAATGAACCTATATACAAAATTTGAAACAAATCGGATACTTCTGCATGAAAAACACATTATCTAAATTAAGGGGGGGGGGATTAGCCCCCTGTTCCCTCCTGTAAACTTAACAAATGAACCCCCAAAACTGATCAGGGAAGCGCCTTATCAGAATGAACCTATATAGAATATTTGAAACAAATCGGATAATTCTGCATGAAAAACCCATTTACCTAAATTAAGGGGGGATTAGCCCCCCAGTTCCGCCCTGTATACTTAACCAATGAACCCCCAAAGATAATCAGAGAAGCGCCTTATCAGAATGAACCTATATACAATATTTGAAACAAATCGGATAATTCTGCATGAAAAACCCATTTACCTAAATTAAGGGGGTGGGGGGATTAATGACCGTTGCCCTCTTTATACTTAACCAATGAACCCCCAAAACTAATGAAGGAAACGCCTTATCACAATGAAGCTATATAGAATATTTGAAACAAATCGGATAATTCTGCATGAAAAACCCATTATCTAAATTAAGGGGGGATTAGCCCCCCAGTTCCGCCCTGTATACTTAACCAATGAACCCCCAAAGATAATCAGAGAAGCGCCTTATCAGAATGAACCTATATACAATATTTGAAACAAATCGGATAATTCTGCATGAAAAACCCATTTACCTAAATTAAGGGGGTGGGGGATTAATGACCGTTGCCCTCTTTATACTTAACCAATGAACCCCCAAAACTAATGAAGGAAACGCCTTATCACAATGAAGTTATATACAAAATTTGAAGCAAATTGTGTAATTCTGCATGAAAACCCCATTTATTTAATTTAGGGAGGGGATTCGCCCCTGTTCCCCCTTTATATTTAACCATTGAACCCCCAAAGCTGATCAGAGAAGCGCCTTATTGGAATGAACCTATATACAAAATTTGAAACAAATCGGATATTTCTGCATGAAAAACACATTATCTAAAAATTAAAGGGGGGGGGGATTAGCCCCAGTTCCCTCATGTAAACTTAACAAATGAACCCCCAAAACTGATCAGGGAAGCGCCTTATCAGAATGAACCTATGTATAAAATTTGAAACAAAACTGATAATTCTGCATGAAAAACCCATTTATATAAATTAACTGGGGATCAGCCCCCGTTCCCCCTCCCCCTTTTATACTTAGCAATTTAACCCCCAAAACTAATCAAGGAATCGGATTATCAGAATGAACATATACATAAAATTTGAAAATTTAAAATCGGATAATTCTGCATGAAAAACCTATTTATGTAAATTAAGCGGGGGGAGGGGAGGGGGGGGGGGTCCGGCTTTGATAACCTGTGAGCTAAAAAAAAATTCTATTACAATGATATTTCGGGTTCTGTGAACTGCAAAAATAGCAGAATTTTCAGAACATTTATGATTTATATGTTGACATTATGACTCATTTGAACATTTTTTATTTCTTGAAATTTGCACAGTATTAACACGTGCATTTAAATACATGACAAGATTTAGTTAAAGGAAAGCACAAATATGAAATAAAATCAAATTAGATATTTTTTTTTGTTAGAAACCCACATACAAGATAATTTTTATATAAATTAGGATGAAAAACAATACAGAAATGTAACAAAAGCTATTACAGGTTTTCTTTTTCTTTCTTTTTTTTAATTTTTAAATGAAGAATTGAAGCTTTATATTTTAAAAATAAATCCTCCCCCCCCCCCCCCCCGCCACCTCTACTGACAAAAATTCCCTGTTTGCTTTTTTTATTCTATTTATTTTAAATTATTAGAAAAGATTAAAAGTCATTTTTTATTTTCAAAATAATGTGAGAAAAATAAAATTTAATAAATTAAATTTGAATATACAGGGTGGGGCAGTTGAAAGCTTCTGTATGCAAGCTTTTACAGCATGAATATAGGTAAAATCAACCTCAAGGTATTAAGCATATTCTACTTTACGTTTTTCACAACTAAAATATTGTCTGATATTAAAAGACTACTGAAATTTATTTTACCATATACCATTATAAATTTCGTTATAGCACCCTGACATACATTTCTCAATTTTTTAATCAACATTATAGAATTTAATGGACATTCCTTTTTAATTGAATTTTAATACACTACAAATAATAAAATGTTAAATTGATTCTATAATAATGTAGTACCTGAAAAAAAAAGACAATATATGATTCTGATATGGCATCGAACACAGAAAAATCTCATGAATTTATTTTAAGATCATAGGTATTTATTGATATCTTCAGTGTTGAATTCAGGCATTTTTCTCCGAGAGGGATTTCTGTGGCTCCTGGGGGCATATTATAGAGTTCCGAGGGAGGGGGGGGGGGAATTGCACTTTTTGACCATTAAATCATAAAATCCGAAATCTTCAGAAGGGGTGGCCATTTCAATGCTCCGGGAGAGAGGAATGTCCCCCCCCCCTCCCCCGGCTATCTCCTGAATTCAACACTGGATGCCTTACAGAATTAAACAAATAAACAAGTACCTGAATTTAGAATAAGTTAAAAACTATTTAAAAAGCAGTCTACAAAAATTGAGTTTTTATTAAGATAATATCTAAGTTAGAAATTTCTGGCACATCAAAATATTTTTTTGATTGGGGATATTTTTCTCATAAAAAATAAACTGAGCGAGAAATAAGATAATATGCATTTTATTTCAGGCTACGCAGCTCCTTAAACATGTTATTCGGTTTGATAATCATGCACTGTAAATATATGGACATATCAAATTCCAAATATTAAAAATCACATAAATTTTAGTACTTACCATTGCGAAGTTAGAACTACGTAGAACAATTGTCCAATATTTAACAACATGGCGTAGGTCTTCTTCATCGAAAATCTCGATTCTGTTCTGTTATCAATCACGTGACGCCACGCCTTTCATACGTCAGCAGAGAGCGAGACTGCGCAGTAAGTCCGGTCAATGCTATTTTCCTAATTTCGGAAACTAATACGATATAAAAAGATTATTTTTATGACTGTAGGAAAACTTTCTGTTGTGATTCGGAAAAAATATTTTATCGGTTGTTTTCCGTATCGTAAAGGAAATTTATCTTTTACGAAACGGAAAAGGGTTGGAAATTTTTTACAGTGTTCAGGATTCTAAAGTTATGTTATTATATGATAAAAAATATTAGAATAATCATGGGTGTATTTTGAATTTTAAAATTATTTTTGTGTCTAGTCAAAAGCTAAAACCACTTGTATTTAAATTGGCTATAATTCATTAAAATAACTTTGTTTTATGCTAAAAATGGAAAACGCTGCAAAATAAAAAATTTCAGTATATAACTAATGCAAAAGTCAATGTTTGCATCAGCAAAAGGTTGCTATTTCTGAGTATATGCAGATAGGATGCGCGCCTGTTGAAGCATACTACAATTTAGTAATACTACAATTTAGTATTTATGCAAAACTGTAAAGAGCCCCCAAAACTAAGTTCAATTTTTGAACTGAGTTTCATTTGGATTTTTGAAACAGAATTTCATTTGGCGGCCTTGGCAACTTTCCCAAGGGGGGGGGGGGCTCAAAATTTTTAAGGGGGTGCTGACCCCCCCCTCCTGGCACCCCCCTAGCTACGGCCCTGACGTCAAAAACTTTTTGACGGATAAAACCCAATCCTGGCTCGTATGTTAAGAGAACTTGATTTTAATGAAAAAGCAAGAAAGAAATGGTTGATCTAAATATAAAAATACATTGCAGAAAACCCAGAAGTAACGAGAGAAACTCGGACACAACGATAAAAAATTTCGTAAACTGGCAATAAAATTACCAATTTTTAAATTTTTTCTTAGATGTTCTACACTTTTAAAGAAATTGTGTAATAGAGAAGGTTATTATTTACGCAATCATTCTTAAATGTGTAATCTTCTGTAACACAAAGCAAAGAAATTGTAATATTTTTACTTTTCTGAATGGGGTGAAAACGATTTTAATCAAGTGATTTAAATCGTGATTTTAATAAAATGATTTTTTTTAATCATTGATTAAAATCATAAATTTTAAAATGATGTGAAAAAGTATTAAAATGTGAGTAAACTGCGAGTAAATTGAATGTTTCTAAGGATATTTTGCTTATTAAATAAATGAAAGAAAGTTTTAAATCTATTATAATACAAATTATTATAATAACTTCTTTTGTTTTTCATTTTATTTTTTATTTTTGTGCACGTGAAGCATATTATCATGCGATCCCGGTATTAACGAATTTAATGCATTTGCAGCGTGTTAACTGAATGGTACTAATGATCTAAAACAATAAGAATGGAAACTCCTCTCATTTTCCTCAATCTTAAGTCATCTACAATTTCACCAATAAAAGTATGAGGTTTCTGTTAAACTTTTATTAAAATTTTCTTTTTCTTATGTAATGCAGAGTGCTGCAATACGTTTCAATACTTTCACTATATTGTACGGTACATTGTGCGGTTTGAAACAGGAAAATACAGGGAACAATTTGGAAATGTGGGAAATAATTTATCATATTTTCAATATTTCTTATTGCAAAATTTGATTTGGTTCTCGATCAATTCTTTGAAACGAACTGTGTTCGAGAATTGGGGAACCACTGTATCTTAAGGAAAAAAAAAAAAGAAAAGAAAGAAAAAAAAAGAAAATCAATGTTATGTTATTTTTACTGGCTTATTTTTACATATTTGAAGATTTTGTCTCAACATAACTTAGTGCATCTATCAGTCAGATGAATTATTGTCAAACGATAATACGCAGATCTACCGAAGTAATTTTTAAAAATTCTATCTACATTATTTCATTTCAGGTTTTGTGCTATTTTAATCGATTTTTTTGTCTTGTTTTCGCTTTCTGGCATGCGTTAAAAATTTCGGATATCAAAAGTTATTGCACTGTTAGAAAGAGCAAAATAATTTATCATTCTTATAATTTAAAACAATTTTGTAATCTTTGAAAAATAAGCGTGTTTTAAGGAAAGTTTTTCTTTTATAAAGGAAAACCGGATGGCTTAGTGGTGTTTAATAACTTGAAAAACAAAAGTCATACAAAAAAGGGAAAATGTATAACAATGCCCAAATAAAAGTAAATTAATAAATGGTTTTACACATAAACATACACGCATAAAAAAAAAAAAAAAAAAAAAAAAAAAAAAAAAAAAAAAAACATACTTCTCATTTAAAATTTAAGAAAAGAGTTTTTCACAGAAAAGTGGAATAGTCATATGTGAAAATTGGAGTTAAAAAAATCATACACCATAAAATGTACAAGAATATCGCGGAGTTAAAAAAAATGCAATAAATTTAAGTAAATGGTTTTGTATAAACAAAAACATCTTTCTCTTTTAAAATTTCAGAAGTCGTTTTCTCAGGAAAATAGAGTACCGATATTTAATAACAAAAATCATAGACTAAGGGAAAGTGTTCAAGAATACACGAAGTGTAAGAAAATGTAGTGAAATGAAATAAATGTTTTTACATTAAAAAAAAAAAAAAAACCATTTCTCTTTTAAGATTTAGGAACTTTTTTTTTCCCTTAAAGTGGAGTAACAATGTATAATAACTAGAGAAAACCATACATAAAGAGAGATATCCAAGAATTTCAGTCACTGTAAATAATTAAAAAAAAAAAAATCCCGTAAAACTAATTTATAAAAAAAAAAAAAAAAAACTATTAGCTGAAACGATAGAAAACAACTTTCTATTTTGCAGAAAAAAAATATTTTAAATTAAAAAAAAATAGTAATTGACTGTTTAGAAACATAAAATTTTGTAAAAAAAAAAAACAAAAAAAAAACAGGTTTTTTTTATAACTTTTTTTTTTTTTACTGTTATCTCAGATGACACGATTTTTATTTTGTCAGTTTTACAGGAGTTTTTTTTTTTTTAACAGTGTGGAATAAAGGAATAAAAGTATGTGCATGGTTTTATATAAATAGAAACATATTTTTATTAGATGATATTTTTCCGATTAAAAATGGATTGGCGTTACATAATTATTAGGAAAAAAATAATAACAAATTGATGATGATGAGGTATTTTATCCTGAGAAGTTATTTAATCGATCTACATATTCATGCAATAACTTAAAAACAAAACACAAAACCGTCAGTATTTTACAATATAAAATTTAAAATCTAGAAATGTCAGAAATAAAACGGAGAAGATCAGAAATGTCTATAACTGAGGACATCCTTTTTTGAATCATGATTACAATCAAATTATATTTGATCATCACCGAAATAGGGTCTACGATTGAGGAAACGAATGCATTTCCTGTATATCTTTTACTGAATGTTCATTTTCCTGTTCAACTGTTACCATATTTCATTTAAATGAAAATGAAAACGAAATTAAGATTTCCCACACGATGTTATACGATTAATTAGCAGAAAACAAAACTCTGTTGATCAATTTATTCTGAATAAAATATTTCATAATAGGCTTTCACATGCACAATGGAATGAGATACACGGATCGAATAACAATGCATTTTACCGCCTTCGGATGAAACGTCAATGCGAAACACTAGAAACACAATAACACTGTTTTTCAAAGTTACCTGTAATTATGCCTGCAGATATAAAACAGAATTTTCCCATGGCATTTCGAAAATAAAATGTTGTAGATAAAGTGCCGGTTTTAAAGAAAATACCCAGCGTTCTGTATTTTCTGTAAAATAAATATTTTTCAAATTATTTCTTTCCTCTTATTATTTCACCAATTAAAAGTGTTCGAAATCTACAAATAATTAAACTTAAAAGAATTTACCCAGATATTAAGAAAGAAAACTAACTTAAAAAAATCGTGTAAGACCAATTTTAACTGATGTGTTAGCTAATAAATAAAAACTACAAAAGCAAGATATTTTTTAAATGATATAATCTAAGATAAAAGAAAATATGTCTTATATATTTAGTAATTGAATTAAATATGCAAACGAATAAAATATAAAATGAACAATAAATTGTCGTAACTTAAAATTTAATTAAAATTAAATAACAATAAATCTAATAAAATCATTTATTTAATATTTATTAAATCTATTCAGAAAGTACATTTATACATTAACTTACCATTAAATTATTCTCTTTTTTTTGTATTATTATTGAAGTATAGTAGATTTTAATTAATAATTAAAATTTCTAAAATAATAATAAAATAATGTAGTAGAACCTCAGCTCTAGACCGCCCCAGTTGTCACACAGTTCGGTTCTCGAACAAAAAATTCGAACGATATTTGATTTGGTTTTCGAACGAGAATGTCGTTGACAAATTGACCCAATGAAAAAACTTAGCAAATGCGACCGAACTTATTTTTTTTTCCTTTTCTGACGCAAAGTACGAGGTACAGTAATTGAAGCATTTACAAAATTCATGCATTTCTAGATTACTTTACATCGAGGTTACTGAATCCACAGATTTTTATTTTTTTAATTTAATTAATTAATTTTATTTATTTATTTATTTATTTATTTATTTATTTATTTTTGCGTTTGTTTCATGGACTCAAAGCAAATATACTAGCAACGTATTGATTACCCTCATATACAAAAAGTATTTATTTTTGCATTGATTATGATATATTTTCTTTCCTCATGCATTACATTGATTTTTCAAGCTGTTAGTGTAATATCCCCCAAATGCTAATCATGCATGCATATTAAAAGATTTATTTAAATTGAATTAAAGTTATATTTCCTAAACCGCACGTCAATTTTAATGTTAGTCAGGTAGATTCATTTCACTAAAAGTATATACATATAATCAGCATATGTTAATCTCCTGTTAAATGCCTGGTTAAAATTTAACATCTAGAATCGATTATTAATACTGTAAATCGTCATAAATACATTTCATTTCATTGTTTGAAGTACATTTTTTATTCTTAGAAATAAAAAATTATGTTAAAAACTTATGTTTTATGTTTGTTATAACCCAAACCGAATAATTGATTTGCACACCATTAAGAATAAATTAATTAAATTAAAAATATATATTAAATGCCACAGCATTAGAAGAATTTAAGTTGCAGTTCAGTTGAACTTTCCAAGGAAGAAAGAATATTATCATTTTACGAAAAAGAATAATAACTATTGATCTAAACTCTAAAGTAGGGGAAACAATAGACATAAGCCATTATTATGTGCTTTAAATGGTTTGTTCTTTTTTACCAGATCTTATCTGCAATGAAGGCAGTTGCGCCTACTAGCTTCTGAATAAAAAGCCGGCTGTTTACTCCCACAGACAGGTACAATCACTCATAGCCGTTACACGAAAAATGATTTATCTGCACTTAAAAAAGATTAAATATTATCTCATTAAACACGAGTAAATAATTTTTTTCAGCTTTTAAGAGATAAAACCTGCGATTTCGTTCACAAACCAAAACAGAAAGAAAAGAAAATGTACCTTTCGCACTGATTATAGTTTATTTTCTCACTTTATACATTGTATGATTTTCGTCAGTTTTATTTTAATCACCAACATTCAAAATTAACATGAAGCCTTCGCATTGAATAAATTTGATTTTTCCGCATTGCTTTAATATATAAATACTAAGATTTTTTTTTTTTTTTATTGTATTTTTTTTTTTTTTTTTTAAGGTTTTTTGTTTGTTTTTTCGCTGGTTTTACCTTGTATATTACGTACTCCCGCTTGCTTTATTTAAATCCATAATGTTCGAAATTAACACACAAGCACGTTGAAAAATATCATATATATTTTTTAATATACATTTCAATTTATTTTGGTAACACTCAAAAAATTCATAAATGAAGAAATATAACAACACTTAGAGGATAATTTAAAAAATAAACAATTTTAGGCGTCGATGAATGTCAATTGATTATAAATCCTTAAAATACGAAAGATAAAAAAATCAAATAAGATAACAGACTTCTTTAAATGTTATCATGAAAAATTTTACTACGCAGTGATAGTTTATAACTTGTTATAACTACTGGAAAAAGTAAAACGCGGAAATGTCTTGGGTGCGGAATATTCTGTTTACGATTATGGGCCGGTTGGTAGCTAAAATTGATTTTGCTTTACCCTAAATTTTTAGTATGAGATAATTTTTCAATCAATTAACAAACTCAATGAAATTTAAAAACTATACGTAAGCAGAAAGTAAATTGAAGTATATTTTCGTTCAAGGAAAATTTCTTTATTGAGGTTCACTGCTATATTAAAATGTCTACCAACACTAGAAGTTGGCACGGGCCGAAATTTCCAGGTCCGGTCCCGGCCTGGCCCGACGCAATTTCTACAAAAAATTCCGATATTTCTTAACATACAATTAAGGCTGTTCTCAAACCTAAACTTGCTACTTTATGACATATTTTTTAATTCGTTTATATTTGGAAACCTATGAAGGCAGCTGTTCTTATTCAGAAACTTTGTAATCGAAAGACGTTTTCCATTTTTTGATGAAGGCAGATTATCTTTCAGAAAATACTGTCAAAGTCGGCATTTTGAACTGAATTTCCAATGCCGCAGCTTGAAAAATGGGAAAAATGTGTTGTCACGTAACATGAATCACTTAAAATTCGATAAGTAGTTTATTTATCAAAAGATGGAAAACTCATTTTGATTACAAATCCCTTCAATAATTAGGCATGCCGATTATTGAAGTTGATTCAGAAAGTGTATCAGAAAGTTTAGCGTTGTTGAGCAGGTTATTTGAGAAACACCTTAAGATTATTTTCATGAATACTGCACGCATATTTATGGAAAAATTTTACAGTATATCTTATATTACTATATGTTCGCACTCTATATAATAGAGAATAACAACGTTAATGTTCAATTAGTCTCTTGAGCTATTACATTCAAATAAAGACATTAAAAAAATAATGTAGTTTAGAATAAAAGAAAAAAAGATGGTTATAAAACTGTATAATAAAAAAAAGTAGACTTTGGAAAATGTTTTTCTATAATTTATTAAAGTATATTTCCAGAGATTTCGTTAATAGACGTTCATTATCGCTATAACTATTTTTACAAAATAAATTGCTGGCACGACACATCCGGGGAATAAATAAGTCCAGTTCCGACCCGGCCCGAGTATGTAGAATAAAATGTAAGCCAGATCCCGGCCTGGCCAAAGTCTGCTGAAAAAATTAAGCCCAGGCTCAGAGGCTCAGACACGTTGTAACTGTCCGATACCGATTTCTACGCTGCACATGTTATATTCCTGTATTGATATAGTTAATCTAGCATATTTCTTGTCCCAGTGTAGCATATTTCTCGTCCCAGTCATGTCCATTGAAAATTATTCCTATTTTATCAGCTTCTTTTGATCCTTATAAATTTGTTATATCGGGCCGGTAGGCCCGCTTAATATTTTTATCGACACGGCTGGCCCGTTTTATATTTTGTGTCTGCCCTCCCTGGCCCGATTATTTTTTTTTTTCTGGCCGGCCTGTTAAAAAATTGTCTTTATTCTGCCGCCCGGCCCGTTTGAAAATTTCCCTTCATTTAGTCGGGCCGGGCCGGGTACGGGCCTCCAGTCAGGCCCGGGCCCCTGCAGACCACTAACCTACACTGCCAGAAAAGAGAGAAAAAGAGATAGACAAGAGAAGAGATACTATCGGCGAATTTCCTATCCCCTCTTGGAAAAAAAGAAAAAGAACAAATTGAAAGTTTTCAATTACAAACTTTTTTTAACAATCAAATACTGTTTTATTTATTTAATATTTATTTATTTTATTTATTTATTATTTATTTATTTTATTTATTTATTTATTTATTTTTGAAAAATAAAGAGTTTTTGACTGTTGTACCATCTACTATTTTTCTCTTCTTTCAGATTCATGTTTGTTTAACAGTGAAATTAATGTTAAAGTATTATTATGTATTTTTCTTCTTCTTCGTTATTTATTTATTTATTTTACCCGTACAGATGCGAATAACGGGTGTAATGCAGTAAAAATAAACGAAAACTGTCGGACGACAAAAATTAAAGCACATATGAATGCGTTTTCTGGTCACAGACCTAGATGGAATCTTTTGTTATGAAGCATCGACCGCCTTTTTAAAAAAGAAAGGAAATCTGTGACATAAATTGCTCAAAGGACGACACTCACGGCTCTGATGATGAAAGGAATTGTTCTCGTGGAGTAAACGGAGAAAAACGTGATATAGTTTTGCACGCCTACGCCGAGCTTATTACTCGCCAGAAATTGGTACGGGAGCTTGACAGTTTATTAAATTGATCAAAATATAATTTCTTCGAAAGGATTGTGCTGAGTGCTTTCGGAATCTTAGATGATTCGATAAAGACCCAAGAAACATTCAACTCATTGTCACACTTCGTTCGCTGTTACTTCTAGAGATTGGATTAAACGGTGATTATTATCTTTAAAAGAAAATAAAAGTTTCAAAGGGTAAGAGGTTCACTTAGATATCTGCAAGGGCCGAAATTTCCAAGCCCGGTATAAAAGCTGAAATTTCCATCCGAGCCAAGACCGTTTCAGAAATCAAAGGAATGACAATGACGTCATTTTGTTGAACTTAAAAATTTAACATCATTTTGAGGAACTTAAGGGAATAGCGGGTGGATGCTCAAAACCATTTTTTTTTCATTTTTCACTCAACTGTATTGAAATTTTGTACACACAATAATTCATACATTTTCTAAGTAAATTAATCAGTTTTATTAAAAATGTGTGTAATTAATTATGTTATCAATTAAAATATGTTAATCAATCCCTCTAATTAAAAAAGCTCCATGCGTATTAAATTTGGCTTCAGGAACCTGGTATTTTGTTAAATGATAGCTTTATAATATAGTAATAAAAGTTGGTATGCGTTTTAAAATCCTATTATTATATTAAGAAAAAATAATAAAAACTTCCAATATTTACATTTTTTCATGAAATTTCGCAAAAAAAGTTATATAATGTTTACTACTATGTTTTCCTTTTATGTACAATAATGCATGCATATTAATACTAAGTTTTGAAGTATAGCATATTACAAACAATAATACTTAACAATATAAGAATACACATTTTATCAGACAATTAAATACATTAAACCAACATGAGTGAAAAATTGACCTGGGCCAGCACTCGAACCTGGGACCTTCAGCGTACTGTGCTGATGCTCTGCCACTAAGCCACCCAGATTGACATCCTAGCCCGGCAATTTCTCCCACTTATTCATGTTGGAAACAGTCATCGGCCAGCAGTTTTGCAGCTTCAGATGACATAATACGATGAATAACTATTAATCGCTCTATAATTAATTTATATATATATATATATATTGAAGTATAAACACTACGTCTGATTACTTTATTTTACAATATAAGAACACACATTTTATCAGACAATTAAATACACTAAACCAATATGAGCGAAAAACTGACCTGGGCCAGGACTCGAACCTGGGTTTTGCGGGCTACCAGGTATACAGAATTTTGTTGATTTGATAATAGTTAATATCAACTTACATTATTTGAGCTTAGTATGAACAACTATCTTACTTATCTTAGAGACTGTACTGATAACTTTAATTCTAAGATTCAAATTGAGTAAGCAACAAGACATTACAATGCAGAAAATGCCTACACCTACGCGCATTCAAAACATGCGCAGGCAAAGTAAAACCATTTTTTTTAATCTGTGGGAGGAATGCTATTTACTCGTTTCGAAAGTGTACTATCACTGACATGTTTCCACTTGTGGGGCAAGATAAAATTCTTCATAATCGACGGTTGATGATCCTACTTAATGATAATAATCCACCTTCTGCGGTAGTGATTTTGTTGACTTTTGCTACCTTTAAAAAGGAATGATAACGAATTCATATCTGCTGCAGGAACAGCTAAATTGCTTACATGGATACACTTAGATGTTCTTGTGTTTAACATTATACCATAAGTGGCGTGAAATAAAAGCCAATCAATCATAAAGCTTTATTAGATTTAACTTAGAATATTAATATTACATAATGTTTTGAAAATGAATAATGAGCAAGCATGTTTAATGTACAGTCAACTTAAAAAAAAAAAAAAAAAAAAAAAAAAAAAAAAAAAGCCTCATACATTTTAATTATTAAATTAGCACAGTAAAAAACGAAAATAACCATTTGATTGGTATTTATGACATCTTTTAATTTATGTTTTAAAAAAACTTATAAAGTCGTTAAAACTATTCTAAAACTATTTGGGAAACAATAATGTAGTCTTCCGGTGGGGACATTTCGATCATCCGGGGGGGGTGGGGGGTGGGGGGGGTGGAGGATGTCCCTCCCGGGCCACCCCCTAAATTCAACACTGAATATTCTATCTGTTTCTGAAGCCTTTGCACGGTCAGTGTTAGTGACATTAAGAAACCCGTGGGATATCTTTTTTTTTTTTCTTTTCCAGAATTACTGAAAAACAGAACTCATGTCTTTCTGCCGTAGTTGAACAATGATATTTTAAAATAATAAGAATTGTGACTTTTGCAGATTTCTACCAGTGGTTTGTTATAAGTAATAAATTTGCTATATTAAATATATTTTCAGGGTCATGGAAATCATGAAATGTTGTCACGAGAGAGTATTTAGGATTAATACTAATTTTTATGTAAGAAGAGATTTTTAAATGAGAAAATTCATCTTGAAGCAATTCTAAAATGTTATGGACAATTTTCTACTGTGTACTTTTGGTATCGGTCCTAAACTCTAACATTTAATTTTGCTATTATATTTGGAGTATATTTAACGGGAAGTAATTAATTAAGTAATTCAGGAATTGTGCAAATTAAAAATTTTAACCTTATAGTTCAATTCATTTTTATTACTAGTTTAAAAAAAAAAAAAAAAAAAAACTGAAATGCGTGTGCGTTTTTTTAAGCATAGCTAAAAAGACTTTTTGTCGGCATGATCTGTAGTTTTAGATTCGCATATTTAAAGCTTATCTTGAAGTCGATCTCTAGGGACAAGTAGAGTGTAAAAAAATCATAATAATATATATATATATATTTTAATCGGATTATTTTTTATTCAAATCAGACTTTTTTAATTTAAATTCGATTTTTATGATTTTTTTCCCTCCGTGAAAATACGGAATAGCTGACAAGAATTTTAGGTTTCTAAAACAATTAAACCTAAAATTGCTAACATAATCTATGTTTCATGCTTTAATCAATAAAATTATAATTACTGAAATTATAAAATATGCAAATTAATAATTTCATTAGTTTGTAGCATACAATAATGTTATGTATATTTAATATATTTATATTTTATCATTTATTAAAATTATTAAAACTGCATTTAATATTAAATTGTTAACACTGCTTAAAATTTATAATCATTAAACAATTAACTCTCTTATTAGGAAAATAATACATATTTTTATGTTTTAATTAACAAAATTATAATTAATAATTTAGTATTCATTCTAGAAAGAAAAAGGGACAGTGTGCTAGTTCCAAAAAGGGCACTAGTTCAGTAGAAAAGGGAATTATTTCATGAGGAAATCTATTAATAATGTCTTTAGTAACGATATAAGAAAAAAATATGTAATTTTTAATTAAATAAATAAAGTAAAATTAATTTTTAATAATTTTTTGAATTATAAATTGAAAAATACATTTAAATTACAACATAATTTAATAATATCCTGTTTTTTTTTTTTTTTTTTTTTTTTTTTTTTTTTTTTAAGAAATACAGTTCTATAATTTTTGCAAGGTCTTGGGCACACGGATTTAGAAATCTTGTGTAATGTGGAAGTTTTTTAGAAGAAATCTCTGCGCACAGCTAAAAAAAGAAGATACATTTTGCCAATTTAAAAAGGGCAAGGTGCTACGCCCTTAAAAATGGCCTAGAGGGAACAGTAAGTAATTACAGAATAATAACTACAAATTGGTATTATTTCATTAGTTAGTAGCACAGTATCAAAACAAACAAATGTCATTTGCAGCTTGTTTTGCATTTGTACTTAGAAAAATTACTGTTAATCGCATAAATTTAAACTTACTTTGATATGCTAACCCAAAAAATTATGGAAATGAGTTACACTCATTAATTCACACACACACACACAGAGAGAGAGAGTAAATATAAGAATGACCAGTTATATCAGAAATCCTCAAAATATTAAATAGCAGCATCATTGCCATTCAGTGGGGATTATTAGCATTCAGTGTTTAAAAAAAAAAAGGGGGGGGGGGTTATTTTTAATCCCTAACTGTTTTTTTATTTGGTGTATATAATAGGTTCAAATAAATAAATAAATAAATAAAAACATATATTCAACATCTACCTAAGAAGCTCTTGCTGTGTTTAACATTTTTTATACCAATTACTTATTCGTCTCTTATACATTTTTTTAACAATAGCTATTGAGTGGATGTCATTCTTTCATTATTATTTAGCTCCAATTTGCTATAAATTTATTATTTCAAAAGTAGATTTTACTTGCTATGTTTATTTTATATAAAAGAATGAATAATTTAATTATTTGAAGGGAATTATGACATTGCAAATTATATTAGATTTAAATATCATTTTTTAAATTAAATGCCTTTTATGCTAGATAAAGAGCTTGTTTTTTTTTTTTGTTTTTTTTACAAAATTACTGTACTTAATTGCTTACAAGCCTAAGGAGCTTAAAAAAATTAATTAAATCTTTTTCCTTTTTTTAAATTCCTACCTGCAGAAACTTATCAAATTATGTTCATCTTAAATTTTAATACTTGTTAATGTCATTTTAAAAACATTTAGAAAAGTTATGATTTTAATCGATGATTTAAAAATAAATCAGTTGATTAAAATCACGATTTAATCACTGATTTAAATCATCTGATTAAAACCGGCGACATCCTAGTTACAAGTTTTATAGGTTACAATAGAATTTTTTTTATATTAATTTCAAATAATCTACATTTTAAAATTAATATTCGATAAAAAAATATATATATATTTAATGTAACCTATAAAATTTGTAACAGAAATAGATTTCTAGAAGCTTCAATCACTCGAAAACAAAATTACAGTTCACTCCGCCAAATAGTTTTTTTTTTTTTTGAGTTATGGTTTAAAAAAATACATGCATTGCATTAGGTTTTGCATCTATTAAAAAATAAAATTAACATTTGGAGCTCAAAACTTTAAATCTGCATAATTCTAAAATATTTCATTGAATGACTTTACATTTGGTATCCTACAGTAACATTTGCCGAAAAATCCAAACATGAAAAAGTGTTCGTATAAAAATGTCAAAAACTCTTCGTATAAAATTTTTTAAAATGAGTTCCAAATTCCACATGGAGACGGCTGTCTAAGATTACTTGTTAAACATATAATTGAAAGAAGACCTAATGGAAAGAGGAAAGAAGACGAATGGCTATGTTCTCCTTTTTTTTTTTAGAGCAATTTGGCAATTAAAATGCATAGGGTGTTTCTCTAATTGTTAGACGCAATTGCACGCACAGATGTACTCTTCGTTATTTTTGCGTTCTGGATGATCTCAGGATCATCATATGCCAAAATCATTTCATGGAAAAATTTATTTTATTTTGACTAAAATCCTAAATTTCCTTTCTCCTTATAGGAAAATTAGAATTAAGACATATTGTTGTGATGCATTTATACCAATGACACTTTGTATATAATCATTTAACGACACAAAATCTAATAAATATGGGGTATTTAAAAATGATTGGAAAAACTTTAAGAGGATCGATTGAAAACTTTAAGAGCTCAACTTGAAGCAGTTTTTGTTTACAAAACCAAAATTGTAATCCATTTATTCCGTCAAAAATACAGAATGTCTTATTACAATTGAACACGGATTTTTGTTCATAACTTTAACAATAATAAATACATTTCAACGAAATTTGCAACAGACTGACTGTGAAATGTAAGGATATCAAGATAACTGGTAGAAGTAATTACCATCCTTATCCAAATAGCGCATATACGCTGGGTGTGAGAAGTTTAAGCACAACAGCAGTTTTAAAAATAAATTTTAATTATTCATTTTAATTTAAGTTCATGTTTACTGAAAATTGTAGTTTAAAAATATATTTAACACATTTAGGTTTGAAATTTCAACCGAAACCATGAAATTTATAATAATTGTTTAAAAACAACATAAAATGTCACAAAAAACATATATGCATCATTTAATAAAAAAATTTACTTTAGGTGTTTTAAAACATACAAAACTGTATTTCACATTATAAAACCAAGCGCTTTCGAGCCGTCCTGGCTCATCATCAGGGTTAAAATATTAACACGTAGATACACACAAAAATCACAAAATCTTTTTGTGTTTTTTTTTTTTTTGTGTTTTTTGTGTGTATCTTCGTGTTACTATTTTAACCCTGATGATGAGCCAAGACGGCTCGAAAGCGCTTGGTTTTATAATGTGAAATACAGTTTTGTATGTTTTAAAACACCTAAAGTAAAAGTTTTTATTAAATGATGCATATATGTTTTTTGTGTTGTTTTTAAACAATTATTATAGTACAGAGGTGAATTTGATTCAATTGAGTGTTGTGTTTTTCATGACTCAAGTTTATTTTGCATGAAATTTATTTAAAGAACAAAAATTAATGAGTCAAAAGTTTGAGCACAGTAGTTATTTATTGTTTATAGAAGGTGAATAACAAAAAGGTAATACTTGATTAGTCCTCCATTGTGTTTAATGAATTTAAACACAATGGAGCAATATCCTACAGTAACGTTGTCCCATCGTTACAATCACGTTCTGTATCGATTTTAAACCAAGCGTTCTCAATAGTATGTTTCATATCTTTAATTGACCACTTTTGTAAACTGCTCGTGTATAAGAATACGCCATATGTTTTCTATTCAATTTAAGTTAGGACTAACAAGGAGACCGTCAAACATGATGCGCACAGATTTTGATGATTTTAAAGTATGTTGTAGGGGTCATACCCCTAACTATTCAGGTCAAAGGTTTCCTTCAAATGGGCTTTAGTTTTCGAGAAATTTCGGGTTTTGAACGAGGTCCTAGCGCGCGCGATTTGAGAGCCGGAGATGAGGGTTCTGTCCTCTAGTGTGACTTTTACCTTTTTTTTTTTTTATAAATTTAATATATTTGTTTCGTTATAAGTTTTATGCAGAATTATGAATTCTGCATCTTTGAACTTTTTGATATTTTCCTAATAAATTCCATTTACATTTTCGAATTTTTCGTAATAATTTAAATTTTTTTTGTGCAGTTTTGAAATTAATATTTCACGAAATTTCAAACTAATTTATGTCTAGATTTTGTTTATTTTTTTTATTATTATTTACACTTTATATTTTAATAACCGTTCTAAAATAATACTTTTTTTAACTTTATGAAATTTTAAATAAAATTTTGTATTCTTTTATAATTTATACAAAATATTTTTTATTTCAAATCTTCTAAAGGTATGTGTGATTAGGTAATTTCAACAAAAGATCTTGAAAGGAGTAATAAAATATTAAAACAATAACGCTTATATCCAAGTTTTAGCCAGTTATATATATATATATATATATATATTGTTATTTAAATACATTTAACTGCAAAGTTCAAACTCAACATCATTTTTGATTTGCACAAATAAAAAATAATATATTACAATTAATTTTTTTTTTTATTCTATCAAGTCGATGCCATACAGAAAAATTCAACTAGAAATGAAAAATCGTTTGTAAATTACAATAGCTATAAAAAATACCTGAAAAAAAATCGTCTGCAATGACTTTTACGGTAATATCAGAATAAATAAAATTTTCTTTATATCCATTTCGTTTAATCTTTTGCAGACAATTACCACGTTTTGAAATAATTTCTTTTCCAAATTTAATGCATTTTTTAATATTTATCACAATTTAAGTATTTTTAAAGACAATTACCACGTTTGAAATAATTTCTTTTCCAAATTTAATGCATTTTTAAATATATTTATCACAATTTAAGTATTTAAAGAATATATAATATGCTAATTTATACATTCTTCCAGTATTGTTAAAACAATTTACGTAAAGAATATATTTAAAGGCGATTTTGAATGCGGAATTTGTTTAGAATATTTTTGCGATATGTATCACACAATTAGTTCCATATTTAATAAACTAAAAATGTCGATGCCGGTAATGATAAATATTTTAGTATTTCAGCAGTTAACATATTTCAATATATTTAGAACAAATCAAATATTAAAAGGATACATTATTTTGTTATTTTGTTATTTTTTTCTTAATCATTTAATTTTTTAAAAAATAGAAAATGCAGCTAAAAAATGAATTATTTCATAAATACGATAAATAAATAATTAAATATACATAAATGTAAACAAGAATCATTTTAAAAAGACGAGATATCAAGACTTAAAATAGTTTGAATTTTCATCAACAGAAATATTAGAATAAAAATTGCGCAAAAGCTATAAATTTTCACGAAAAATTCGAAAATGTAAATGGAATTTTTAGGAAAATATCAAAAAGTTCAAAGATGCAGAATTCATAAATCTGCATAAAACTTATAACGCGAAAAACATATAAAATTTATTTAAAAAAGGTAAAAGTCACATGAGAGGACAGAACCCTCATCTCCGGCTCTCAAATCGCGCACGCTAGCACAGAGCCACGAAGACCTCGTTTAAGATTGCGAACTAATGGGTATTTGAAATGCATGCTGAACTTTAACCCGAAATTTCTCGAAAACTAAAACCCATTTGAAGGAAACCTTTGACCTGAATAGTTAGGGGTATGCAGACCTGCCAACCTTTAAAAATGAGAAATAGTAGCCCACCAAATTCAAATTTATCTGGAGGTTGGTTGGTTGGTTTGTGGCTGTTTTTTTATGCTGCAAATTTTAAGCGAACAAATACTAATCAATTAAACGCATGTGTATATGCATCAGGGGTGATTCTGAGTAAAAAAAAAAAATTCTGAAATTCACAACAAATTTTCTGAAAGGTTACAACAAGGGGGGGGAGGGGGAATCCACTCCCGGCACTAACTGTTATTTTTCTGCGATCTTTTGACGAAATGTCATTTTTCTGCGATCCTTTTGACAAAATTTGCCGTTTTTCTGCGATCCTTTTGACTAAATTTGCCGTTTTTTCGCGATCCTTTTGACGAAATTTGCCGTTTTTTAGCGATCCTTTTGACGAAATGTGCCGTTTTTTAGCGATCCTTTTGACGAAATGTGCCGTTTTTTCGCGATCCTTTTGACGAAATTTGCCGTTTTTTCGCGATGCTTTTGACGAAATTTGCCGTTTTTTCGCGATCATTTGACGAAATTTACCGTTTTTTCGCGATACTTTGACGAAATATGTGGTTTTTTTCGCGATCCTTTGACGAAATATGTGGTTTTTTCGCGATCCTTTGACGAAATTTGCCGTTTTTTCACGATTTTTTGACGAAATTTATAGTTTTTCGCGATTTTTTGACGAAATATGCGGTTTTTTCGCGATCCTTTCACGAAATTCGCGTTTCTTTGCGCGATCCTGTGACGAAATTTGCGTGATCATGTGACAAAATTTGCGTTTTTTCGAGCGATCCTGTGACGAAATTCGCGTTTCTTTTTTTTTGCAGAAAATCGTAGTTTTAGACAGATTTTCGTAGCATCGTAGTTTTTGGCTCAAAATCGTAGTAACTACGATTTTTTCGTAGCAGTTGGCAGCTCTGGGTATGACCCCTACAACATACTTTAAAATCATCAAAATCTGTGCGCATCATGTTTGGCGGTCTCCTTGTAAGTGCTCGCCAGCTCAAAACTGATACCATGCTCGACCTCTCCTGGGTGCTTTCCGTTATAAAGATCGGCCGTGACTCGACCTACTGTGACGTTGAGTTCGGGGTATAGTTTGAAGAGTTTGAAGTAAGACTCCTATAAGGGGAAGCTGACGCATATCCATCTTGTTGCCCAAAATAACCGCCATATTGTAACCCAGCTCAGCATTAGGAAACCATCCGAGCAGGTGTTTCTGTCCCTGTCACAGTCACTCGCCGTCTACTCCTACGGTAAGCTAACCGATTTTAGCTTGGTGTTTGGTCCGTTGGGTTATTAAATGGCGGTATGATTCAGTCTGTACTCTGTAGTATAGGAGCTCTAATTTGAAGCGTTGTATGTTCAAATATTCAATCTTCTCTTCCTAAGTTTTCCCCAACAGGAAACAAATGATTGTCAAGTGCTTCTTGATACTTTTGAGAGTTTTAACGACTATTGATGAATGCTAGGGACGTCTGACCATTGAAAGAAATCACCCCCATACCATTATAGAACCACCTTCAATTTGTCAATTAAATATACTCCTTGGTTCTTTTCGAAGATCATGTTAATAGTATGCAAGCAAATTAGGGCCGTCTAAATTCCATTTTTTTTTCATCGCTGGATATGACGTTCATTCACTTATCATCAAATGACATATGCTGGTTGGCCCGCTGTAATCTAGATCCTTTATAATGTGCTTTCAAGCATGGTGATCAAGCCATCTTACGATTTTTATGTACTCGGCCTCTAAAGCTCTACTGTGAATAGTTTTTTTTTTTCGATATCTGTTCTCCAACTAATGTTTTTAATTTGAGAAAGCGAATAATTAGCAGTTGTGGCCAAATTTCTGATGCGCCAGTCTTCGAGGAAACTGCTCACTCGTGGCTTTCTTGAACGGGATTTTTTTAAATCTTCACCACGAGCCAAAACTTGATAAATTCTCCTTTTTGACTGTAGTTCCGCAGTAATTCTTCGTAGTTGTAATTTCAGAAACGGACTTATATTTTGCTCTCCATATTTTTAATATCTCCTCGCACACAGGGCCCGATTAACCTCTGAAGCTATGGGAAGCACAGTGTCATTTCAGGCCCCCCCCCCCCATTTCATTCTAGAAGAGTTTTCTAAATTCGACATACCCACAAACTCACAAATGCTACAAATAGTGGCTCAGTTCACATATATTTCACTGGTATTTTTCGGCTAGCCAGGCACCAGTGAAAAAAAATATATATATATATATATATATATATGTGTGTGTGTGTATTTCACTGGCGCTTGGCTAACCGAAAAGTACCATTTCATTAAACAGCTTTTTTTACGTTCTCCTATATACAAAAAATGGATCAAGAAAAATATGACAAATGACTTTGCATAGTATTAGCAGAATAATGTAAGTTGGATAAAAAGGTTGAATTCAGCATGCATGCACAACATAAAATATCAATATTTTAAAATGCTTCTTTCAATTTTGGTAATAGTTTAAATTATTTATATTTTACGTTGTGCATACCAGCCAAAATCAATAATATTCAAATCCAATACGTAAAATAATCTAAAATAATAATTTACTTTTTACTTGTATTCCCGACTTTTTTTTTTTTTTTTAATTATTTGCACAAAATGAATTTAAATAATTATCAAGATTCTGATCACATTATTTTTAGTCAAAATTAGGCAACCAATTAGCATTTTAACACATGCACATCATAGGAAACATCAAAACAGAAACAAGTAGGATATTTTTGTAGAACAAGGATTCGACAAATGCAATCACTTGGCTAAAATATATCAACTGGCGAAATGTGTTTATATTACTTTTTTAAATTAATTCACTTACCGAGTGGAAGTGTTAAAGCAATTCATGATATATCATTACTATAATAGTAATTATTCTTCTATAATCAATGTTTTTTTTTTATGTATGATTAAATATTTTGTATGTGTAAGGAAAGGGGGTGGCACATATGTATTTCACCAGCAACTAGAAATTTTACCAGATGACTATCACATTTTTTTTTTTTTTTACTTGTACAAGGAACAGTAGAAGGGGAGGGATATAATTCATTTCGCTATTTTTTCAGAACAGAAACATATTATAAAGCTAATTTTGTACATTAAACATACATTATATTGGAAACTTAACAACAGGCACAATTAATTCTAGTCTTCGTTATTTGTTTTTTTTTTTCCCCTCTCATATTAACCACAGAAACACATTTTTTTAATAAAATAGATTTTTGTGAAGAGACAAACAAATTCATACAACAGCATGGATCTATTTATTGTAGTAAACATTTAAGAAAAAATGAGATTTAAGACAAATTTCTGCAGGTTTCTTTCAGTGCATTTCACATTTTTTCAAATTTTTAAATGAACTTTAAAAAATTAAATGGTGGAATTCAATAATTGCAGAAACTTTTTATAACTAATTTATAGAGAAATTTAATACATCTCTGAGATAGAAATAGGATACAATAAATATCCACTATCTGATACAGAAATATTCAAAATAACTTTTCATAGTTATTAGCTATGTTCATAAAATTATTCATTAAAATAGAAAATTCGCACTTAAAAATAAGTAGAATATTTGGAAAACTTAAACAATAATTATAAACATTTTCACTTTGAATATGAGGATGGTCACTGACATTTTTTTTAAATCAAAAAAATAAATCATTCCTCCTACATTAATGAAATAAATGATAAAGTTTTTTCTTATACATTTAAGCAAAATCTTTTTGAATCATCTGCAATGAGCTGTTTTGAAAAAATAAGTTCTAGCAAGAATTATTCATGCCATTAGATCAAAACTAAACAGTTAAAAACTAAGTCATTAGTTTTCTTAAATAATTTTAAGAAATTAAATAAAATATTATGAAACAATAAGAAATATTAAAGGAAAAAATAAACTTAAATTTTCACTGATTAATGATAAAGTATTTTTTGATACATTGTAATCTTTAAATATTTACTTCTTTAATTCTTGAATCTGCTGCTCAAAGCTAATACAACAGCATGGATCTAATTATTATTGTAAACATTTAAGACAAAATGAGATTTAAGACACATTTTTGCAGGTTTCTTTCAGTGCATTTCATCTTTTTTTCAAATTTTTAAATGAACTTAAAAATATTAAGTGGTGGAATTCAATAATTGCAGAATTTTTTTATAACTAATTTATAGAAAAATTTAGAACATATCTGGGATAGAAATAAGATACAATAAATATCCACAATCTGATACAGAAACATTCTAAATAACTTCTTATAGTTATTAGCTAAGTTTCTTTTTCGTTTATTGCTTTCTGACGGTACTTGAGGCTCAGTTTTAGCCATGCTGAATAAATAATTAAATTAAATATAAGAAGAATCTGCAAAATTTTAACTATAAAGCAATAAATAAAATATGCATGCACCGTATATGTTAAACTCAGCACGTGAGCGAGCGGCAAGGCGAGCGGCGTCGAACACAAATAATATTTTACACGTCTAAAAGTTGAGAGATTTCATTGCCGCTTTATGAAACTCTACTCGCAAATCGCAAGGTCAATTCACTCCAACAAAATTGATAAGCTGTTTCGTAATACATGCAAGAAAATTCGTAGGATCGTAGGAACAATTTAAGTGACATTTTTACTTTTCCCGAGAAGCCAATAAATCAGTTTCAACTGACGTCATACCCTAGCAACCAACTTAACAACCTGGTGGGCATTTTGCTTGCCCACTGGATTTTCTCGATATTGATTGGATGGACAATAATACTGCTTGCGACTTTGATTGGTTGGACAAATTGGAGAATTGTAATCATGTGGTTGAAAGCTGGCTATTATATGAAAAATTAATTTGTTATGAAAGGTATTTTTATGAAACACTTTAAAATATCAATTTGAAAATAAATTAGATAAATTTTTGGAATGGAATTAATTCAATAAAAAGGGCCCCCTGTTCTCTCAGTTTTTGGCCCCTTTAAAATTTTCTAGGGGAAGCACGTGCTTCTCGTGCCTATTCGGTAATAAGGGCCTGCTCGCACATGAGAATTCTTTCATTCAACTTTTCCATTTTGTATTAAAAACAACAACCTGGTGTATCTTATAAACTCAGAAATCGTTGTGCAGCTGCTTACATCATTTTGTAAAATTTGCATAAAGACAATTTTGGGCTTAAAATTTTCGACACGGTTATTTTTGTTCCATTCTTAAACCCGCGATTTGGAATAAAATTTAAAACATAATTTTGTGGGATATGGTGTTAAGCTAGCAATTATTAACACATATAAATATGATATTAAAATTAAGTGAACATTTAAAGTTTATTTAAAAACTGTTGTTGTGGTTAAACTTTTAATACGCCGAAATGCCGTACACTTCTATCACTTTTCATGATATGACTGCATTTCACATAAAGTAAGGTAAGCCTTTTAAAAATTGCTTTCAAATACCATTATTTTAATTTAAGATATGAGTTATATTTAAATCGGATTGAAGTGAGACACCCTGTATTTTTAAGTGGAAAAATGGATTACGATTCTGGTTTCTTATACGAAATGTTTGTTTTGGTGACTACCATTTCTCGAAGTATATCTAATATTTGTTTTTAATCACCCTGTTTAAATAAAAATAAAGAAAATTCATGTGTCAGGCATAGATTATGAAACACTTTCCGACGCTTCCAGAATACTTTAACAGAACTTCGCTGTTTAATAAAGTATAAACTAACTAAGTAAACAATTTAGAAAACGCAAACCACATCTGAAACCCAGATTTCAGCAATTACAGTCCATAGCCGGAAAAGTACTGGAACTCTTGTTGTGCTTGTATTTGATCTATAGATTTGTATAGATTCTACAGTATGCTAAAATTTAGTTTAGTAAGAAAACGCATAATAGGTTAAAAATTCACCTTCAGCAATTTATACTAATAGACGGAAAAATACTTGAATTCTTTTGTTTTGTCTTGCATATTACCTACAGATTTTTATACACGCCTCATATTAGTTTAAAATTAAATACAAGCTAAAATACACTTAAAACTAATGAAATCACACTTCCAGAAATGATCATTCCTAGGCAGTTCTTTGCGTGGCTCTGTATATGATTTTACTTATATTTTACAAAAATTTCTTAGTATACTAAATATAGTTGAAAATGCGCAACTCAATTAAGAACCACCTTTAAGCAATTCACGCTCATGCTCCATAATGCTTACAAATTCTTTTGTGTAACCCTGTATATGACCTATAACATTTATCGACACCACGTAGTATATAAAAATGTAGTTAAACTTAAAAACGCATACCATAGCTGAAAACGCACTCCCTGCAATTATCGGTAATATAGACAGAACTTCTGCTATAGTACTGTATCCGAAATCTTTTGTATGTCCCTGTAAATGAACGATAAATGCTATGCACATCATATTCAACAGCAAGTATATCTTGTAATAAACCTCAGTAATGTATATCAATTTCATTATATTTGAAATAGCGTAATTGGTTAGGCATAATTAAATTACGCTGCAAATAGTTTTCCTCGTAGACCATTATGTAACGGAATTATTTCGTGTGTCCCCGTAAATGAATAATGAATGCTTTGCGTCCCATATTCTACAGAATGCATGTTTTAGTGCACTTCATAAATGCATATCAATTTCATTATGTTTGAAATGGTTAACATCATTAAAACTTACTTTATAGGCTTTTCCCCATTGGCCGTTATGTAACGAATACTTTTGACTGTCCCTGTAAACGAACTATAAATGCTACACACTTCACTTGAATTAGAGATCGTGATATAGTAAACGCCAGTAACATATAAAAATTTCAGGGCAATCCGAGTATATTTATGAGAGAGAGTGCGGCCAGACAAACCGAAGTCATAAACACTTTTCAACTGTGTTGGAAAGTGTTAAAAATCGAAAAATAACACATTCTTTAGTCTACAACAACAACTCCCAAAAGAGAACTTTCATAAAACACATAACAATAACGTGGTATAATTGAAAAAGAATACAAAAACACACAAAAAAAGCAAACCTATTTAAGTTTTTAATTTATTATAGTAATGTAGGTAGACAGTCTATTTATGTTTATAAAAGCCTTTGAACATGACGTCTATTGTCTTTCTATTTTATTAAATTACGGGACAATAAGTAACTACCAAACTATTACAAAGTCTGAAGTGTGATGTCCATTAAAATTAATGCCAATAGACAAAAGGCCACTGGTATTCTTAAGTATAGCGAACTTTAAAACAAATCAGATTGCTATCGTTTATAAACAGTGATTGTTATCCTTACAAAAGAGGTTACGATAAAATGTGAGTTTGAAGTATACTAAATGGGTCAATTCAAAATAAACACAATGTGTACGGCAATTTTAATATACCTTCAGTTAACATCGCTTGTTAACCCTTAACTGTTGGGACAGAAATTGTCGCATAATTACTGTGAGCTGTCTCTGAGAACGCTCGATCGAAAGATGAATAAAAAACTCGATTAATTCATAAAATACTGTTTCTGTATTATTATTATTATTTTGTACAGCGCTATTAAAATTAAAATCCATCTATTCAAAAGTCTCAAGCGATAATTTTAAAGCCCCCAAACGAAACAATATTTCAGTAGTATCTATAGCTAAATTGGAAATTAAAGATGCACTATAAAATATTTTAAAAAGCAGTGGTCTATGAGACCGCTAACAATAGTTGAGGGTTAACATGTAAGGGAAGGTAGGTTAAGAAAAGACAAGAAAAAAAAAGAAAGAAAGAAAAAGAAATCAGAAGAATCAGAAAGAAAAGGTTCTTGGTAAAAGATGTATTCTATTCCAGAATTTTGATAAATCTTTGAAATTTTTTTCAAAATTTTAAATGTAATTTTTGGTGCTTAATTTTTTTCTGTCTCTTTCTGTCTCTTTTCTGTCTCTGTGGGAGCAGTAAGATCTGGTCTTCCAACATTCATGTGAATACTATGTTAAACTGGGGATCACAGAAGAAACATATAAGAAAAACTCTTTCAACATAAGCTTGTCAGATTTCAAAATAATTTCATTTTTGCGTTACAGAAAGTTATAAACAAATTTCTTGAATTACATAACAAAGTTTCCTTTTGAAATAATATTATGAAGAAAAAAAAATGAGAAAAGAAATGGGAAACATGGTATTTTAAATTTTCAAACAAATGTAAAACACAACATTTAAAATATCTGGTTGAAGATTTTTCCATTTACACTGCAATAATAAAAAAAAAAAAAAACTGTTGATTTTATGGTATTGCACGGCAGCGTATTACTGCTTATTTTACTGTTTATTACTGTTAATTTTACGGTATAATACTGGCAGCTGGGATGTATATGCAACCTTTGTATCAGTTTCATTCGCACTTTTATCTAATTACATCATGGAATACAATAATACATAACGTTCAGATGCGGAAGTATACGGGGTTCAACACTTGATGATGATACTCGTCACCCTCAGAAAAGTTATTTATAACATAAAGAAGTTGGCATCGCTTTCAGATGGCTTACTCACTCTTAACACCAAATTCATTCAGATCGGATCTAAATGCTCTCATAGTAACCTTATGAAATATCCTTTGAGTATATGATCGAAATGTATGTTACAGAAAAAGAAGTACAGTTTGTTTCGAGCTATTTTTTATAGAGTGTTTATTTGTTGCTATTTTTTCATTAATGGGAAGAATATTTGCTCATCAAATTTCATTCATCATCAGATAATAAGTGTAATTACTGTCAGCAGCACCGCCAGTTATAAGTTAAAAAAAAAATAGGTGCTGATGATGTAATTATAAAGTTGTTTTCCCATTTCAAGGGTGTCTTTTTACAGTGGTTGCTAAGAAATAGAACGACTTAGTTTTAGAAAGTTTAGAAAAAAGAAGAAAATGATCGTATGTTTATAGACTCCGTAAAGAAAACAATAATATAAAAATTAAAAACAACTTTTTCATAATGTTTAAATTATTTTTTATGTCACGGATAGATACTTTATTACAAAAATACGTATTTTCATTCAATATACACTCACTGAAAAAAAAAAATGTTGATTTTATGGTATAATACTGCCGTCCTAGCTGCCAATATTATACCGTAAAATCAACATTTTTTTTTTTTTTTTTTTTTTTTTTTTTTTTTTTTTTTTTACAGTGTATGGGGAGAAAAGAGATAAATAAATGTAGATTGGTATATTCTAAGCTATATGAAAAGAAATCATGAATAGAATGGAAAAATTGTGACATCATCACTATACTTAAACATAATTCAAATTAATCTTCTACAAATGTTAAAATGAGGATGATTATAAAATAACTGGCTACTCTGTGGGCTTATTTGATTTAGTCTTACAGCATTTCTGAAATAAGAATGATTGTAAAAGAACTTACTACTCGGTGGATTTACTTAATTTAATCTTTCAGTTTTTTTTTTTTTTTTTTTTTAATAATTTGTTATTTTTAATTGCTCCGATTCATACATTCTATTGCTGAGTTTAAAAAAAACACTGCACTTTAAACACACATCTTATTCTACTTAAAATTTCGCTTAATTTCCGGCTTTGTTTTCGTGTATATTTAAAGTAAATATTCTAACTATTTTAATAAAATAAGAAAGATTGTTTAAATTCCGTTTAAAAGATATTTTAAAACAGAATGAAATCTCCCAATTCTCTTACATAAAAATTGTATGAAAGTAAAATTTTAATTGTATACTTTAGGGAAAACTATTGCTATCTAAACTTAATACAAATATCTTAAATGGATCCCAAAATAAAAGTTTTTAGGTTTATGAAAGGTTTTTTAAACCGTATAACAGGACACCTGCTTGGAGACAAATGCTCTCAAAATGTTGTAAACTTTCCTAATTACTTATTAACCGACTGTATTAATTAAAATACTCAATTTTGTACAAAATTATGCAATTTTTTCAAATTATTTATTATTATTTTTTTAATTTGAAAAATTATCTAAAAGAAAAATATCATTAAACTTTAAATTAAAAAATAAGGTAAATTAAAAACAATGGATTTTTTGTGAAACATTTTTTTTTTTCAAATATTTAACGTTATTTCTCTATTGAAGAAAACAATGTAACTATTTTTTCCTATCATTTTTTTTTTCAAACAATAAAAAGAATAATGCAATAAGTCACAAGGAATTAGGAAGAGTAAATATATCTTTCGATGCATTTAGGTTCGATAATCTTCCATTCCGCTTTCAAAACCGTGCATTGCAACGTACTTCACGCATTTTGAAAACAATAACCAGTCTTAAAATATAACAATTTAAAAGCAATAATGTCAGTTCCACTTATGTTCACAGTTTTGAAACAATGGTTTTTGATTTGATTTACAAATTCGAAGTTAACGATCTCTCAATACAATTACTAGACATCACTAAATACATAAAATTATGACACGTCATTACGCTAACATTGCGAGATCAGATAATGTGACGAAAGAAATAATTAAGGGGTAATTATTTTATTAAAATACAGTAGAACCTTGTTATATTGCTATGTCGATGTCGATGTCGATAAGGAGAGTAAATAAAAAGCTGAAACCGTGAAATCATTGTTAAAGTCAGACATTGTTGTTTCAAGAGGCTTTTTTTTTTTTTTTTTTTTTTGGGGGGGGGTGCGAAAAGAGAGTATGGTGTTCTGGGGAAAATTTAAAGTTCTAGATCATTAATAAACATAAAATCCCAAATCTTCCGAGATAACGCCATCCCCTGAATTCACCACTGAGTAATATAACGTACACTGCAAAAGAAAAGAAAACAGTTGATTTTACGGTATAATTACCGGCATCCCAGCTAGTATTATACCGTAAAATTAACAGTAATCAACAGTAAAATAAGCAGTAATACGCTACCGCGCATGCTTCTTGAAAAGGTTATTTTTTGAAATATTACTTACCAAAATTACACAAGTGTTATTTTCCTGCATATATATATATATATATATATATATATATATATATATATATATTAACATCTACACCCTTTGTCCAACATATTTGAATTTTTTTAATTATTGCGCCATAAAAAAATTAAGACGTTATGAAGCCATTTGCATTGAAATCCTTCGTATTCTTAATCTGATGAAAATCTTATATAAATCTCGGTCCAGACTAGAGGATTTATGTTACTTAGCTTAAGTGACTTAACAACGTTCTCAAACATCGTAGCAATGCATGGAGAAGTCAAGCCTCGTTCCAGGTCACCCGCTTCAAAAACGTTAGTTAACTCACTTAAATAGCCTAGTCTGAACAGGGTTAACGCTTTTTTGAAGGTTTCAAGAACATGCTAGTCCAAAGATGATAAATTCGGTCTGTATATAGGATGTTCGAAAGCCGAACATTGGAGTTTCTCTAATTTTTGTTCCATTACATCAGCTGTATGAATTCTTCTATTATCCTGGAGAAGAAGAACATTGACGATTGGAATGGAAAGTTTTTTAGGACCGTTGTGCTGCGTTAATCTTCTCCTAAAATTTACGATGCTATACTGCATTAATTGTACTTCATCCGTGAAGTAACTAGACCGTAAATCTCAAAAAGTAATTCTGAGAACTTTGCCAAATTTTTGCATTCAATGGAGCAATTTCATTTTTTGTGCGCCATTCCATACAAACCACTTTGTTTCGATTCATGGCCATTTCTAAACTATTTGTCCCATATGCATGTTTGAGACCTCGATAGGGTGCCATTACCAAAATGTACAATACATGTGTGTCAAATTTCTATCGGTTTGACATTGTCATTTGTTAAAAATTTAATACATTTGTGCAATTGCACTAGCTACTTTGCATTTATTCATAATGCTAGCGACTAAGTAAAGATGGCAAAAAAAAAGTTTTACATTGTAAATAACTTATTATAGTTGACACTTGACACAACAACAAGAATAAAAATTGTCTATTGTTATTAAAAAGGTATTGTTTATATGTGGTTCGCCTTCGTACATAGTACAAATTTCAAAACTGACGTAACGAAACATACTTATTTAATTAACATACTTAAAAAGGGGGGGGGGTGGCTAATGCAGACATTAATAGTAAATTAAGTGTTATTACATAAAAGAAAAAAATTATTTTATACATTAAATTTCCAATTTGTTAAAATACAATTTTTAAATCGCATAAAACAAGTTAAAATATTTTAATTTATTTCATTTGGGCCAACCGTTAGAGATTTTTGTCAGTATTTATATCTTCGGTTACCAGCCTGAAAAGACTTTAAAAATACAGTTATTTAAAAAAAGTACCTATTTCTTCTTTCTTTTAACATTTCTACCCTTTGACTCAAGGATATCGGAGTTTTTTTTTTTTTTTTAAATGATTAATAAGCTAAATCGGGGCAATTATGAGACACCCCAAAAAAAGGGGGCTAATAAAAGACACGAACACAAAAAGATACCAATTTTTATAGTAATAAAATTGTCTTTATGCTTATTTTGCAATCAATACATCACTTTACTTAATTGATATAAGTAAATATACGAATACACTCAAAATTTAAAAAAGAAAAAAAGCCTCAGAAATTTACATCAACCTTACTTTTTTCATAAGAAAAACTTTTCTGTCAGATCTCAAAACTTTTGATGACTCACACTAGCTCACTGAACTCACACTAACACTTAAATAAAATTATTCTTTAACAGGCCTTTATTCAGTAAGAAATTTCAAGTCTTTTTAGCGTTTACAGTTTGGAATATATTTAACATAGCCAGAGTTACAAACCATCCAATTCTGGAGGCTAATGTGAAAGAGTGTATGGGATAATATGAGACAGTGCTAGGAGCTGTATACTAATACTATTCTATCATATAGTTTGAAACATCCATCACAAATAAAAACAGAAAGTGTTAATCTGAAACTGTCTTTTTGTTTTAATGTGCCAGATATGTTTTTTTTTCTCCTAAGTCTAATAGTATATTCTTCTACGTTTATTACAAATTATTAATCGAATGATATGAAATGCTAGCTCGTTAATTTTACAACCTAGTTTAACACTTCAATCTAAAAGTAACATAGAAGGTTAAATCCTGTCCATTTTTGGACACTGAAAATGATGCGTTATTACAAACCGAAAGGCGATCGATAGCCGAAGCATGAAGCAGAAGCTCTAAAATTATCGACGGCGAAGCAGAGTTCATCCACAATGTATTTTAGATGAAGAAAAAAAAAGATATTATAAATTCTGAATCATTACATTGTTTAGATCAAAATCGAACAAGATTGACAGATCATTTTCTTGCCGTAAAACTATGCCGATACAAACCAGTTGACATTCTGCATCTACAATCGCAACTTTTGAGAGTGTTTGTTTATTCATCAATTTCTCCAATTTCATTTTGGGATGTTATTTTTACAGATAATAGAGAAAAATGCAGTTTCAAAGAACAAAAAGGAAACGAATAGATGCCAGTTCGAAAGTGATTACAAGAGAAGAGTAGAAAGAGACAGAAAACTTACGTATAGAAAATGAGGAAGAAAACTTAAAAACAAAAGAACTTAATTCCTTTAACAACTACAGTAAAGGAAAGGAATTTAAGAAGGGAAGTATAACTAAAAAATAATAATGAAAGGCAAGTCAAATTATGATTACAACCGGAAAAGAAGACACGACACGGGTGTCAAAAACTATACAGGAGAAATTACAGACCAGAGTATTGCACAATCACTGAAATTATTCCTCAGATAGCTAATGAGATACCGATAGACTAAACTTAACCTTTAATATATCAAGCCTATCTTGTCAACGAACCTTAATATTCCCCATGTTTACCGCTAAATTCTAACTGATCAATAGGTAAATTACCAAAAATATGTTCTTTCGGTTTCTGATGGTCAGTAATACACCAAAAGAGCTCTTATTTCAACAGAATCTACATCTGTCCAACTTCTTATTCTGATTTTGTTCGGAGCAGTATTTGCATTCAAATCTTGATGATCACATGATGTCTCAGCATTGGTAAAAGTGCATATAATATCAACAATTTTATCATCAAGAAAAAGTTGAAAACTTCGAATATTATGGTCGCACCATCAGTTGAATGCGTTGGCACAGGTGTTCCTCTGACAATGTTACACTGTTGACGCCGAGTAACCACGGGGGCATGGAATTTATCCACATTCTTCCTGATTTTGCAATGAACTCTTCATCTTCATGCGAATTATCATCAGATGATGCGCTGGCAATGTCATTTTCTTCCGAATTCTCTTCAATATTGTCTTCAGATTCTGAACACCTACTGGTGGAAAATATTCCTCATCAGATTTTCTCAAGACATCTTCCACTCAAATCGCTGTCATTCATCAGCTGACGAATTTCATCCACTGACTTTACGAAGCATTTTTTAAAATTTACACCATTCAGAATTTGCAAAGAACAAGGATAACATCATTGACAATTTGTAACATAGAAGACCAAGTGGAGTTCTAGTGAGACCCCACTGTTTTATTATTTTTTTTTTAATGTTAATGTTATAGAACATTTTATAAGCAAAATTGCACATTAGTTATGTTATTCCGATTCTGGACACATACGAAAATCAGGCGTAGAATAGTTGTTAGAGATAGGCAGGATCACGAAATATAACTTTCTGGGTCCTTAGTAGACCCCCTTGGGATATTAAGGGTTAAATTGAAGGAATTTTAAAAATAAAAACACTTATTCAAAAAAAAAGAAGAAGAAGCAGAAAGAGTTAATTGATAAATTATTTAAAGGAGGCAGTACGAAGTGAAGAATTGCCTTCTCTGCATGATAGTAATAAAGAATCCTTGACAGATTTCATTGCAAATGTCACATGGGCAGAAATTGATCAAGTTGTCTCCGATACACCTAAATTTCAAAAGAATATTAAAATTAAACTTTTTTTACTTGATATTAAACGTGGAACTACAAAGTCTAGTTACGTTAAATACGTTTGTCTCATAAACGAAGTGGATGAAAGTGGTGGAGAGGTCTTAGACCCAGGTTTGAGATGTTCTAAAGATATATTTACGGACTGATTTCGTGTGTAAAAAGTTAAAATCTTTGCAGTGGACATTATGGATATTTGCTGTCCTGCCTTTCCCAGAAACCACGTTAAAAATCAGGAAAACTACTTATAATTTTCCTGACTGTGTAAGTATTAATGGATAATTAATTCATTCTTTCAAGATAGTAGTTTACATTTTTGATTTTTTTTCTTCTTTTTCAATAATGGGTGTTATGCCATTGCAAATTTTCTTCTGAAAACTCATAAAAATATAATTCAAGTGTTACAACTAATTTTCTTTTTGTTTTTTTACCAGTAATTGAATTAATAAATTAGAGAAGGAGTGTGTTGTAGTGGGTTTTCATCTGTATTCTTGTGGGCGCATGAAAAATGTCCCAAAATTCACGCAAAATGAAAAAAAAAAGTTGAATAATACAGATGAAACATTAGATTTAGGGCAAATTTGTTACATGTCCTTCCTTTTCTTAGTGTTTACAACTACTTAAAAATAATAATGTCTCACTTTACTCCATTGCCATCTCATAAAATGAAACCGTCTCATATTAGCCCTACGGAAAGGAGCTGGTTTATAAGACTGGGTTTTATTTTTTTTTTTATTTTTTTTTTTTTATCTTTACTTTTATGACATGCAATGTTTTTTATCCATAAACATATAAATCAAGCAAAATCACAAATTACAGTAATTTTTATTTGGAACTAGAGTCAACAAATCGAAAATGACTATAAAATTTTAGTGTCATGCCAAAAGCAGAATTGTGTCTCATAAAAGACCTAATCGACAATATATATGTCATTTTTTATCGTTATAATTTTAGTGTGCTGTGAAAGTTTAACCATGGCTTTAAGTTTGTCATAAAGGGAGAAAACGATTGCAAAACACTGTGTGTTTTTTTTTTCTTTTCGTTTAGGGATTCACTGCTAAATTCAGCCTAGTGTGAAATGTTCTTTTTCTTCATTACACTGCTGTAACTTATTATTTGAAAATATTTGATGATTTTCTATATGCTTTATTAGTAGTTCCAGATGTAAAAATGTTTATCGAAAAAGTATTTCACTGTTCCTGGCTAAAACAACATAACTTTAAATATTATTTTAAGTTTTTATTATAATTTTCTTCGTAGATACAAGAATCTTCTTTCAGTAATAAAATGACAAAAATCGAAGAAGGAAAAAGTGCTCAGGGTTTAGGTGCTCAGCGGGGTGCTCATTTGGTGCAAATCTGAACCATTGTATATTATTCCTAGTTGTATGTTATATTTCTATGTTTTTATAACATTTTATAGCAGCTAATATTTACATGCCAATCATGTCTAAAGCTTATATGTCAGAAATATTTTCATTTTATTTTCATCGAAAATTTATTTCATTTGGAAGAATTTTCTTGTAGCTTTAAACACGAGCGAATTCGATCTATTAACTATTAACAGTAAATATTACAAAGATTTACATGACACTGGTGAATGAATACTAACTTTATTTCCAAAAATCGTTTTTATCAACACTTGCTGCTTTTTAGATTATGCTTTATTGTTCGTGCGCACCTTCGCTAACTCTTAAACACACAATTCACTTTCTGCCAAAAAGCAATGATGCAATGTACATAGATATGTTCCAGAATTCTTCGGAAGAAAAAAAAAAAACTACCTACTTCATATAGCACTTTTTTTTTCGTTAAATATTTCTGCTGGTAAACCTTTTCATTCTATAATCTAAATCTTATCGTATATGTCTGACTCTAACAGAAATATTAACCTACATCTCAAAGAAAAAAAAATATATTAATAATTGTTTACGAGGGGGAAAATGCACCAAATAACAACAAGCAGAAAAATGCTGATAATTCGCTAACTAATCTAGACAGAAGAATTTACTAGTCATCATTCGGTGAATTTATATCATGCAAGAACTTAATAAGTTTCACTTGTATTTTTTCTTAAACAGACCTCGTTTTCTTGGCGTATTAAGTTGAATTCCGAATTTTGATGATAGTGATTTGGGATGAATCTGGTACAAATAAACTCGCCGATACTGTTTTAAACACAGAAATTACTTAACATTCTCAAAAGTTGGTTAAAAGTATACATAATTTAGATGTTTCAATTAAGAAACCCTCTTAATATCCAAAATTTTAATTTACAGTTGTTATAATCGTTTACGGTTGTTATACATTTTTGTTAATAACATTTTTTCCCCCCTTCAACGAAACAGTATTGTAAGAACAAAACGAGTGAATAAAATTGTTCAAGGAAAAAAATGTTTAGGCTTTCTAAATTTTGCTATAAATAATGTAAGTAATTGGGTATTTCTATAGATCTGTGGTTACCAACGTGGGGCATACGCCCTACGGGAAGAGAGGGGGGGGGGCTATTTTTAAGGGGGGGGGGGCAATTCCAGGTTTATAATTAACTTATTCCCTGTCGGTTTTTTCAATCTTTTCCTTCTTTTTGAAAAATTATATTGTAGACTAAAAGTAAAAGTTATACATGCAGATATTTTTAAATAAAGTGATCGTAAAATTTTTATTCTATATTCAAAAGGTTCTTATACAAAATTCAAATTACTAAAGCTACCGGACTAATTAAATGAAAACATTTGATAATTATTTTAACAAAGCAATGTTATTAAATTAAAAAACTTCTATAATTTTTCTGGTTACTTGTATTTTAGAAATTTTTTAACTATTTTTTCGGCTAGTATTTATTGAATAAGACCTGTATTTCTATTCGCTCTGCAATATGTCACGAAAGAAACTCTTATACATGAAACTACTTAAGTTTATATCTAAAATTGACTGACTTGAACACATTTAACCTAAAAAAATATTTCAGATATCTAAAGGATGTTCTATCGACATTTTAAAATTAATAAACTCCTAAAGGGCACCATAGAAGGAAATGGGTTAATAATAAATTATATATTATGGCATAAACATTTTAAATTTTAAAATCAGGTTATAGATGGTGATCAACTGACGATAATGGGGAAGGGAAAGCAAATTTATAGAAAGGTATATTATGGTGCGGGTAAAAATTCGAAAAATATCTAAAAAAAATTTCAAGAAATTTTATGAAGACAAAAAGGGATATAATACTGTATAGAATATAACACTTTTGTTCCACACTGATGCAACTTGACAAAAAACTCTTTTAGATATAAAGGCAAAGATGTATACAACTTATTATAAAATTTAAAATTATGACTTTATAAAATTATGTTAAAAACATATTTGTTACGAAATTTTAAAATTGTGAAATGACTTTCCATTGTTGCTAAATAGCAATAATAATGTCATTAGCTAATATCATAATGCACTGTCAACAATGTTTCTTTAGGTTACCTCCATGTGAATAAAAATTAATTTTTTAAATAATGAAAATTGTATGTTACAGAGGAGGGGAGGGAGGACATCATGAACTTAGAGATGCTTAGGTGAGGACGTGACCAAATAAAGATTGGGAACCACTGCTCTGGATAAATACTGTTAATATCTGTCAAAATGATTTTTCATAGAATTTTTTAACATTTATTTCTCAAAATACGACAGAAAGAGCAGGTTAGCAGGTATGTTAAAAAATATTTTAAGTAAAACTATATTTTCCTATTTTAAAATCTAGAAGGTAAAACTTGAATTATGTAAAGCATATAATCACCGATATCCGCACCTTAATAATGAATATAAAAATACTTTATATCTTACTCGCTGATTAATAATAATAATAATAACAATAATTAAATATGTTTTATTTTGATTTGTAGTAAATACTACGTCTAAAGGAAAAAAAAAAAAAAAAAGAAAAAAAAAAAACTCAAACCGCGTTAGACAAATTGATCTAAGGAAAAGTCTTATCTTGGTAAATGCTTATCAATTTTATCTATTCATATCTCATTTTGCTAGCTACTTCGATAATGACACCTTAAAATTGGTTTAAAAAATACCTTACATCTTATTTACTGTCGATCCAAACCCCAAAATAATAACAATGTTAAATTAAAATTTGTTTTTTCTATTGTTATTTGTGTTATTATTTGTAGTAATTACGTGTTACCCCCACTTGTGTTAGAGTAATTGAACTATGGAAAACTCTACTTTGGTAAATATTTATCAATGCCATATTTTATGCGTCATTTTACCATCTCCTGCGATACCCACGTCTTAATAATGGCTTTTTAAATACCTTATATTTTATTCTTTGCTGATCTAAATCCTAATAATAATAAAGTAGAATTATATTTATTTTGATTTGTAGTAACCATGGGTTAAAATAATATCTCAATCTCAGCTTGAAAATCTGAGAAAAGAAAAAGTCTTAGTAACTGTTTATCAATTTCATAATATTATCTTTCATTTCATTAACTTTCTGGATACATGTACTCTTAGCTAGCGATTCTTTTTAATGACAATCTCAGTAAAATAAATAACAAAAACTTGTATCTTTCAAAAATACACTTTCCCAATCATATGTTTCTCTCGGGTTGTTTACTCTGAGCCACACGCTGAATGACGGTAACATCTGCCCGACTGCCGCATCTGCTGCTCCTTCCAAAGATCAGCTTCTGAGTTTCGAAAGGGCACTGTCCCGACAACTCTCCCTTCTTTCAATAGCCTTTTCCACTTTCTTTTTATTGAACTGGTTCCGTACCTTTGTGGACCTCACAAAAAAAGAAAAACATCTCAGAATACCTATCAAGTTTATTTGGCCCTCTAAGACTGGTTCTGAAAAAATGAAAATATAATAAACCAACAAATTCATCTTTACAGCGAGGAGAGACGGATTTATAGTGTTCAAATGCAGTAGATCAGTAGAACTTTAAAAAAAAAATGTGGGACATAGCACCCTGATGTGGAGTTGATATGTATTCGGAAGGATTTAAAATAGTTTTGTGAGGCTATTCCAATAATTTTTGATTTTGTATACTTTTCAGCGAGTGATTTTAAATAATAAATAATAATTTTCATAATTCATAATTAATTTTCATAACATAATAAATAGAGTACATCAGAAGATAAATCTTTACAGCGAATAAGGACGGATTTGGCTTCCAAAAGTAATGGATCAGTAAAAACGAAAAAAAAATATGTATTAGAAGGCATTTAAAGGCAGTGTTGAGTTCAGACACTTTTCTCCGGAATGGATTTCTGTGTCTCCCTCCGGGGCGGGGGGGGGGGGGGGGTATTGCACTTTTTAACCATTAAAAGAAGCATAAAATCTCAAATCTTCCGGTGGAAACACTTTAATGCTCCGGGGAGGGGGGGATTCAACACTGTTTAAAGGAGTTCGTGAGGTCATTTCAATAATATTTTATTTTGTATGCATTTTATTGAGTAATTTCCATCATACAAAATAATTTTCATATTTCATAGTTTCGAAAGGGCACGGTCCAGACAACTCTTTCTTCTTTTAACAATTTTCTCTACTTTATTTTTATTGAACTAGTTTCGTACTTTTGTGAACATCACAAAAAGAAAAAAAAACTGTAGAAAACCTATCAAGTTTATTTGGATCTCTTAAGACTTGTTCTGAAAAAATGAAAATATAATAAACAAGCGAATATATTTTTATAGCGGAAAAAGATTTGGTGATTGAATATAGTAGATCAGATGAACTAAAAAAATGTGAGACATAGCACCCTACATAGGCGCAGGCATGAGGGGAAAGGAGGAAGGCCATTGCCTCTCCCTAGTTTTTGAAATATAATTAATTAAATATTCTTTATATCTGATGATTAAAAAAGAAAAATAGTTTTCTTCACAAGTGACTTAAAATTATTATGAACTAAAAAAAAAAAAAAAAAAAAAAAAAAAAGGTGGGGTAATGTTCCTTAACGGCGCTCATGTAGGGCGCTATATACCACATTTTTAGGTAGATTTCGTAAGAAAAACTACTTATTACATTCTCTCCTATGTTGAATATCTGAAAGATTTTTGCAGATCTACGCCGATCATGACTCCTAGAACCCAAAACTACCCCCAGTTCAAAACTTTATGTATCTATCTACTATCTATCTATCTATATCACTTTTTTATGTACACGATAACTTCAATAATTCTGCACAAATCTCTTCCAAACTGATACATAAAATCAACGGGGGGAAATGGGGGGGAGAACTTTTTGTGAAAACAGAAAAACCCCATAACTTCTTAATCATGATACATATTGAATCCGTTTAAAGTTATTATTACTACTAGGAAAAGGGCCGAAAATTAATGTATGACAGATTTTCGATATCATTAAAAATGGCCTCAAGGGTGGGAAAAATAGGGGTTTAAGAAGAAAAGAATTCATAACTTTGTCAATTCACAAGATATCAAATCCACTTAAATTTACTATAAATCCTCTTAATATTATCTACGACTTTTATATTGACAAGTTTTTTATAGGACCAACCCTTACAGCAAAAACAAATTAAAAACAAAAAAATCCCTTCCGACTCCGTCTACAGACACACATAGATTAACAGTAATAAACAGTAAAATAAGCAGCAATACACTGCCGCTCATGCGCGGTAGTGTATTACTGCTTATTTTACTGTTTATTACTGTTAATTTTACGGTATAATACTGGCAGCTGGAATGCTAATATTATACTGTAAAATCAACATTTTATTTTATTTTATTTTATTTTATTTTATTTTTTTTTTTTTTTTTTGCAGTGTAGGAAATTTGAAATTTTTTTCCCTTAAAAAAAAGAAAAAGAAAAAAATCAAATTCAAAATAACAGGTATGGAGTCCCTTTAATAAAAGACAACCCCGTTTTATTGTGCATATGTTTAGTAAAATGAACAAACATTAATTAAAATAAAATTTTGCAATCTAAGAAACATTCTTCACATTTTTATGCAAGAAATTTGCATTTGCATAGTTAAAATAGTTATGCAAAAACTTCACTTATTACAAGCAAGGTTTCTGCTGATTCATTTCCATTTAATTTTTAAAAGCAAGCAAAATAGGAACATTTTTGTAAGCATGAGTAACCGAAATAACTGGTAAGCACTATCAAAATGAAATAAAACAAGCTTCAGAAGAAAAAAAAAAAACTGTGTTGATAAATAATAATAACTTTGAGAGTTATAATCTTCTACAGAAAATATATAATTTGAACCATTCATTTTTGATTACTTCAGTTTCTTCAGAATGTAAATTTAAACTTAGTAAAAGATTTAGAAATTAAAATTACACCTTTTCAAGGCGGCAAGACAAAAATATAGGACAGTCATAATCAAAGCTACAACTAGCGGTCTTTTACAAAAAAGGTTCCTAACCCTACAATTACATAAATGGAACATAGAAACAAAAAACTTTCATAAACTTAAGGATGACGAAAAGATATCTGTCCGAGTTAATGTATTTCGACGAAAAAGAGCTTCATGTTACAAAACTGCTCTTCCTGTTATGAGAATAAAAAAGACATAAAGACTTTTTTTTCTTTTTTTAAAGTATGTTTTTTGTTTTTTGTTTACATTTACCAGGCATAAGTAAAATTATTTAATGATCTTTTCTTATCCGATTCGTTTCGTTCGAAAGTTTTACCTTATTTGAGAGTAGAAATATTGTAATAAATATAATTTTTTAAAAGGTTAATCATTTTATGTTAATTTAAATTATTCAATTATGTATTATTGTTATTTTATAAAGATATTTGTCCGAGTTAATGTATTTCGACGAAAAAGAGCTTCATGTTACAAACTGCTCTTCCTGTTATGAGAATTAAAAAGACATCGTATAGATTTTTTTTTTTTCTTTTTTGTAAAGTATGTTTTTTTTTTATTGTTTACATTTACCAGGCATAAGTAAAAGTTTTTAATGGTCTTTTCTTAACTGATTCGTTTCGTGCGAATTTTTTACCTTATTTGAGAGTATAAATATTGCACTAAATAGTTTTTTAAAAGATTAATCATTTCATGTTAATTTAAATTATTCAGTTATATATTATTGTTATTTTATAAATTCAATAGTATACGATTAAATAGATTATATTTTCATCAAATTTCAATTAAGTATTTTTGATCAAACTACATTTTAATTTCAAGAAAATATTAGTTTTTTATACAGTCGTCTAAAATTGTTTAATATAATAGAAATATTTTATCAAAGCATATTTTGATTACTCAAATTTGTTTCATATTATATTTAAAACACTTGTTCTTCTCTTTATGAGAGAAATATATTACCGAAATCCTAAAATTAATGTTGGATGAAGACTAACAATAAGTAACGAAAACAAAAGTTCGAAAGTATTGAAAAGAAGAACTTCCTCAGATTCTATGAAGTGTATGTAAAGAGAAAGCATGTTATTTTATAATTTTATAGTCTAAAAAGTTATACATATAAAGTTTATATGATTTAAAAACAGCGCGTAAATTCGCCAGCTATTAAAAATGAGAGTTTGAAAAAACTATAAAAAGAAACAAAGAATGCGGAATATATATATTTTGTAAGTCCATTATTACATTTACCCAATTTTCAAAATATACTTTTTATAACAATAGCAAATTATCATAGAAACCATTATCAGATGAAAGTTCAATTCAAATACCACAACTCTACAAAACAATAAACGAAACTCTGAAGTACTAATGCAGTCATACTCAAACTGAGGTCCGCGGGCCGCATGTGGCCCGGCGACCTTTTATGTGTGTACCGAGACACATAATTACTAATCCATATTTATAAAATTAATGCAAATGTGCATACAAATATTTAAGACCTTCTTATATATTTTCATGGGAAGACAAATCTCTCTTGTTAATCTAAAATTATGTTAAAAATCTCTTAAACGCCGTTTTCTTAGAGTTTTTTTTTTTTTTTTAATGTAGTCCTATTTGTTCTACGGTGGTGTACACATTTCTTAATCTTCAACATTAATCAAACATTATTTCAAATTAAATAAATTTGAACTTTATAATTCTACAATTAAAAACGTTTTTTTGCGTTGAGCAAACAACAGTTCCAAATAACAAACCTTGCGGCATATTTCAACAACATTTGCAATAGAAATCTACCACGAAGTTTATTGTTTGGAAATAGTGGTGTTAAAAAAATTTGGTAACATTTCTTGCGCGACAAACATTTGACCCTAATGATAATATTAACTTTGTTACATTGCTTTGTTGTACTACCTATACCATTTTAATTACTTTTTCTTTTAGCCCCTTTTATAAGTGTGTTGTAGTAAAAGGTTGAGTATGGCTGTTCTAAAGCAACCACACTAAAACGTTTATTCTTACTGGCCGAAAACATGTTTGTTACATCCCGTGAACCGCAACTATAGTGTTGCCCAGGTGTCGCGATTTTCAAGGGTTCCAAGACCTCTGCCGTGTAACCACTGCACGAGACGCCAAAATTCTCGATGCGAAATTTTTCATGATGCATAAATTATTTTCGTTCCATGGTATTCGTTAGTCTGCATCTAATGGAACTTAATGCAATAAAACATTTGAAGACAGAGCTTGTCTTATACTGAAAAATTTTCATAGTCCCTTCAGAAGGAATATCTTACACATCTATCAACCTAGATGAAAAATTGTCTAAAACGGATTTTTCATAGCTTTAACTGTAAAATCTGTGTTTTCACAGGTTTCACTGTACTTTGTTCAGTAAATCCTGCGAAAACGGAACTGTTTACAACGAAATTTTGTTTTAAAAGTAAGAATTTCGTTGTTCCATAGAAATCTACCACGAAGTTTGTTACATTCCGTACCGCAACTGATATAGTGTTGCCCAGGTGTTGCGATTTTCAAGGATTCCAAGACTTGTTTCATGTAACCACTGCAGTGGCGCCAAAATTCTTGATGCAAAATTTTTCATGACGCACAAATTCTTTTCGTTCCTTGCTATTCGTTAGTCTGCATCTCAGTGTTGAATTCAGACACTTTTCTCCGGGAGGGATTTCTGAGGTTCCGGGGGGGGGGGGGGTTGCACTTTTTAACCATTAAAAGCATAAAATCTCACATCTTCCGGGGGAGGGGTCACCTGGCCACACCCTGAATTCAACACTGCTGCATCTAGTGGAACATTTGAAGACAGAGCTTGTCTATAGCGAAAAATTTTTATAGTCAATTCGAAAAGATTATCTTGCAAATTTACCTGCCTCGATGGAAATCTGTCTAAAACAGTTTTTTCACAGGTTTCACTGTACTTTGTTCAGTAAATCCTGCGAAGACGGAACTGTTTACAACGGAATTTTGTTTTAAAAGTAAAAATTTCATTGTCCCCAGCGATTCCGCTTTCACAGATTTTACAGTATAAGATTGTTGTGTTTATTTAGTATAGTGAAAACTGCTAAAAAGAAATCGCAAGGGATTGGAGAAAAATTCCGTTTTAAACACGTATCAGTCTTTCAGTCTTATCAGGTATAATTGTACCGTACTCTTAGTGTAGGGACAGGGACATTTTTACGTATAAGACAGGCTTTCCTTATAGACAGGTTCCTTTTTTTATTTAAAAGAAAAGATTTACAGTTTTTTTATGTCTCTTGATTTAGAAGCCGTTATCTCGTTTTTCTGTTTCCCTGCCCCGTATTTTGGAGCACTGCACTGAAAAAAAAAAAAAAGTTGAATCACCTTTTTTTTTTAAGTGTGTGGGCATGGCAACATTAACCGCAACACAGTAAAACCCTAAAAAAAGTTACTAAAATAGTAAGATAACAAAAGCAGCAATCAATTATCACAGCAATATAACACATTAATATAATCACTATTACCTATATCATATATTCTAATACGAGCAAATCTTGTGTGTGGTTATATATATGCAAATTTTATCTTAAAAACGGCTCTAACGATTTTGACGAAATTTTGTATCCTACCGTTTTGGGGCACCAGAAAACCATTGGGCTAGGTCACATGTTCGAGAAAATTCGATTAGTGGGTCATTTTGGGTCATGGTCAAGCTAATTGTATCTAAAAAACGGTTCAAACGATTTTGACGAAATTTTGTATCCGACCATTTTCGGGCACGAGAAGACTATTGGGCTGGGTCACATGTTCGAGAACTTTCGATTAGTGGGTCATTTGTGGGTCAACGCGGGTCAAATTAATTTTATCTAAAAAACGGCTCTAACGATTTTGATTAAATTTTGTGTCCTACGAGTTTCGAGCACGATAAAATCATTGGGCTAGGTCACATGTCCGAGAAAATTCGATTAGTGGGTCATTTCTGGGTCATCGTGGGTCAAGATCTAAAAAGCGGCTCAATTTACACTAAATTTTGCATCCAATGGTTTTCGGGCACGAGAAGACTGTTGGGCTAGGTCACATGTTCGAGAAAATTCAATTAGTGGGTCATTTTGGTCATGGGTCGTTATGGGTCAAGCTATTTTTATTTTAAAAAGGCTCAGACAATTTGAACTAAGTTTTGTATGCTACAGTTTTCGGGAACGAGAAGACTATTGGTCACATGTTCCAGAAATTTCGATTACTGGGTCATTATGGGTCAAGCTATTTTTATCTTTAAAACGGCTTGGACGATTTGAACTAAATTAAGTAGGCGGGTCAAATTAATTTTATCTAAAAAACGGCTCTAACGAGAAGACTGTTGGGCTATGTCACATGTTCGAGAAAATTCAATTAGGGGATCATTTTGGTCATGGGTCATTATGGGTCAAGCTATTTTATCTTAAAAACGGCTCAGACTATTTAAACTAAATTTTGCATCCTATGGTTTTCGGGCACGAGAAGACTGCTTGGCTAACACACATGTTCGAGAAAATTCAATTAGTGGGTCATTTTGGTCATGGGTCATGATATTTGAACTCAAATTTAATTTTGACAGAGCATAGCTCGGTCTTCCCTGCTCGTAATATTAAAATAATGTGATTTCTCTTCGTACACATTTTATAGATTAATATATAAAGAATTCGACTTCTAAATGAAATAGATCACCAGCTTTGATTTTATAAATCAGACTACTGCTCAACGCAAATATTTTTATCTTTTTAAAGATAAAAGCATGTAAGTGAAAATTTAATTAATTTAAAATAATGTTTGAATAGTGTTGAAGATTTAAAAAAACATACACCATTGTAACGCAAAAAGGACTATGCGTAAAAAAACCTTTGACTAAGGAAATGACAATTAGGACGTTTAAATATAATTTTAATTTTGCGTAAAAAGACAGATTTTGTCTTCCGTAAAAAACAACAATAGTAAATGTCTGAAATACTCTTTATACGTATGTCAAATATTTATAAATATGGATTAATGATTGTGTATCACGAGCTGCACATCAGCACTTTTTCCCAGATGCGAAATGGATCGCATGCGAAAAGCAATGGATCACATACTTAACAAAATATTTTTAATTTTTACAACCGGTATTTCTAAATGGAAATTTTTATCTAATTTAATCGCAGGAATTCTATGATTAAATAACTCACTGTGTCGGCTGGAAATGTACAGATCCTTAATCCTGGGCTTTAGGGATTTTGGGTCAGTCGCCCATGAAGGTGCCTCCTGTTTCCTCCTGTGATTAAATAAGGCAAAATTTGTTATTTAAAATTACTGGTAGGAATAATCAAGGATTCCGAGAACCCCATGCGTTACAATGTTACTGCAATAACTCTGGTTATAAGGTGCAGATGTCGTAGTCCTTTCTTCCTCGTTGTAACCGACTTCGACTGTATTAAATTCATGCCTTAAATAGCGTAATGCCTAAAATACATTTCTTTTAGTTTTTATGTTAAGAGCATTATTTCTATGTTTGATTATCTTCTACAAAAATGGAATATGCCACTATTGCTATACATCTTTTTTTACCGTAATAAATATAAAATTAAATGAATATAAAAATTACATTCTGATTTTACTCATGTGTTCCTTATAACAACAAATCCTGTAAGCAAAATAAACTGTGTTGAGTTCAACAAACGAAGCAAACCAAGTTGTAAATATGGTGTAAAAATATAAGTAAGTTGTAAATATATATATATATATATATATATATTAGTGGCCATGGAATAATGAATGTGAACCCTGCTTTAAATGCATAACAAATATTTCTAAAAAATGAAAAAATAAAAAAAAACTTTTACGTATACGTTTTAAAAGAGTAATCTGGATGCATTTATTTTAATTTTCATGTTAAAAACAAACATATCATTTCGACGTCGATTGAATTCTGGAAAGATGAGATATGCTACTCTGTATCGTTTTCTTTCCATTTACAAATAAAAAAAATTAATGAATAAATAACATGTGAATAAGAAAATACTAGTCTAATTTTACACGCGTATTATTCACTGTAGCAACAATATCGGTAAGTAAAATAAATACGCTTGAGTTCAATGAACATGGTAAACTAGGCTGCAAATGTTATTATCGCTTTTCTGAGGCAACGTTACACGGCTCGCGAAACAAAATGCTATTCCCATTCATAAAATATTAATAAGCTACATAAAAGAAAAAAAAGCTTTATTTTATCAGCATATGGTACAAATCCATTTGTTTTCTATTAACACTCAAAATATATCAGCAAAAAAAAAGGGGGGGGGATATTTTTAATTTTTTTTACACGGCGTACATAAGACATTTGAGGGGAGAAATCGGAAAATAATACGGAATAAAATCTCTACATAATACCGATTATGTGTTTAATTTAAATAGTAAAAGATGACTACTACAAATATTCCTTCCCGCACTTTCTGTTTTTATAAGTGCAGTTGTAATACTGTCGATGAACAGATCACATGTCTCTTTTATCAAAAATTACAGTCCTGAATTGTAATTGTTGTTTTATCAACATTCAACTCTATTGCTAAAATTATGCAAAAACAAGTTGAAGATACTTTTTTCGGCAAAAATACATCTGCAATTTGCAGAAACTCTTTAATTGTTTTAGATGAAGATAAAAATTATAACAAAATATTCTTTTTTCGAATAAATATTTTACTTGACTTTTTTCTGTTTATAATGTGTAAGAGCGCCTGTGAACTCTTACACATTATAAACAGAAATAAAATTTATACTTCTTTTAAAAGTTATGGGGCTAATGTGAGACACACTTAAAAAAAGGCACTTTTTATAGTAATAAAATTGATTCAGTAGTTATTTTGCAAGCAATACTTCTACTTATATCCATTAAGAACACACTCAAATTTGAAAAATAAATTCTTTTATAAGAAAAACTTTTCTGTCAGACTTCAAAACATTTGACGTGCAACACAATGTATTAAACATGGCATAAATTATTCATATTGGCTTTTATTCAGTAAGAAATGATGAGTCTTTTTAATTTTTATTCTATGTTCAATCTAAAAATAGGGAATATGTGTAACATAGCCTGAATTACAACCATCAAACTCAGGGGTCTGATATGAAACCGTTATGGAGCTAATATCAGACAGTGTATGCAGCTAATATGAGTCGGTGGTTTTGGTGTAATCATGTTATTCTATCATATAGATATAGCTTACAACATCCATCCCAAATAAAAACAGAAAGTTTAAATCTTTAATTGTTTTTTGGCTTTCATATCATAAGCTATGTTTTTTTTTTCTAAGTATAATAATATATTCTATGTTTGCCACATATTTTTAATCGAATGGTATGGAATGCTAGCTCGAATAGATGCTAGTTCAAAAGTGATTACAAGTGAAGAGTGAACAGAAGGGCGGTCGAAAAATTAAGAATAGAAAATGAGGAAGAAAAATCAAACGTAAAATATTTTAAAAATGTAGTAAAGGAAAAGAGCCAAATTAAGGGAACTAAAACAAACAAGCAAACAAAAACAAAACAAAAAAAACTCAGAAGAAAGACAAACTCAAACATTATACTATCACAGTAAAAGAAGATATACAAGTGTTGAAAACTATACAGGAGAAATTAAAGATGCAGAGGATTGCGCAAACACAGAAATTATCGCACAAGTAGCATGTGAGGTACTGATAGACTAACTGAAAATGAAAGAGTTGTAAAAATAAAAAAAAAAAACCTAATCGAAAAAAGAAGAAAAGAAGTTGATTGGTAAATTGTTCAAAGGCGACAGCATAGATACTGAATAATTACCTTTTCTGCATGATAGTAAGGAAGAATCATTGACAGATTGCATTACAAATGCCACAAGGGAAGAAATGGATCCAGTTGTTTCCGAGACATTAATTTTTCAAGAGAATATTAAAAAAGAAATATTTGTTTTAACTGACATTAAACGTGGAATTAGAAAGACTACTTACGCTAAATACGTTTATCTAATAAACAAAGTATAGATGAAGACACAAAGTATAGATGAAGACAAAGGAGATATAACAGTGCCCAAGGTTTGAGGTATTCTAAAGACCGATCTTGAGTCTGATTTCGTGTATAAAGAGGAAAACTTTTCAGTATGGACATTATGGATACTGTTGCTGTTATGCCTTTCCTTGAAATCACATTAAATATCAGTAAAATTATTTATAATTTTCCTCGCTGTGTAAATGTCAATGAAAAATGAATCAACTCAATCAGGTAAGAAGTAGACTACATTTTCTATTTTTTTTTCTTTTTCCATAACGGGTGTTTTAGCAGTGCAAAGTTACTTTTAAAAACTCATAAAAATATAGTTTTAAGTATTGCAAATAATTTTCTTCTCAGTTTTTAACCTAAATTACCATTTAATAAATTTAAAAAATTAAAAAGGGAGTTTATTGTAGTGGGTTTTCATCAGTATTCTGTTGGACGCATGAAAGATGTCCCTAAATTCCGGCAAAGTTATAGGAAAACTAAATTGATAAAAACCCCATTCCGTGGACTAACATGAGACAAGGTTTTAATCTTTATTTACCTTTATTTTTAAGACATGCAATAATTCTTATCCATAAACATAACATGATATAGGGGGGGGGGGGGGGGGACACAAACATAAACAGATAAAAGAAACCAAAGCAAAAATTACAGTATTTTTTATTTGGGATTAGAGTCAACAGATTGAATTTGAGTATGAAAAGTTTAGAATTGCGTCTTCAAATAGCTCCGATCGACCCTATCGTCTAAGTATGTGGTTTAACGGTTTAACCAGCGATCTGAATGCATTTATTATAATTTTTATATTAATGTGAAGTGTATTATTTCCAAGTTTGATTACCTTCTAGAAAGATGAGATACATTACTCCATATCGTTTTCTTTCCCTTAATTAAAAAAAAGTAAATGAATAAATCACATGTGAATAATTAAAAAAAACCAACCAAGTGTAATTTTACATACGTGCTCGTTGTAACAACAATATCTGTAATCAAAATAATAAATAATACTGAGTTCAATGAACAAAGTAAATCAGGTAGCCAATATTATTATCAATTTTCTGAATACAGTGTTACATGGTTCATGAAATCTGATAAACAATATGGTGTTGTCACTCATAAAATACTAATAAGTTACGAAAAAGGAAGAAATTAAATCTCTTCATTTACACGGCATATGGTACAAATTGATTTGTTTCCCAAAATACTGGGGGGGGGGGGCACTCAGTCGAGTAGTTAGCATGCTGACCACAAAATAATAAGCTTGAGCCAATGTTCGCAGATTAAAAACCAGCGCTGTCCGGGCAGGGTGACTGTGTACAGGGACCTCGCTAAGGGGGGACCGGGGACGGGGGGGAGCCTCCCCCACCAAACGTTCCCGAATGCTGTTACACTTGGCAAATTTAAAAACTTTTAGTTGGCAAATTTGTTTAAAACTTTAATAAAAACTATAATATACTTTCTATTTCTGATAGACTTGGCAAAAGTTATAAATCTAATTGGGAATATTATTAAACTTTTTACAAATAAGAACTATATTACATTTTCTAATTGTGATAACTTGGCAAAATTATAAAGCTAGTTGGCAAGCTTGTTGAATTGGCAAAAACTATTTATTTTTGCTTCTCAATGAGTTGGCAAATACTGAAATTTGACTTGGCAATTTAAGGTTCTCTCCCGCCTCAATAAAAAGTGTTAGCGATGGCCCTGACTGTGTAAGGCTTGCACGGTTTTCCTTGTACGAGAATGATAATCCGGGTCACTTTCCCTTCAAAAGTCCTCCATAAAATCACCCTTCTTATATCAATATGACCAAATGTGGTCGATGCTTAACAAATTTCCACTAACAGTAATAATATCCTCACGAACAAAAAAGTACTATGAATTCTTTTACACGGCTGTTTTACACGTTTTTGTCCCTAAATATTTCCAGAGAAATTCAAAAACTATATCTTTTTTTCATTTTCCTCACAGATAACTTAGTTTTTATATTGAAAGCAACGTATCATTTCCGTGTTCGATTACCTCCTAGAAAGATGAGATGCACAACTCTATATCGTTTTCTTTCCCTCAATAAATGAACAAAATTAATGAATAAATAATAAATGAATATATAAATCCTAGTTTGATTTTACACATGAGTATGTTGTAGCAGCTGTATATGTAAACAAAATAAGCACGATTGAGATGAACGATCAAAGAAAATCAAGTTTCGAATATTATAATTTTTCTTTCTGCGAGTAATGTCACCAATTATATAACTCACAAAAAAAAAAAAAAAAAATGGCGTTATTAATTATAAAATACGTATTAAAAAGTTACCAAAAAAAAAAAAAAAAAAGAAGAAGAAGAAGGAGAAGGAGGTAAAAACAATCTTCATTTATGCAGCATATGCTACAAATCGATTAGTTTTCAATTAACGCTCATGATATCCGCACGAGAAAAAAAAAAAAGAAAGAAAAGAAATAAAAAAAAAACTATTCATTCGGCCTGAAATTTCTTGCCAATTAACGGATTGAAAAAAAAAATGAAAATTAGTAAATATATATTTTTATCTCTCCCCTCGAGTAACTCGTAGATCAACCTCTTTTACATAACACTTCGATTAAAAATCTGTTACGGGAAACTTGTTTAGATAAGTTTCAAATCGATTGCATCAGAATAAAATATTAATATCAGTTGAATGTGCATCTTTTCACAGCGTAAATTGTTATCGGAAATACCTTTGCATTTTCATTCAAGAATTTTAGACTGTTAATAATAGGGGTGGTATATATGGTTGATATGGCTTGATGTTTAGGGAACATTCGGGATTTTTTTGCTTTTGTTGTTTGTTTGTTTGTTTGTTTGAGAATACAGAGCGTACAGAACCAAAAAATTTTGGAGGATTGAAGTTATTCTACTTTCATCTAAGTGAGTGAATACTGTCTCATAAAAACGTTGATATTTTAATCGATCTAAACTCCTTTAAAGTTCACAACGCACGACGTGCACAGTAAAACGATCAAATAATTGCGCTTTTAATAATCATCTGAAACAAAAATTTCCCACGGATTCTTAAAATATATTAAATTAGTTGGATGCCAACCTTTAAAATGATAAGAAAAATCAAAATTTTACAAAAATGTGATTGTTTGAAGTTTGAAGTCCATTTTTAGCACTTTTCTTTTAAATTTTCAAAAGGTTTAAAAAATAATAAATAAAAAATAAAATAAATAAAAATTTTAATTTTTTATTCTCCATTTAAAAAAGACTAGTTTAATTTACAAAAAAAAAAAAGGTGTTTTAATTTTTTTTTTTTTAAATATTTTGTTCAGTCTTTTGTTAGCGTGACACCGGTCTATTAAACTGCTTGTCGCGACTTAAATATTGATGCATGGGAGAAAAAATTGTTTTGAGGGCACATTACAGACACTTTAAAGATTTTTTTAAAAAAGGCTTTTTTTTTTTCCTTTTCTTTCTTTCTTTTTTTTTTTTTTTTTTTTAAGTTTTAAGAGAGAATATCCCCTGCAATTTTCTGGACTGTTAGATTTTGTCAATTATTATTATTGTTTATAGTATTTTATTAACGACAGATATGTAAAATTGTTTCTTTCAAAGCATTGTTTCCAAAAAATATAGATCCTTCATTGTTATGTCATCTCAATTATTATTATTGTCAATTAAAAAAAAAATTCTTAATTTTCACAATTTATTAACATGCCAGAATGGTAAAATATATTTTATTATTATAAGTGAACATTAAAAAGGAATTTTGTTAGCCACTAACAGCGTAAATAAAATCTGAGAATAAACTAAATTTTGCCTTCTTTCGTTTGCATTTACTGATTTATTTAGAACTTTATTTTTGCACTTCTGCCTCTTAAAGTTTAACTAACTTATCATATCTTTGTTTTGTGTTTTCTGGCCGAATTATAAACGTAAACATAGATTTTGAAAAAAGAAAAAAAAATATTAAATGTTTAAGGTAATGATAAAATGTATTTTATTATTAAAAGTAAACATTAAAAAGGAATTTTGTTAGCCACTAACAGCGTAAATAAAATCTGAGAATAAAGTAAATTTTGCCTTCCTTTGTTTGCATTTACCGATTTATTTAGAACTTTTTTTTTGCACTTCTGCCTCTTACAAGTTTAACTAACTTATCATATCTTTGTTTTGTGTTTTCTGGCCGAATTTTAAACGTAAACATAGATTTTGAAAAAAGAAAAAAATATTAAATGTTTAATTTAATTATTAAATATTTTTATCTTTTAAAAATGTTTAATAATTAAAAAATTGGAAATGGAAAAACAAAGTTCTTCAATAATTTTAAACAATGCAAATATGACTTTAAAAAGTTGATAATACTACTACTTTGCACGAAAACTCGGTTATTAGAATACTATCTATCTATTAATTCAACAGTTTTAAAACATAAAATTACACACTGAATAGCATAAACAAAATTTAAATAAAAAAACTGTTTATTCGGATAAAATATACAACTTTGCGAATGTAAAGGGAATAATCCTTGTTTCATCTTCATAAAAATGGGTGTAAAGGCATGGGGGTTTTAGACAAAAGAATATTTTCTTCATATTAGCAATGTATCGTTCAAAATTGCATAAAATATGAATGTAAAATTATTTGATATTAAAATTAAAAGAAAAAAAAAACTGTTCGGTTTTGATACATGTGTTGAATATTTTAAAAATATATTAGTTTTCTTTTTCTTTTTATCATTATCAAGTGTCAATATTCGGAAGAAAAAACTGCTAATGAAATTTATTATTATCATTAATACTACATTAATATTAATATTATTACTTAACATAAATAATAGTCAAACAGATTTTAATTTGAAATAATAGAAAAAGGTAATGAATGACTTTATTAATATTTTATTAATAAGTAAATAATCTTTCCTCTAATTTGCCAGTATATTTTATGAATTTTCATACTCTGATATACCATAGAAGCAGAAGCCGTGAATTTCGGTATTTCTTGGATAATTTTAAATACTCTTTCCTTGATTGACAAGTACAACTTCCTAAGGGATTTTTTTTTCCTGAATCAAATTTCTTTTTACATGTAGTATTATTTGCGTTGCAGTGCGATACATTTTATCTTCAGCACTATTCAAACATTATTTAAAATTAAATATATTTTCACTGAAAATTTTTTATTCTTTATAAAAATAACAAGAACGAAAAATCATGCGTCAAGCATAGATTATGTAACACTTTCCAACACTTCCAAAATAACTTTACAAATCATTACTGTTTAATAAGCTGAAAGATAACATCTAAGTAAACAATTTGGAAAACGCATAACATATTTAAAAACGTAATTTCGAGAATTTCCAACATATACAATATTCGGAAAAATATCCGAATACTTTTAGTCAGCCCTGTATCTGATCTATAGATTTGTATATATACTACATAGGATGCTAAATTTTAGTTTAGTTAGGAAACGCGTAGCACAGTTTAAAATTCTCCTTCTGGAGTTTGTCAATAAACGGAAATGTTTTCGCGAACTTTTGTGCTGCCCTGTATAGGATCTACAGAATTTATACACACCAAGTAATAGACAAAAAGTGAGTTAAATTTAAAATCGCGTTCAGCAACTTAAAACGCACTTCCAGGAATTATTGTTAACAGACAGTAGAGAATTCTTTTGGGGTCCCTGTAAATGAACGATGGCTGCTATACACACAATGTTCTGTAGTAAGCCTCTTGTAATGCACCTTAGTGATATATATAAATTTCAATGCGTTTAAAATAGTGAAACATTATTTAATTAAACCGCAAACGATTTTTCTCCATAGACGTAATGAAACGGAATTCTTTTGACTGTCCCTGTAAAGTAGCTATAAGTACTATGCACAGCATATTCCATATTAAGCTTCTTGTAATGCACCTTAGTGATATATATCAATTACAATGTGTTTGAAATTGTGTAACATCATTAAAATAAACCGCAAATGATTTTTCCCCATAGACCGTAATGTAACGGAATTCTTTTGAGTGTCCCTGTAAAAAAACTATAAGTGCTACATACTTCAGTTGAAATAGGAAACATGCTATTAGATAACGACAATAACATATAAATATTGCAGGGCAATCCGAGCATATTTACGGGAGTTAGAGCACGGACATACGGCAGACAAACCGAAGTCATAAACACTTTTCAAATGAAGTGTTAAAAAGGTTTTGCCTTGAATAAAAGACTGAATTATTAAAGAAAATCTTCTGAATCTTTAGAACTTGGAAGTTCTGCATTGTTACTACATTATCACTTTTTATACTCATTATATAGCTATACTTATTACATTAATTTTGTTATATTGCTTTGTTATACTACTTTTGTTATCTTACTACTTTAATTATTTTTTTTTCTTTAGATGATTATATAAGTAATGTGTTGCGGCCCACCTAAAATAAAAAACATCAGCCAGTGAAAAAAAAAAAAGTTTGAATACTGTTGCTCTATAAGAGCCATGGCTCGTGTGTGCGCTGCACGTGTCACACCTCTCGTATGATAGGCTGTAACACCTACCCGTATATAGTGAAATAAAAAATCTTCATTATAAGAAAATTGTGTATTATAATTTTAAATTATGAATGGATAATATGCAAGTATTGCGAACTTTTATAATTAAATTATAAAATTAATCCTAAAATTAATCTGACTGTTTCATCAATTTATCACATTTATACCTATACCTATTAATAACATCACTCACATAGTGTCACTTACACAGTATTGTAATGACATTTTTCATCGCGATGCTTCAGCTTTTATTTTATTATATATCGATTACATTTTACTTATATTAGTGGAATATTGCCCTTGAAAAAGTGTTTCACTATATAAGTTCCCAATTGCTTCTTGTAATAATTTATATATATATATATATTATTTTATTATTATTATTATTTATTTATTTTTTACATAAAATATTTCTGTTTTATGGGAACTATCATACACTTTTTTTTTTTCAGTTTTATTCTATGTGTGCTCTTTCTTTCTCACAGTCTTAATTTTATTCACCGAAAAAATAGTGTGTCAAAAAAAGTGAGCAAAAATAATTGTTTACTAATTCTATAACGACTTCGTGCGTATAAACACATAATAATTATTTATAAAATATATCTGCAATAATTACTTAAGGAAAAAAAAAAAAACACTGTCTGTTAAGGACAGTATATACATTCACACTCACAGAGAAAGAAGTAGGAAAGAGAAGACATTGAAAGCGATCGAGAACATGCGGTCAAAAATAGATTTTAAAAAAGAGGAAGTTGAAAATATTTTATCCTCTTTATTTGATAACTCTTTCAGGGGCAAAGTAATTATGTTGTTAAAAGTTTGAAATAATGTCAATGTGCATGAGGGATGGGGAGGAGGGGTTCTATTCTTCACCACGTATATTATAAAGGAAAAATTTTATTCAAAAATTCTGATGCAATTTTGGCAGTTGGAGATTAACATTAAGTGGTATAAATATTATAACACCACCATTCAAAGGGATAAAATAACTTTTCGGTAAAAAGAAGATATTTTTTCCACCAAAGGGTATATTTATATATATGAAGTAAATAAATGGGCGCAAGCAAGGAAATACAAGGGGGCGTGGTCCTCTACATTTTGAAAATTTTCTTTATTTCTCTTGATAAATTTGATAAAAATAGAAAGTTTTTGTTTTATTTTTTTCAGATGGCTTAAAATAATAGAGAAAATTACAAGTTCGGCGAAACATTTTTTTTTTTTTTTTTAATTAGTATAAGGAATCGGTTTATCAAAAAAAATTCTCCAAAATATCCCCCTCCCGGATTTCGATCTTCTGTCGTCAGTGGCGTAGCATAGAGGATTTCAGGAAGGAAAGGGGGAGGGGAATGTCCGGGGCGAAAAATTTCTAAGGGGGAAAACTCTAGTAGCCGTTATAGAGAGGTGCAATATTTTGAATTGCTCCAGGTGCCCAAATTCCACACTACGCCACTGGCCGATAAGAAAGTTCTTAAAGTTTAAGCAATGTATAATAAAACAGATTTGAACTTTGAGAAAACCTCAATGATTTCACAGAAATTCTTAAATACTACATTGTATGACCACGAGGTAGGATGTGGTTTGGAGGGCAGGTGAACAATGTACAATAAAAAGTCAATACCCCTTATTAATTATCTAACAAATAATCATATAAAAAAGATATAGGTACCAATCGACTGGAAATGATGTGAACTAATTATTAGAGGTATACTTAAATTATGCTTCGGGTGTTGTCTGCATATTAAAAATTATACCAATTTTTATTTTTCAAATACAATTTTCCATACCCACTTTTGATATTTTATTTGAGTTTCCTTAGATCAAATCAGCCTGGAAAAGTACATAGTTTAGGCTTTTTTTTTTTTTTTTTTAAATCATCATAGAGTTAGCCTAGGTCAAAATTTGAGAATGACAAAGTTTAATTTACATCTTCGCAAAAAAATCGTTCAACTGAAACATCTATTTTTAATAGAATGGATCTAAACATAATCTAGGGATAAACCCATAACTGCATTTTCTTTTGTAATTCTATGAAGATTTAAGAAAAATTGCATAAACTATATACTTTTCCGGGATAGATTAGTGCAAGGAACTCACGTAAAGTGTCAAAAAAGCGTGTTACAATATGAAATATGAAAGTTGGTAAAATTTTAATGCATGGACGATAAAGAGGATACCTTATGCATAGCATTAATTAGTAGACCTTATTCCCAGACGATTGGTACTTTCATATTATTATACGATTATTTGAATCAGAATTAGTAGCGGGCGATAACCCCCCCCCCCCCCCCAAGAATTGTACAAAATAAATAAATAAAAGAGAGAAAAGAAAAAGGGCTTAATGTAGAATGGTATTAGTAAAATTCGTGAACAGTATCCATTAAACTATTACGAATTAGATTCAATAAACACAATAACAATTAAAAAACAAGAATTCAATAAAGAATATTTGTAGATGTAGTTTTCTGGCAAAATATTTATTCTATATAGACACTGGGTATGAGATTCGGCAGCATCTTTAGACTTTAGAGTTTTTGTATTTGACTTTCTGTGTGGCAAATAAAATAGGGACAAATTATGAAATTAATAGAGTAATAAAATAGTATCTCTAAGTAGAAAAATACCTAGTGTCATTTCTCAATAAACAAAAATAATAATAGTAATATTATTATATTATAAATAATTATTATAATAAATATTATAAATTATTATAATAAAATTATTATTATAAATATATTAATAATAATTATTATAGTTTTTAACAGAATCTAGTTTTAAATTTGTAATATCAAATTTAAAAAATAAAACCAAAAGTTATTATTATTACTATTATTTTCCAGAAATAATCGTTTATCAAAGCATTGAGTAATATATATATATCAAAAATATATATATATCTGGGATAGAGAAGAGCCCCATTTTAAAACTTTCATATTTGATTTCTGTGCTGTTAAGAGATCATACACACAAGATTCATATTAATACAAGATTAAAACTTTTCTCTAGAGATAGCGATTCAACGAAAGCACTATTTATTTTTAAAATGTGAATTAAAAAATAATAATAACATGTATTATTCAATATTTCTTTTAAAAAAACTGTACATGAAAATAAGTTTAATAACAAAAAATTAAAGCCCTGAAAGTTCCTCCCTCGGTTTATAAATAAACACGGTAGATTGCTACTGAAGTCTCTAAAAGTCCTACATCTAACTCCCCAAAATGTGTTCAAAGCAGACGATATTTAGAGAAAAAAAGTTTATCAAAACAAAGCTTACTTTGTTTTCTTGGCAGACTGAACGTCTATATGCAGATATCAAAATGCTATAGGAAGTGATGAAATTTTGAAGAGAACAACTTTAAACTATTAAATCCTGTTCTTTCCGGAGATTAAAATGATGTAGGCGATCAGACAAGGGTGTTGTTTAGATTTGAAGAGTGAACATGGGAATACACCGAAACTTTCGACGGATGTCCCACAGGGTTCGCTGGAGTCTTGATGTGGCGCCATCTATTGTCAAGGTAGAGTGAACTCGGATTTCTTTTTTTTAAATGGGAGAAAAACTTTAGCGGTTGTTGCCGCTTTCGCTATAGCCGGCGGCTGCTTTATTTTATATTTTCAAGCTTTCTCATCGCTGTGACTTACTATTCAAAGGGAAAGTCTAAAAAAATTTTTAGTCAATTATCGACATTTGCCAACTGTGTAGTATTAACGAGAAAGTGTATTACAGTAAATAACCTATAAAAACGGAACCTGTCTATGATGAAAAGCCGTTTTAAACGGAAATGTTTTATGGTTCGACGGAAGGAATACTATACAATTATACTTGCTGACACGAAACCTGTTTAAAATGGGATGCGTTTTCTCTAGTGATTTCATTTTCATAAGTTTTATCATATATGTAAAAAAAAAAAAAAGAGTTAAGGGGGGGGGGGGGGGGGGTACGTTTCGCAAGTTCGCCAACTAAACGTTGTGTTTTTGCCAAGTCTAAAAAAAAATGTATCAACTTTAGAGAAGGGAAGCTTGTTTTCATGAACAATTTTTTTAATATTCTGTTTTAAATTTAATGATGTAACAAGGTTCAACTAAATAAAAATACCTTTTAAAAATGTTTTTCCAGGTATAAATTAACAACAATAACAACAACAAAAGTATAAATCTTTGATAATACACGGAGTAATTTGAAGAATTGTATCACGGCCAGATCCTTCGAAAATACGAATAAGAAAAAAAATGTAATGTTGTTAATTAGTTACCCATAAATCATGATCCATAATGCTAACTTGAATTGAAATGGATTTAAAGTTACATTTCAATTCAATTCAGTGGCGTAGGCAGCAGGGCCATAGAATGTTCTGGAGGTTCCTCTGAAAAGGATAAAAGATCTTTGGACTCTCAACCTGAGATTTTTTTAATTTGTATATGAGTTTCAACTTATAGTAATGTATAATTAACAAGCATAATTTATGTAATTAGCATAAATACTTTCTGTCGGTATTAAAATTAATATAACATTCATAACGAGGCATAAATACGAAAGAAATATGCATTACTTCAAGAGCGATCAATAATTATAAAATAAAATTTGCTTCCAACGCTTTTCATATATACTTACACAATGTTGTAGAAAATAATAATCAAGTAGATTTGATGTACAATCATATAAATGAATTAGTACACCACTGAGTGTGGATAATGTACTGGAAACCTCAACTTTTAGTCGAACAGAAATTTGTCACTAAATTACAGTAGCACCTCGTTACGTGGCAATCGAATATATTGTGCTCTTTTTAAGTATTTCTCGAAATTAAAAAATAAGTTCCTCTTAAAAGTGTTTTTTTTTAAGTATTTTTACCTTATGTTTACATTTCAATTGCAAAAGCTTGTCTATTGTTAATTTTATTAACAGTGGCGTTTGCGTAGCTACATATTCAGCGGTCCTGGAGCAAGTGCAATCGCCCCTCCTTCTCTATCGGAAAAGATTTTTCCAAAATTTGTTTCAAGGTTTAAAACAAATTTTGTACATTTATAATGCAGTAAAACTGTAAAAACAGAATTTGCCTATAAAGACATCCAGCCATAAACTGGAAATTTTCATGATACTAATACAAGAAATGCCATACATTTATATCTGCTAAGACTCAAACCTGTCTAAAACTGAATTTCTTACAGTACCTTGCGATTTTGTCTTAACGGGCTTCATTGTAATGATCTAAAATTAATATAACCTTTTTGCTGTAAAACACAACTTCTAATGCACATGTACTAAGTGGCCCTTAGTTGTGCTTTTAAACATTCTTTACAATTTTTACAAATTCAGAGGCATAAAATAATAGATTTATAATGTATATTAACAACTCATGTACTAACAACTAATGTATATTAACCTGAAATGAAAATTTTGATAAGTGAAGTTCAAGGAATAGTGTCGTTTCATTTACCTAATTTTTTTAATACAGTAAAATCTGCTAAAACAAAATCGCAAAGCATTGGAGGAAAATTACGTTTTAGGCAGTGTTTCGTGTTAGCAGGTATAATCACATGGAGACAAGGAAAATTTCCTGTTAAAGACAGAATTCTGCTTATAACAGGTTTTACTGTCTATTTTGTAAAATAAAAAAACCCTGGCAAATTAAAAGAATTATTTATAGAAATATTTTTACAAATATTTATTTCGTTCCTTCGTAATTTTGCGCCCTTGTGATTATCGCGCCTGGAGCAATGTGCTACAACTGCTTACGGTTGCTACGCCCCTATTTATAAAGAAAATTACAGCATGCGCTTAAACTAACATTTAGAACACAAATATGCAACATTTACCTGAAGGTTAACATCTTAATTTTTTTATGTCCTCGGTTATTTCGCGAAATTGAAAGTATCGCGCTTTTTTCGTCTTTTGGCTTGCGCGATATTACAGGAGGTTACTGTAATACAAATGCATTACTTTCGTCATAAAATATGGTTTTCAACAGATATATTATGGGAGTATATTACATTACTAGGATTTCCCTTGATTTACTGTTGAAATTTAAACGTTTCGACTCAATCAAGTCCGCTTCAAATACGTTCTTTTCAATGTGAGTGCAAGCATATTTGTATGCCTTATAGTTATCAGATGTTATTTTGGTTTAAAAGGCATTTTTTATCCATGATATTTCCCATTTTTAAATAAAAAAAATTTAGCGATGAAAGGTAATGTATTCCAAAAACACACTCAAGTTGTTTTATAGAGACGTATGAGAGAGTATGTAGATTTTTTCAAAACGTATCGTATAATACTACTTTCACCTTCAAAGAAATAAATGACATAACTAGATTTTTTAGCATTTAAAACTAAGTTTTATTAAAACTGTGTTTCAAAAATATTAAATTAAACAGTTATGTCCTTACAATTTTTTGTACCAATAAGTAACAAAAAATTTACAATTCCAGTTTAATTCTGTGACAGCATCCATTGAAATATATCCATTGGATATTAAAATTTTATCCTTCTTATAGGTACATTTAAATAGAATAAAATAAGTATATGCATGCATTTTTTTATTAATTAAGCGCAAATTTGTTTAATTTCCAGTCGTCTATATTTTATCTTATATTTATAAAAAAAATCTGCGTGTTTTTTTTTATCCGCAGATTTGTTTGATAACTCATCAAGATGGGTCATATAATAATAATAATAATAATAAATATTTTAACATATTTCAATGAAGTCTTTTTTACCTATTTGATTAAGATATATTTTAAATGAAATTGAAAATAAGTTAAATAAGTAAAATAAAAAATTATAATTGAATACTGCTATGTAATCCCACACGCACACATGTGCATTAAAAACATGGAAAATATAAAAATATTGTTACCTTTATTTTAAATTTAAATTTTGTGTTGATATCGACACATACTGATTAAATATATATTTATTAAATACAAGCGACCCGTCCCGGCTTTGCACGGGTAGGCAATGTAATTTTTTTAGTACATTTGTTTTCCGGAATTTCGCGCTCCTACCAAAAACTGTTGCTGAGATATGGCGAAATGACCTAAAACTTTCGAACCCCCCCTTTAACCACCTTCAGGGGGGGGGGGGTTCTAAATTCACTGAAATACGTGTTTAATCATTTTGTTTAGTAGATTTGTTTTAATTAATTTCGCCCTCCTACATAAAAGCTGAGATATGGCGAAGTGACCTAAAAATTTCGACCCCCCCCATTTTCCCCCCTTCTGGGGGGAATTTCCAAAATTTCTGAAATACATGTTTTATTCATTTTTTAGTAGATTTGTTTCCTGATTTTCGCGCTCCTACCTATAACTGCTGCTGAGATATGCCGAAATGACCTAAAATATTTGACCACCACCGTTTAACTCCCTCCGGGACGGAAATTTATAAAATCGCTGAAATATATGTTTAATCATGTTTTTAGTAGGTTTGTTTTCCTGATTTTAGTGCTCCTACCTATAACTGCTGCTGAGATATGGCGAAATGAACTAAAATATTCGACCCCCCCTTTAACCCCTACGGGGGGAGGAGAATTTCTAAAATCGCTGAAACAGGTGTTTAATCATTTTTTTAGTAGATTTGTTTTCTGGAATTTCTGGCTCCTACCTATAACTGCTGCTGAGATATGGCAAAATGACCTAAAATATATTCGAACCTCCCCTTTAACCCCCTTCTGTGGGGAATTTCTAAGATCGCTGAAACAGGTGTTTAATCATTTTTTTAGTAGTAGATTTGTTTTCTGGAATTTCAAGCTCCTACCTATAACTGCTGCTGAGATATGGCGAAATGACCTAAAACATTCGACCACCCCCTTTAACCCCCTTCTGGGGGGAATTTCTAAAATCGCTGAAACAGGTGTTTAATCATTTTTTTAGTAGATTTGTTTTCTGGAATTTCAAGCTCCTACCTATAACTGCTGCTGAGATATGGCAAAATGACCTAAAACATTCGAACTCCCCCCCCCCTTTAACCCCCTTCTGGGGGGAATTTCTAAAATCGCTGAAACAAGTGTTTAATTATTTTTTTAGTAGATTTGTTTTCTGGAATTTCAAGCTCCTACCTATAACTGCTGCTGAGATATGGCAAAATGACTTAAAACATTTGAACCCCCCCCCCCCCCTTTAACCCCCTTCTGGGGATAATTTCTAAAATCGCTGAAACAAGTGTTTAATCATTTTTTTAGTAGATTTGTTTTCTGGAATTTCAAGCTCCTACCTATAACTGCTGCTGAGATATGGCAAAATGACTTAAAACATTTGAACCCCCCCCCCTCTTTAACCCCCTTCTGGGGATAATTTCTAAAATCGCTGAAACAGGTGTTTAATCATTTTTTTAGTAGATTTGTTTTCTGGAATTTCAAACTCCTACCTATAACTGCTGCTGAGATATGGCAAAATGACCTAAAACATTCGACCACCCCCTTTAATCCCCTTCTGGGGGGAATTTCTGAAATCGCTGAAATAAGTGTTTAATTATTTTTTAGTAGCTTTGTTTTCCTGATTTTCGCGCTCCTAGCTATAACTGCTGCTGAGATATGGCGAAATGACTTAAAACATTCTACCACCCCCCTTTAACGCCCTTCTGGTGGGAATTTCTAAAATCGCTGAAACAGGTGTTTAATCATTTTTTTAGTATATTTGTTTTCTGGAATTTCAAGCTCCTACCTATAACTGCTGCTGAGATATGGCAACATGACCTGAAACATTCGAACCCCCTTTTAACCCCCTTCGAGTGGGAATTTTCAAAAATCCCTTCTTATTGCTTGCCTAGGCCATAGCAGCAATATACAGTCCAAATTGCGTGACCCTGACTTTAGTAGTTTCGGCTGGGCGTTGATGAGTCCACCCAGTCAGTCAGTCAGTCAGTCACCGTTTCCTCTTTATATAATAGTATAGATACCGACAGACGCCGATAGGAAGAAATACCGGGAGTGAGAAAGATTTTGGGACAGATTTGGTTGTTTTGTGGTCCACAGTCTAGATCACAAATGAGGAATAACAATATGAGGAAAAGGATTTTAAAATGATGAATAACAATATAAAAAACAAGAACGAAAAATCATGCGTCAAGCATAGATTATGTAACACTTTCCAACGTTTCCAAAATAATTTTACAAATCATTACCGTTTCATAAGCTGAAAGATAACATCTAAGTAAACAATTTGGAAAACGCAAAACATATTTAAAAACGTAATTTCGGGAATTTCCAATATATATTTCCAACATATACAATATTCGGAAAAATATCTGAATACTTTTATTCAGCCCTGTATATGATCTATATATTTGTATATATACTACATAGGATGCTAAATTTTAGTTTAGTTAGGAAACGCGTAGCACAGATTAAAATTCTCCTTCTAGAGTTTCTGTCAATAAACGGAAATGTGTTCGCGAACTTTTGTGCTGCCCTGTATAGGATCTACAAAATTTATACACACCAAGTAATAGACAAAAAGTGAGTTCAATTTAAAATCGCGCTCAGCAACTTAAAACACACTTCCAAGAATTATTGTTAACAGACAATAAAGAATTATTTTGTGTGTCCCTGTAAATGAACGATGACTGCTATAGACATAATATTCTGTAGTAAGCCTCTTGTAATGCATCTTAGTGATATATATAGATTTCAATGCGTTTAAAATAGTGAAACATTATTTAATTAAACCGCAAACGATTTTTCTCCATAGGCGTAATGTAACGGAATTCTTTTGACTGTCCCTGTGAAGTAACTATAAGTTCTATGAACACTATATTCCATATTAAGCTTCTTGTAATGCCCCCTAGTGATATATATCAATTACAATGTGTTTGAAATTGTGTAACATATTTAAAATAAACCGCAAATTATTTTTCCCCATATACCGTAATGTAACGGAATTTTATTGAGTGTCCTTGTAAAAAAAACTATAAGTGCTACACACTTCAGTTGAAATAGGGAACATGCTATAGATAATGACAATAACATATAAAAATTGCAGGGCAATCTGAGCATATTTACGGGAGTTAGAGCACGGCCAGACGGCCAGACAAACCGAAGTCGTAAACACTTTTCAACTAGGTTGGAAAGTGTTAAAAAAGCTAAACCGATTTTTTTTTCTCAGAAATCGCCGTGCAAGACACTTTTTAAACGTATGGGCTGTAAAATTAATACAGAAATGTAGCAATCAAGAAATATTAAACGTTCAAAAATAGTCTTTTGTTAATACAGAGTTCGTACGGACTTCTGGAATTTCCAGGGAGGTAACCAGTATTTTCTTATAGAGAAACTCGCTTTATGTATTCGCACGATTACATAAGGCGAATTTTTCTATAAGAAAATACTGGTAATTTCCCTGAAAATTCCAGGAGTCCGTATGAACCCTGTAATAGTGCCAATGGATATTAAAATACATCTTGTAAATAATAGTAAAATATTATCAATTGTTCTATTTTTTTAACAATTTCCAGCCTAGTTGAAAAGTGTTTATGACTTCGGTTTGTCTGGCCGTCTGGCCGTCTGGCCGTGCTCTAACTCCCGTAAATATGCTCAGATTGCCCTGAAATTTTTGTAAGTTATTGTCGTTATCTATAGCATGTTCCGTATTTCAACTGAAGTGTGTAGCACTTATAGTTTTTTTTTTTACAGGGATACTCAAAAGAATTCGGTTACATTACGGTCTATAGGGGAAAATCATTTGCGGTTTATTTTAATGATGTTACACAATTTTAAACAAATTGTAATTAATATACATCACTAAGGTGCATTACAAGAAGCTTAATATGGAATGGGGTGTGCATAGCACTTATAGTTACTTTACAGGGACATGCAAAATAATTCCGTTACATTACGTCTATGGAGAAAAATCGTTTGCGGTTTATTTAAATAATGTTTCACTATTTTAAACGCATTGAAATTTATATATATGACTAAGGTGCATTACAAAAGGCTTACTACAGAATATTGTGTGTATAGCACTCATCGTTCATTTACAGGGACACACAAAAGAATTATCTTCTGTCTGTTAACAATAATTCCTGGAAATGCGTTTTAAGTTGCTGAACGCGATTTTAAATTGAACTCACTTTTTGTCTATTACTCGGTGTGTATATATTCTGTAGATCATGTACAAGGCAGCACAAAATTTCGCGAACCCATTTCCGTTTATTGACAGAAACTCCAGACGGAGAATTTTAAACTGTGTTACGCGTTTCCTAACTGAACTAAAATTTAGCATCCTATCTATCTATACAAATCTATAGATCATATACTGGGCTGAATAAAAGTATTCGGATATTTTTCCGAATATTGTTGGTAATTCCTGAAATTACGTTTTTAAATATGGTATGTGTTTTCCAAATTGTTTACTTAGATGTTATCTTTCAGCTTATTAAACGGTAATGATTTATAAAAGTATTTTGGAAGCGTTGGAAAGTGTTACATAATCTATGCTTGACGCATGATTTTTCGTTCTTGTTTAAGTTTTTTATAGATTTATGTTTATGAATGATTTTGGTGATTTGACATGATGAATATCTTTAACTCTCATGCAAAGCATTAATCTAATTTAGTTATATAATGTATAATATTTAGTTAAATAATATACAAAATAAGTTCAAAGAATGTTTTTTTCTTCCGTCGCATTAAATATTTCCTAAAACTTTCAAATTTATTTGATAGAGCGTAGAAAATGTCACGAGTTTCGAATTCAATATTCTCCAAGGGAAAAGAAAGAATAGATGAAAATAAGAACTTACTTGTGAACAAACAAAACATTTTAACATTAGAAATGAATGGAATGAAATAGGACTTAAATTTAAAAAAAAAAATTAAAATTCATAAATGGAAAAACGTAATAAATGATAAAAGGAGATAAAGGCACAAAAGGTGCCCCGCTTTACATATATATATATATATATATTTAATTTTCTACTTGTTGAACTGTTTGAATTTTCTACTACTTAAAATTGTTAACAAACGCTTTATAAATAACAAAAATAATAACCACGACTTACCAGATTAATTATAGAAGTAGATATTCCTTTTTCTCCTGATAGTGACTAAAAACACACAACTAATTTTATAAATCCTGTGCTTTCTCCTAAACTAAAAAAAAAAAAAAAAAAAAAAAAAAGCTTAGGGGTTGGGTTGCCTTTGTGCTAAAATTGTGCCAAACTCTGAAATTTTCAATTACAAACACCTAAATTTGACTTCATATTTGGCTGTTTCGGTTAATTTTACTGTAGGATACCAAACGGGAAGTCATTGGGTTAGGTATAGATTAAGAAATTAAGAAGATTTAAAGTTTGGAACTTCAAATGTTAAATTCATTTGCAAAAGCAAATGTAATGCGGCAATTTTTTACTCATAACTCAAAAAACTAATTTAGCTGTAAATTTGTATAACTTGAAATTTCTAGAAATTGATTTCTGTTAAAAAAACTCACGGGATAGAATTCATATTATTTCCGAGAATTAGCTTTAAAAAAAAAAAATATATATATATATAGGTATTTATATATTTGAAATAAATTTATGAAATAATTTTCAGAAAAATTATGAATTGTAATCCCTAAATTTTCGGAAATCGATTTCTAAAAGATTCAAATATGCGAATCCAGAATTACAGCTAGCACAGCAAAGTAATTTTTGAGATTTTTTGAATTTTTCTCTGAGACAATTTCGAGATTAAAATGTATGAAGTCTCTCTCTCTCTCTCTCTTTATTTAATGGCCGACTCTATATGCGCAGGACCTGATTATTCACAAAGCACATGAAGCATGAGCTTCCCTTCTAAATTTAAGATATGGCCCAAAATGACTACAAAATGGGGCTTTTAATTCCCGTTTTTATTTTTTACATTGTATTATTATTTCTTTAGAGTGTATTATTATTCTTTTACAGTGTATTACTATTCTTTTTATTTTTTACTTTATTTTTTGAGTGGGTGTGATTGGGAAGGGGGGGGGGGTGTAAAGTAAGTATCTCAATAAATTTAAAGCTCCTCGATATAGCTGGGACATTAAAAAAACTAAAGAAAGTTGTTTAGCTATAAGTAAGTGTTTTATTTGTTATTACGTTTTTATTTATTTATTTATTTATTTGGGGGGGGGGGGAGGCGTGATGCGTGTGTGCACTGTAAAAAAATTGTAAATTCACGGCATTCTCCGTGGATTGCTGCCGTAATTTTACGGGAAATGCCCCTTTTTCAGGATAAACAGTCAATTTCCATAAATTTCATGTTTTTACGAGCAAAAACCGTTTATGTAAGAACAAAGCTCGCTTATCGAGGTACAAAACCGTTTTTTTATGGACATTGCCTGGAATCTCTGCTGCAGTGATTTTACTGCAGCAATTTTTTACAGTGTGTGTAAAATAAGTATCTCAATAAATTTGAATAATTAAAAAGCTGAGGGCATTAAAAATAACTAAGAAAGTTGCTTAGCTATAAGTAAGTGTTTTATTTTTGTCTCTAAAACGTCAGTTTGTATTAACATTTCAATTTTCTTTAAAAATCAACAGTTGAAAATTGCACTTTCTGTAACTGAAACACACGTGTAAATTACTTAGAAAGGACGGTTAATTGTTAATGTAGAACTTATTTTGGTCGCGAGTCATGGAAAAGAGCCATGGAGACATTATAGTGGTGTATAGACACAGACTATTATTAATAACGTAAATAACTATTATCCGTTAATTGCTGTGACAAAAAATGTCTCATGAATACTGTGAACGGTCTCGATCGGGCCACTTGATCGAAGGATGAATAAAAGGCTCGATTAACTCATTGGATACTTTTTCCGTTCTAAATTTTATGTACATGACTATTATAATTAAAATTCACCTATCCAGAATGTCTAGCGATAGTACTAGAGCTCCTAACGAAACAAAATTTTACTAGTATGTACATGTACAGTTAAACTGAAAATTACAATTTAAACTTTGAAAATTGAAAAAGGAACAGTGAGGTAAAACGACCTTTTTAAAAACTTTTATTTAACTTGCAACGTCCATATACATATTTTATGAGGGGGTTAGAATGACAGTGGAATAACTCAAAAATTTGGAAAATCTAAATAATCATATTTTCACTGAACGTATATTAATTTCTGTTCAGTGGGAAAGTTAAATAAGTCATAGTTCACTTAGGGAGTCGCTAGAGGGCAAAACAAGTTGGACCACTTAAGAGCCTACACTAGTCACGCGAAGAAACGCTGAAGCTAATGTTATGTCTATGGGAAGGTTATCGCGCGATTTCTCGCTCGCATTTTAATATTTTTAAATGATTTTTTTGCATAGGATAGCTGAGGCCGATCCCTAACGTTGTTAGTTTTTACTTTTTCGATTTTAGTTACAGTTTTTTTATAAGCGGACATTTCCAATTTCGGAACCGGTTGGAACCGGTTCTGAAAGTAAAAGTACCCTTACTTAAAAAAACTGGAACCAAAATCGAAAAAGTAAAAACTAACAACGTTAGAGATCGACCTCAGCTATCCTATGCTAAAAAATTATTTAAAAATATTAAAACGCGAGCGAGAAATCGCGCGATAACCTTCCCATAGACTTAACATTAGCTTGAGCGTTTCTTCGCGTGACTAGTGTAGGCTCTTCCTCATAGAAGAAGGAATATAAATAGAAGTAGGATGCAGGGTGTTTTCGCCCGTCATTTGTTACGGGGGTTATGGGAAGGTGTTCAAACAGAATGGCTCGCAACCCTCCCGTTATTGGCTGCTTATTCCCCGCCTTTGAAATAGTTTCGGAAAATAGCGTAAATAAAAAAATCCGTGGCAAACGGCGAAAGAGGAAAATGGGCGAAAACACCCTACATCCTACTTCTATTTATGTTCCTTCTTCTATGGATGTAGGCTCTTAATGCAACGGAAATACGACAAGTTTAACAAAACCCTTCATTTCTTAAATTATTAAATATTGACTTACCCCACTGTCATTCTAACTCCCTCATGTATTTTCGGTTCAAATTTTGTACTCGAATTTTAACTCGCTTCCGATAATCCGATCGAGCTAAAAATTTGCATACATATGTAAATCTAATAATGATGAAAATGCTATATTATCATTTGAAATGCGTAACATTTATACTTATTTTACAGGACCATACAAAAGATTTCTGATACATTACCGCCTACAAGCAGACATTTTATTCGAATTTAACAAAATGCATACTATATAAGTTTTTGAGATTGTTGAGGATGTCAGTTGATGAGTTTTCAGGCTGTCATTTTGCGAGTCAACTATGGACTTGCTAAGGTAAAATTTGTGAGTGAGTTATTCTCGTGAAATTTCTGGAATTTATGCATAAAATTTGAGTTAATACAAAGTTTGATGAGTAGGCCATATTGTACAGATATTTCCTAAGTTTTGATGATTAGTTAAAGATTTAATGGGCCAATTCTTTCATAATAGTTCTTTTAATTTGTTTTTCAATTTGTTTAATCATACATTCCTCTCCTTTAGATTTGCGAAGGAAATATCCCGAACTCTTCAAGAAAATGAACGATGGATTTAGAAGGGGCGAAACGGAAAATTTATTGTTATGTATAATAGGATAGTCAACTTTTTATTAGAACGGACACATTTAAATTTCTTAATCATCTTCGTATGGTCACACCAGCCCTTTCACACACACACGCGCGTGTATACAAAATGGCCATAATTAAACTGACAGTACTTAGCGTGTTCCGCATCGAGATATAATTGCGGGAATGGAGTAAAATGTTGTAGAATGACTAAGCAAGATGCAGGACGAATAATTCCGCGCAAAAAACAGCGCCACATGCCTTCCCCCTAGCGGTGACTTTTGGAACTACATATTTTTAGCGGAATCCTACTATCCTCCTTGAGTACTGTCAATTTAATTATGACCAACTTGCATTTATTTACTTTCGTATGCAAAGAGCGGGTTGCATAAACATATACAGTTCCACATGTAAAGGTGTTGGATATAATACCGATACACAAGGGCTGATTTCTTACCGTGCAAACGTGGCAAGCACGTGGGAACCAGTTGAAAGAGTCCCCCAAATTAACTGAACTAACTACATAAAACTAAAATAATATTGAATATGCTTAAAAATCAATTTAGAATATTTACATTTGCTATACGGGACAAATGAATGGTGTTATATAAATTGTATCTCATCCAAATATTCATGTTTTGCTCCTATCTAACAATTAATAATTTCGGATGTTCATCGCTCTGTATTTAAACACAAATTGGAACTCACTCATTTAAGAACATTTTCATACAATGCACACCTCCTCTATTGAAATCCATTCTCATGTTTTACTTTTCCATCATCAAAAATATATAATCATATTTTAAGTCTCGGTGGATTAACTTTGAAAAAAAAATGTGTATTGTATTTAATGTTCTTAGTAGGCAGGTTGCACACATACTAATGTGCAAGGGGTGGAGGCAGTGACGTAAAATGCACTTATGTGTGATATGTCAGTCGAAGCTAATTTTTTAATGCCCCTCTCCATACCTTTTCATTTCACAGAATTATTTTTAGAAATAACCCTGAAATGATAGAAACATTAACCCATGGACTCCACACCTCTGTTCAGCACCAGCGCACTTCACATTAGTCCGATTTGTGATTCCGTAAATTCAACTGCGTATAATTTTGTTAGAAGTATAGTGATAATGAAATATATTATTGTGGATCAAATGAAAACGGAACAGAAGCCACAGGATGAAATGACATTGTTTATTTCAAATGTAATCTCCAAAGTTACAGAGGCACTTGATTCACGGTTTAACCAAATGGTGAATACTCTGATCCTAGAAATCTTTTGGCTAAAATGGGAATCAGTTTCGAACATTATCCATGACTTCGATGTCCGAGTAAAAACGGCGACCCATCAATTCCCTTTTCAACGAAACAAAGATGTGACGACAAGATGACGTGGGACTATGTGATGACGAGATGATCTTGGCCAGGTATCATCATTCACAGATTTGCATCCTTGCAGAAATCTTTGAGCCAGTCTTTCAAACAAGTCAATGGCAGTGCATGTTCTCCGTACACTGCCTTCCTTCGCCGATGTATTTTGCAAACTGTCACTCCTTCTGCCACTAATAAACTACGTGCTCTTCATTCTGCAGACGCTGATGAGTAACAATCGACTGCCTTTAAGACAATACTGTTGGCCGACCCCTAGCGCATATCGCATGCCACAGCGAAACTACTCACTCAGTGCAAATCCATTTCCGCAGTAAGGATTGTCTTGCTTATTTCCCACTCTACTTCTGGACATAGTTGTCTCCCTACTGTTAAATACTAATACATTCATTCGAATTAACTTAATGATTTTCTACTCAAGATATATAAAACAAGAGAAAGTGAAAGTACAGAGAAAAACCCAACTATAAATTTCTTTCATCGTTACATCTGTTTAAATCTCGTTACCCATTTTTACCCTCTCAACTTTCAAGATATGATGCAATAGGGAATTATAATCTTATTATTTTCATCTCTCATCTAATAAAAGTGAAATATGTTTTAATGTTTGTTATCACATTATTATAAACTCATTATTGAACTTAAAGACACTTTATAAGACAGTTATTAAACATTAAATATAATGTATGAACTAATCGACTGGAAATCCCAATCACTTGTGAAATATGTAATACTGATATTGATTGTTTCAACGAACATTTGCAACATCATTTTGAACTTTCCATATTTCGTGATTATGATTTAGTGTTTTTCAAAAATCCATGCTGTATAGACGCAGGAGTATGTCTTCCTGACAAAATTATTAAAATGTTTCTAAAATTGTTAACTGTTTAAATAATTGTAAATTAGTCCAGATAATATATAAGTTTAAAATTTAAGTTCCAGAAGTCTACTCACTTATTTAATTTAAACTAATATTATTAACAAGTTTCTTTCCGCTATACATTTTCAAAAGGCTATTTCCAATTGTGTTGTATAGCCATTCACACATCTGAAGGATACATAAGTGAATCAACTATTCGATGGATATTTACCTACAAACCCCATCGATCATAGAAAAGGTAAGCGATTTCCTTTTCTCTCTTTATTTTGATGAACAATAGCAGACCTGCCAAGTCTCCGGCTTTTTGGATACCAGTAATTTAGTACAGAAAATGTTGTTTTATTAAATCAGAGCATTTTGCGATTTAAGAGAACAACATTTTCTCTAAAAAATTACTGGTGTTCAAAAGACCGGAGACTTGGCAACTCTGCAATAGACAGCAGTTGAGATTAAATCTTGAGAATTTTAATACTCTGTGATTTTGCGCTACGACCTCACACCTCCATAAGACTTACTCATACAAAATTAAACTAAATTATAACCATTGTACCGTTTTCATTTGATCCTTCCTAATAATACATGGTTCTTATAGGAAATTCAATGAGGAATCGAACTGTAATATTTATTTTAATCATCATAAGTTTCATTTTGTTAAAGAAAAATTCAAATTAATGAAAGTATAGTTTCAAAAAACGCCGACATTCGAAATTTTGGTCGATGCGAATTCGCACTAATGTGGAGTTCAGGGGTTAACAATAGTCAAAATGCTTATTTTTTTTTTTGTGTATATTAGAAATCCATTCCTATTTCTAAAGTGCATCTACTTGAGAGCAGATAACCCTACTTACTTAACATTCTATCTTCGCATCTTCATTCTCTCTTCGTACATTGCTAGGTAGGAGGTCCCCGATGAATGTTTTTGCTCTGGGTCCCCATTTCATTTCTACAAGTCGGTCTTTGCCGATGCATATTTAGGAAGTACTTCAGTCCAAGGGATAATAATGTTTCTTTGAAACTAACTTACGATATAAAGAATTAAAAAATGATTCAAATGTTAGGTTTTTTTTTTTTTTTTTTTTTTTTTTTTTTTTTTTTTTGTGAGTGCAATTGAATTTTTCTATATTTTCTTCGCAGTAGATTTTATTTATACAAATTATACTGATTGAGTAACATTTTTCTCCATCAAATCAATACCGAGTACACTTTTTCATGAGTACAAAATGTATTTTTATACACATATACAATATTCCACAAAAGTGATGGTACAAGAAGTAATTTTCGAAAAATATGAAAATTTAACCATTATGAGTACAAATAAAATTGAATTAACAAATAATAATGGTTTAATAACAGCCTTTGCTACATTATGCAAGGAAAATTCAAAAGTAATTTCCTTTAGAAACTTTCAAAATAAAAATGTATAACATTTAAGTTAAAAAATCTTTCCACAAAAGTCATGGTATACACGTGGAATTCTTTTTTTAATAATTAAAGAAAAACTATTTTCTGATATATTTAGTTGCATGTTTTTTCATTTTCAGGACTGCGTTAATTCTGTCGAGCATTAATTTTACTAGATTTTCTGTAACATTTTTTCTGAATTTTATTCCATTCTGCAAGAAAAACCTCTTTCAACTGTCTTTTTAGGTGCGTTCGTAATTATATAAATACGTAGCACCTATTGTCGTCGTCTGGTCCGTCTATCCGTCTATCTGTCCGTCTGTCCACATATAACAACAAAAAACTACCCAAACGAATGGTTTGAAATTTAAGATATATTATCTTTGCAGAATTTTGTCGAGGCATTTCAGATTTTGTGAAAATCGAATCAAAACATTAGAAGATATTAATAAAAATATTTATTAAGAAATTTGATTTTTTTTAAAAAAAGCGGTGCTTTCTTGTTATAGGAGCTTCCGAGGTATAATCGTCAAGCGACCGAGATACTTATTTTATGACAGAAATTAATCTGCAGACGATATAATTCATTTCACAGAATTAAAAATCATCAAGATCTGAATATTTATATAACTAGCTATAGTACGAACGCACCTCATTTGTCACGTTTGACGTACAATTTCCTTTTTTTTTTTTGGTGTGTGTGTGCGTGTTTGTTTGTTTTTGATATTATAACTGTTCACTCGTTGTTGTAACATACTTCGTAAATGCTCATCTGGGGTTAAATCTAAATTTGTGAAGGGATAGCAAGTACGTGGGGGATATTGTAGAGAAGCCATTATCGGACAATATGAGCAGTGTGCTTAGGATCATTATCTTGTTAGAAATAAAAGTCTCGCGTGACATCACCTAACTTGAATGCACTGTCTTACAATTTTTTCTTTAAAATATTTAAATATCAAATCTATCCATGACAGCCTCAGTGTGAATTCTAAATTTTCTACTCCTGAAGCTGACATACAGACCCAAACCATTACACCTCCTCTACCATGGCTATGTCTTTACTGTTTTTCGTATATTTGGGATTCAGTGTATCAACCTTTTCCCTCCACACTGTGATTAGCTGATTCATGTTAAAAATATTTACATGCATTCTCTGATTCCTTGAAACAGGTAGTTGTTTTAGATGAGTCTAAGTTTAATATTTTCAGCACAAATGGACGAATTAGAGTTTGGAAGACAAAGCTAATGCGCCGAATCCCAAATATACTACAAAAACTGTAAAAGATTGTGGAGGATGTGTAATGATTTGTATATCCGCTTCAAGAGTAGGAAATTTAGATTTCACTGAGATTATCATGGATAGATTTGAATATGTAAATATTTTAAAGAAAAATTTGTAGAGCAGAGCATTCAAGTTAGGTAGCGCGTGAGACTGTTATTTCCAACAAGATAATGACACACTGCTCTTATTGTCCGATAATAGCTTATCTACAATATCTCCCACCTACGTGCTTACCCCTCCACAAAGTTCAGATTTAAACCACATTGAGCATTTATAGAGAACGTTACAGCAACGAGTGAACAGTTACGATATCAGAAATAAAAAAACAGTTGAAAGAGGTTTTACATGCAGATTGGAATAAAATTCAGAAAAATGTTACAGAAAATCTAGTAAAATCAATGTCCGAAAGACTTAAAGCAGTCCTGAAAATGAAAGAATATGCAACTATATCAGAAAATGGTTTTTCTTTATTAATTTAAAAAAAAAAAAAAAAAAAAATCCACGTGTTTTATGACTTTTGTGGAAGCATTTTTGAGCTTAATTTTTTTATATTTTTATTTTGAATGTTTCTAAAGGAAATTGTTATTGAATTTTCATTATATAATACAGCAAAGATTTCATTATTATTATTTCGATTTATTTCATTATTATTTCATTAACCATTCTTATTTGTTAATTCAATTTTATTTGTACTCATAACGGTTGAATTTGCATATTTTCCAAAAACTACTTCTGTACCATCACTTTTGTAGAATACTGTAATTTTTTAAAAGACTCTTGTGGCAAAAAAAAGGGGTCGGTGGGCTTAAGTATACTCCCATGCACGTGGTTAATGAACCCTGATCTAGAGATAATCTCAAAGACCATTTTCTTTTTCTTCTCCCCGTCTTCTCCCTGGATATTTTATAAATAGCTGCTTGAAGTTCCAAAAATATATCAAACGCTTAAGGATGATTAGTTTTGGGGAATATTATTCTTAAAATAATTTAAATTTAGCTTAAAATTTCTTTTCTTTCCGTAAAGAAAACCCCAACATTCTCAAGTGCCGCTGATAAGGCATGTTTTTTCAGGCTTTTGGGGTTTACAAAATAAGGCGATAAAAATCTCCATTTCTTCTGTTTTCTTTTATACCAGAGTAAAAAAAGAACAAAAATGAAAATAATAATAAAAAAATATATCTTCTCTAACAATAAAGGATCATTTTTAAATCATTGTGCTTTATTTCATTGTAAGATCTTAAAAAAATATGTCAAGTGCTTACAGTTCATAAAATCTATCAGTTTGTTCATCTCTAATATGATGTCATACTTAGACTGTGAGTGTGAGTGTGGTAGTTAGAAGCTGCTTATGTGTCGTCAGGGCACCGTAGGCGCGATTTTCTTTAGCGCCCCAAGCGATCTTCAAGGGTCCGTGCCTGGTCCAAAACTCGAGCCCAGCTCACCACCGATCCGGCTAATTTTATTATATTAGCAACTCCAATTTATAATTTATTTCCCTTTCTCTCTCTTTCTTTTTAAATGTTCTTCAGGTATGAGTAAATTTGGCTAATTACCATTGAAGCACATGCTATGGTAATTTTATGATTGCACAAGTTAATTATTAGCTATGTGGTATTCTGATTACCATAAATGAAACCATAAATCTAACCATAAATGAAACATTATCATAACACCAACTTAAACAATGAAATAATTAAGTATGAAATAATTAGTTGACAATGAAAGATTCCCCAACACACTTAATATGGAATCATATATATATATATATTACATTGTGTAGGGATGGGATAAAAATGACTCCCCCCATCCCTGTACTAAATCTATCGCAAATCATGGTATAAAAATGTGAGTCGTACCAATCTATTAGTAATAACGTCTGCTAATCAATGCTTTGCTTAAATTTTGCTTAGGGAGTCGTCTACATATCGAAATTGTAATAAGCTTAAAAATTTTCAATGCTAAAACACAATTTTGTATTCTCCGGCAACTTTTATCTTTAGATAAAAAACGGGTAGTAATTCAGTTTAAATAGTTTAGGAATTGTTCAGGTTTAAAGTTTGGAACTCCTAATGTTAAATTTATTTTAATCGTTGCAAAACAGATTGCAATGCAGGTAGTTTTTTAATCATAATTTAAAAACTAATTGGCGGAATGAGCAGTAATTTTGGATTCGTATATTTAAAACTTCTGGGAATCGATTTGTATTTAAAAAATCCATAAGTTACAATTCCTATTTTTCTTGAAAATAATTTTCAATAAAATATATATATAGAGTTAAAAGAAAAAAAAAAGACATTTTTAAACAAATAGTGGTGATGTAACCATTGAATATCTCTACTAGGTTTCATTCCATTACATTTTGAATATTTATTGTGAAATTGTTCCATGTTCTCCTTCCTTTATTACCATATTTTACTGTATTCCTAAACTTTTGAGATAAACTGTAACATACGATACACTTAGTAAAATACTGTACACTTCCATCACTTTGCTTGATGTCATTGCATTTCACACAAAGCAAGGTAAACCTGTTGAAAATGTCTTGTAAATATCTTTATTTTTGTTAAAGCTACGAACAGTAGTTATGTTTGGACTGGAGAGAGACACCTTGTATTTTTGAGTGAATAAAAGGATTAAGACTCATTTCTTGTTCTAGAATGTTCTACCGTATCGCTTAAGGCGATTCTCAAATTCCCTGCTTAACAACGCGACATTTTCTGACACATTTTCTGATTCATTTTCAAGCGTAAAGAGATAAAGTTTGCAGGCCTGATTATAGAAGCAATTTTGAATCGGATGGTGCTTTCCACTTTTTGATAAATAAATTACTTATCGAGATATAAGCGATTGCTGTCACGCGACGAGAGCTTTTTCTCCTTACCCGCAGGGCCCGATTAACCTCTGAATCTAACGGAAGCACGGTATCATTTTGGAGCCTCCTTTTTTGGCAATTTTTCTTTTTTTAAATTCTTCATTCATGAAAACTCACCAATGATACTAATATTATTCTCGGGAGTAATCCGAGGACATATATATTTCATTAAACAGCTTTTTTATGTTCTCTGTATATACTTCAGATACAGATCCCGATTAAGGTTGTCTGGGGACCAAGGCCCAGCAACTTTTTGGAGCCCTCTCAAACCAAAATAGTAGCTAGAAATGTTTCTTGGAGTAATCAGGGGTTATTATTAGATACTGCGATACGGTTTCTAAGATTAACCAAATTCTTTTTGGTTTTTGAAAAGGTAATTACAGAAAACTATAATTTTCTGCAACTTTTTTATAAGTCATTTTATTTATTTTTGAGGCCCCCATCAGCAGTGTGCCCAAGGCCAAGGCCTAGTTGGCCTGTGCGGTAATCAGGCCTTGTTCAGATACATTTATAGTACATAAAGCTGTATGCTCAATTTCCCGGGTGATTTTCTAATTCTAACAGACACATGAGGATGCTATATGATTAATTAACATCTTATTGATGACATTTATATTTCCCTGTTAAATAAGTTTCGGGAAGTAGTGCATGGATTTCCTCTTGTATTAAGAAAACTTTCTTTTCAAAAAAAAAAAAAAAAAGAGAATTAGAGGTCCCTTTTCACAGTCATTTTGGGGTCCCTTTTAAATTTTAGAAGAGAAGCATGTGCTTCACAGCGATGCTTAACTCGCACTTTCTGGAAATTCGGTTCTAAACGCCAACATTGATAGTATTTTCTGAAAGATCTTCTTCTTTTAACTAAAATGGAAAACATCATTATATTATATTGCTTCTAAATAAGAACTTTTGCCAATTTCACGCGTTTCCGAAAAAAATTAACTCAGAAATGTGTCAGAAAGTAGCTTCTTTGGATTTCAGAACAGCCTTAAACTTTGTACATGGAATTTTCTATCAGCCTTTATAAAATATTCTCAATTTATTTATTATTATTATTATTGCTATTTATTTATTTATTTATTATTTTTTACTAATTTCCATGATTAAACTATGCGTGCAGAAAGAATTTTGTGAATCGACAAATAGTCTCGTTTTATTTATTTTATTTTTTCTAATAATGCCGCAAAACAAATGTATCTCAGTTGTTATACGCCTCGCTTTTATGTCACATAATTAGCTTCCTCTATTTAAATTTCGAAACATAAAAAGGGTTCACATCATTTGCGATTGTAATATCATTTGCATCAATCTAATATCATATAACACCTTTTCTATGTTTGTTTATCTCTTAAGTAGCCTCGTGAAAAGCAACTCAAAGATAAGCACGAATAGTTCTGTAATGATGGTCCGCATCGATAACTCTTTTGATAGTTATTGAATAAATTTTAATATTTACTGACCATCTGATACTTTTTGCTCTTTTTCACATTTATTCATAATGAAAGACGATTCTTGATTGCTTTTTGTGTTTTTGTTACACGAGTAAGTATGGACAATGAATTAATTAAAAAATATAATAATGTCAGCTTATAAAAAAAAAAAAAAGTGAAGATCATAACAACTAGTTTAAAAATTACAATACTAAAAAAGACGTCAAGTGACTTTTAACGTCTTAACCCACAAGTTGTTTAGTCAATTAAAAAACAAAAAAATTTTTTACATAAAAATTTCATATACTGTTATGTATCTATCATTTTACCACAAAATTATCGCAGAGAGATGGGAAAAGTATACCATTCGATAGGCAATTATGTCTATTTTCCGAATATGAATGCAAATTTTGAAATGGGAGCAAAATACATATTAAAAATTGTAATAGTTTTGATTTTTCAAACTGTAATACTCACTTTTGGCAGCTTTTTATTTAGTTTATTGGATCAAAATAATCCAGAAAAGATATAGTATAAATAACTTTTCTTAAATCTTCATAGTTATAAAAGAAAATGTTATAGAAGGTTTTACATAAATTTCGGAAAATAAAATTTAAATTTCACAAGGCAAAATACCGAAAACATTCAATTAGCCACCAGTTAAATTATACACAAATTTTAAATATGAAATAACTCCCCTTTATGAAAGAATCCTAAAAAAATTTCTTGTAAATGTCTAAGTTTTCTTTTCTGAGGATCATTTGTTAGACTATCGAAAATACTATTTTTCTATATCTCGAAAACTAATGATTCGAATGAGCTGTAAGCTTATTGTGTTATTGACGATTGTGGTCCATTTCATGTGCCAGCGGCTGAGAGGTTCTGCTCTCAAAGGTGGTAGACGAGAGATACTGGGTTCGAACCCATATTGCGCTCGTCGGCATAACCGTTTGGAATTTCCGAGGTTTTTCTTCGAAACTTGCGTAAAGGTTCCCTTATCAGAAAAACCTCTACAGAGGGTGAAACCTACCTCGGCCCATAACCATAACAAACGCAACTACCACCTATTTATGTAAAAATTAATGTAGGTCTTACTTCAGAATATTTTTAATGTGTATTTATTAATATGTTTCACAATTAAAAATATGTTTTTGAATCCTGGGGGAAAATCCTGGGATATGTTTGGGTCTCTCCATTCTATTTCATTTTAAAAAAGAAAAAAGAAATCAATCAGATGAATTTGATGAATTTTTGGGAAGATATAAATAAAAGTTATTCATGTGTATTTAACGTTAGCATCTTTTAACTCTATGAAGATCTCAAGAAAATAATGTAAATCATGTTTTTTTTTTTTTTTTTTTTTTTTTTTTTTCCGACTGCTTTGATCTAAGAAACTCAAGAAAAGTATCAAAAGTGGGTGCGTTATTACTTGAAAAAACAAAGTTATCACAATTTTTAGCATGTATACGACCCCTATTTCCAAAACTTCACTCATATTCAGAAAATAGACACAATGCCCTGTTGAATGGCATATTTCGGATCTTTCTGCGACAATTTGGTGATGAAATAGTATGGGGGTTCCATTTTTTATAATCGACTGTACAAAATTATACACATAAAAAGTGTGCATTCTCTTTTTTAATACATATTTATTTACTCATTGCACACCAATTGGCGCATTTTGGAGAGAATGATTTGAGATTTTACCAAAAACAACAAAGTATTTTTGTTGACAACTCTTTATTGTTATTCACATTACATCAATTGGTTGTGGATCTTATGAAACTTACCCTATAAGCATATAGTAATAGCAACGCCCGTTGTTCATGAGTGATCAACTCCATAATTGAATTAGCAGAGTTTTTCTATAAAAGCATCTTGTATATTAAATTTGGTGTAATTTCACCCAAAAGATTCCGAGATATAGTTATAGAAGAAATCGTGAATAACACAGCATAACAGCACCACCTGTTAGAGATATAAACCGAAATGTAATCAAAACTAATTCATGTCAAAGTCTTAACTGAATATGAAGTTTTATGAAATTCCGTGTGCTAGTTCTTGAAATGTACCTGGCACGGAAAATGTAAAAAACACGTGCCACCTGTTGAGCGATAAACACCAAATTGTAAACAGTATCAATTTATTTAAAGGTCTACTGTAAAAAAAAAAAATCTCTCAAATTGACAGAAAAAAAACTGTCAATTTTGGCGCCAGTGGAAAACCGTTTAATTTACAGAAAATATCCATCTATTTTCATTAAAACAATTTTTTTCTGTAAAACATATAGATTTTTTCTGTAAAAAAAATACAATACTTTTTTGTCAAAATTACAGATTTTTTTTACAGTGTAACTGAATATGAAGCTTGATGAAATTCCGTGCGTTAGTTCTTGAAATATACCTGCCACGGAAAAAGTAAAAAAACACAGCAACACAGCGCCACATGTTGAGCGATAAACACCAAACTGTAAATGGTACCAATTTATTTAAAGGTCTAACTGAATATGAAGCTTGATGAAATTCCGTGCATTAGTTCTTGAGTTCGAGACCCACAAAATTTGTGTAACACACAGACAGGCATTTTCCAAAAATAGCCAAATCATATTCAAGACATCATAAAACGTTTAAATACATGAAAAGATGGAAATCGGAAATTTTCCCGAATCCAACACTTTCTCCTTATGTATAAAGTAAAATGAGATATTAAAATCAGAGCATTCATTCAAAAGTTATGCGTAAACATATATTACATTATTAAAAAAAAAAAAAAAAAGTTGTATAACAGCATTTGTTTGTTAAAGTCTGTTAAAAGATAAATTTGCTTATCCTTATATGGCAAGATCCAAACCTAAATATAATACAATAAATAAAAAAATAATGAGCTAAGTTTATAAAAATATACAGTTTGTAAAAAATTATAATTGCATAAATTTCCGCGGTAAGATTCAACGGTTAGTTTCTAGATGAATGAAGGGAAAATAATACGCAGAAAATATGACGGAATAGATAAGGAATATGAAGGAAAAGAAGAAAAACCGAACCGACAAGATTTGGTTTTGCTAATGTAATGCTTTCGCATACGCGGTGAGATTAAACGTTCGGTTACTAATTTTTAGCAAAAGGAAACGAAATCAAGGGAAAAATTTAAAAAAAGAAACAATGAACACAATCATTATCTATCTTTACTATTAAATTGCTTTTCCAGAATAAGCGGCGAGATCAAAAGGAGTAGGCCCTAATTTTTAATTTTAGGGTGAAGTAGAGCGAATATGAGTGCCATAATTATTTTTAAACGTATCACTGCAAATGAATCGCTGCAAATGAATCACTGCAAATGAATCACTGAATCAATTATTGATTATTAACTTAAAATTTTTTATATACAATTATGTTTCATAAACATTAACCTCGAATTTTATTCCTTAAATATTGACTATAGATATATAATATAAATTACATAGTTACGTAAAAAAGGTACAGAATTTAAAATTTTCAGGAGATTAAATTTAAAGAAATATAAAAATTTAAATTTTTATACGGCCCCGTACAAAAAATTTCCCCTGTGAGTAAAATGTGCCTCATACTCTAATAAGGTCATGTACAAAATTTCAGCATTTTATCATAAAAAGTCGCAGATATGTGTTTAAACAAAGTTGGTGAGGTGATTAATCATAAATTGAAATGTAAACTTTTACAGCTAGATTACAGATGACGCGACGCAGAAATGAATCAAAAGCAAATAAAATATGATCTTTAGTTTTATTTAGAAATTTACAAGGTATTTTTCCTGAAAAATACCTTAAAATTTTACATGATGAATTTCAGAATAAAACTTAGAAATGGCACAGTCAATGAACATTAAAACAGCTTAGAAATGTTTGTTTAGATACTTTTGTACCAATAAATAAGCAGAATTATTTATTTATTCACTAATTGTTTTCGTTCGTAATTTGTGTATGACCCCTGAAACGCGATCATCCGACAAGATTTTTCCTCTTTATGAACTCGTATCCAGGCATCGAAAAGTGGTTGAAGTCAGCATTTATGTATTTTCATATCTCTGCAACTTTTCATGATAAAATGCTGAAATTTTGTACATGACCTTATTACTCACATTTTAACATTGCACATTTTAGTCATTCGGAAATGTTTTGTACTGGGGGTGTATAAAAATAAAAATTAAATTTTGTATTTCTTCAAATTTAATCCCCTGAAAATTTTAATTGATTTCATATAAATCTGCGTCTTTTTTTATGTAACATTGAAATTTATAATATGTCTACGGTGAATATTTAAGGAATAAAAGTCGAAGTTAATGTTTTTGAAACACGACATGTTTACAATAGGCTTCCGAACAACAGAAAAATATGTTTTATATTACTCATAAAATAGTTTGCATAAATGATATGAAAAATTGTAATATTCGGCAATAATTGTCTTATATACGTGCCGATCAAAAGCATCATAACTGCAATAAAATACATGCTTTAATGTTGCTTTGGTATTTTTTCAGTTAGTTTGGGAAAAAAATAGTAAAAGAGGTAGGAACTTTTTGTTGTGGATCAACTTAAAATTATTTTAACATTAATACTGATGCAAGAAATTATCGCATTTTATAAAATAATATAGTTAAAAATGTTATAATCAAATAACATAATCCAATGAACTACGCTGGTCTCAAAAGTTACGGTACAAACAGAATTTCTGTCTGACAACAAAAAATAATATAAAAACATGAAATTTGGTACATAAACACTAAATGATGTGAGACATCATATGGCAACATAAGGAAAAGAAAACAAAATTATTATAATATATATAGTAGATTAAAAGACGACCAAAACATGACGCGTCATATCCTCAGAAACAGCTTGCTAATATGGAATGTGGCTGCAATGCTGGTCCGACAATGAGCCCTCATACTGCTTTATAAGATTATTGACTGTTAGCGGCAAAAAGTCCCACTCAACGGGCAAGCATCGATTTTAAAAGTACTTTTACCGATACGGGTTTTTAATCTTGTCGATTGCGAAATCCCATATTAACCGACGGAAATATTTAATTAAGTGATTACACATTACATAATGTGATTATCGAAATACAGTTATCACCATCAGAAAGTAGGCGTTCGATGCTGAACCAGAGCATTTTTTAAAAAAATTGTCTCTTTAAATTGTTAATATTTTAAAAACTTCTCTAAATTTTAAAATTTCTATTTGTAGAAATTTTTTTAAATAATTTTCTTTAGAAAACTTCAAATTTAAGGAAACGGTTTTCAAAAATGCACTACGTCGACATCCGACGACTACTTTCTGACGGTGAAAATCGTATTTTGATAATTATATTAGTAAATGAGTAATCGCCTAGTTAAATTTTTGCAATTAATTATTTTTTGCAATCACCGCAGTCTTGGATATGGGTACTATGACCTCAGAGCGGTGTAGTGATGTGTTTCCTGTTTGGGATGTCAGCAAATTGGTTGATTAATCTAACGACTCATACGTTGATACTCATAGAAAAAAGATTCACAACGCGATAACTTAATTTTAATTATCATTTTACTTTCAGGTTCTATTTATGTTAAATAACCTGATAAGTCTTGACCAGAGCTCTCACGATCACAAATATTTTTATCAGTTGTATTTAGTCAAAAACGGCGACAGAAGGGAAATAACTCCTCTTAGATAGATGTCTGGGAGGACTTTGTTTAAGTAATCAATATTTTAAAGGAATTCTCGGATCGTCTCGGTAAAAACCAAAGTAAAGAAAAGTATAAACAGCATAATTTTTGAAGTGAAAACTTCTTTAGGCGCGTTGGACATTTTTTGAGATGGGAAAAAACCATTGAACTCGCGACACTGTTACTGTAATCGACACCTCTGTATATAAGTATGTACATGTATTGTGTATAGTTCGGTATGAGGTAGGGCGGGGCGGGCGCCGCATCATGCTTGTCTGTGCGCTATTGGCTCCCGAAATACACGTACGAGAGTTGCAAAAAGGGAATGCTTTCAGTAGTGCTGCTACACAATTCAACGCACGTTTCTGTTAATTCAACATATATATTATAATTGTGACAATTCTTGAAATTCATTATTTTCTTCTTTGATTTAGCTAGCTACATATAATGTATCATACAATTAACTTACTAATGTGAAGTTTTAATAATTATATACTGTATATTGTTTAAATAAGAAATATTGTACTGCAGTGCTTTTGAGTTTGAATTTGTAAATATATCATTGCTGATAAATAAATAGAACTGCTGCTCATCATTAAAAGTCAAAGAGTTCCATTTATGCAAATTAGTTTATAATAATTATTTTTTTTTATAGTGAGTAAATAAAACACTTCATTTAAAAATATTTCCTGCACAATAAAATATTTCCTAACGATTCAAAAAATACACACGTAATTGTTCAAGTTTTCACTTCTGTCAGCACTCCCGGAGTGCCACTGTTTTTTTTTTTTTACCAATCAACTGTTTTAAGGCTTCATAATAGGAACCTCTATTTTCCATTCTTTCATTAATTTCAGTATAAAATTAATGAAAGATAAATTTAGGAGCAATAGCAAAAAGTAGTACTGCTTTTTCTCATTCTCTTCTTTTTTTTTTTTTGTCTTAAGACTGAAGGAGATGTTCTTTTATGAAGTCTTAACACATGAATGCTAAATTTATTATGGTTGTTTGTACTTTCATTACGTCGTTTTTTTGTGCGTCGAGTTTTTACTAAACACAACCTTACGTACATGTAACACAACGAATTTTTTCATTTTATGAGTAACAGTGGTTCAAAACTCCTCCAAATTCTGGCTGCACCACTGTCAAAGACATAGAGGGAAAGTTTCAATTTTTTAATTTTAATTTTCTTCTTTCTTTACAAGAAGAAAGTATTGGATTCATGAAAATTTTTGACTTCCGGTTTTCGATAGATTTATACGTTTTAGAAGGTCCTGAACACGATTGGACTGTTTTTAGAAAATGTCAGTCCGTGAGTCTATCTGTATGTGACAAAAATTTTGTGGGCGCTCTATCTCATGAATTAATGCACGGAATTTAATAAAACTTTAGATTTAGTTAGTCGCTGATGTAAATTGGTGTTGGTTATCTTTTGGTGTAAATAGTCTAACAGGTGATGCTGCTATGCTACTTTTTTCTTGATTTTCACGGTAGATATCTCAAGAACTAATGCAAAGAATTTCATCACACTTCAGATTCTGCCAGGCCTTGACATAGAAGCTGATTACGTTTTGGTGTAAATAGCCCAATAGATGGCGCTGTTATACTTTTTTCTTGATTTTCACGGTAGATATCTCAAGAACTAATGCAAAGAATTTCATCACACTTCAGACTCTGTTAGGCCTTGGCATAAATAGATGCTGATTACGTTTTGGTGTAAATAGCTAAAAAGGTGGCGCTGTTATACTACTTTTTTCTTGATTTTCACGGTAGATATATCTCAAGAACTAATACACAGAATTTCATCACACTTCAGTTAGACGTTGACATAAGTTTTTGTTGATTAGGTTTTGGTGTAAATCTCCCTACAAGTGGCGCTGCTATGCTGCATTCTTCAGAATTTACATGATTTTAGCGATAATCATATCTCAAGAACTGCACGGAATTTAATAAAACTTTAGATTCAGTTACACCTTGATATAAATTGGTGCTGATTCGTTTTTGGTGTATGTAAAACCTGTATGAGATAGAAGAAAGTTTTGGGAGTGGTACATCAGACTAGTTCTATATTTGTTTGTAAGGACATTAAATTTATACATTTTATAATTCTATAAAATACTAAAAACAATATTTTAAAGAAAAGTCTGAGTTCAGTTGTAAATATTCCACAACCTCCCTTTCCCATAAGTATCGACTTAGTTTATTAATTTTAATAGACGAAATATTTCTAAAAAATATTTAATGATTGCATAAATCTTCTAACATATTTTCAAAAATCGGGGAAAATGCTTTGAAAAATGAAATTTTCATTAACTCATAATTTGGGACATAAAGGGCTAAAATTATTACGATCGTGACAATTTTCGTTAAACTTAAGCAATTGTGAATGCATTTTAATCCCGTCAAGGGCGGTGGTTCATTTTTGGACCACTCAGTTTTAATCCCTAAATGCTACATTGGGACCAGAATTTTGGAATGAAAAATTCCCTTGTTATCAAGCACACGAAGAAAAAATTTTTACTTATTTTCGAATAAATTTGTTTCTAAATTCTGGTGTCAATCAATCATTTCAACATTTTACGAATAGAAGTACCTTGCCTCTGAAAGGGTTAAATTACAGTGAATCCTTAAAAGCTTAGTAGATAAGTTACTTTTTACTAGAGACAAATTTGATACGTTAAGTATTATGACATAATCAATAAAAGAAAAAGAAAAATCAGTCACGATTTGTTTTTGTTTTTTTCATTTAAATAACAGCAAACAACAGTACTAAAAATAGTACAGTAAAACTTGTGAAAACGAAATCTGCCTATTATGAAGTTCCATCTTAAACTGAAAACTCTATGTCGGAGAAAAGAAAACAATGCATTTATGTAATAGACGGTGCACCTGCTAAGACGAAAACTTATCTAAATCGGCATTTTTTGCAGATTTTACTATTAATGCAACCCCTTCCCCTCTGAATATTATAATAATACCATGACCAAAATTTTGAACGTTTTACCATAAAGTATACAAGTTATATAGTAAGATAAGTCTTCTGAAGTATATTTTACTGTTCCTGAAGATATTATAACAATCTACAGAAATGGCAATTTTTTTTCTTCTCTTTTGATATTTTTCAACTGTGATGTTATCAACTTGACTGTACAATTTTTTCTGCAATTTATTCTTGCGCTTGTTATGGAAATGTGATGTGATAAAGGTTACTTCATTTTATGTCAAAAGAAATACAAAAAGGAAAAAAACTAAATGGGTTCGGCCATAAGATTTCACCAAACCAGTTGCATAGTTGCATAATTTTTGAGAAATCACAGCATTGGGATTTTTTATCGCAATCAAAATGAACCGTTTAACTTTTTGTACAATCGATAAAAGAAATCGGATATAAAGAAACACTGAAACACTTTTCAAATGAATCCCATTAGCCCTACAAATTTTGATTAAACAAGAGAGAGAGAAAAAAAAAAACCTGCATTGTTTTCACTCGACTTAAAAATACTGTGTATTCAAATAAATTTAGAATTAAAACTAGACAACTTCTTGTCAAGTATGACGGGTGAATTTTTTTTTTTTTTTTTTTTAAACAAGTTAAATAAGAAATTTTGCCCATTATAATTACTCAAAATTCTTGGAAAGTATCGTATGAACCTAAAAGAAAAAAAAAATGTAAACAAGTAATTTTTAAGAAAATAATAAAACCGATTATTGCACCGATGTTGCATGTTAGTTAGCGTATTTTAGTGAGTTTAGTTTGACATAACAGAGCATTTGTAACCGCTTTTTACCTTTATTGTTATTCGCTTTCACTTTAAATCCCAATGTTACCAATATCATTCATTTCGACGAGCAATAGGTGATCATGTATTTAAAACTTTTAACGTGTACCTCAAAAAAAAAAAAAAAAAAAAAAAAAAAAAACTATATAAACGATATACGACAAATATTTTGAAAACGAAATTAGTACGGTGTACTAACATGTACTGAAATTTTCCGGCGATTGGCCAATGTTTATGAAAGTTATAGCCGAAAAAATCTATAATAATAAAGAAAGTTTCGTTTTGTTTGTGTGTGTCTGTATGTCGGCGATGGCTAGCAAAATTTACCGCGCGCCGAGATATTAATTAAAAACTCTTCAGAAAAGCGATATTTTTCTGCAAATCGGAGGAGGCGCGCGCGCGTATGCTCAGCACCTGCTTTCCGGGTGCGTAGAAGGGAAGAATCAAATGCTGTTTTTATTTGGGCGTTTGTATTAACGCCTTACGGCCAAACCGTTCGGGATACGGTAAAAAAGGAAGACATATTCTTTAATTTCGTACTTTTATGTCTTAAATGCCGCAATCAGTTCGAAAAAATATTGCTGTAAACCCTTTGAAAAAAAAATTTTTTTTCCAAAAATGGTCATTTTTGTGATTGAGTTTTTCTCCCTTGCGGCGGCGCTGTCCTAGGGCTCGATTTCAAAGGTACCAATTCACAAAAAAAAACCTATTTAAAGCTGAAACATTCGTTTCTTCGACGGTGCAATCGGCAAGGAAATACGAATTTTAACCCTTTCGAAAAAATTCGCGACTTCAGATCAGAAGTCCAGATTTACATCACCTACGAAAATTTTGAAACGTTCGGACGACTAGAAGCATTTAAAAAATCTATAAAATCTGAGAAATTCCCCATGTAAACGCTAAAACGCGAACTGCTTCGGCGCGACTTTGGCTCATGTTTTCATTACTAAATAAATTTACATATTTTATAGAAAAAAATATACATATTTTTTTACATAATTTTAAAGAGGGCTTGGATACAGTTGCATTTATAATCGATTAATATTTCAGGGAGTTCGGACAATAAGAAGTATCTTTTTGTTATATTAATAGACCAGACGCAAAAACAAACAAACAAAAAAGCGAGAAGAAAAGATATTTCTTTTATAACTTGATAACAATATTTTATCGAAATTTTTACTCAGTCTGCCCTTATATTTATAACCGATAAAATTTTCAAAGAATTCGGACAACAAGAATTTTTTTTATAAAAACTATGAAACGACCCTATGTGAAAAAACAAGAAAATATCTTCTTAAGAAGGCACCACTAAATAACATTTTTTCTCGAATTTTTCCCTTTAAAATATAAAATTCATACAAAATTTTAAAGTTATTATCCCGGGCCCGTGCAAAGCCGGGCGATTCAGATAGTAAAATAAATAAATAAATAAATAAATAAATAAATAAATAAATAATAAAAGAAAGAAGTCGAAAACAGACGAGTAGAGAAACCTTTTGGATCCAGGTGAAATTTATAATGGGACCACCAACAGAATATATATATATATATATATCAAAATCGAAGCACACGTTTAAAAGTTATGTGTGGACATACATTAAAAAAGAAAACAAAACATATAATCAAATTATATTTTTAGAATTGATATGTTTGATCCGAAAAATATACGCCTCCCCCACCAAATAAATAAATAAATAAATAAAATAAATAAAAATAAAAATTAATTGATGTTAATTTTTGGTGCTAATTTTTTTAAACCGGAGGCTACATTCAAACATTGCATAAAACATAAGGGATGTTGATTACAATAAGATAAAAGCTTTTCGCTTCCTGAACTCCCCATGTAAGACAGTTTTTAGTTCAGTTTTTTTTTTTTCCTTCACATGTTTAAAATTTATTTTAAGCATGAAGGGAGGGGGTGGAAGGAGTCAGGGTTTCGAAAAGGAAAGAAAAATTCAATTCTCCATTTTGATAAAAAGCCGGTAGAAGTATGATTTTAGATTTTTATTTTTTGATATTTGTTACATTTCTGTATTGCTTTTTATGTTGACATGTTTAAAAACTGTCTTTTAAGGTTGGGATGGGGGCTCTGACAAAAAATTCATAGTTCAGCTTATTCCGTGTATTCTTAAGTTTGTTTATTTTCAGTTTATTCCCCAATTCTCCATCCTGCGGATCACAAGCAGTTTATTCCAAAATTTTGTCCCTCCCTGGGTTTCGTTCTGCCAGAAGTTTATTATAATCAGAGAGATGTCGAATCGAAAGGAAAAAAGATTAATGAAAATTGCTAATTTCTTTGGAATCTCAATTTGAATATTTGAAATTTTCATATGAGTGTGAATGAACGCTGCTTAGGAACTGTAGCAAAAAAATTACTCGAAACTATGTTTACGAATGAGAGAAAATGAGATTTGAGAGAAGACTTAACGTTCCAAGCCCTATCAGCAGTTATTATTTCCAGAACGTTTAATTATTTTTAATGATAGGATATATAGCTTTCGCTGAACTCTCATTTAATTTGCATTTATATTTAAACGCATTTTTCAAGCTTATGCATCTGCAACTTCCAGATAATGAGAGTCTCAATTTGGGTCACCCACAATTCAACACAGCATGGAATAATTCAGTTCCACCTCTCGTTCTAACACATTGACGACCACTCAGGGTGATGACTCACGTGAAAGTGGCACTCTTTTGTTGAGCTTTTTGAGGGCGTTGTAGTGATTTCCCGTCAGTTCCGGACTCCCCTCTTGACCTTGACAGCTCGTCTCGTCTTCCACTTACCTTCTTTGGAGAAGCTCTCTATTTTTCTGTTTCTGATTTTTCGCGCGGATATGGCCAAGAACTTTATTTCTCAATTTTTCAGGTAAAATTATACCTTTTATAAAGTGCGTGGTGTCGCCATCTATCAGAGACAAATGAAACAACTGGGTAAACTACGGAAAGGAAGTACATTAGTAGGGATTCGTTACTTGTGGCCTTGAATAGATCCAGAGCTGATTAGGGTACGGTCCTGTGGGTCCGGAAACCTGGGCACCAAAATTTCAGGGCTAAATAATCCATTTCAAACATGGTCACATGATAACAAATTTACATTCAATTAATATCGTCCTATAATGTGACCACATTACTATTATTATTATTTTAAAGCTTCAAAACTATAAAAACAATAAATTTATAACTTTAAAGCTTTTTCTTTTTAAACTTCATAAATTTATCAACTTTTTAATATTCAATAAGATTTTTAAATACAAAAAAATGAGTCTGGCCTTCTAAATGCGAATACTGTCCCTAAAAATTAGACGCATTTGTTCACTTTATAGCAAATTTATTTATCAGAATAGTGACGAAAATAGTAACGATACGGGGCGAATGCAAATATTCAAAGTTTTTGTTCCAATTTCGGGTAAACTCCATTTCAGAACTTTTAATGTGAGTTTACAGGTAGGATTTCTTTTTTTAAGACCTCAACAATGGTCACCGGGAGGAACATCTCTCTACAGACTTTGTTTCCTCATCTGAGCAGAGCAGTCACACTACTTCAGGACCTAGGTCTTACTTTGGCTTGATTGGACTTTGAGTAGATTCATGGTATGTGGTCAAAGTATGGTTGCCATTTTCAAAATTTTCTTTGGCTGGTCATGTCGGATCGCAGAAAGCAATTTTCGATTCTAGATAAAGAAGAATAAAGGAGAGTAGATATAAGGAAAATTAATACAGTAAAACATATAAATAGGCAATCGATATATAACGAAATCCTGTTTTCAACGGAAAATTCAAATTCAAATTTTATGATCCGGATAGAGAAAATTCTATGGAATTACACCTACTAAGATGGAAAGCTTTCTAAAGCGAATTTTCTTCCCCGATCTCTAGCGATTCCGTTTTCACAGGTTTTACTATACATGTCAGCCTGACTGGGCCTTTCTTATTGATTCACAATTGGCAATATCTATTTATGTCTATTATCACTAATATTAGCACGAATAAAAGCAATTAAAAAAAAAATAACCGAAAGAAAAAGTATTACTTAAAAACTCTATTTACAAAACACCGCATTAAATCTATATGTGTTATATCTCACTGTGTTAAATATTTCTTTAATTCAGTTAAAGTGAATATTTCTCTTTTCAGATATTGTATTTTCTTTTCTTAATCACTCTTGAAAAAAAAAAAAAAAAAATCCGTAAATCTCCTGCAAGTCAAAATAGAAATCCTCAGAAAGACGCGTGTTACGAATGCACGCTTCTGTATAAAACTTTTCAAATACAATAACACTTTTTATTTTATTTTATTTTGACTGTCTAAATAACCCGGATATTTTGCGTACGGTGTCATTTTAAGGAACCTGCCAAGACCCGAATTGTTCTAACAAAAATCGAGCATTTAGCAAACTTATGCCAGAGCCATTGTATGGGTGGTGCAGACGATACCCTGGAACCAAGCAAGAAGGTAGATAATCACTTCATCAGCATCGTTAGTTATCAGTACCGTGCGCTGTCAATTGTTGAAAATGTAATCAATATATTTCCTACGAAGTGTCTAATAAAGTTGCTGCTCCTCTGCTTGAGAATTGCATATTGCATTAGGTGAAGTATCTTCAAAGAGGAATTTCGAACAAAAAGAGACCTGAATTTTTTTTTCTGTACAAGAAAACTCATAATCTTGTATTACTACCTCATTTCAGGTATGAGGAATTGAATCTACGAAGTTCATCACCAAACTCGTCATATTTGTGACATACATATGCTGGGTACTTTACTAACATAGAGACTCCAGGATGAGTGTCATTAAACATTGGCCAGTTTTGGAAATTTGTCGTAAGAAGGCAAGCAGGACATCTGAAGTTGAACCGATCAAAATTTTCGCTTTCGTTCAAGGAGAATCCTGAAAATTTCCCACAGCCATTTCAGTGTGTTCTGAATCGTTATGAAATCCGCGAATTTCACGAATCTTAGTCTATTAGTTGTACTAAAATGTTTGTCCTCTTGGACAGTGAAATTCAAAGCATTCTCAAATCTAATTTAATAATACATTTACCTCTTAAAAAGGATAGATGATTATGGACAACATTTTTTGCACATTTTAGGGAAATTTCAGCATTTACGAACTGAATTAACACACGTTCTCCCCAAAATTTTTGCCTACTAATTCAGGTATGCTATGTTAGAATCCCGATTCAATCTTGCTTACCTGGGGCCTATATCCGTCGTGTAGATAATCGGCCGTCATAAATCAACCAACCAACCAACCAAATCCTGCTTACTTATAGTCGTGCAAAATTCATTTATGATGATACCGAACAATAAAATTAAAATCTGACAGTTAGTATTCTATTAAGAAAAATAAAAGTTAAACAAGATAAATCTTATATATTTTTTCATTTAAAAGTAACTGAAGAGCTAAACTAAGTGGGAAAAATTCAAATTGGCACCAGTGTTGAATTCAGGGGGTGAACCGGGGGGGGGGGCAGCATTGAAATGTCTCCCCTGGAAGATTTGAAATTTTATATTTTTAATGGTCAAAAAGTGCAATTCCCCCCCCCCCCCCCCGGAACTCTAAAATGTCTAAATTCAACACTGATTGGCACATCTAAAATCTAAAGAAGATGATAAAAAAAAAAAAAATAATAAAAAGGTGTGAAATGTTTATGGAAAATGCTAGTGAAGCAGGTCTGTTAAGTCTAAATGAAAAATGTTAAATTAAAGTCATTTAAAAATGTACCAATTTTAACCCAGTTTGTTACTTCTCATGAGCAAGACTCATGAGAATCTATAGAAACAGATTTTAGTGCTGCCATCTTCTGGTGACTTTAAATAATATATCTCAACGAACAAGTTATAAAATAACCTAAAACATTTTTCAATTCCAATGAACAAAATGAAATTTACAACAACATTATATTTATCTATCATTCGTTTAAAAACTTATAAGACTTTTAAATTTTTTTAAGGAGAGAATGGCAAAAGTATTTGAAGATAACTTGGAAAATGATGCACAGTGTTTTTGAATCAGTGTATTTGAATTAATTGAAAAATAAAATGAAATATTGAAGACAAGTAGTTTATTAATTTCAAGAATAAAAGATTATATTAATAAAGAATGGAGTAATTTTATGAGAGCAAAATAATACTGCAGCATGTTCTGCAAAGTAGTGTTTAATATGAATGCCAAGCACAGAATTCCTTTGAAAACTTAGGAAATTTTTTATTACAGCAGCCCTTCGATATACCGCGCATGCCGGGGGACAGCACGATCATAAGAAAGCACAATATAACCAACATTTAAAAAAAAATTAAGAACGAAATGTAAATGTTTTATATTTTCTTACAAAATATACACCAGGGTCATTCCATCTCAATTGTACTAGGGCCTCCGGCTCGAGCTCTTTCGATTTTGATGTAATCGCTACAGGATATACTTGTAAGTCTAAAATAGACATATGAAAACTGCCATATTCAGAAGCAGTATACTTGGGACACCAGGGCTGCTTCTCTAAAGGTCACTATTTCAATGGCGTAAGAAAAACGATCAAGCTACTAAGTTTGTCATTTTACTGTTCATGATACAAGAAAACTTACTTATTGAAAATATGTCATCTAATGCAACTTTTTGTGGTGAAAAACATAATTTCAGTACTAAAGATAAGAGGAAATAAATACATTCATCATTACTTAGCCTCAAACTAAGCCTTGAAACTGGCGATGAATTTGACCCTTACCTTAACAAGCTGTAACTACAGAACAAATTACTTTAAAAGTTTTTCACTTATTCAATAAATTACCTATGAATATGACCATAGAGCTGCTGAAGTCAATTATCATTCCGTCATGGCCGGTGAGAGGGGGGGGGGGAACAAGGGGCAACTGCCCAGGGGTCCGGGAGCAAAGGGGGGACGGTCTGGATGGAACAAGTATAGAAATTTTATAATGTTCCAAATCTGAACTTGCTCATACCTATTTCCTTTATAAGCTGAAAAGCATTTCCTAGAAATGTAATTTAGAAGGTATTCAACAAAGCCACAGGAAATTCCCCACTGAAAGGGCTAAAAGCTGTTAAATAATTGATCCTTTTTCTTACAGATAGTCCAGAACTTCCTGTCTTCCTAAGAAAGGGTTGTAGTTTAGTTTCCCAGATAGCAAGCAGCCATCACTCATACCTGTTATGTCTCATTAGGCTTTGTCGTTTTATCAGGCAGTAGGTTTCGGTAATTACCTAATTGGGATTTTCTTTCTAAATTGATGGTACGGGATACTTATGTTACGCTTATACTTATGTTACATTTATTCTTATTCTCGTACAAGTTTGTGTTTTTTTTTCTAATCTTTATCTTTTTATTAACTACATTTGTTACAAAATATAGAAAGACGCAAAAGAGAAAAAGAAAATAACAATAGAAATGTCAAAATTTTCATTTTTTTTTCGAAAATTATGAGTACATATGAAGAAAATTACCTAAGAAATAAGTAAAAATAAAGATTTTGTACATACACTAAATAATTATTCCCGTTTCCAAATTAAAGTAAAGTCTAATTGATATGGAATAATGCACTAATAGTCATCACGACTTGATTTAGAAAATTAAATGGCTCAGAGTATATACATTCTTGGGGCCCACTGTATTCAATATATCTTACGCAATCAGTTTACTCACTTGGATTAATATATGAAATACCAGAAAATTATTTTAGCTAAAATATCATTATGTGAGTGACAGGGACGTGTACAGAGGGAGATAGGGGTACAGTTGTATCGGGCCCTAAGCTAAAAAGGGCCCCGTGAGAAACACATTTTGTATTATGTATATGCATGTAGTACATACAGGACAGTAAGAGAGCATACCTCACCTCTGTACCGGGCCTCTAATTTCTGCTTTTGTCTCGCGAGCGACCTTAAATTCAAACCATTATTATGTGAGGAAAAGGAGAAAGAAAAACCATGGAATCAGAAATAATATAGTATATTTTTATTATTTTTTAAAAATATCAAACACACTTATAACAACTGCATTATACACGAGATTCACTATACACAACATTTAAAATGATATTCAAAATTTTCTCCTCTCCTCAAGATTTCAGATGCGTAGTCTTGTACCTACTGTGCATAATGAAAAATCAAATCTTGATGGTCATGTTTGCTGCTTGCATAAAAATTGAAGCGTGATATTAAAGTTGCTCCCCAATTTTCCTTTAACCCACTTGACGACGCGTTTTTTCTGATCCAGTTATCAGATTTCTGATCGTGAAAACACGAATCGAGGCACATAAGGTAAAGCTAGGAGATTCCGCGCACAATTAAAAAAAATATCAATAAAAATTCTAAATACTAATTTTTTGCTAAACTATCTATGAATAGTTCTTACTTCATTTGTTTTTTATGCATTTCCATTGCTATTTTGTTGTTATGTTGTAATTTAATAGAACAGTAGTAATAAAACCAAGAAAGTTATTTTGCGCAATCTGTCCTTACAGGGTTGGTGTGATTGCGCACATGGGTAGGAGAGATTGTTACTAATAATAACTACAATTAAATTGTTAACAATAATAATTACACTTAAATGAAATTGTTGTAAGGTTTTTGTGAACAAATATTATTGTATTAGGAGTGAATATTTCAACATAATGATTAAGGAATCAGAAAAAGAAAATACTTTTAAAAACGATTAAAAGATTTTAATTAAAGGGAAAAAAATTAAAGAATCAGAAAAAAGTAAGTCCAAATAAGATTACAAAGTAACATTAAGTTACTTGATAACACGTTTAACTTAAAATTAGTTCATTTTTATTTTTAAATTTTTTAATGCAAATTTACCAGCAAGCTGCATAATCTCTCCTAGCATGGAAACTAATGGAAACAATGCGCCATCTCTCCTAAGTAGCAGATGCGCAAACTCTCCAATTCCGGTAGGAGAGATTGCGCGGCCTTTTATTTAAACATGGCCGTTACTAAAACGAACCGTTGATGTTAAAATTGTTAGTCTAGATTAGTAGCTTATGAAAAATCGCTTAAGCTTAAAATATTTTGCACTACTCACATTGTATTGAAATTCTGATGAATAGCTATGAAAATTCAAACACTTAATTTGGGAAAACAAAACAAAATAGCAATGCTTTATCTTAGATGCTCAAAACAATCAACGTGCACTTTCAAGTAGACACTCCACTACTGCTGTTGTACAACTACCTGGAGTCGCTGCGCGCTCACTCTAATCCTTCCCCCCGAACCTCCATGTGCGTAATCTCTCCGACCGCGCCATCTCTCCTGGCTTTACCTTAATCATGATAATCCGGGGCCCCACATACAAAGCAACTATACTTCCCTTCCTAATCAAAAATTATATTAAAGCTGAGGTATTAATTTCTTGCACAAAAACGGAATTTAGTGGAAGGGGTATTTTAATGTGATAGCGCCAATATGTCCAAGCGCAGCACAGGTGGGTCAGGGGTCGGAGCCCTCCTCCCCCCTCTCTCAAAATAAGTTGAAATATAAAATAAGTTGAACTCTAAAAAAAAAAAAAACTTGTAGATTTAACAGAAAAAATCTGTCAGCTATGCTACCAGATTTCCCCTGTAGTTTGTACAGAGAAAATCTGTTAAATTGATACAGACTTTCCCTATATGCAACAGAATTTCTCCGCCGTATAGACAGGAAACCTATTATCTGGTACAGAATTTCTCTGTAGTATAGACAGGGGAGACCTGTTATTTTAATTTTTAATGAAACTAATCAAATTATGTATTTATTTAAATTTTTAATATTTGTGTTTTATGTTTACTTTTAATAATTTATACTGGCGTGAAGAATACGAATATTTTAAAAGAGATTATTTTCTGAAACAGTGGGTATACATTTTTAAATTTAAAGTTTAATTTGTCCAACATTTTTATTTAATTAGATTTTAGATATTTATTATATGAGATTGATATTTACACAAATAGTTTTTTGCAAAAGCATTCGTATTCTTAAGAAGTAAACAGAAAATAAGATTAAACGTTAAAAGAAATAATCTGTTTAGTTTTTATTAAAAATTAAAATATTTCATCACTCTCCGAGTTTGTTTAGTTACAGGATAGGAAATTTTTGATTGACGTTACTGCCATACTGTCGAAGTAAAACTTTTTTTAATTACTTAGTTAAAAATGTATTATGTACCTTGTTCATAAAACCATGAAATAATTGTGATTTTTCCCCCTAAAAATGTTGAGTCTGTCATAAATATGCTCAATTGTTTAAGTTTCATTAAATCCATCACAATCTTAAGCAAGTTAAATATTTTTGCATAATTTTATTTCGTAAAGATTAATCTATTTTAAAGAAATATATAAACAAAATTCAGAGTTTATATATTTCCTGTACAAAATTAGAAAAATACATTTCTGTAGCACTATTAAAAAATATTTTTATATAATCTACATGTTGCATATTTTTTAATTTTTTATTTTTATTAAATTCTCTAAACATATTTTTATTTATACAGAAGGACAATAATTTGTCAGAATGATTTTCATTTTACATTATATCTAACTTGAAGCTCCATATAATTTCATTCTTATTTAAATCAAGTAACATTATTTACACTTTTCTCTTAATTTTGTCTGAATCGTTCTTTTTAAAATATAAATATACATTTTCAAAATCTCTCATGTATATTATTATGTACATTTAAAATGTCAAATATTTAAATAGATTGATATAATCAAAATTATCTTATTTTAAAGTTCATAGAAACAAAATGTATTAAACAAATTTAATAATAATACTTTAAAATTCAAGCAACTTGTACAACAAAAAATTTATAAATTAAGATTGCGCATACAAAATTATCTGCTGTTGAATAGTATTATTAAAAGAAAAATTATACAGATCCAATTATTTGTATACGTGAAAAAAAAATGTTTAAATAATTTGAAAAATAAATGAATTAGTAACTTTGAATAAGTTAAAGTTCAAATATTATTAAACAATCGAAATTTTTGACGATTTTTAAGTATATGAGAATTTTAAAATTGCGGAGAAACGAACAGATAAGAATGTAAACAAATAATAATCTAATGTCATTCTGTAATTATTAGAATAAAAATACTTTTAAAGCATTCACACTAATTAAAAGAACTAAAACTATAAAAAATATGCTACATTTCATAAACACTTAAATAATAAAGATGCAGAAATATATTTCCCTAATTTCACGACAACTATCATTTTCTACAACGAAAATATCTACGCAAATTTAATTCTTTAAAGATATTAAAACTTTACGAAATAAAATGTATTAAAAATAATGAACGTAATTAAGATTAAAATGGATTTAACAAAACAAAATTAACGAGCGTGCTCTGAACAGACTTACCGAAATATCACCACATAACGCGTTTTCCACATTACTCTGCTTTTCCGTGCATCTGGCTTTGTTTGGCGGCGAACACGAGGTAAACGTACACACTATAGTGACTAGTCTAACCTAAGACTCCTATAATAGGAGCTCTAGTCTAACCTAGAGTAGAGATACGAATGCGAAGATCGTTGTACTTTGTCGGTAATACACGTTGAAAACGAAGAACCGTGTGACTATAAAACTGTTCACCACTGGGCGAATACGATATCTTCGCTGGGTAACAGAGAAAATCTGTACTTTACATAAAATGGAGATATTCTGTTAAAAGTACTGTAGAATATCTGTTAAAACAACAGTTTTTTTAAAAATTTTTTTAGAGTGATGGAACTCTTTTAAACTAATGCTTGGCTTTAGAATCGAACTCCTCTAACTAGTCTAAATTCTTCCAACTATTCGGAATTTTTATTTATTTTTAATAAAAGAAAATTAAAAAAAATCAGAAAATATAGTACATCAAAATTTGAAACATGCTCAAAGTAGTTGTGCGAATGTTTCAAAATCATAACAAAATTATAGATAAAAATACAGATTTAAATGCTAAACTCCTGTTGTATATTAAAGTAAAAGTTTGCAGAAAAACGTACAATATTGCAGCTGTTTCTGATGTTTGCTTCAGAGACAAAACTTTAAAACACAATAGACTTAAAACTTAACGAAAATTAAAAACACGTATTGGCTTCGTGTGATAAAATGATACGTCGTTCAAAATATTTCGACCAGATTCGGCCCCATCTGCTTGTCTAGTGGTTGGAATGCTTGGCTACTGAAGAAGAGGTGTATGATTCGAATCCCAATCAGGCATGGATGTGTATAATGGGTCGGATCCTACTTTTAACGGAGCTCCCGGTCTGTTTATCCCACATGTGCTAAATGTAACCGCAGCAACCCTAACTAAGCAACTCCCCGATTCTGTGAAGATTTTACTTTCATAATTATATGTAAAGCTGCATATTTCCAACCATAACAAAGAATCTTTCAACAAAATATTTCATTTACACAATTACATGTATATATTTTCCGTTTTGATGCTTGGATTGGGTAAATACCTGATAAAATCTCGTGCATAACAAAGAGACTTGTGCAAAGGAGATTTTGTTCAAGGAACGATTTACTAAGCTAATTATCCAAAAATGAAAAATCTGTTCCTTAGCTGCATTCGGTTCTGTCTTTGCATATCATTATCCAAATTTGCAGACCTCTATGTGCAATAGATTTCCTTAGCCATTGCCAACAACCAACGAACAAACAGACTGAGACACATACAATTTTTTTTTAATTAATATATAAAAAAATTTTCCAAATACTTTTACTTAATGTAAATATATTATACAGAACTGCCATTTGCGATTAAAATGCGACTAAAAGCGACTATTTTCAGCTTCAAGTGCGGCTATGGTGACTATTTTAGTCCGAAAACCATTAAAAAGCGACCGTTTTGACGAAAATGGAAAAAAAGGCGACTTTTTTCAGATTCGCGATTTTTTCCACGACAAATTAGTAAATTAGTTTTCCCATGATCGATTGACGAAATTAGTTATTTCTTTCTGCGATTTTTGATGAAATTCGCGATATATTTCTACGATCGTTGGAGGAGAATTTGCGATTTTTCCAGTGACCGATTACAAATTTTACGATTTTTTTCCGGGTGATCGTTTCACGTTTTTTTCCCCGTGATCCCTTGCCGAATTTCGCAATTTTTTTCTGCAACTGATTGACGAAATTGATTTTTTTTTTACCATTTGTCCGAATTCGCGATATAATAAAAACGTGACCGATTGATGAAATTTTTGTGCATTCTTTTGACGAAATTTGCGATGATTTTTCCGCGACCGAATGACGAAAATCACCATTTGTTTCCGCGACCTTTCATAAAATTCGAGATGTTTTTCCCCGATTGTTTGAGGAGATTCGCGATTTTTTCCGTGAGGAATTGTCCCCCCCCCCCCCCCCGAGTGACGAAATTAGCTATCTCTTTCTGCGATGTTAGATGAAATTTGCGATATTTTTCTACGATCGTTTGAGGAAATTTTGCGATTTTTTCCGCGACCGATTGCAAATTTTGTAATTTTTACTTTCTTTACAAGAAGAAAGTACTGGATTCGTGGAAAAAAAAAATCGGTTTTCAACGGATTTATACGTTTTAGAAGGGCCTGAACACGATTTGACTGCTTTTAGAAAATGTCTGTTTGTCTGTATGTGACAAAAATTTCGTGGGCGCTCTATCTCAAGAACTAATGCACGGAATTTAATAAAACTTTACATTCAGTTAGATCTTGATATAAATTGGAGCTGGTAATCGCTCAACAGGTGCTGCAATGCTGCTGCAACTGCTGCAACTGCTGTGCTGCAATTCTCAAGCTTTCCGCGATAGCTCTATCTCAATAACTAATGCACAGAATTTCACCAAACTTCATATTCTGTTAGGCCTTGACATAAATAGAGGCTGATTAGTTTTGTGTGTAAATCGCCCAATAGGTGCTGATCTATGCTGTGTTTATCCCGATTTCCGCGATAGCTATAGCTCAAGAATGAATAGATTGTCATTTTATTTTTGGTTGTAGACGTTTTGATTTATATAGAAGAAAGTTTTGTGATGGCCACAACATATTAGTTATTCCTGCGATCATTTTACGGAATTCAGTTTTTTTTCCCGCGAACCTTCGCTAAATTTCACGAATGTTTTCAGCGACCGATTGACGAAATTAATTTATTTTCGCAACTATTTTTCGTAATTCGCGATATATATATTTCCGAAACCGATTGATGAAATTCGCTATTTGTTTCAGAAATCTTTTGACAAAATTCGCCATTCTTTTCCACGATTGTTTACCGAAATTCGTGATTTTCTTTTCACAATAGACTAACGAAATTCTTGATTTTTTGCGCACTCTATTTGATTAAATTCTCTATTGTTTCCACGATTGTTTGATTAAATTTGCAGTCTTTTTGTCCGCGAAAATCTGACGAAATTCGCAAATTTTTTTCACGCTACCGATGTGTAACGTTTTTTTTTTCCTTCTGCAATCAATTGTTGAAATCTGCGCTTTTTTCGGCTACCAATAGGCAAAATTCGTATTCTTTTTCGGCGAGCAATTATGAATTCATAGTGCGGGATTCTTCAAAGAAAAAAAAAATCGCAGTTTTTACGAAGATTAAAAAAGAATGTCGGACGAATCGCATGTCTGTGAAAGAAGTAAAGGTGGAAGATACCACACAAATTTTAGGTAGATTTCGTAAGAAATACTATCTATTACATTCTCCAAGTTGGAATTTTTGAAAAAGTTTTGCAGATCTATGCCGATTATGACTCCCAGAACCAAAAACCACCCCCAGTTCAAAATTTTATCTATCTGTCTATCTATCTATCTATCTATCTATCTATGTCACTTTTTTATGGACACGATAACTGCCATAATTCTGCACAAATCTCTTCCAAACTGATACAGAAAATCAAGGGGCATAAAATCTCGGTCAAGTTCGTTAATGGGCAAAATCGAACCACGGGGTGGGGGAATGGGGGGCTTTTTGTGAAAACAGAAATTATTTCTTAATTATGATACGTATCGAATCCGTTTAAAGTTATTATTACTTCTAGGAAAAGGGCCGAAAATTTATGTATGACAGATTTTTGATATCATTAAAAATGGCCCCAAGGGAGGGGGGAGAGGGGCTTTTAGAAAAAAAAATTCATAACTTCGTCCATTCACAAAATATCAAATCCGCTTAAATTTATTATAAATCCTTTTAATATTATCTAAAACTTTTATATTGACAAGTTTCTTATAGGAAAAAAACCCTTATAGCAAAAAAAAAAAAAAAAAAAAAAAAAAGACCCCCCCCCTTTCACCCCCCCCCCCTATTTCCTGAAGAATCTCTTGAAATGGAAGGTCTGATGGAAAGTAGTTTCGGGATGATTTGGAAGAAGTTTTAACTCCTATGTTTCCTGTATCTGATAATTTTCATCTTAAAAGAACTAAGCTTACTTATTTCATAACTGAAGCCTTTATTTTTGGGATAAATTGCTTTCTGATTTGAAGAAACCATCCTATTTTTTACCGAGTGATTTGAGCAGAAACATAAACTCTGAAATAAGATGTGGACACTCATATAGTCCTTTCAGTTATTATGGACACATTTTTTTTCTTCCCTATCGAAAAGAAATAGAGATACTTCGGAGTAGAATCAAGAATGGTTCGGAGTATGGGAATGGTCGAAGAATTTGTAGGCATCTGAAATATAGGAAAATTGTTTTCGGTGGGACATAAGCATTTAGGTCCCGAATGACGTATAGTGAATTGCATATGTTGTTTCCCGCAATGACTCAAGTTGACGACATCCTGCTGAGAACTGGAAAAAGTTTTTGTTTCGACGAGGAAGAATCAAGAAGTATTTGACAAACATCTTTTCTTTATTTTAAAACGATGAAAATAAGACATATCTATGAAGTTATTCCACAGTTAATAATCCAAGGGTATGAGAAATCACATCTTGCATGATGGGGTGACAATCCAAATTTTTGACAGAGGAGCGAAGTAAGAATATCGAGAACTTAGGCTGCATATCCGAATTTTAAAAAGTGGGAAAATGTTTTAGGAGAGTACCATAGGGGTGGCCAAGGGGCCAGAATATTTTTAGAGATGTTACATCGCGGAGATCAGAGAGGAAAGTGACTTTTTGATAATGACAGCGTGCGTTGAAAATACGCCAAACCATTTACATTTTTAGAGCCAAGAGTATTGTATTTTTACGTGGGAATTGTAACCGTTACATATACATCATATCAACTTCATAATTGACGTCATTGGTAGGGAAATCTTTATTGGCAAAGATTGCACTTTGGCAAAAAAAAGAGAGTGAAATAGAATTTTAGTGGTTAGTTGTTTTGAGAAAATGCAAGAAAGATATTTCAGAAATATGTTATAAGGCGTCACTCAGACGGAATTAACATCTGGATTCAGTATGAAGTCAAAACTGACCATGAGAAAGGAAACATTTTATGCCTTGGATAATTTCATTTACATTGATGTGTGGGAGACCGAATAAAGTACGTTAATGATAATTTACAAACAATATGTATGATTTTGACTAAAAGTTATCGTTGAAAGAGAATGATCAAAAGGTGCGCGTTTTAACAGCCGGGAATGTATATAAGTTACGATAATGCAGAAAGGGGAAAGTATATTTAATAAAATACTTAAAATATAGATTTCTTTAACTTTTGAAAAAGATATATATGGTATCTTTACCATATTCCCTCTTTTTAAAGTAGGTATGTAAAAATACTACTATTTTGGCTACTATTTTTTATTTATTTACTTTATTTTTTTGTTTGAAGGCATACTAAATCTACTAGTTTCAGTGTCATTCGGCAGTGGCAGCACTGATTATATTTTATAAATAATGATATAGTATTTATCACCCGTATGAACATGAAATATATTTCATATTATTAACCCCTTCGCGTCAAGCGTCATTTAAAGAATTTTCAATCTTTTATCTCGATAATTCAGAAAATAAATTTTTGAGTAATTTTATTGCAGAAATTCTGCGTTTGAATAAAGTAAAAAAAAAAAAAAAAATTCTATTCAAATTTACTGGTATCAATAATCAAGCATTCTGTGAACATTATACACAACCTTTGCACGTATACGCGATGCTGGGCACGAAGGGGTTAACTCTGTCATGTATGGCAATGGCAACCTCATATGAAGTTGTGTTGAAAAGCGCCCCCTTTCCCCCACAGAGCTGTGCTTATGTTATTTTCCTCTCTGTGTATAACTTATAAACTTCATATAAAATTTAATAAGTTTGTAAAATATAGAAATAGGTACGAGAGCTATTTCAGTTTCGAATATTCCATTGAAAAATCTACCTTTGTCAATTATATTGCATTATATTTACAATTATATTGCATTATATTTATAAAAAATTATATTACAATTATATTACAATTATATTACATTACATTATAAAAGTATTTATAATTCATAAAATTTTCACAAGTTTGGACAATAAGAAATATATTTTTTTAAAGTTTAAATGTATTCGATGAAAAAAAAAAAGAAAATAGAAGAATGCTTCTTGCGAGCCTCTTTTACTTAGATTTTCGTCTCAAATTTTAAAATCATTTAACGCTTATTGTAGGTATATTTAAGGCTAACATCACGGGTCCGGGCAACGTCGGGCGTGTCAGCTAGTATTTATATGTTGTATGTTGTTAAGCATTATGTGTCGTATGTATACAATTAGTTAAAAAACAAAAAAACAGGGCCCTCCCCACTTACATTTTTATCGGAGAAAAACGAAAATAGCAGTTCAATTGGAAAATAAGTCTTTCTTAACAGTATATTAAAAAATAAGTTTGAGGAAGCTGTCTTCATATTGAAATAGCAAAATAATTTTAAATTTCCACTACTAAAACACGATTTTACTTCATAATTTGAATCTAGGACAAATTTTAACTTTGGATATCAAACTGAAAGCCATTCAGTCAAGAATTTAGGAATTATAAAGATATAAAGTTTACCTCTCTAAATGGTAAATTGGTTTTTATTCATATCGCTTGTCTGTAATATTTATTTTTTTCATGCTGAATATTCTGTGGGCGTTAGTATTAACCATCCCAAACATATTGTAATTTTTATACATTTTAACATTTTTTATATGTGAAATATAAATTATGATATTGATATTTAAAAAGATTATATACCTATTACATATCTGTCGAAATGGGTTTTTCAACGCAATTTTTGGTATATGAAAATCATGAAAAGTTGATCATCAAGTAGCAATTGATTATAATCAAAGATGCATCACATCTATTGGTAGAGAAACGCGTTTCTTAATTCTCAAACAACTTATTGAACTTAGCTGAAATTTTCATTTTTTGTTTGCATATATGTCAAAAACGGGATTGCCAAACGGGTAAATTGCAAAATGTCAAAATACTCTTAAGTAAATTATTTTATGGCAAGTATTCGATCAAAGTTTAATAACAATTTTTTAAAATTAACCATGTTTGTAAAGCGGAATCTGATTCAATTAGAGAGGGTGATGCTGTTTCAAATAAACGACAATTAATGTTATGTTCTTAATTCTAAAAAATGACTGATTCGATTATACAATGATTCGTATAAGCGGCGAATTTCCGTTTCCATTTTCTTGTAGGGGACCCGTACTTTTGGTCTGCCTAGGGGCCCGTGAAACCTGTCACCGACCCTGCATTCCGTTCTACTTAAATATTTATTAATTTATCCATCTTTGAAATCACTCAAAAAAAAAAAAAGAATTCATAAAATCAACACCATTTTTTGAAGTCGATATTTCAAAAGGGACACTTCTGATTTGATTATCGTTTGTACCACTGGAAAGAACGCACCTTAATTGACAAGAAAACTTATGTTTCATTTTGGGCCTCTAAGATAAAAAAAGCAATGTTTAAAAACATTTACTTTGTGTGAGATTCACGACTATATCTAGGTACAAAGTAAAGTCCCAATACACTCAAATCTCTTTTGAAAGGATAAAGATAGAATTATGTAACGAGTGCCTACCTATAGTAAAACGACAATGCGCTATCGAGGCTAAAGAAAAAATAAAAAACAGGCTGCCGTACACATTTGTCTTATTTTGGACCGCTTGAGTCACGTGATATGCCGTATTGTTACGCAGGTGCAGGAAAAGCAGGAACGCAAGTGCACGAAAAGATTATCACGTGATTCTAGTGGTCCGAAGGGAGATGAACGTGTATATTACATGCACGTTCATATTACACGCACGGCAGCCTATCCTTTTTGGTTAGCCTCGATGCGCTGTCATATGAGAATAGTTTATGCACCCCTAGTGACGCAATTTGGAAGTTATCTCAAAAAATATGTGCGATAACGAGCAAATGTCAACTACAAAAGTGTAGGGAAACCACGATTTAGCTTGAAACGACGTCTTGCACGTAAATATAACTTTATTAGAAGCTCTGAAATGTTAAGTTTTTGATAACCAATCACCGGCTTAAACACGTCACTAATCGCTTCTAGACTTGTGGCATAAGAGAGATGTATATTTTCTAGTAAAAGTATAGTATTTCTAGTATATTTTCTACACTAACTAACTTTAATTTCAAATTAAATATGCTAAATGTGTCCACCATCGGCAGATGCACTAACATACATTTACATATAATAGCTGCAGATGATGGACACATTGAGCATACTTATCTCGAATGTCTTATTAAAAGAAATCGTACCTTGCTTACATGTGTTAGTTTCATTAAAAAATATACATCGCCTTATGATGCCATACAAGCGATTGTGACATAATTAAGCCAATGATGAATTATTGAAAAAAAAAGTAACATTTCAGAGCTTCTAATAAAGTTATATTTACATTTAAGACATTTAATGTTAAAAAGAGGATGCTCTACACTTTTGTAACTGACATTTTTTCGCTATCTCTATTATTTTTCGAGAAGGGTCAATAACCTCCACATTTCGCTACTAGAGGCGCTACAGTCACTCTCATATGACAGTGCATAATCGCTTTACTGTAGGTAGACATTTCAAACCTTTCTAGCTTCATGCATTAAGAGCCTACGCTAGTCACGCGAAGAAACGCTTCAGCTAATGTTAAGTCTATGGGAAGGTTATCGCGCGATTTCTCGCTCGCATTTTAATATTTTTAAATGATTCTTTTTGCATAGGATAGCTGAGATCGATCTCTAACGTTGTTATGTTAGTTTTTATTTTTTTGATTTTGGTTACTGTTTTTTTATAAGCGGACATTTTCAATTTCAGAACCGGTTAACCGGTTCTGAAAGTTCTATCCTTATATAAAAAAACTGGAACAAAAATCGAAAAAGTAAAAACTAACAACGTTAGAGATGGATCTCAGCTATCCTATGCAAAAAGAACCATTTAAAAATATTAAAATGCGAGCGAGAAATCGCGCGATAACCTTCCCATAGACTTAACATTAGCTGAAGCGTTTCTTCGCGTGACTAGCGTAGGCTCTTAAAGAAATATTCAGTTTGCACCTGGACATAGTTGCGAATCTCACTTAAAGTTTGTGTTTTGAACCTTGTTTTTTACCTTATACAGAAGGGGCCCAAAATGAAACAAGATTTCTTCTCAATTAAGGTGTTTCTTTCCAGTGAATATAAAACGGTAATAAAATCAACCATAACGGTAATAAAGTAAGTTTTTTTTTTGAGATATGAGCTTCTGAAAATGGGGTAGAATTTATGAATTTATTTTTTAAGGGGATTTCAAAGATGAATATATTAATAAATAATTAAGTAGGGTGCAAACGACTTCAGCAGCTCTATGTCATGTTCGTAAATATTTGATTGGTAAAGTGTCATTCTTTTAACTAGTAATTTTTATGAGTCGTCGATGATAGGAAATGGATTGCACGGAGTTTTTATTTCATATGTTTCGTAATATGAATTGTTATACAGGGTGTTCGCAAGCTGTTTTTACAAAATAATAGTGGATTTCTTAATATTATATGTTTTGTAATTACAGCTTTTAAAAGTAAGTGCGACAGGCTTTAAGGCACAGTTTGAGGCCCAGTAATAATGAATCTATTGATTTCTGATTTTCAATATTGCAATTATGTTTTTCAGCACAAAAAGTTGTACTCGATCATATATTTCCGATAAATAACGTTTCTTGATATCATCAACAGTAAGAGGACAAACTTAGTGACTTGATCATTTTTCTTCCGACCTTGAAACAGTGAACTTTACAGATGGACCACTGGTGACCCAACTATACTTAACTCTGACTCCGACAATTTGCAGATGTCCATTTTAGACCTATACATGTGCGTCCTTTTGCGATTGTACAAAATTGAAGAACGTCGAGCAGTATCCAAATTTAGGCCACTTGATATGGAATAGTCCTTATTATTAAATACTATTTTTAATAAATATGATTTCTAAAAATGGGAAGGAAACATTGCTAAAATCTATCAAAGAAAAAGGGGAAACGAAACTGGAAAAGGTTTCAGAAACATTTCTTGGCATTATGATTCTTTAAGAGCTTTATCATAAACTCAAAACAGCATTCATTTTTACTCTTTTATTTCACTCTACCTGGTTTTTGAATGTAAACATTTTGTGGGCGATTTTTAACGCACTTCCGGATAGCGTATAACTAAAAAAAAAAAAAAAAAAAACGTTTCCAGGTGTGTTTCCGATGACAATACAACATTTTAATGTTTTTAGAACCCAATTATAACTTAATACATTAATTTGAAGGCATTTTTCTGTTAGTCCGCCACAGATGATAAATCGCTAAATATTCTCTATAGCTTGTGCAATTATGGGAGTTGAAACAACAATGGATTTTAAGGATGCGCCAAAATAGGCGAAATGGCTGTGAAACTGCAATAACAAAATATTTTATAATGCTAAAAAGTAGAAAATAAATTAAAATTAAAACTAGTCGTATGTGCCAATCCCAAAACTTTCTTCTATCTCACACAGGTTTCGCGTTCACTAAAAACGAATCAGCACCAATTTATATCAAGGTCTAACTGAATTTAAGTTTTATTAAGTTCCGTGCATTAGTTCTTGAGATATGACCATCGCTAAAATCGTATAAATCCTGAAAAATGCAGCAAAGCCATCTGTTGGAAGATTTACACCAAAACATAATCCCCAAAACTTATGTCAAAGTATAACTGAATCTGAAGTTTGATGAAAATCCGTGTATTAGTTCTTGAGATATGGTTATCGTGAAAATCATGAAAAAAGTAGCATAGCAGCGCCACCTGTTGGACTATTTACACCAAAACATAATCACCGTCTATTTATGTCAAAGTATGGTATAACAGAATCTGAAGTTTGATGAAAATCAGTGCATTAGTTCTTGAGATAGAGCTATTGCGGAAATCGCGAAAAATGCAACATAGCAGCGCCACGTGTTGGGTGACTTACACCCAAAACTAATCAGCACCAATTTATATGAGGGACTAACTGAATCTAAAATTTTAATAAATTCCGTGCATTAGCTCTTGCGATAGAGTGTCCGCAATTTTTTTGCCACAGACAGACAGACACAGACACACAGACAGACAGACAGAGTCACAGATCACAGACAGGCATTTTCTAAAAACAGTCAAATCGTGTTAAGAACCTTCTGAAACGTATAAAGCGTGGAAAACGGGAAGTCGAAAATTTTCATGACTGTAATACTTTCTCCTTGTAAAGATAGAAGAAAGTAAAAAGAAGAGTGTAATATTTTTAAAAAGTACGTTTTTTATCAATTAATAGTTTCATATTAATTAATATACGATTATACGTTGAAAAATCAGTTTGGAAATCATCAAAAGATAGTTTAAATAATGTTTAATTTTTTTTCTTTTTCGTTGTCTCATCTTAAAAAAAGAAACAGAACAAAAATAATATATTTTAAAATAAATTCACTTGCTTGCACTTTCTACCAAGCGTAAAAAAGCAGTGAATTTTTCATATTCGAATTCGGTGCAGACGCGAAATTAATGTATTGTAATGCACATTAAAAGGAAAAAAAAACAACAGAAATGCAGTCAAAAAATTAGGCGTGATTTTCAAGATAAACATTAAATGCTTATAAAAAAGGTTTTTTTGTATTTTTTTTTTTGTATTTATTATTCTACAAACTTCTGATTTTTACTTCCGAATTCCATTAAAGAAAATTTTATGAATCCCTATCAAGCAGCTTTTATTACTTTTTTTAGATGAAAGAGTACCGCAGAATCTCGCTGAGTTCTGAAATCATTACGTGTTTCGTTATGATTTAAGTTGCTTATTTCGCACGTGAAACATTTCCTCTTTCCCAGGTCATACACCCCTAAATAGACAAATAAACTGCAAATTGAAAGAGAAACTTGGCATAAAAGGGAGAGGGAGAGAGACACGCCTTAAAATAGTTTGGTTTTGAAGAAATCATTCATGTCAAATTGGGATTCGGTCGATAAACTGAACAACACAGTGTGCAGGGCTGTTTTGTTTAGGTAAGAAAATGTTTCTTTTATTTATTTATTTATTTATTTGAATAATTTATAGAAATAATTCATTATTAGACAAAAGTATATATTTTTACTTCCATTTATTTATAAATTACCTTAGTTAATTAAAAATCCCTGACGGCTCGGCCTACAGGCACAGGTATATTTCGAAGACGTAGACCGTGGGGGGCCTGTTTGTTGGGAATTGCGGTAGTAATTACCTTTCTGCCATGATGCGGCAGTTGAAACCACCCACTTCGAAACCTAACTTGCATGCGGGCAAAACCGGCAGGATTTTTTATTTTTTATTTATTTTTTATCTTTTTTTGCTATAAGGGTTGGTCCTATAAAAAACTTGGTCAATATAAAAGTTTTAGATAATATTAAGAGGATTTATAATAAATTTAAGCAGATTTGATATCTTCTGAATGGACGAAGTTATGAATTTTTTTCTTCTGAAACCCCCCTTTTTCTCCCCTTGGGGCCATTTTTAATGATATCAAAAATCTGTCATACATAAATTTTCGGCCCATTTCCTAGAAGTAATAATAACTTTAAACGGATTCGATACGTATCATAATTAAGAAATTATGGGTTTTTTTTCTGTTTTCACAAAACGCTCCTCCCCCCCTTTGTTCGATTTTGCCCATTAACGAACTTGACACAGATTTTATGCCCCTTGATTTTATGTATCAGTTTGGAAGAGATTTGTACAGAATTATTGCAGTTATCGTGTCCATAAGAAAGTAACGTAGATAGATAGATAGATATATAGATATAGATAAAGTTTTGAACTGGGGGTCGTTTTGTGTTCTGAGAGTCATAATCGGCGTTGATCTGCAAAAAATTTTAAAAAATTCGAACTTAGGGGAGAATGTAATAGGTAGTATTTCTTACGAAATCTACCTAAAAAGAGTCTTCCTAGTATACAAATACGCTCTTGCACACCCACATACACACACCAGTGTGCGCGCACATACACACACACACAGAGGAAGAGAGAGCGAACGAGAGAGACTTATGTTTATGTTTCATTCGGTTTATGTTTCATTTTATTATATAAATTTTATTTTTAACTGATAAAATGTCCCCATATTTCTTTTTTGTTTTAGGATTTATATGTTTATCACCAATGTTTTCTTCACCTTTTAACACTTTCCAACATTTGAAAAGTGTTTATGATTTCGTTTTTTCTGTCTGCCATCTGCCTTCTGACCGTACTCTAACTCTCGTAAATATTCTCAGTATGCCATGTATTGATATATGTTATTGAGATTTACTATCGCATGCTCGCTATTGAAAATGGAATGTGTAGCTTTTATAGTTTATTTACAAAGACACTCAAAAGAATCCCGTTGCATCTGCGTTATGGTATATGAAGATCAATCTTTTGCGGTGTATTTTAATGCTGTTGCACTATTTCCAACATGATGAAATTCATATGCATTTCTGAGGTGTACAAAAGCATGTTTTCTATAGAATATGGAATGCAAAGCATTTATCATTCATTTACATGATCGTGTAAAATAATTCTGTTACTTAATGGTCTACGGGGAAAAATTGTTTGCAGTGTATTTTAATGATGTTACACTATTTCAAACATAATGAAATTTCTATACATTATTAAGGTGCGCTACAATTACAAGATGCTTATTGCAGAACATGACATTCATAAAAGCTATCTTTCATTTACAAAGTCACACACTGTCAGGTTATTGACCTAGCAAGCAGCGATGGTGGAAAGTACAGAGAGGTGTTGAAGAATTTTAGAGCTCAGACCACCGCGAAGACACTGTTTTATGTAAATCGACAGAATGAGAAAATTAAAGGGATTACCAGATGCTAGGAATTTATCTGTGAATCTGGGGGGTTCTGTTCGTGGAAAGGGACCTCCGTGGTATACGAAAAAACAGAGCAATATACAAGTCAAGAGGGATTATGTAAGTGTGGAAAGGATGTTTTGATATTTGGAGTCTGGCTTCGACTTTTGAGGTACAAATGATGTAACAAGGCGTGTAAAAAGGGGAGCTAGGATTTAGTGTTTGGCCAATAAGAATGGTAAAAAATTTTGATTAGAGAACTTTTTCCCCTCGGGGGCAAGGGAAAAGAAAATGTGGGATGCGAGAAACAAAAAGGCGTGGACGGTTGGAGAGGGGGATCACTCTGAAAAATTAACGGACACTCTGGGAACTTGGGCTGAAGGGATGAATTTTTCTTAGAGGAGGGGAAGAATAAGATGATGTGCGGAGAACAAGATGAGCGAAAGCCTGGGAAGCCGCGTCGATGAAGGAATGAGATGACGGCAGAATAATTTTGGAGAGTGAACAAGTGCAATTTTCTCTCTCTGTTTTGACCATACTGTCTAAGAATGTGGAAAGCCATTTTCTCGAGAAGAATTGATGCGCGAGGAAGAATGTCTGAGTGCGAATTCCTAACGGAGAAAACCAGGTGAGTGGAATGTTATATAAGGGTTAAATTTTGGTGGTCCGAGCAATCCAGTTAGGGAATAATCTTGAGTTATTGAATATTATTTAGGGCATCCCAGTCATATTAAATTCACGTTATTTTATATTTTATTTTGCATATTGTTGAATCTAAGTAGATGTGAATTTGATGTTAATAAAAGTGGATCAATAACTTAAATTTTGATTCTTGTTTATTATGACTTAATTTTCAGAGTCGACCACGCCACGTTCCTGTCATATCGGTTATTGCGGAAAGCATCTCTAAGATGCTACTTACATATATAAACTTCGGACATTTATTAATTTATTAATTTAATTATATAAAGAAATGAGATAAATTCTACAATAGAATAATCAAATAAAAGAAACATAAACAGTGGTCGGACAACACACACACACACACAAAAATTCTGTTACAGTACTGTCTATGAGTGATTAATGCTAGAAGCGCGTTTCTGTTGTGGTATGCCTTTTTAACTTTAATATTTTTTTGCGTACTACGTAGTGTGTATAAATGCTTTAGGTCATATACAGGGCTACACAAAATAATTCGTAAGTATGTTACTGTTGTAAAGAATCCATTTTTACTTGTATGTGCTGGTGCATGAGAACCAGTGTTTGGTATCTGAGAGTTCTCGTGTGAAAATTTTTAAAAGAACATATCCAGCATATTTTCTCAATTGGGCGTTACTTTGAAATAGAGGCAATCTCGAGCTTCTTTTGTGAACTAAAGAATACTTTAGAATTATCATTGATAGCATTGCCCACCAAGGATGACAGCACTTACTATGCTGGTGACCTGGCCTGTCTTGGTGTGAAAAGAATCTCTGTGAGAAGCCAAAGTGAACTACTTAATTTCCCCATTTTAGAAAGGAACCAATAAAACACTCGTTTGAAGGTGATGTCATGGTCCCACGGTACAAGTGGCCCTGATAAGCCCCTCCTTGGACCAAATCCGCTCCTACTGTGAAAACCATGAGCGAGAGAATTTTAATTAGAAGTTCAGATCGAGAAAGACGCTGAGAGGAGAGGTGTCAGACCTGTGCTCAGAATACAGGGTACGCCAAGTATCCGGGTGACTGCGAAAGACTCTGAGAGGTGCCAGACATCTATTCTAGATTACAGGGTAGGCCAAGTACTCGGTTGACTGCGTGAGATACGTCAATAGGTGCCAGCCCTCGTTTAGAAAAACTGGGTTCGCCAAGCACCCGTGTGATTCGAAGAAAATCCGGCATCAAGACACTCTGTGTGGACAAAGAACGACAAACCTTTTGAGATGCAACCTATGCTCTGGATAAAAGTCCTACTGCAGAAATCTAAGTCTCTAACTGTCAATTATAGTGGACTTTACGGACACTGAAATCTAATCTGCCTTAATTTAAAACGGATGATCATCATGTCGTTGAACTCACAAAATTTAATCTAATTTTTAAATTGTAATGCCAATTTTTTTTTAAAAATATTAACCTCATCGAGTAATTTATTTTCAGAAAAACCACTCTTTCACTTCCTCTTCGAAAGAAGGAAAGACCTTGAAAGTAAGCTTCAAAGTGATCAACATTTCTTTTCGGCGCGTGATGATCTGGGAAGTGAGATTTATGACCACACTCAACTTCAAACAAATGTTTCCGGAGCACTTCTAAATTGATAAACTGTTATTATGTGAAATAGACTAAAAAACATTAGAACAATAATTATAAACATTATTATTTCAATTACGTTCTTACGCTCAGAACTTGCAATGTGTAATTTTCCACTGACGTAAGCGTAATTCCAATGTTGCAATCATAAACTCTGAACTTATTATTTTTGACTTTAATTTCTTCAGTCTTCTACAAAATGTAAACGCGAAAAGAACTAGAGCGAATGAGCTATAAGATGTCGAATAATATAATCTAAAATTAATGTTAGTGTGAATACTTGTAATGTCCGTGTGCTCTAATACAATTATATAAAGTTATTCAAGAATATATAATCGTCAATATGAAAAACAAGTCCAATTTATTTTGTGTCCAACTACTAATATAATTATTTAGTTTTCAGCAAATAAGTGATGTGATTAGTGCGAACGATATTTTCCAATGCCTTGGATAAAACCAATTTATGGATATACAGATGGATTAAGCCATGCGATGCACCTTCAGAAAAGGTAAGAAAATTTATCTTATCCTTTTTTAATCTTCTTGAGACACCATCCGCGCTCGTTCGAACTCCTCCTTCAAAGATTATGTGACTGAAAAATTGTCTCAGAAGGAAGGTGTGATTTTTAAAATTTAAAAACTGAAAACATTTACAAAGCATATAGAAATAAATTAGAACTAGTTCGAAACAACGAAAATAAATATAAGAATCTTTATAAAACTAATAAATAAAACTTAATAAAAACAATAAAGAAAAATCAACCGAAGAAATGGCTTTTTCAAAAGAAACACAGATAATTGAAAAATTAAACCAAAATAACTACTCCATTTGGAAATTCAAGGTCCAAATGTTATTAATCAAAGAAGATTTATCTGAATTAATAACAGAAGAACCGCCAAACGCAATAACACCTGATTGGCAAAAGCGGGACAAGAAAGCAAGGGCCATAATAAACTTAAGTCTTGAGGACTCACAAATCGTTCATATAAGAAATTTAACCACGTCAAAGGAGACGTGGGACACATAAAAAAATATTCACGAAAGAGGCAATCTGTCAAGCAAACTTTATTTACTCAGAAAATTATATGGAGCTAAATTACAAGAAAACGGAAATATGCAACGTCACATAACAAACATTCTTGCAACCATCGATAAACTCTCCGCAATTGGAGAAAATATTAGTGAATCGCACATATCAGCACTATTACTGTGCTCACTTCCACCTAGTTACAACACACTCATAACGGCTCTGGAAGCCAGGCCGGAAAATGAATTAACACCAGATTATATTAAAATAGACTTGTCGACGAATATACTAAACGAGTCGAAAACTCAGAACCAACCAAAAATTCGGCAAAAGCGTTTAAAATACAGAAAAAGTACGTAAATAATGATTATAAAAATCCTAATAAATATTGCACGTACTATAAACAAAACAATCATAACTATAAAGAATGCTGGCACTTAAAAAACAGAAATTCACAAAAAGCTACACCAAAACAAACTTTTAAACCAAAGAAGTTTACATCGTCGCTCTGCTTCGAAAACACAATCGGTGATAGTGAAAATGATAGGTACGAAACGAAAGAAAAAATAAATAAAAACGTACAAATAAATCATAACAAAAATCAAGATGCAGCATTTATAATCGAAAAGCCCGGAAAACCTACCTGGATTATTGATTCTGGAGCATCTTCCCATATTGCGAACAGCAAAGAAATATTTACTGAAATAATAAACAACACCGAACAAACATCCGTAATAATCGCGAACGGAAACACACTTAATTCCTACGGATCCGGTGAAGTTATGATTACAACAAAAACATCAAACGGGGACTCAAATAAAATAAAATTAAAAAACGTGTTATATGTTCCAGATTTGGAAACAAACTTAATTTCTGCGAGTAAAGCAACTCAACACGGTTACAAATTAATATTTGAAGACGAAAAATGCATGCTATCCTGTAACGGCAAAACGTATCTGGAAGCGAAAAAGAAAGATAATTTATATGAGGTAATTCTCTCAGATAAAAATATCCCAAACACAGCAAATATCGCAAACGACTGCAAAAATAAAGAATGTCTAGAACTTTGGCAGAAACGCCTAGGTCATAGGAATTACGAAAGTATAAAACAAATGATGAAAAACAACTTGGCCAATGGCATAAAATTAAACAACTGCAGTCATACTACACACTGTGAAACATGCATAAAGACAAAAACTACTGATGCACCATATCCGAAATTATCTGAAAATAAAACGACACAGGTACTCGACCTGATACATACAGACGTCTGTGGACTGATAAGAACAACCTCTTTAGGGGGAAAAAGGTACTTCGTCACATTTATTGACGACCACTCAAGATTTACAGTTATATATTTACTATCTCACAAAGATGAGGTCTCAGACAAAATAAAGGACTATACTCAAATGGTTCACACACAATTCGGGAGATATCCCAAAACATTCAGATCGGATAACGGGGGCGAATATATCGGTAAAAATACGGAGGACTTTCTTAGAAAAAGAGGTATAAAACACCAATTTACTGTTCCACACTGCCCGAGCCAGAACGGGATTGCTGAAAGAAAGAATAGGAGCTTGATAGAAATGACCCGAGCTATGCTCTCAGAAGCTGGGTTACCACACAGATTCTGGGGTGAAGCAATAAATACAGCAACACATCTCCAAAACAGACTACCAACAAAGGCTACAAATAAAACTCCGTACGAAATTTTGTTCAAGTGAAAACCAAACTTACATTACCTTCGAGTATTTGGCTGTAAAGCTTATATATACATAAATAAGATACATAGAGGAAAATTAGACAACACAGCCAAGGAAGGAATATTTATGGGATATGATAACCACTCAAAGGGTTATAGAGTATACACTAATAATAATGATATCATAATCGGGAGAACTGTAAAATTCCTAGAGAATAACACACACATTCTGAATGAAGAAAATAATGAACCAGAATGCCTGCTTGATAACAAAACTTATATTGAAACGGAAATAAACAATACAAAACAAACACAAGCAGAACCCGATCGAAACATTCCTACATTAAGAAGGTCAGAAAGGACAAACAGGGGAGTTCCACCCAATAGATATACATCCGATAGTTATATCTGTATAGTAAAAAACAATGAAATAGTAGAACCGAAAAATTGGAAAGAAATCAACGAAATAAAAAATCCTAGAGAAAAAGAAAATTGGCTCAAAGCCACAGATGCGGAAATAGAAGCGCTAATGAAAAACAAAACATGGGAACTGGTAGAACCACCACCAAATAGAAAAATAATAGGATCAAAATGGATCTTTAAAAGAAAAGTCGATAGCTCAGGAAAATCACCCATATATAAAGCAAGATTAGTTGCGAAAGGATTTAGCCAAAAATTCGGTGAAGATTATAATGAAACCTTTGCACCAGTAGTGCAACATACCACCATTCGTGCATTTTGAACCGCAGCCGCTTACAAAAATATAGATATACACCATATAGATATAAACGCGGCATTCCTTCATGGAAATTTACAAGAAGAAATTTACATGCAGCAACCAGAGGGTTACATAGATAAAAACTCTAATTATAAAGTTTGTAAACTAAACAAGACCATATATGGTCTCAAACAGGCAGCAAGAGCCTGGCACATGAAAATAGAAACTTTATTAAAAGCACTTAATTTCACGCAAAGCACAGCCGATACATGCTTATTCATAAGAAAGAAAAATAAAATTTCACATACGTAATAATCTATGTAGACGATATTCTTATAGCAAGTAAACCGGAAATAATAAAAGAAATCGTGAAAACGTTAAACGAAGAGTATGAATTGAAAAATTTAGGACAAATAAAGAGATACGAGTAGTAATTTTCCAACTGGACGAAAAATGTCCGGGCCAGGATTCGAACCTGGGATCGCTTGGCTGAAGCCGCCAAGCTCTACCACTGAGCTATCCCGGTCGAATCTGGAGGGCATAATTCATCCAGACATTTTTCGTCCAGTTGGAAAATTACTACTCGTATGATTTATTTACCAATTTGAAATAATTGTGTTAAAATTAATCTAGTAAATAAAGAGATACTTAGGAACCGAAATAGAAAAAATACCGGACGGTTACGCACTAAACCAAAAATCAAAAATTGAAGAATTAGCTAAGAAATTTAATCTTGAAAATGCAAAACCATACGGTACACCAATGGAACCCGGTTTTAATAAAATAGAAGATGACGAAAATTTGTTACCAAACAACACAGAATATCGAAAAGCTATAGGATCACTTCTTTACATCGCGACAGTTACTAGACCAGACATATCAGCACCAGTCAACATCCTTAGTAGACGTAATGAAGCACCGCGAAACAAGGACTGGAATGCAGTAAAGAGAATAATCAAATATTTACACTGTACGAAAACTTTAAATTTGGTTTTAAATACAAAAAAGTTACCAAAATTGGAAGTATATACCGACTCAGATTGGGCGGGAGATACAAAAACGAGAAAATCAACTTCAGGCAGTATTTACATGTTGGGGGACAATCCAATACGGTGGATCACAAAAAGGCAAACATGTATTGCCTTATCATCTGCTGAAGCAGAATATATATCTGCAGCAAATGCTTGTCAAGAAACTTTATGGTTAATTAAATTACTGGAAGATTTAGGATTAACTCAACAAAAACCAATAATAATGCATGAAGACAATCAAAGTTGCATAAAAATGATACACAACGAAAAGTTTGGTAAGCGTACCAAACACATAGACGTCAAATTTCACGCCATAAAACAGCTTAGAGAAGAAGGAATTATAGAATTAAAATATTGTCCTACAGATCAGATGATAGCAGACGCGTTAACCAAGCCCATACCCAAGCCTGCACTGGAAAGACATAGAAAATCAATGAAACTATTTCAGATCAATTCCTCGGATGAGCTTAAGGGGGAATGTTAAAAATATTAACCTCATCGAGTAATTTATTTTCAGAAAAACCACTCTTTCACTTCCTCTTCGAAAGAAGGAAAGACCTTGAAAGTAAGCTTCAATGTGATCGACATTTATTTTCGGCGCGTGATGATCTGGGAAGTGAGATTTATGACCACACTCAACTTCAAACAAATGTTTCCGGAGCACTTCTAAATTGATAAACTGTTATTATGTGAAATAGACTAAAAAACATTAGAACAATAATTATAAACATTATTATTTCAATTACGTTCTTACGCTCAGAACTTGCAATGTGTAATTTTCCACTGACGTAAGCGTAATTCCAATGATGCAATCAAACTCTGAACTTATTATTTTTGACTTTAATTTCGTCAGTCTTCTACAAAATGTAAACGCGAAAAGAACTAGAGCGAATGAGCTCTAAGATGTCGAATAATATAATCTAAAATTAATGTTAGTGTGAATACTTGTAATGTCGGTGTGCTCTAATACAATTATATAAAGTTATTCAAGAATATATAATCGTCAATATGAAAAAGAAGTCCAATTTATTTTGTGTCCAACTACTAATATAATTATTTAGTTTTCAGCAAATAAGTGATGTGATTAGTGCGAACGATATTTACCAATGCCTTGGATAAAACCAATTTATGGATATACAGATGGATTAAGCCATGCGATGCACCTTCAGAAAAGGTAAGAAAATTTATCTTATCCTTTTTTAATCTTCTCGAGACACCATCCGCGCTCGTTCGAACTCCTCCTTCATTTTTTTCATCTACAAAGAAAATATTTGTTTATTCAATAAAGTGATATTTCGGATATGTAAGTTCGGATAAGTTTAGTCCTTTCTCTACCGAACCATCACTTCACGGATTATCTTTGAAAGGGCGTTACACTGAGTATGAGCGTGTATTGCTTAGGGATTTTTAAAAAAAAACTGTGGTGTGCATTTTCCAGCTGAACTAATATTTAGTATACAAAAAGAGGCTTGTGCACTACATAATTACATTCATATACAGAGCTATGCAAAGAACTGGATGCATTGGTCGTTGTTAATGGATTGTAATTGTCAGTTGTGTTTGTTTCCTGAATTAAATTTTAGTTTTATATGATGCGTGTATGAAATTGTTCAGATAATATACAAAGCTGTTGAAGATTGTTCGAGTGCATTTCTGTCTATTAGTGGAAATTGCTGAAGGGGAATTTTCGACTGTGCTGTGAGTTTTGTAACTAAACTAAATTTTAGCACGCTGTACAGTGTATATACAGATCTATAGATGATGTACAGGGATGCTCAAAAGAATTCGAGTAACTTTCCGGCAATAGATAGTAATTACTGAAATATGGTTTTCGAATTTGTTATGCGTTTTCTAAGATAATCTTCTTTCTCTTTTTTAGATGGAGAAATTCCATTACAGTCTTTATGAAGTGTTGGAAAGTGTTTCATAATTTTTACTTGGCGGATGATTTTTCTTTCTTGTTTAGTTTTTTTGTCTCAGACACAAAAATCTTAAAAAAAAAAAAAAAAAAAAAAAAAAAAACTACTCTATAGCTTTTAGAATAAAATGACGCTAACAGCATGTGAATGCGATTAGATCAAAACCTATAACACTTTTATGTTGTACTGTCTGTGGTGGTTGATCTTTTTTCCAGGATTTAAATGCTGTTTTCTGAGAATGCATCTTTTCAATATTTGTTATATTTAATTGGTATATCTAAATTTCTATGAAAGATAAAGTTACGGCACTTTGTGCCTTTTTTCTTTGTTACGATGTTTTTCAGTTATGTAATTTCCAAATTGTTCTCGGGGTTTTTTGAGAGAATGTTTTTTAATATATAATGCTTGTAGTAAAAAGTACACATAAATAAGTATAAAAGTAATTTTTTTTTAAAGTACAGTCTTTTATAAGCATTCAGTGTTTATCTTGAATATCATTCATGATATCCCCGAAAATTCTTTTGCAATACATTCATTTGGCGTGAGCATCGAACTCGATTATGCAAAAATTTACTGCTTTGATTTACGCTTCGTAGAGCAAGGTAGTGAATTTATTAAAATAAATTACAATTTTTGCTTTGATTCTTTTTCAACACATAGCAACCAGAAAGAAAAAAAAAAGAAATATTATTATTATTTAAACTATAATTTTAAGCTTTCTAAATAGATTTCTCAACGTATATTAATTAATATGAAACTATTACTTGATTAAAGCGTATTAAAAATATATTACATTTTTTTATTTTCTACTTTATAGTGTTTAAAACATATATTATTGCATTTAACAGCCAGTTCGGCTTTTTTGGCAAACATGGTTTGGCGCATCATTAAATCCGTTGTTGTGGTAACTCGCATGCATTTGTAACCATAAAGAATATTTGGCGATTTATCATCTGTGGCCAGATAACGAAAAAATGCCTTAAAATTAACTTATAATTAAGTCCTAAAAATATTAAATATTGTACTGTTATCAGAAACACGTCTGTGAACATATTTTTTTATAATTCTATCTAGCATATCAAAAGTGAGTGAAATGCCTATTATAAATTTCCAGCTTTACATAGAAAAACCAAGTTGAGTTAAATAAAAGAATGTAAAAGGGTGTTTTTATTTTGCCTTCAATTGCCCCTCCTTTTTTAAAAAAAATTTGGTATATCCATGTTAATTAGCCTAAAATAAATCTTATCATTTAAATGAATTAGAATCTTTAATAGAAATAAGCATGCCCGGTCGCGGGGATTTTTTGTGTTGTGTGCGGAAAAGTACATGCCATCTTTTAGGAAAAAAAAATTCTAATGTTAACCACACCAATTATGGAGCTCTTTCTAATTTTCAAACAATACAACATCAAAATGTCATTAAAACGTTTTGAATATTTACATAAACATTTATTAGGGAAGTTTTCGTTCACGTTTTATAATGAATTTCATATATGCATGTTAGACCGAATTATTCTCTAGATTACAGAGTTAATTTGCTTTATTTTTTTCCAGTTAATTAAATCGACAATTTCAAGAAACATTCATAACATTTTGGGATGTTATAAGCATTTAAATTTTTGAAAGTTGTTTCAAAACCATAGAAATGGAGTTTAAATTATAATCAATCTTAGTTGACCAAGTTTTAATTATTTAACGAAAGTCCAGAGAAAAGTTCTTATTAGGGACAACTTTCTTAATAACAAATATAGTAAAGTTGGTTTCGTTAGCAATTTCAAATTTAATTTCGGTTTTTTATTTTATTATGAAAGTTGTAATCAAGGAAATATATTAACTTTTGTGTAAGAAACTGGGCGGGATTTTAATTTTCCGAATTACTCACGTAATTCGTCAATGTCAAATGGCTGAATGATATACCTTTTGAACTAATAACCAAATCATTTATTTTACTTGACGTATTTCCAGTTGCGAATAATTCTTTATTAATTTTAGTTCCCTTTTCTCCCATTTCCGTAAATGAAACAGATAAAGTAAGATGATTTTCTTATGCTATCAGAAAATTTGAAAAAAAACAACAACAACAAAGACATTCTACTTTAATGTTTATAATTTCTTTTAATAAAGCTGCCCTCGAATATTTGGTTTAATGGTGTCGGTCAGTGAGATCTGAAATTCCACTCGCTATAATGTTAAACCTCTGGGCGTAGAATGCACTCTTTTTTTTTAATATCTACTGAAAACTTATATTTTTAACTTCTGTTTTCTGTGTTATCTTCTTAAAATATGTTTCTCTTTCAATTATTTTACAAGATATTTCTAAATTATGAGCTCAATTTTATTTGAAGTGTTGAAATCTTGCTCACAGTTTGACATCTTTTAACGCATAAAATATTAAATGAAGTATATATTTTAGAAATATTTTGTAAAATAAAAGAAAGAGAGATCCTTTAAAAAGAGTAAACAATAAACAGAAGCTAAAAATATTAATTTCCTGATGAGATATTTTAAAAATAAGAATGCATTTCACGGCTATAGGATTAACATCAGTGAGGGGAATTTTAGATCTCACTGACGCAACCCCCTTAAGGTAAAAAAAGCATTTGTCTCTTTCGGAGTCTACTTTCTAACCCAGAATCAAAATAATCTGCCAAGTCTGCTTCTGCTGCAGGGATTTTAAAATTCTAAATATTTTTCTCGATACAATATTCAGTACTATGAAAATTAACGTTTTCTCATTGCAGCTGTTACAGTTTTCATATCGAAATTATCCGATTTCTATAATGAAACATTTATTTCTTGTAATTTACTTTTAAAGCACCTCATGTCTGATGCCCGCAGAAGAATTTAATGTGTTTTTCAATTTTAGAAACACATCACTAAAATGGCTTACTTCAGTCAAATATAATACAGGATTAAAACATGAAAACATTTAAAATGATTCATAATTTATTCATTACTAAAATAGGTGTAAAACAATGTAAAAGGTTGTAAAACATTAAAACTAATTCAGATATTAAAATGTTCGCCGGAGTTCCCGAGCACTTTTAACTAGAACTTGGTCATCAACAAGGGGATCAATGAGAAAAATTCATTAACTTCCAGAATGCACGCTGGAAATTACTGAATTTTTCTCATGTTATGATTAATATACTAAAGTGAATTTGACATGACAACTTTACATACATAGTTTTTCTATATATTTAATACAGGTTGTTCCAAAATTTTCTTTACAACTTTGATCCTATATAAACCATAAGCGAAATAAAATAGCGAAGTTCGATTTTGTCTGCATGTAACAGCGACTAATAAAGTTTTATTTGTACTAAAAAGGTTGTTTGTACTTTCAGGTACGACCCAATAAGAGCTTGAACTTGTGATGGCTACTCCACAGGAAAACGTACAGTGTGGGGCCTGGTTCAAAGAGACGGAGTCGGAACAAAATACGGACATGACCCACCATCCAGACACTCAACATGCGACTGGCACAAGAAGTTTATGGAGGCCGGTAGTGTGCTGCATAAAAATGACGCTGGTCGGCCAAGTACAAGTCAAGTGGATACGGAACGATAATAAGTATCCAACGCAGTCCAACGCAGTCTAACGAAGGCCATTCTTACGGACACCAGAGAGTTTGGGTTATCAAGGACAGCGATACACAGGATGCTGCAGCAGCGCCTGCACCAACTGTTTTATCGAGGGTCAAAGTTGTAAAAATAAATTAGGAACACCCTGTATGTTTTACGAAATATTACTGCTTATTCCTCTATAAAATCACCGCTTAAATCCATTTTCTTAGCAGCATTCTCTACCCAAACTCTTAGAAGATAACTCTTCCGTTTTTGCTTCTTTTTCTACAGACTTTGTAATATGCCTTCAATGATTTGTTCCTCACTTTCCTAAACCAAAAATTTCACTAGAAAATATATACAGAAAAAAAAAGCTCGTGATCCAAATTAGAAATTAAATAAATTTACAAAAAGGCTCTAATGAACAGGATCAAGGCATCTATTACTAACTCTTAGATGATCAGATTCAAAGTTGCTACGTTATCTGCCCCTTATAATTTTATTATGACCATAGATATTATGCATTAAAATTAAAAATTAAATTTTTCATGAAATGTTTAAAATTTTTTTATAATATGTGATTTTTTGATTCTTGTCGAATATTGATTTTTAAAAAAAATATGTGAGTTTACTTTTATATAAAATCAGGAATCAGGAATTTTGGTACCTATTCAACTGTATGCTGCAGTCACCTGTCAACTGCGGGCGCGACTTGTCGCAGTCATCAGGCCCGCTAAGCCAAAAAAACATAAAAAGTCTGGAAACAAGTGTAAAAGTTAAGTAAGTTTAATTTTAACATACTGTTTCAAATTGTGCTATAACCTAAGTATAATGCATAACTCTAGTTTCATATAAAAACCAAACAAAAAAGATTGTGTAAAAATTTTAAAGCTCATTTAAAAACTAAACTGAAAAGAAAAACAGAAACATTTTAAATAAATGTTTAACAAAGTTTAAATAGATGTATTATTTTTTAGTGAATAAATACTATAGAATCCGCCCATTTAGTAAAGCACATACGTAATGTTTTATCACTATTTGGAGGTTTTCAAAAGTTGAAATTCACTGATATGCGAATGAAGTTAAACATTCGCTTTTTTTCCAAACTACAATCGATCAGGAAAAATGAAAGTCGAGTAGAGCTTATTGAGAAATCAACATTTAGACAAGAGAGTTTCATTCTATAGTTTATAAGTTTGTAGATGCTAGAATCGCTCATTAAGTAAACCACATAGGTAATGTTTCATCACTATTTGAAGGTTTTCAAAAGTTAAAATTCACTGACTTATGAATGAAGTTAAGACATTCACTCTTTCCCAAACTACAGGTTGGGCAAAAAGTCCCGCATCATAGGAAACACATGCATTGTTACAATATTTTCTCAATATGATTGCCTTCGTTGTCAAAACACAACTGCTGGCAATCGTTCATGTTCCTCAGAATGTTGGCTACTTAAGATTGGCGTTATGGCATGGCACTCAGTAGCAATTCGCTCGCGCAAATGGTTTTTATTCCTGATTTTCTCACTGTAAACTTTCGATTTAAGGTAACCCCATACAACAAACTCTACACGCTCTTCAGTAGTCAGCATTTTCACCTACAAATTAAAAAAATTAAAAACCAAATAAAAAAATTAAAAAACTCCTATGATGCGGGACTTTTGGCCCACCCTGTATAATCAGGAAAAAATGAAAGTCGAGCAGAGCTTATTGGGAAATCAACATTTAAACAAGGGCGTTTCATTCTATAGTTTATAAGTTTGTAGATGCTAGTATCGCTTATTGAGTAAACCCACATACGTAATGTTTTATCACTATTTAGTACCGAAAAACGCTGAAAATTCATAAAATTAAAAGTATTCAATTCAGTAAGCTTGTCTCCGACAAAACTGGAATTTTTATTATTTTACTTGTTAGAGCATGGAATTTTTTTTCTATATAACCCATAGAGCACACGGACCTGTATAAAAATTTAAATCGTAACTTAAAAAATAACTTTTTTAACGTAAATGAATTTTCATATGAGGAAAAACAACATTCGAAACATTTTTGGAATTGAAACTATAATTTTAAAACGACCGCTTTAAGAATTAGCTATTGGTCAATGATTGTACATTGTATATAGTGGACTCTTATTAGTGCGTCTCCGTTTAAGACGTATCTCTGGTTTGTTGAGGACAGTTTCGTTTTTCGCATCCTTTTCTATTTGGAATGAATGTTAAAGGTATTACTTAAAGTGCACTACTCATCGGATAATGTAGACAATTCTTTCACAAACTGATTGAGCAGAATCGAAACTGCTTTTGAAATACGTTATTTTTCAAAAAGCAACTTTGATGTAACTTTGGTTATTGAAAGATCAAGCAATTGTTAGCGACAAGAAGGAAGAGAAAGAAAACTTTCTACGATGAAAAACGTGAGAGATTCAAGAATTGCTAATGGCTGTTCGCTGATATTACCAATCAAAATGTGATATAGCAGACCACTGTTTCGAGTGCATCGCAAAACTGGAAAATGCTGTGATAAAAAGTTCATTTGTTCAAGTGACACAAAGAAAAGTGAAAGTTTGTTGTCTGTTCGGTACTCAAAATGAAATGTGTAGCATTTATAGTTCATTTACACACAAAATAATTCCGTTACATTATAGTCTATGGGGAAAAACCGTTTGCGGTGTATTTCAATAGTGTTATACTATTTCAAACATATTGAGATTGATATACATCACTTAGGTGCACTGCAAGAGACTTATTTAATTAAAGTTAAAATTATGTAAGTACTGTAATTTCTTTTCGTAATTAGTTAGTTTGTTTGTCCTTAGTAATTTATTTTTTTTGTATTAAAAAATTGTCTCTCACTTGCTTTTAAACTAAAATTACTAAGTTAAAGAATTTTTTTTTTTTAGTATTAAGGTGGTAACCTATTTAATTTAGGCCAAATATTGAATTCAATTTAGTTAACTAAAGGAATTATTTTACACCGTTCAAAATGTTTACATCGTTTAATGCTGACAAAAAATTACCTGCCTTGGAAGTCCGCACTAACGGGAGTTCATTGTATATATTTATAATTTAACAACTAACTAGTTGACCCGTCCGGCATTGCCCGGGCCCGTGATAAAACCTTCAATGAACCCCAAATAAAAAATTCTGATAATTAGTGATAAAAGTGCTCGTAAGAAAACATTAAAAAAAAAACTGTTCTTGTCGAAACGCTTTGAAAATTTTAATGTTTATAAATATAAAGTTTTTACAGCCCCTGTAAAAATTACGTCAGAAATATTGTTACTGGTTGTAAAATAAATATGTTTTCTTCCTCAAAAAAAAGACACAATTTCAAATTCTATAGAAGAGGAGAACTCACCCCCCCCCATTTCTCTTTTCAGCCTTAAAAAAAATGAAAGTGAATCGCTCCCTTTCCCTTTTGTTCACCCCTTTCTCAAACAAAGCCGGTGGAAGGATGGATGCTCTCTCCTGAAAAGAGGAATAAAAATAGGATGAAGAAGAATTTAGAAGGAATATTTCCTAAGGGTAGGGTTGTGAGCAGTGAAGGCCAATAAGCGAGCTATTATTTCCCCAACCCTCTTGATTCTTCTTAATTCTATTTCCTGCTGTATTCATCCTTCAAAAAAAGTTGAGGCATGCGCAGTAAGGTCGAATTTGCACTGAAAAATTAAGACTTTTTGCTTCTCGCTTTAATATACTAGATTGGTAATAAAAAGATATTGATAAATTTTTATCCCAATAAAACTTCAAACAATATAACAAGTCTTTGATAACTAATAAAGGGAATAATGAAATAAGTATAAAAGTAAAAATAGTTTTTTTTTTTTTTTTTTTTTTTAAATACACTCTTTTATAAGCATTCAGTGTTTATCTTGAAAAGCACCCCCAATTCCATAACTGTGATTCATGATTTTTTTCCAAACAAATTCCGTTACAACACATTAATTTGGGCGTTGGCACTAAAACCGATTATGAAAAATTCGCTGCTTTATTTACGCTCAGTAGAATACGTAAGCTAAGGAATTTATTAAAAAATATATATAATTTTTGTTCCTTTTTAAGCTATGGCAACAGGAAACAAACAAACAAACAAAAAAAGCATCATTTAAACTACCTATTCCGAATTCTTAAATTGTTTTCTCAACATATAATCATAATTTAATTAATATTAAACTGTTAATTCATAAAAGTGTTTTTTTTTTTGTATTATTACACTCTTTATTTCTTTATTTTTTTAAAATTTATTTTTCGACTTCTTTGTGTTTAAAATATTGAATTGTTAGAGTTTCACAGCCAGTTGGCCTTTTTTTGGCGAGCGTGGTTTGGCATATAATTAAATCCATTGTTCTTGTAACGCGTATACAATTATAACCCTCAAGAACATTTGAGGGTGTTAGAATGACAGTGGAGTAAAGTCAATATTTAGTAATTTGAGAAATGAAGTATTTTGTGATACTTGTCGTATTGTCGATGCATTAAGTATAGTCCAACTTGTTTTGCCCTTTAGTGACTCCCTAAGTGAACTATGACTTATTTGACTTCCTCTCTGAACAGAAATTAATATACGTTCAGTAAAAATTTGGTTATCTAGATTTTTCAAATTTTTGACTTACTCCACTGTCATTCTAACCTCCTCATTTGATGATTTATCACCTGTAGATAAATTTATCATCTGTGATTTATCATCTGTCATAACGGGAAAAATGCCTTAAAATTAATTTATTAAATTATAATGAAGTTCTAAAAATATTAGAATTTTGTATTCTCATCCGAAACACCCCTTTGTACATAATTTTTGTAACTCTAGCATATCAACAAATGAGTTAAAAAATCGATTACAAATTCAATATTTACATACAAAAACCAAGCTGAGTTAAATATACGAGTACAAAAATAAACAATCATTATATCGAATATATTAATTCAAAATAACTTCTAGTTTCATAACATAACAAAAGCTAGTAAATAATTCCTTTGTTATGGCACACCTAGTTCTCAAACGTTGTTCATCTCGTTCTGTTTAGATGTACCATTTCGCGTGCCTCAGGTAAAACAAATGCATTAATTTCCATATTTAATTAAAATAAATATACTTGTCATAAATTAAACAAACTGTGAAAGAAAATTAAAAAATATACATCTGTTAGAATGTAAATCTTTTCTGAGATAAGAGAAAATGCTCAACCTAAATTCTTCAATAAGCATTCGTTTCCTTTTCTTCCTCACCTAATATGCTTGAATATGGACATGCATTTCGCTGCTTGAAAAAGAAAAAGTGTTTGAAATAGAATAATGACACACCTGAAAACAAGTATGATGTAATCAACTCCTCCCAGGAGTTGTATTCTAATGCTGAATTAAAAAGTTAAAGTGCCTCCGAATCTAATGCATTTAATCAAACTAAAATGGAATGTTGGTTAGACTGTAGTTGTTTAATTTATACCAATAGTTATTTGAATGGGTCTGAAAGAAAAACCAACGGGTCTGTACATATATAACGTTATCACTTTAGGTGGTAAATGGTTAAAATGGTTTTTAAATGGTTTTTATTCCTGATTTTCTCACTGTAAACTTTCGATTTAAGGTAACCCCATACAACAAACTCTACACGCTCTTCAGTAGTCAGCATTTTCACCTACAAATTAAAAAAATTAAAAACCAAATAAAAAAATTAAAAAACTCCTATGATGCGGGACTTTTGGCCCACCCTGTATAATCAGGAAAAAATGAAAGTCGAGCAGAGCTTATTGGGAAATCAACATTTAAACAAGGGCGTTTCATTCTATAGTTTATAAGTTTGTAGATGCTAGTATCGCTTATTGAGTAAACCCACATACGTAATGTTTTATCACTATTTAGTACCGAAAAACGCTGAAAATTCATAAAATTAAAAGTATTCAATTCAGTAAGCTTGTCTCCGACAAAACTGGAATTTTTATTATTTTACTTGTTAGAGCATGGAATTTTTTTTCTATATAACCCATAGAGCACACGGACCTGTATAAAAATTTAAATCGTAACTTAAAAAATAACTTTTTTAACGTAAATGAATTTTCATATGAGGAAAAACAACATTCGAAACATTTTTGGAATTGAAACTATAATTTTAAAACGACCGCTTTAAGAATTAGCTATTGGTCAATGATTGTACTTTGTATATAGTGGACTCTTATTAGTGCGTCTCCGTTTAAGACGTATCTCTGGTTTGTTGAGGACAGTTTCGTTTTTCGCATCCTTTTCTATTTGGAATGAATGTTAAAGGTATTACTTAAAGTGCACTACTCATCGGATAATGTAGACAATTCTTTCACAAACTGATTGAGCAGAATCGAAACTGCTTTTGAAATACGTTATTTTTCAAAAAGCAACTTTGATGTAACTTTGGTTATTGAGAGATCAAGCAATTGTTAGCGACAAGAAGGAAGAGAAAGAAAACTTTCTACGATGAAAAACGTGAGAGATTCAAGAATTGCTAATGGCTGTTCGCTGATATTACCAATCAAAATGTGATATAGCAGACCACTGTTTCGAGTGCATCGCAAAACTGGAAAATGCTGTGATAAAAAGTTCATTTGTTCAAGTGACACAAAAAAAAGTGAAAGTTTGTTGTCTGTTCGGTACTCAAAATGAAATGTGTAGCATTTATAGTTCATTTACACACAAAATAATTCCGTTACATTATAGTCTATGGGGAAAAACCGTTTGCGGTGTATTTCAATAGTGTTATACTATTTCAAACATATTGAGATTGATATACATCACTTAGGTGCACTGCAAGAGACTTATTTAATTAAAGTTAAAATTATGTAAGTACTGTAATTTCTTTTCGTAATTAGTTAGTTTGTTTGTCCTTAGTAATTTATTTTTTTTGTATTAAAAAATTGTCTCTCACTTGCTTTTAAACTAAAATTACTAAGTTAAAGAATTTTTTTTTTTTTAGTATTAAGGTGGTAACCTATTTAATTTAGGCCAAATATTGAATTCAATTTAGTTAACTAAAGGAATTATTTTACACCGTTCAAAATGTTTACATCGTTTAATGCTGACAAAAAATTACCTGCCTTGGAAGTCCGCACTAACGGGAGTTCATTGTATATATTTATAATTTAACAACTAACTAGTTGACCCGTCCGGCATTGCCCGGGCCCGTGATAAAACCTTCAATGAACCCCAAATAAAAAATTCTGATAATTAGTGATAAAAGTGCTCGTAAGAAAACATTAAAAAAAAACTGTTCTTGTCGAAACGCTTTGAAAATTTTAATGTTTATAAATATAAAGTTTTTACAGCCCCTGTAAAAATTACGTCAGAAATATTGTTACTGGTTGTAAAATAAATATGTTTTCTTCCTCAAAAAAAAAGACACAATTTCAAATTCTATAGAAGAGGAGAACTCACCCCCCCCCCATTTCTCTTTTCAGCCTTAAAAAAAATGAAAGTGAATCGCTCCCTTTCCCTTTTGTTCACCCCTTTCTCAAACAAAGCCGGTGGAAGGATGGATGCTCTCTCCTGAAAAGAGGAATAAAAATAGGATGAAGAAGAATTTAGAAGGAATATTTCCTAAGGGTAGGGTTGTGAGCAGTGAAGGCCAATAAGCGAGCTATTATTTCCCCAACCCTCTTGATTCTTCTTAATTCTATTTCCTGCTGTATTCATCCTTCAAAAAAAGTTGAGGCATGCGCAGTAAGGTCGAATTTGCACTGAAAAATTAAGACTTTTTGCTTCTCGCTTTAATATACTAGATTGGTAATAAAAAGATATTGATAAATTTTTATCCCAATAAAACTTCAAACAATATAACAAGTATTTGATAACTAATAAAGGGAATAATGAAATAAGTATAAAAGTAAAAATAGTTTTTTTTTTTTTTTTTTTTTTAAATACACTCTTTTATAAGCATTCAGTGTTTATCTTGAAAAGCACCCCCAATTCCATAACTGTGATTCATGATTTTTTTCCAAACAAATTCCGTTACAACACATTAATTTGGGCGTTGGCACTAAAACCGATTATGAAAAATTCGCTGCTTTATTTACGCTCAGTAGAATACGTAAGCTAAGGAATTTATTAAAAAATATATATAATTTTTGTTCCTTTTTAAGCTATGGCAACAGGAAACAAACAAACAAACAAAAAAAGCATCATTTAAACTACCTATTCCGAATTCTTAAATTGTTTTCTCAACATATAATCATAATTTAATTAATATTAAACTGTTAATTCATAAAAGTGTTTTTTTTTTTTGTATTATTACACTCTTTATTTCTTTATTTTTTTAAAATTTATTTTTCGACTTCTTTGTGTTTAAAATATTGAATTGTTAGAGTTTCACAGCCAGTTGGCCTTTTTTTGGCGAGCGTGGTTTGGCATATAATTAAATCCATTGTTCTTGTAACGCGTATACAATTATAACCCTCAAGAACATTTGAGGGTGTTAGAATGACAGTGGAGTAAAGTCAATATTTAGTAATTTGAGAAATGAAGTATTTTGTGATACTTGTCGTATTGTCGATGCATTAAGTATAGTCCAACTTGTTTTGCCCTTTAGTGACTCCCTAAGTGAACTATGACTTATTTGACTTCCTCTCTGAACAGAAATTAATATACGTTCAGTAAAAATTTGGTTATCTAGATTTTTCAAATTTTTGACTTACTCCACTGTCATTCTAACCTCCTCATTTGATGATTTATCACCTGTAGATAAATTTATCATCTGTGATTTATCATCTGTCATAACGGGAAAAATGCCTTAAAATTAATTTATTAAATTATAATGAAGTTCTAAAAATATTAGAATTTTGTATTCTCATCCGAAACACCCCTTTGTACATAATTTTTGTAACTCTAGCATATCAACAAATGAGTTAAAAAATCGATTACAAATTCAATATTTACATACAAAAACCAAGCTGAGTTAAATATACGAGTACAAAAATAAACAATCATTATATCGAATATATTAATTCAAAATAACTTCTAGTTTCATAACATAACAAAAGCTAGTAAATAATTCCTTTGTTATGGCACACCTAGTTCTCAAACGTTGTTCATCTCGTTCTGTTTAGATGTACCATTTCGCGTGCCTCAGGTAAAACAAATGCATTAATTTCCATATTTAATTAAAATAAATATACTTGTCATAAATTAAACAAACTGTGAAAGAAAATTAAAAAATATACATCTGTTAGAATGTAAATCTTTTCTGAGATAAGAGAAAATGCTCAACCTAAATTCTTCAATAAGCATTCGTTTCCTTTTCTTCCTCACCTAATATGCTTGAATATGGACATGCATTTCGCTGCTTGAAAAAGAAAAAGTGTTTGAAATAGAATAATGACACACCTGAAAACAGTATGATGTAATCAACTCCTCCCAGGAGTTGTATTCTAATGCTGAATTAAAAAGTTAAAGTGCCTCCGAATCTAATGCATTTAATCAAACTAAAATGGAATGTTGGTTAGACTGTAGTTGTTTAATTTATACCAATAGTTATTTGAATGGGTCTGAAAGAAAAACCAACGGGTCTGTACATATATAACGTTATCACTTTAGGGGGGGGGGGAGGTCTGGCACTTGGTATCGTAAGATATCTGTATGGGGTGTGGGGGTTGTCTTTTGATATCGTTATTATTTTTGATCCAACCAAAATTTTATTTTTTTTATTTTTTCTTTACACCTGTTTTTTTAATTTGTTATCTATTTTTATGAAAATACAAAGTTATTATTAAAATCATTAAATAATTATAGAATCATTTCATTCCAAAAAAGGGCATATCCCAACGTTTGCCATTCCTATTTTTCTGTCATATGCTCATATAATTCGTTGTTAAAGAAACCAGGTTCGAAATGATACTTGTTATGTTTACTAATAAAAAATGGGGTAGAATGTTGCCCAACTGTTTTGTTTATAAAAAGTTCAATTTATCTCCGTGCAGGAGGCAAATGCAAAAAGACAATATTACTGTTCAATGCATTATGTAACATAAAGCCATTATTAAATACTTTTAAATAATAAGTATTTCTTTAAAATGTTATTTGTTATAAATTTATTTGATATATAATAGGGATATTTATTAACTTCTTCTCTTCATTTAAATCAGTAAAACATGCGAATAATAAATGTATAATCACAAATCTGTATATGACTGCAAACGTATAAAAAAAACAGAGAGAGAAAAATTCTAAAAATAAAAATAATTTTTAGAAATTGATAACGATTCATTAGGGCGATGGGGGGGGGGGGGTCGAGCAATGATAACGTATGATATCATAAAAGGGGGGGGGAGGGGGTCCAAAATTGCCAAAAAGTTGATAACGTTATATATGTACAACCCCTATGTTACAAATTTTGGAAAGTTGGTTTTTTTGTTTGAAAAGGGCCTATATGGAATGATTGATTATTACCCAGCGTTAAAAATAGATATTTTATAATATACAAGTTGTTTACTTTAAATGAAAAAATAAAACAATAAACTAAAAATAATATTATTACTTTTCTCACCCACCTAACTAGTTTTTTTTTATTTTGACATCACAATGAAAACAAAATTGGAAGGTAATTAAGATCGGAAGAAGGGCTTGTGTTGCACTAAGTGCTCAGGACATTACTAATCTATGACATTAACAGCTTTCCCCATTTCAGTAAAATTTTAAATCTGTAACAAAGGCCCTTCTTTCAGGCACTCATTCATTTATTGTAGCCAGAAATGTAGCAAGGATTTTTGTTTTTCAACGATTTTCGAAATACTGCTTGACTAATTTTGGAGGTGTGAAAACTGAACTTTCGCGTAAGGGAGGTGAGGGGGAGGAGAGAGAAACGTGTGCTAGTCTAAGTTTTTACATAACATATTCAACTATAAAATGTGTATATCAAGGTATATACCAAGTGCAAGATTTGTAACAGATAATAAACAATCCTAATAATATTTTTAATTTCAATATAATATTTTTCAGTACAATATCAGATGAAAGAATCATAAAGCTTCCTTAAAAAAAATTCACAAGGTTTCTAAAAAACATTGAAAACGACAATAAATAAATGTTCACTTCTGATCTGACAATTAGAGATTTTTGTTGATTGTGGAAATATACACGGTTTTCTAAGCATCCCAATATGTTATTTATATATTTAGATATATTATTATATATTTAGATAATACAAAATTTCATGAAGAATAATTGTTCAATCTTAATGAATGAAAGGATCTAAGCAATAACATATGCTCAATGAAATATTCTCATATGCTCCTCTTTCTTAACATATTCAACCATAAAATGTGTATATCAAGTGCGAGATTTGTAATAGAAAATAAACAATTTTAATACTATTTTTTAATTTTAGTATAACTTTTTACATTACATTATCGGATTATAGAACCACCAGCGTTCATTAATGCAAGAAATTATCACAAGTTTCAAATATACAATGAAAGTGACAAGAAATAAGTGTTCATTTCTGGTCTGAGAATTAAAGATTTTTGTTGATGGTGAAAATATATACGCTTTTTCAAACATCTGAATTTATATATTTTTGACTAATACAAAATTTTATAAAGAATAACTATTCATTCTTAATAAGTGAATGGCTTTAAGCCAATATGCTCAAATTTGTTTTAAAATAGGCATGATTAAAATTTTAAGGCGTAATTTTGTTTTTAATGCTTGTGAACGCCCTTGCAAGCGTGAAATACGATTGTAGAGGCATTAAAATATCTCTGATTATTAGCCGTTGATAATTAATATTATAATTTGTTGATTAGACTATTTCTAGCTAACAGTGGCGAGTTTTGGATCATGGAATTGAGTGAGCGACTTTTGATTAATTAAAACATTTCACTATTATGAGCTCGACAATCCACTTTGCTACGTCGCGTCGGTTCTAGTTACGATTCGTGGCAACATATAGTAATTATATTAAATTTCTGAAAATCGTAAATATTAATAGTATAATTTTAAAAGATCTAAGGAAAGCGCCCTTCCTTACAGTTTCCGTGATATAGTCTCCCATGATAGCCATGATAATTGTGAAGTGAATTACTGAATTTTACAAATAATGTTACGGTTCTTTTTATTTTTACATTTTAAAATTTTCCAACATATAGTTGAAAATTTTTTATGAATTCGGTTTGTCTATCTCCATTCTAACTCTTGTAAATTTACTCGGATTACCATGTAATTGATATATGATATTGAGGTTTACCATGGCATGTTCTGTATTTTAAATGAAGTGTGTAGCATTTATAATTCGTTTACAGGTGCACCCAAAAGAATTCCGTTACATTATGGTCTATGAGGAAAAATCGTTTGCATTGTATTTCAATGATGTTATACTATTTCAAACATATTGAGATTGATATACATCACTTAGGTGCACTGCAAGAGGCTTATTGTAGAATATGGTGTGTATAGCATTTATTGTTCATTTACAGGGACACAGAAAAAGAATTCGGTTACAGGGGTAATTGTTGGAAGTGCGGTTTCATTTGCGGTTTGCATTTTTAAATTCAACCTATTTTTTGCATATTACTGGGTGTGTATAAATTCTATAGATCCTATACAGGGCTTCACAAAACAGTTCCAGTACGTTTCCTCTTATTGACGGAAATTGCTGAAGGGGAATTTTCAACTGTGTTATGCGTTTCCTAACTGAATTAAATTTTTGCATGCTATGTAGTATATATACAAATCTACAGTTCATATATAAGGCTGCACAAAAGAATTCGGATATCTTTCGGACTATAGATTGTAATTGATGAAATTGGGTTTTCACATGTGTTGTGCGTTTTCCAACTTGTTTATTTAGACATCATCATTCCCTTTACTAAACTGTGAAAATTTGTTACAGTATGCTGAATATGTTGGGGTGTTTTATAATCTATGCTTGACGCATGATTTTTCTTTCTTGTTAAAGCTTAATTAAGTTCTGTGACAAATAATTTGATTATTTCAAATTTTACTTATTGTAAGATGCAAAGGTGAGGATATCATGGAAGAAGCTGAAAGTGGCAATTTCTTAGATATTGTAAGTTACATTATTAATATCACTGGACAACAATGAGAAGGTATCTTGAATGAAAGTGTCGAAATATTTATTAATTTAACTTGCTAATCATGAATATGGCAATAAAAAATGGAATTTGGCTCTAGTTATTTTGTTATGTTGAGATTTTACTTTGTATGATACGGATAAAAGAACACATTAATAATAATGCATTGTATGTCTTATTTTCAATTTAATTTATAAAGAAATAAAGGTGACAACATAAAGTACAGTCTTACAAATACATACAGTAAATAATAAAAGTGGCAATATAAGGTACAATCTTACCAATTTTATTGGCGAAATCGCTTGCTCTTTCGCTTATATTCCACGTTCTGTTTATCTCTAAAAATCATCCAGCAGTAGTCTGCAAGCATAGACGCAGACCATTTTCCTTGATAACGTTACTCAATCACAGACATATCCTGGTGGAAACGTTCACCATGTTCGTCGCTGAATTTTCCTCAGTTAGCAGGGAAGAAATCCATGTGGAAATCTAAGAAATGTAGCTTTAAGGATATTCGACATCCAAATTAATGATATAAAGCCAGCATGCCGTTAACAAGATCTTCATAATATTCGGATCGGACGTTTCCTAGGAAATTAGTACAAACTTGACAGACTGAATCCCATACTTGTTTTTCATCATGATTTAACAGGTTTTCGAATTTCGGATCCTTGAAAACGTCTCTAATCTGTGGACCAACAAAAATTCCCTCTTTAATTTTTGCCTCACTCAGTCTGGGAAATTTTGTATGCAAGTAAGCAAAAGCTGGTTTATTTGTATCCATAGCTTTAACCCTTTCCGACACAGTGGTCCCACTCCGGGCACACCTAATTTTAATTCCAAACTTGCATACGGCACCAAGAATATTTTAATAAAGTTTTGTTTCTATAATGAAAGGTTAAAATAAGGAGTTCATATTTTCTAAAAAAGTCCTTTGTAAATTCCGGTGTTAGTCAGAAATTTCTCATTTTTACGAACAGACTTTGTCTGTGCCGGAAAGGGTTAACCAACTGCTTCACAATACCCAATTTTATGTGTAGAGTAGGTAAAATGATTTTCTCTGGAGAAAGAAGCGGTGTGTTCTTGACATTCATTTTTCCAGGTGTCAAACACAGCCTCGGAGGCCAGTCTTTCTGGATATAGTGTAAATCTGTAGCACGACTGCTCCATTTACACAGGAAGCAACAAAAAATCCCAGTTGAAGACCATCAAAAGCGCAATTACTTCCAAGTCAGCACAGTCGCACTATTCATTTTCAGTGTATTTAATTAGGTATAAGAGCTGTTTCAGGTGTTCATAAGTCTCTTTCATGTGCGCAGAATATGCAATAGGAATGGATGGCAGTTCATTACCATTATGAAGCAAAATTATCTTTAGCTTATTAACGCATCTATAAACAGACGCAACTCGTTTACATCGTTAGTCCAAATTCATACATCAAGCCTTTAATATCCGAGAAGAACACAATACTATCATTTTTCTGAAAATAAAATAGAAATTTTATATGTTGGTTACGAAATGAAGACACTCTGACAAGTTCTTCCGAAAGATTCCTATGTGGTAGTCTTGATGCGAGTAGTTCTGCTTTGGCTTTCGATAGATCTAAATCACGAACAAGATCGCTGAGATCATTCGATGTGATTTTACGTACTCCAGAATCAGAATCAGAGGGATTTATATATTCTTCATTACTATGTCCATGAAATTGTGACCTGCTACTACATCTACAGGTTCAATAAATTTCTCGTCGTCGTCAGAATTAATTACAAACTCAGTCGGCGGCTTAGGAATTGGAAGTTCCTCACAATGCGTAACTGGTCGCAAGGCAGAACGTATTTGTGGATAATGAACAGCATTATTTATTTTCTTCTAAGATCTCCATGAATTGGTTCAACCATACAAACGTAACAATCATTTACGTGATTGTTCTGCTCTCTCCAAATCATGGGAACAGCAAATGGCATACTTTTTCTTTTACCAGTCACCCACAGAAAAAGTGTTGTTGCACAGGTCATACAGAATACGTGGGGCGCCCATTTTTTATCTTGGTCGCCTCTTTTACAAACGAAATAGAGGAAATATGCATTTGTGATATCGTTAGTAATGCTCTTTTTCTGTGATTCAAATGTTAGGTTACCGCAAATGTAACAAAAGTTATTGGCATCGTTAATGCATTTCCGAGGCATTGCTGCAAATGAAATTATAAAATGACTGCACGTAAATATAAAAGCTCAGTCTTCAACGAAGCCAAATACCGAACTGACGAACGACCAAACATCTGCACTTTTTTCATCAGAAACGACACAGCTGTTACGTAATACGCCAGATGTTAATTTAACGGATTGCAAAGAGTTGTGCAGTACTTTCTGTGTGGTGTTACAATGGCAAATGGACAAATGAAATATAGAAAACAAATTCTTACATTTTACCTATAATATTTGTTTATTTATTTTAATTTTTAAAATTCTTTTTTTTTTCGAATATTTTATTTTATTACTCGTTTTATTAATTCATATATGCACGGGAACATCTAAAAAAGGAAATATTACTTATTATAATGCGCAATAAATCAGTTTATTGTTTAAATTGTTTTAACAAAAGTGACATTTAAGCATTAGGCACATTATATCTTTGCACCTCTTAATCTCAGAAACAAGAGCCAAAACACAGTTTTCATGGTGATATTCGTGTTTAGCAGTTTGAATTCATTAAGAATTGAGTGTTTTCAATTTTGATACATGAAATTTGTTAAAAATTGTGGCCCAGTGATTTAAGTATATATATTTTTAAATAATACAATTATTATATGCAGAACATCAATCGTATCTTGGTCATCATTTCTCAGCCCCCCCCCCCCTTTCCTCAGTTGACGTATGGTAAAGTTGAGCATGTGAAACAGTTAATAGCAATAAATCTTAAATATGAGGTTATTTGATCATTGACGAAGTTCCCTGGACAAAATTGTTAGAATAACGAATATAAAAATATATCTCATTCCAATTTCTTCTCTCTTATTTGTTACTTCGTAGTGTATCCAATGATTCTATGCAGTAAAATTGTTATCCTTCCGTAGCAGAAGCACGTAAGAGTGGCATACAAAAATGAAAATTAAATAAGGTATATAAATAAGACAGAAAACTAGCTTATCAATAACAATGCTAACAGAATTACTTAAATTGATGTAAGGAAATTATTTATCCTGTGATTGCTGAAATAAAGAAAAACAATTTAGTAGTTTTTTTTTTTTTTTTTTCTGTCCAGGAGACGAACGGTGGATACTTTTTTTTGTTTATACAGTCTGTCTCAAAAGTTTAGGCAAACACTAAAATATGATAATAAAATTGAAAGAGAAATTTATGGAATAATTTCACAATAAATATTAAAAATGTAAGTGAAATGAAACATAGTAGAGAAATTATAATGTTTCATCAGCATTATTTATTTTAAAAATACGCCTTTTTATATTTTTATTAAAAAATCACTGTCTCAAAAGTTTAGGCACACTATACAAATCTTAAGAAATACTGAATTGATTTCAACCTGCCAACCACTGGTTTAAACCAACCAGCCGTTCCCACCGAAAAACTCTACCTCTGATCAATATAGCTGCAAATATTCAATTTTCTTTGTTATTTAAGATGCCGAAAGCTATGGAATTCACAAAAGAGGAAATTTGAAATATATTTAAGTTAAAATCAAACAATAAGTCCGTTATTGAAATTTCTAGAATTTCAAACCGTTCAAAGCGAGGTACATACAGAGTACTTGCTAGAAATAACAATGTAGACCTGAAACCAAGATGCAGGTGGTCACGTGTAACAAGTGTTCAGACTGATGGAAAATTTGGAAAATTGGTGTTAAAGCAAAATATGTCCATAAGGCAAATTAAAAATAATCTCGGTATCAATGTCTCAAAGGACACAACACATAGAAGCATAAGAGACTGCATTAACATTGTTTTAAAGAAAATTTGTTGGAAGCCGCGCCTAAGATCACACCATAAACAGGTTGGAATGGATTCATGAAAGTATATGTCCTGCGGGGACAAGTGTCTCATCGTATTATTCAAAGCAAATTATGTACACAAGGCAAATTAAAAATAATCTCGGTGTCAATGTTTCAAAGGACATAATACATAGAAGCATAAGAGACTGCAATAACATTTTTTAAAAGAAAATGTGTTGCAAGCCGCGCCTAAAATCACACCATAAGCAGGCCGGAGTGGATTGGGTACGAAAGTATATGTCGTACGGGGACAAGTGTCTCACCGTATTATTCAGCGATGAAAAGAAATGGAATCTGGAACTAGATGATCCTGATGGTTGGAATTGTTAATGATATGACATCAGAAAACAGCCACATACTTTTTTCAGTAGACGATAAGGCGGTAAGTCTCTGATAGTTTAGGGAGCGATACGCTTTAATGGTCAAACCTGTCTGGTATTTTCTCCATGGAAAAGACAATTCAACAAAATAAAGAGACACTAGAGCAACATCTACTTCCATCTTAGGGCTCCTGAGTGGAGATTTCAGCATGACAATGGCTCAATCCATAACTCACAAAGTACATGGCTTTTTGCCCGAAATGTTAACGTTTTACATTGGCCAGTTTTAAGAACGGATTAAAACACAATTGAGAACCTTTGGGGTATCTTAACACGTGAAGTAAACTAGAATGGAAAGGAATATAACTCTACTAAAGAACTAAAAGTGGCCATTGAAAAAGCCATTGAAAAGGTCATTGGTATTATATGCCACCAATAATATTTCAAAAACTAATTGATTCATTGAAAACACGATAATTTGAAGTTATGAAACCAGGGAAAAACTATTAATAAATAGCATCATGTAAAAGTTCTAAATGATTATTCCCCCCACCCCCACCGTGACTAAACTTTTGAGATACTGTATAGTTACAGACTTTGATGATTTTTTATTAATGTACCCATTTATTCATTTTGATATGATTTATTTGAATAATTTTATAGAATCTAATAAGTAAATACTATGTTTTTTGTTTAATTTTGTATAGTTATTTAACAGATGGAATTTTCTTGTTGTGCCTAAACTTTTGAGACATACTGTATTATCCCGAAAGTCTGGATTATATGCATACATGTGCATTTGTATATTTTGGAATATTTTCTATAAATACATATAACTGCGTAAAGATTTAAAAAATTTGTTAGAAAAATATACAAGAAAATATAAAAATTAAAAAGAAAAATTAGATATGTACAATTTTTTATTCATTGAGCAGACAATCAAGCTACATCATATACTTTTGTGTATGACAAAATTATATTTTTTGTTTTATGTAACAATTTAAACGTAATAATATTTTCATTCGGTAATTCAACAATGTTTCTACCAAAGTTACGATACTTGGCTATTGAAATAAAATGTAATTAGAAAAATTCTCATTCCCTGAATCCTGTGATCAGTTCCATGATCCCATGATCGAGTCGAATAATAAAAAAAAAATACAAATTAGTCTTGAGATTGTACTCTCTAATTGTCCTTTTGATGCTTTAACGCGTCTTTTCTTAATGCATTTCCTTAATGCTGATTTTGTTTTGACGCGTTATAATTAGTAGCAAGACAACTTTTGTGAAAATTTACTTTGGTACTCGTCTACTTTCCAATCTATCACTTTATATATATATATATATATATATATATATATATATATAACTTTTAATCAAATAATGTGATTTAAAGCCAATAATACAAAAGCGTGACGTCACGTTTGATTTCAAATGAGTGCTAGCACGCGATGTGCGTATTCCAGTTTTATGTTTTTTGTGGATAAGCCAGTTTAATCTTTCTCATGAAGGATGTAAGTTATCTGCTATTTCTCGTTTTTTTTTCGGCATTTGGAAAGAAAATTATAAAGATCTGGGATCTTCCATCTATAGAACTGGATGCGGTAAACTATTTTCAAGATTATGGAATTCTGCCGTAAAAAAAAAAAAAAAAGTGCAATAATGGTATGATCTGAGATTTTATCTACAAACAGATAAACAATGGCGATGTAATGTTAAAAACTGCGAATATCTATTGAAAAAGGAACTATTGGAAAAAGTTCGACGGTTCAAAATTTTTTTTGCTCATAACTTCAAAACTCTATTTTATTTTTATGTACTATACTATGTATGTTATATCTGTTATTTACGATTGTTGTATCTATTATATCTGTGTATAATTTCTGAGTAAATAAAGATTAATTTGTTCTATCCAAACTTCGGTTATTATCGACGTTTATTACATTCTTCCAGAAAAATTAACTATAACAGTAGTATGCAGAACTATAAAAAAGCAATTTTAATGCGATCCACAGTGGGGCGTTTTGAGGATCTAGGTGGACAAAATTATTGCGTTGAAGTTTAATTAGGTTTCTGCTGGGTTTTCGAATCTATCAGTAATAAAATAATCAAACAATGATAAATATTTGGCTTATTTAATAATTTATATTATTATTATTATTATTATTATTATTTATATTATTATTATTTATTTATATTATAATATTGTATTGTCCTTGAAACTACACATGTATTCAAAGTTTCAGCTCAATCGGATAATTAAAAGTGGTTTAAAATTGACTTGCAAGATTTGAATTAAACACTCAAACATACACTTCAAGTTAATATAACTTAATGATTCGCAAATTTTCGCAGGAGCTTTCTTAAGTTTTCAATACTTTAGGAATGGTACTTTGATTTAAAAAAATGCTCATTTCTTAATAATGCTTAATACTTTATTAAAATTCAAGATGAAATTTGAAAACAAGATGGCGCTTATTTTCAAACAACAATAGGTTAAATCTTGTGACAAACATGTGACAAATGTCCAGTAAACTCCTGCTTTCAAATGAAACAGAAAAGTCACGACTTGCTTTCGAACTTACAGAAAAATAGTGCAACTTTTGAAACTCCCTCAAACCAACTGCCTTCTTTACGGACGTAGTTTATCCACACATCGGATTTTTTCGACAAAACTTGTACGGATCTCGACAGAAGAGACATTCGGCTACCAGTATACACGGTCTTGTTAAATTGCGAGATAATCGGAAAAATGAATTTTGTCCACTCAGCGATTCCCAACCTGGGTTACGCGTACCCCTGGGGGTACGTGGTGGAACAGTTGGGGGTACGTGAAAATTACATTGGTAATGGCGGATAACGCAAAAAATAGAACTTAAAATGAAAATAGAAAAACAAAACTCAAAACTTTTCGTTACAAAGAAAGACGTAAAAGTCTATTCGTATAAAGGAAGAAAAATTTCTAAGTAAATGGTTATAATATGTCTCCATTATCTCTGCACGCTTCTAATAACATCTTGCGTTATTGCATATCCCCCTCCTTTTCTTTTGTTGCTATTTTCTTTCTAGTAATTCTAGAAATATCTAGAAAAAACATGAATCGTATCGCGGCTTCAGGTTTCGAGGATTTCATTTAAAACCCATTTGAAAGCAGGTTATCACTTTAGTATGCGAATGATCAGCATTAGCATAAATTCATTAATGTGTGTATCTTCATCCCTTCTTTGTGAGTGCATAATTTAAAATCTCTAGCTAATATTTAGTGTTTTCTGTGATTTTATGTTGATAGTGTGTTGTGGTTCAAAATGGATAAGTGGTTGAAAATCCGATTTCTGAAGAGAACTGCATCTAACATTGGTAACTAGCATAAGAACATTACTAAATATTGGGAACGGGTGTATGTGAGAAGGGGTACGCATAAATGAGAAGTCTAAGCAAGAGGTTCGTGAGAGGAAAAAGGTTGGGAACCGCTGCAAGATCATCAAAACGCCCCACTGTGCGATCCTGCGAATTTCATTACGGGACTCATGTCTACTATTTTTCCTTTTTTTGAATGGGTGCTTCCCCGGCAATCTTCGTAGTCGGGACAAAGTCGGGATACACTGATGAGGCATACGGACACAGAAAATGGCCGAATATTGTAAACATGTAACGACTGTGACGTAATTCTTATGCATTTTTCGGCGTTACATCCCATTGTTTGGCGACAGTTATTTTGTATAGAAAGTGGTCGGCGGGAAAATAGACAAGTACCCTTATTTTTGTGTTATCCAGATTTTCTTCACTCGGGTTGCCATAACTACGCTAAATGAAGATAAGATTTTATTTTTCAAATATAAAGCATTACAAATAAATATACTGAAAAAAGTCAGTATAATGTAGTTGAAATTTTATAATTCAATTTAAGATACTTGTAAAATAAGTCAACATTTAGCCCATTTCTTGCCGCAATAACTTTTTATTACAATTTTCGCTTAATAATAATATTTTACGATAAATAGGTCGTACTAGTGACAAAATTGCAAATAAAAAAGTTAGCTTTATTAATTTAAGAATTTTCAAACGCTTCAAAAACATACCAACATCGAAAATCATTAAAATTAGTTTAATCAGATGTTGATTCATCAGTTGTTGAAAAGTATTGATCAGATGTTGACAATACAAAAATATAACTTGCATAAATTGAATAAAAATTTCATGGAAATTCAAATTTTAATTATTTATAAATTGCTCCAAAATATTTAGCATGTACAGGCACGTTTTAGTTTTTGCAATGAGTCAAAAATTATAATAATTTCACCTTAAAAGAAAAAAAAACTGCGTTTGATAACCAAACAAATTTAATTAATTAAAATAAAAATTATAGTTTTCAATGTATATATTTTTATAGTAATCCAAACATTTATTGTCATAAGAGAAAAACATACATACGAAAACGCATTTTGCACTATGAATATGGAATGTGCCAATGTTGGAAGACAAAGATAAAGGGCGATGCACTCGAATTCGTTTTTAACGAGAATGAAAAAACTACAGCATTTACTCTTTATTACCAAGATCTCATAATAACCAAGTTTAAGATTTCATAAGATAAAATAAAATAAAAATAAACATAAAATCTGCTAAAATGTTTTTCTGACTCTGGTGGCACAATTTTACATTTCTAGATTAGCAGGATGAACTTAAATTACCAATAACAGCTTAGCATCTAGTTTTATGATTTTCCTATTCTCAATTCATAAAAAATGATAAAATTCTTTAAAAGTAACTGATGAATTCACACTTATCATTTAATTATTTAGTTAAATAAGCTTTAATAAATAATTAACTTCTTTTCTTCAATAATTTTTATTTATTTTGCAAAACTGATGTCGTGTACTCCTCTTCTAAGCAATTTGATTGAATTCAGAAAAGTAAAAACACTGACATTTTTGTTTATAATCGAAAATCTATGTCATTTAAGAGGCATGCTTGTATAAGTAATAGCATCTTCGAGTTGTTTCACGATATTTAATTAAAATAGCAGAACACATTTGAACAAACATATTTTATATACGAAAAGTGAGGAAAATGTAAAAATTTTATGTGAGCTTGCAAAATTTTGCTCTCTATATCCAAGTTTCAGTCGATACAACCGAATTTTCTGTAACGTATTTTCATACTATACCAAACATTTATTTCCTTTTTGCTCGATAAAATGGAATTATCGTTATGTACGAGTTTGCTATAAACGAATTCAACCGTATTACCAAAAGACTGAGAAAATTAAGAAAGGTTGGAAAATTTCAGTATTTAAAACAACAGATTTTTCATCGTCTTTTCTAATTTGTTATTCTTTCAGTTTCTTGAAAAAAGTGTTGAAAGCAACATACGTTAAAAAAAAGGAAAAAAAAAGAAAAAAAAACACTTTAATTTGAGTTATTGTTTATTGTAATGCACCTAGACTTAGTTAATGAAGGTGAGTTGTCCAAGGTCGGCCCAGTCTAAAATTTTCAGACACAGAAAACAAAAGAAAGAAAGAAAAAAAGACGAGCCTGCTCGTCTTTGACTGATCTGACTCAGTGAATACAATTTCTATAAAAAATGCCTATATTTGCTAACGAGCATGATCCTACAATTAAATATTTTTTATAAGAATATTGCATAGATGTTTATGAAAAAAATATTAAAAGTACATTTTTTAGATTAAATGTTCGCAAGCTATAGTATACAGAATAACAATATTAATGATTACTTAGACAATTACATAAAAAGGAAGAATCCTTTAAAAAAAAAATTTCCATTCAGAGTGAAAGAAAGAAAATCAGAATTTCGAAACTCTTTACAGAGAGAAAGGTAGGTTTTGAAAAGTATTTCTCTGTTATTTATTAGACCAAAATAAACTTCTAACAATTCTGTTAAACAAATGTACAGTATCACTATAATTTTTACTAAAAAAAAAAAAAAAAAAGTTAAGAAAAAGAGAGAAAAAAAAGAAGAAGAAAATTCCGACCAGAAAAGAATAAATCCCAGGCGAGTCTAAAACAAGAAAGAAAAATCTTGCACTCAGCATAGCTTATGAAACACTTTTCAACACATTCAAAATAATGTAACAAAACTTCAACGTTTAATAAGGTAAATATGATGTTTAAGTAAGATATTTGGCAAACATATAACTTATTTGAAACTCAATTTCAGCAACAACCATCTATAGTCAGAAAAATATCCCAGTTATTTTGTGCAGTCCTGTATTTAATCTAGAGATTTGTATTCATACTACATAGTATGCAAAAATTTAGTTCAATTAAGAAATACACAACACAATTGAAAGTTTCCTTTTAGCAATTTCCGTCACTGCCAGTAAGCGTAAATCTACTCGGATTCTTTTGTGCATGTAGGATCTATAGAATTTATACACACCAAGTAAATTAGTTAATTTTAAAAATGCATACTACGATTGAAAACGCACTTCCAGCAATTATTGCACAGACAGTAATAACATTGTAACAGAATTATTTTGTGTGTCTGTAAATAAACGATAAATGTTATGCACACTATATTCTATAGTAAGCATCTTGTAGTGCACCTCAATGATATATATCAATTTCGATATGTTCGAAAGTCTAATATCATTAAAATACACTGGAAACGATTTTTCCCCATAGACCATAATACAATGGATTTCTTCTGAGTGCCCTTGTAAACGAACTATAAATACTAAACTCTGTTTTCAATGCCGAACATGCCATGGTAAACTTTAATAACATCTATCAAATACATGATAATCTGAATATATTTACGCGAGTCAGAGCACGGCTTGATAAACGCTTTTGAATTGATAGCCGAATTGGTAAACGCTTTTCAACTATGTTAAAAAGTGTTAAAAGGAAGAAGAAAAAAAAGAATGAAAGATTATAGGTTCAATTCCCGTTCGTTTAGGCCCGGACCCGTACAGACTTTCAGTTCTGGTATATCCAAACGAGTGATTTAGCGATATATATATATATATATATATATATATATATATATATATATATATATATATATATATATATATATATATATATATATATATATATATTGCTGTATGTTCATTTAAAAAGAAAACGTGTGAGAGACAATTTAAATTTCTTCTTCTTCTTTTTTATCCTTTTAGTTAATTGAAAGAGAGTATTGAAAACATCGCACTTTCAAAAATCCAACGCTTTAATATGAGTCATTCTTCACTGCAATGCACCTAGATATTGCTAATGAAGATGAGTTATTCAGGTATATCCGAATGTGCTATACAGCGAGGCGCGATATAACACGGTGAATACGGTACTTACATTTAAAAGGGGGAAACATCAAACAAGTTTTATATTAATTGCTTTGTTTTTTGCTGCAAATTCATTGAAAAAGAAAATTTTTAGATAAGAGATAAAAAACTTTTTTATCTTCTTTCTTTTGATGTTATGCTTTCAGTTATTTGAAAGAAAGTGTTGAAAGCATCATAATTTCGAAAATCCAACAATTAAGTTTGAGTTATTCTTCGCTGCAATGCACCTAGACTCGGCAAGTGAAGGTGAGTTGTTCAGGTGTTATGGGGAGGGAGTCGTGACGTAATGTGTTGACCTGTTTCTCTTGCACCCAAGTCCATTCGATGCCATTCGATGTTCGGCTTTTCAACAGATGCGGCATGTGGCGGAAAAGGTAAGCTTATTCAAATTCTCTTTAGAAGTATTTTCACTCAATATCATTATTATTAATGAAAGAAATGTTGCAATGCATACTATTCCGTGCCACCTTTTTGTACCTATTACTCTTTGTACTTATTTCAAATGCAAATAATTGCAATATATTCTCATTTGAATATTATGTGATTATAATAATAATAATAATAATAATAATAATAATAATAACATCGATAATAATAATAATAATAAATCCTTCTATATATACCTTTAAGTATGCTTTTTTTTTCTTTTTTAAATCTTATTTTAAATATCAAATGCATATTTTTAGAAACATTTTCCTTCAAATCTAGACAACTTTTTTTTTTAATAGTGCTTGATTATTTGTCTTTTTCTCATTTTATTTATTTATTTATTTATTTTCGAATAATCTTTAAATCTTTCAAATAATTTTAGACTTGGGAGAAAAAAAAAAGAGTGATGCTTAAGGTAATAAAATTAATTAATGTTTCAAAGATAATTTTTTACTTTAATTTTCCTTTTTTAAAAGTGTTTAATTTTTCAAAGCATAGAAAACTTTGGTAAAATCTATAAATATTGAAAAGAAAAAAATAATCTTTTCAAACTATGGATTCTTTTCGCTTGAAGTTAAACTACTTTACTATTGTATTAAATCTACTGAAAGCTATTTTCATCAAGCATAGATTTTTATTATTAATTTATATTTACTAGTAAAGATTTAACAATTTTTTTGTATTTTTTTCATGGTCTTTCTTACAATTTCTTACTGTCATTATATAAAAGTTACTACATGAATTTAAAAAGATATAAAATGCATTATCATTTCATAAAATATTCCGTATTTGAACTGTAAAAATATCCTTGTTAGATAAATGCAATCAGATTATGTCATTGGGTCATTATGACATAAAAATTAACCGGGAAATATAATTATATGATATAAAAATTAACCTGATATCTAAAAGGATGACTTGTTACAGGGAGTTTGCAGTTAATGCTTCTTATAGACATTAATTCATAAAAATGTTTAAAAAATGAAAATAATTATTGAACGAAAAAACATACTGAAAATTAATGTAAGTTGCAAAAAATAACTTCATCATATAATGTAGTCGTTCTACTTAAAATGGAAGAAAAAAAAGATCCAGAATACCAAGTAATATATTTTTTCTAAAACAGGCAACGTTACAGCCGGTTTTATCTACTTATTAGGGATTAATGACGGTTCTGAATTTTGTAATTGTAAAATAGTAAAAAATCTACACAAAGTTAAAAATAAACAAATAAATAAAAATAATAAAAACAGGCATCTGAGAAGCATCAACTTTATGATTAGATAAACAGCGTAAAAATTGAAATTTAGATTCGAATTTTCAGTTTTTAAAATTACAAATTTGCATACGCAATCAAGCGAATATTTTTAATATTTAATGGGTGGACTTTGTTTTACATACATACTTGTTAAAATTTGTTACATCACAGCTTTAAGAATAAACTATAAGAATTTTAATTGTTTAACTTATTTGTTATGGTATTAAAATTTTTATGTGTTCATATTATGAGATTAAAGTACTTAAAAATCACTATTAAGAATTTTTTGGCCTGTAAATATCAGTTATAGTACCCTCCCCCCCAGTCTGGCTAAAACTAGTTTTCTAATAATAATAAGTCACGTTTACAGATAATCATTTTTATTAAAGCCCCTGATTTTACACACTGAGAAAAATGACATTTCAAATTCTAGTAAATCGTTGTCTTCATTTTGTTATGAAACTTTTGTTCCAAATAGGACGACACAATGCTTTCAGTAGTGAAATACAAGAAATACTCAGAATATTGAAACATGGACATACTCAAAACTGAGCACATAGAGGTCAGTTCATACGCATTTTTGAAACATGGATATACTCAAAAATTATTAGAATCAGTTCAAACTCATTTTTGAAACATGGAAATACTGAAAAATGAGCACATAGAAGTCAGTTCATGCTCATTTTTGAAACATGGAAATACTCAAATATGAGCACATGATGTTTCATTCTTGAGTGCGTGCATATTTTTAGAAATGAGTATATACATGTTTCAAACTTGAGTCATTTTGATTCGGAGCTATTTTTACTATGCGACATACTCAGATTTGAGTATTTTTTGCTGAGTTTTGAAAATGTCGTTTTTAGAGTGTAGAATATGCTAATTTTGTTACACGAATTAAATGAAAAACACGATCTGTATTCAAAGTTAGTCATATTTAAAATAGCATACATATTTTCCATGATTATTTTCTTTTAACTTTAAGATTATTTACCATCTCCAAGTTTCTTTAATCAGAAATTTTTATAACAACTACTTAAATGAGTTTTTATGAGTATATTTTTTTAAGAAAAAAAGAAAACCGCTCACCTTGATGTACCGAGGCTTACTTATTGAATGCCAGCTGCTACATTTTAGTGAGAGTGGTTTGGTACAAAATAGTGTTTTAGTGGCACCCTTTTATTGTTGTGCATATAGCTCATTTAGAAGTGCAGTAGGGGATCACATATAGAAATGTTTAATTTTTCCCCGTAAGAAGGAAACAAAATTTAAAAATATATAAAGTTACACTGTGTACCTCTACAGTACAGCATATTCAGATTTCTTGATGACGGGTTAATTTTTATGAAAATTAGAGCCTATAATGTCAAAACAGGAAAAAAAAAAAACAGACGAGAAAGCAGAGAGGAAGCCAAACATACTATCTTTGAATTCTATTGGCATCGATATGGAACCCCCACCCAAAAGAGTCCTTTATAATAAAAACAAGAAAGAAAAATCAAGCATCAAGCATAGAGTATGAAACACTTTCCATAAGTAGCAGAATATATTTAAAAAAATTATTTTTCATACAATGAAATAAGATATCTGAATAAGCAATTTAAAAAACACATAACTCAGTAAAATACCCATTTTCAGGAATTTTTACCCACATGCAGTAATGTGTACAGATTTGCCGAACAGCCATGCATGTGATCTATAGAATTTATGGACACCACGTAATATACTAAAATATAGTTATGTTTACAAATGCATACCACAGCGGGAGGCGCACTTCCAGCAATTAAAGATCACAGTCAGTGCTATAGCTGGATTCTTTTGCGCGTCTCTGTAAGTGAGCGATAAATTCTACGCACTCCATAATCTATAGAAAACATGTTTCAGTGCACCTGAGGGATCCTTTTTAAACCCCTGACCGCTTATTTTTTTATCAAGATCCTTGTAATCGACCAGTATCATCTCTATTATTACATATTTCAAATCATCATGTATTTGAAATATATAGTAAATTTATCATTTGCATTTTCAGCCTTTGACTGTGGAATGTTTAAAACAAAATTGCTTCAAAAATTCTGCATTATATAATTTTTTTACAAATGTCTTGACTATGGAAATTGTGGGATAAGTGGTTAGAGGTTAATTTCATTATGTTTGAAGTATCATAACATCATTAAAATGTGCCCAAACCGATTTTCTGCTATTGATCATAATGTGATGGAATTCTTTTGTGCGTCTCTGTAAACGAACTATAAATGCTACTTATTCTAAACTCCTGAGAAAATATTTTGTATTCCATCTGAGTGATGTATATCAATCTCATTATGTTTGAAATATCGTAACATGAATAAAATGCATCGTAAACGACCCCCCCCCCCCCACATACCATGATCTATTGAAATTCTTTTGAGTGTCCCTGTACACGAACTGTAAATGATATACTCTCCATTTTCAATACCGAACATTCTGTATTAAACCTCAATAACATACAAAAATTACATTTCAATCTGAGTACATTTACGAGAGTTAGAGTAGGGACAGACGGCCAGGCAAACAGACAGAGAAACCGAATTCATAAACACTTTTTATGTATGTTTGAAAATGCTAAAAGAACTTTGAAAACCGGAGCATCCGTCAAAAATTATGCGTGTACATGCATAAAATAAATAAATATATAAACGAGTTGTATAATTTTCCTTTTTTTAGATGTCTGTTAAGAATTAAAAACATATTTTGTTGAAAGGTGTTTAATTTCGAATCTGTTATAGGATATGCTGTTGTTGCTATTGTTGTCGTGTTCAGGAAAATGCACTTTCCGTGGAGAAAAGTTTAAACTCTGGGAGGGTTACTAACTCTGTTATAAGAAATGAATGAAGATCCCCATAAATTAGACATATTTATAATCACAGATATTTTCTTCGTTAAAAAAATAATAATGGATACTCATGGAAATTAAAATAGAGAGAAAAAAAAAAGGGGGGGGGAGGGGCAGGAAAAGTATTAAAGGGAAACATTTTGTATAGTAATTTGTTTCTGAAATTTACTGCAAAATTACATAAACGGTATATTTCAATCTCTTACATTAAAAAAAAAGAAAAAAAAATCAGAATATAACATTCACATCTTTAATGAAATATCGGTTAAATTCAGTGCCATAGCAATTAAAAAATTGGGGGAGGAGCTCAAGTAGACATTTAAAAATAAGTTGAAAACAGTTAGGATTACTAATAATTAATAAAATATTTATAAAAATAATTAATATTTCAAAATAATTATTAATGCCATTATTGCAAAATCAACATTTTAATTATTTTAGATAGAGTATTTAAGATACTGAAAATTCTACAGTTGCGAATAACAAATTATGAGACAACGGGCTCTCAAAATAAAATTTATTAACACTTAATTTTTAACTATAAAAATTTATTAATATCATGTAATTTATTCAATATTAAAATACTAAATATCATTAAATAATGTTTCGATCTTCAAGTATAATAAGAATCTTATTATTTTAGCTTTACCATATGATATTATAACAATATCTTCATACATAAAATAAAATATTTTTTGAGAAATTGTGACATAGCATATTTTTCCACTAAACTATTCCATTCATAAGAGTTAAATCTAACTTAAACTATTCAAAATCTTACTTGCCGTTTTAAAAATTAAGTGTTTTTCTTTATCAAAAATTTTTACTAGTTAAATTAAGTATAAATATTATAATGCGGCATTTTATGAATTGTAATTTTAATACTTAGTGAGAATTTTCTTTTTTGTGTAATAATTTATTACTTAAAAATAATAGTTGGGTTGGACTAGTTAAAGAATTTTATATTTTGATGGTTCGATTTATCGCAGTAAAAATGAGTCAGTTTAATCCAGGTTAATGTGGTATACTGGTTATTAGAATAATTTATTTTTGTAAAATTCAAATAAGCTGACATGACTGTAATAGAAGATATTAGACAATTTAAAGAGCATATGCTATCACTCATAAATGATATAAGGTATGTAGAACGTAGTGGCGAAAAAACGCAAAAAAAAAAAAAAAAAAAAACGCAAAAAAAAAAAAAAAAACGCAAAAAAAAAAAAAAAAAAAAAAAATGTCAGTTTATACTAAAGGGACCCGCTAACGTAATTTATTATTATTATTATTTTTTTAATTAAAGTATTTTACAATAACCTTTCGACATATTATTAAATGATTTTATGAAGGAAAATCCTTTTAATCAAAAAAGAGACAAATCTATTGGTACAATTTGGAAAAAAAAAAAAAAAAAAAAAAAAAAAAAAAAAAACTAACAGAAATGAAATTGTGTGTTAAAAGTAAAATCTGTTTTTTTTTTTTTTTTTTTTTTTTTTTTTGTAATCATTATAAATATTTTTTTCAAAAATCTGTTTAAAAGGAACTATGTTTCTATTTAAACTTGAGTGAACAAAACAGTTTTTCTTTGTTAGTTTTTTACTAGTTAAATTAAGTAGAAGTATTATCATACGACTTTTTATGTATAATAATTTTAATACATTGTACGAATTTTATCTTTTGTGTAATAGTTTATTACTTAAAAATAATGCTTGGGTTGGACTAATAGAATTTTATATTTTGATAATTCAACGTATCTTGTAAAAATGCGACAGTTTGATCCAGTATAATGTAATATGATGCTTATTAGTATAATTATTTTTTGTAAAATGATTATAGTCAAATAAACTGACTCGAGTGTATGAAGAATGTACAATGTTTTTAAGAAAATAAGCTAATAGTCATAAATGATGTATGATAAAATATGTAAAACGCAGGGGAAAAAAAAAAGAAACTATAAAAGAGAAAAAATGTCATTTCATTATTAAGGGTACTCGCTACCTTTTTTAGCACTTTCCAACCTAGTTGAAAAGTGCTTATGACTTCGGTTTGTCTGGCCGTCTGCCATCTGTCCGTGCTCTAACTCCCGTAAATATGCTCGGATTGCTCTGCAATTTTTATATGTTATTGTCGTTATCTATAGCATGTTCCCTATTTCAACGGAAGTGTGTAGCACTTATAGTTTTTTTACAGGGACACTCAAAAGAATTCCGTTACATTGCGGTCTATGGGGAAAAATCATTTGCGGTTTATTTAAATAATGTTTCACTATTTTAAACGCATTGTAATTTATATATATTACTAAGGTGCATTAGAAGAAGCTTAATATGGAACAGGGTGTGCATAGCACTTATAGTTACTTTACAGGGACAGTAAAAATAATTCCGTTACATTACGTCTATGGAAAAAAATCGTTTGCGGTTTATTTAAATAATGTTTCACTATTTTAAACGCATTGAAATTTATATAGATCACTAAGGTACATTACAAGAGACTTACTACGGAATATTCTGTGTATAGCAGTCATCGTTCATTTACAGGGACACGGAAAAGAATTATCTACTGTCTGTTAACAATAATTCCTGGAAGTGCGTTTTAAGTTATTGAACGCGATTTTAATTTTAACTTGCTTTTTGTCTATTACGTGGTGTGTATAAATTCTGTAGATCCTATACAGAGCAGCACAAAAGTTCGCGAACACATTTCTGTTTATTGACAAACTCCAGACGGAGAATTTTAAACTGTGCTACGCGTTTCCTAACTGAACTAAAATTATCATCCTATGTAGTATATATACAAATCTATAGATCCTATACAGGGCTGAATAAAAGTATTCGGACATTTTTCCGAATATTGTATATGTTGGAAATTCCTGAAATTATGTTTTTAAATATGTTATGCGTTTTCTAAATTGTTTACTTAGATGTTAGCTTTTAGCTTATTAAACGGTATGATTTGTAAAATTATTTTGGAAGCGTTGGAAAGTGCTATATAATCTATGCTTGACGCATGATTTTTCGTTCTTGTTTTTAAATGTAAGTATTTTACAATAATTCTTCGGCATATTTTTAGATGATTTTATAAACGAAAATAATTTTAAGCAAGAATAGAGGAAAATCTATTGGTACAATTTGGATTTTTTTTCATAATAAAATTTAAGAAAATTTTAAAATTCTTCTACTGATATTAATATCTTGCTATTAGTTTTTTAATACTATTTTTAAAACTGTTGTCTATAAATTTAAGGATCTGATTTCGAAAATGTTAATTAGTTTGAGAGAAAAAAACAAATGTTACTGAATATGTAAAAATAGAGAAAAAAATAGAATAGTTACTTAAAATTTTTATTTAAAAAATTAAAATGTTTATATTATAGCAAATCTGACACTTTATTTTATAAAACAAACTATAAGGAATTTCCATAAAAAACACAAGCGTATCGAGAAATATATATATTGAATCTTTAGCATTTCAACATACTGATATATTGAAAAAATTACTGAAAAAAAAAACTAACTCTGGTTAATTTAAAGTGAATGGTCACAAAATAACTTTTTCGTGTATTCATAATTTTCGTATATATTTTTTAAACTTCTTCGGAATATATTAAAGATGTCTAAATATATTTTAGGCAAAAAAAAAAAAAAAAAAAAAAAAGGAAAATTGATATTTACATAATTTTTCGCCAAATAGAGGGTACCGACTCCCCTTAAATCTTATTTTAAGATATGATCATAATTTTTTTTTGAAAAATTACAGTCACCGTACAGATGTGTTCAATATGTATAAAAAAAATATGGTTGGATAAGCGGTATGCAGTATACATACAATAAATTATAGCGTACTTTTCGGTGGAAGAAACAATCCAATCCGCAACCATGTGCATAAAACAATTATTCCGGTACGTAGTTTTGAAAAAATGGCCAAGTACAGAACTGTATTTATTTATTTTTGTAAAAAAAAAAGTCATATTTATTATAGACTAGCTGCGTAGCAACCCGCTGTGTTGCGTTTGTATTGTGTAAAATCTTTCGAGTCTTTTTAAGGGAGAGAGGATATTTAAATGTATTCTACATTTAAAAAAAAATATTTATAATATTAATTTTATAAAAATAACTTTATAAAACTAAGAATTCCTGTTTATAATTAAAATGTATAAGTCATAAACTAAAAATGTAATTATTATCATTTATAATCTGAATTAGACATTCAATCGCCACAGGATTCCTTAAAATTGATCCATTAGTACTCGAGTTTTTTAGCATTAAGAGTCTACTTCACTAACGCGAAAACATCCACTCGCTAATGTTAATCCTATGGGGGAAATATTTTAAGATATCTCGTTTACATTTCAATATATATGTATATATATATATATGTATGTATATTTTGCATTGGAAGGCTGAGGCCAATCTCTATGCAGGGCCTTTTGTACTTTTTCGATTTTGTTTACAAGTTTTTGTCTAAAAAAGAAGAAAACTGCAACCAAAATCGAAAAAGTAAAAAAGGGCCTGCAGAGAGATTGACCTCAGCTATTCAATGAAAAAAAAAATTATCGAAATGCGAACGAGATATCTTAAAATATTCCCCCCCATAGGATTAACATTGGCGAGCGCGTGTTTTCGCGTGAGTGAAGTAGCCTCTTAAAATATTAGTTGATTGATTGATTCTCCTGGTTTTTCCCTGTTTTCTTAAAAAACTATTTTAGGCATCGGAATGAGACAAACTGCAGACTGTCGCCAGAATTATCATTTATAAACTGCAATGAATAATAATAATAATAATAAAACATTAGATTTTAAGTTTTTAAAAACATTTACATTTTAAAAGAAGAACGAATACACATAAATATAAATTTCAAGTGAAAAAAATGAGTAAAAAAAAGTAAAATTTTATATCCCAACCGCCTTTAAACGAGGATGAAATGGTCAGAGGATTGGGTCGTTTTAACAGGTTCCGTACAATAACCCAGTTCATGATGGATAACCGAAAAATAGAAAACAAGTTTAATTATTTAAAAAAAATTATAACATCTATAGTAAATTTTACAATCCCTGATTAAATTATTAATAAATTATGACTATAAATTACTCATAATTATCGGAGGTTCTTTAACATAATTTTACAGTTCTCCATTTACAAACAGAAAAAAATACTACAAAAGTAATACAAGAAATCATGTTTAACGTATACTTATTCTTTGGAGCATATTTTAAAAAGAAAATACCTCCCTTTAAAAGTTTTTATAATAAATTCCATAATTCCATATTGCATTTCATTTCATTAAACTTTAAAAAAAAAATCACATTTTGCACAATTTGTTTCAAAAGGATCTATGGAGTATAACTATGGCTATGTCCAAACCATGGGGTATGATAGAGGTTGTCAAAATTTGTATCATCACAGGCGCATTCGAATTTTCAAAAAATCTTCGTGGGCGCAAGCCCCTTACACAAACACATATTTATTTATGTGTGAGTATGTGAATTGCAAATCGTTAAACATGCAATATCACATACGAATAGATATAGTTGTTTATTTGCTAAAAATTTTAAGCGCAAAGTGTAATGAAGCTTCTTTGAAACTACCAAGTATACAAAGAATAAAACAATGCTAAAAAATATTGGCCTTTCTAATGCAACTGAGTCTTTCATGATTTCTTTCAGTGCAGATATCACAAAAAAATACTATACATCTTTTCTTTCTATCCACCAAAACAAAAAAATATACTCCATGAGCACAAAGCATGTATTTATACATATAAATTTTTAAAGATTTTGTGGGTTCACTTGCCCGTCACTGACAATCCCTGATGTGTGTTATATAGCACATCTGATGTCATTGTTTCAACCTCATTTGTATCATCCAATCATCATCTTCAACTTCAGAATTTTTAAGGAAAATTCATAATATTTTTTGCTTGTTATATTGAAGTTTCTCTTTTAATAAGCGACGTTTTTGCAATGTATTTTTAGATAAGAACAAAATTTTATTTTATTTTTGCTCATTAAAATCGATTTCCCGTTAAAACCAAACTTGTATGAACAGTACGTAATGAAATTGATTTACTTTGTCATCAATTCTAAAAATCATTTTGATTTGCATTTTTAAACCATGGAAGACATTTCTGCATTTTCTTTATAATAATAAAAAAAGATTATTCCTATAACGCAACGGTAAAGGGGAAACACAAACCTTTAGAACAAAGTCGTGCTTAAATAGAGGTGACTTTGCCCGATACCTTAAAAGTGCCCCAACATTCATTGGTAGACTAATATGTGCAAATCCCCCCATGTATCTGTCAGCTGTGAAGAAACAGTATGTAAAAAAATATCAGAAAGCTATAGTTTTTCTAAAATTAAAACCCTCTAACACTTGATGAAAAAAGAAAATAATTGATATTTATCAGAAAATCAATAATAATGAAAAACAGAAAAAGTTTGGTACATTATCATATTAATTTGAATGCATAGCAAACGAAAAAAAATTGTATAATATGAAATTCTCTTAAGAGAATCCCCAGCGTAATTATAAAATTTAAACGTTCTCTTAATACACATATTCACAAGATAAACACATAAATGCATATTAATTATTAAAAAAAAGAGAGACGGAAAAAATCAGAAACTCTTTATCATGCAATAAATAGGTATTTCACGCCACCAATTGTAATTTTATGGCCATATCTACATACATCGATAGTCTATAGGCGCAAACATAGATAGATTATTGGGTAATATATTCGTTATCACTTTACGTTATTTTCAGTAATAAAGAACATGTGCTGAAGTTCTTTTTTTGGATATTTTATTAGTTTTATAAACATGTTTTTTTTTTTTTTTTTTAGTGCCTTTAAAAACTTTTGGTTATTCGTAAGATTGCTTTTATTTAAAAAAAAAATCAACAGAAAAAAAAATATATGGAAAACACACAATTGAGTTGAAAATCCCGACTTTGTTATAAACGATGCATCTATTGTCAGGACGTAATAATAATAATAATAATAATAACTGAATTGTTATTATTCATATAATAATAATAATAATAATAATAATAATAATAATAATAACTGAATTGTTATTATTCATATAATAATAATAATAATAATAATAATAATAATAATAATAATAATAATAATAAATGTGTTGTTTAAAAATGTTTCGATTTCTTTTAATCTAAAAAATATATTTTGCTGTATGTTTTCAAGATTATCATTAAAATCATAAATCAAACTTAATAACTCCTTCGTTGATAGAAAAAAAATAATTATTACTTTTACTACTACTATTATTATTATTTATAAAACGAGGAATGCATTTTGTATGCATTTTGTAGTTCTGAGATTTAGTTTAAATCTTTAGCAAAAGATAAATATTTTTTTAGGGTATAAATAGGCATGAATAATAATTATTTATAATGCATGAAATTATTGATTTCTTATATAAAAGATCAAGTTTTTAACACTATTTAAAAAACTATGACTTGTTATATATAAAATCGTTAATTGTGTTGTTTAAACAATATTTCGATCTCTTTTGATCTAAGAAATTCTTTTATTGAGATTTCAAGTTAATCTTTATAAAATCAAACTTAATAAAATATAAAGGCATACTTTTTTTTTTATAACACCATAAAAATTAAGAAATGTACTAATGTTGTTATTAAGAAGTTTGTTGACTTTATTGTATCACATATTTTTAAATTACTTGTTCAACATGGTTAATCTTGTTTAAAAATTTAATATTAATAACATGTTCTTTGAGAACGTACAAGTATGCTGCAATTCAGTATAATAATAATTAAAAAACTCCTCAGATTTTTAAATTACTTGTTCAACATGGTTAAAAAAATGCTTAAATTTAATTTGAACTGCATTGTTATGTATTGTTTTATTTAATGTGTAAACTTATATTGAAGAGGGTTTGCTTCGTAAAAACTGAAAGCTACCTAAAAAAAAAAAAAAAAAAAAAAAAAAGTGCAGTCGAGATTTAAAAGAACTCCGATTATAGAAAAGGGACAATTTTTCTGATAAAGAAAAGGATGACGGAAAGGAAAATTCAAGAAAATTGACAAAGAAACTAACTGTTAATTGAAAAAATAAAATAAAAATAAAAATCTGCCTCATCCGCTAATTTTATTAATACACTAGCGAGGATGTGTGTGCAAAATATGTCTTTTAGAATAAAAATTAAAAGTATTTGTTAATCTTAGAACACTCTGATGCGTATCAGAAAATTAAATCTACGAATAAGGTGGTGTACTTATATATTTTTTAATTTCTTTTATATTGATCTGTTTCTTATTTCTTTTACTTTTTTTTTTTTATAAAGCAAAAACTTCATTATATAATATTTTCTTTTCCTATAATATTTTTTAAAAATACCATTTCTATTAGTGACTGATTTTGTTGCTATTGGGAAATATCAATGCACAACTGCCTTTTATTTCGCAGTTAAAAAAAAAAAAAAAAACCCTCGTGAAATAATTTTTTGCTGATATGAAAAAGCCTTTTGTAAATATCAAAGGATTTCAATTTCTTGATGTGAAACTTTTTCAGGGCGTAAACGTTTCTAATATAGTATTTTATTCTGTCTGTTTTCTGTTAATTTGTTGATACTTATTCTTCTATGCTTTTTCATAATTTTTTTGTCATGATTATTTTTACATGAGATACAGTAAGACTCTATTTAATTCGAACTTGGATAATTCAAATATCGAATAATTCCAATAAAAGTTCATTCCCCTTGAAAACACAATTGACAATAATGTTAAAAATTACTATCTAATCCGAATTTTCAATCCACTATTTTGGATAATTCGAAGTTTCTAGATTTATCCAACTGATATTTTAAATGCATGTTCTTTATTATCCAGATAAAGTCACTGGAGAGAAAAATAATTTGTTTTGTATACAGTAAAATCTCGTTATAACGAATTTCTGGAGGCCACTGATTAAATTCGTTATAGTGAAAAATTCGTTAATTTGAAATTCAAAAATGGCGTTTTTTTTAAAAAGGAAATTTGCAATAAAAATACATATTATTACTACACTTATATTGGATTTTGGTTAATATGCATACATGCCAGTAAATAACAACTATACAGTACATTACTGATGTGAACTTACTAGTTAGAAATAAGATAATTATTAAGTTAAGTTTCAAAATTTTAATCGTAAATGTTATGAAAGAATTTATCTTGCATATCTGGCGGATTAAACAATCTCACTGACATCTGTCATTAATGTAACTTTATTTCTTTAAAGAAAAATCAGAATTTTTTCTGCACAGTTGACAAAGTATTTTTCAAAACAAATTGTATAAAAAATTTTCGGAACATTATTTTGCATAGATAATTACTTTTTAAGAGTTTTAATGTTCTATAGACCCCATTTTGATCACACAACACAATCTTCGGTATTAAATGGAAAATCATCATCAGCTTCCTTTTTTCTGTCGTCTGCCTCCCTTCAAACTCTTGTTTTTCAATACAGATATTTTTTTCTTGCCAATTTAACATTCGCAAAACTGAAATTACTATTCTTTTTAAGCTTTTAATATAATTCGTTAATTGGAAAAATTCGTTAATATGAAATTCATTAAAGTCAATATTTTTATAATGTGAAAGCATAGGGCGTTTTTTAACTATCTAAAAAATAGTCGTTAAACTGAAAAATTCGTTAAAGTGACATTCGTTGTAACGGGATTCTACTGTAAAGCTTTCATTTCCTCTTCAGTAACACGGGGATTGCTCATTCTTTTGCATAGTTGTCCTTGTAATGTCTTATACTCACAGAAGATTTGCATAATGAAAGTCTTTACTGAATTAAAGTGAAATTGAGAATTTGCAGTTACATTTTGTGGTAAAAGATGCAACAAAACGTAAATTTTTGAAGCGAATTGAAAAGATAAACTGTTAAAATTTTTTGAAATTACAAAAGTCAGACACGTTTTTTGGAAAAGGAAAGCACGGGAAAGGTTTAAGCATACGCCGTACAATAAGTCTGAAAAACGTATACAATTTACGGATAAAACTTACAATCTGGCAACACTAATTGTGTCTCTCTTTACTGGAGGCTAAAATTAATGTTCGAGGAAGTGTGTATGTTTCCAATGTGATATCTTGCTCATTAACGTTTATTAAAGTCGGTAATTATTTAAAGTCGGCAATTTTAAAAGTAAGGAATATAGCAAGTAAATTGTATTCATATTGCTTTTGTTTCTCAGTGGTCATTAAAAATTCGTGTTTTCGTTAGTTCGAATTTTTTATAATTCGAAAATTTTTCGCGTCTTCTTACAAGTAAAGGTACTATAGTCTATGGCGACGAATTTCGATTTTTATAGCTTATTCGATTCGTCTCATCGAGCTTAGTAATTTTATACCTCGCATATCGGCTATTGAGTTTTTATAATGACAGGGGGCTGGGTCAAAGTTCAAAATTCCGTTCAATGAAAAACAGATGACTTCAAAGAAATAAGTGCAATTTAAGTTTACTAATTGTTTTTACAGTGCCATACATTGCCAATAACTACTATAAGGTTATAGTATTGCTGTTATTCTAAGAATTTTAATTGGAGATAAAATATTCGTATGCTACTTGACAGGCAGGTTTTCGCAAGTTATGATAAAAGCCATAGAAGAAGGAATATAAATTATATTCCTTCTTCTATGATGAAATCAGAGCTGCTTTGAATGCGTCGTCGAGTCAGCAGAAGAAGCTTTTGCTCGTTGTGCACATTGTGAGACATATTTTGGTTTTACTCACTTCTTTGGAATGAACAATGTGTCAAAAATTGACTATCATTAATGCATCTCAGTGTAAGAACATAAATGAATTTAAATCTTACTCATTTCTTTGACGGCAACTGGTTTTCAACGAACGAAATTTTAAACTTTGACGCGGCCCCCTGTCATTATCAAAACTTAATAGCCGATATACGAGGTAACAAATTACTTAGCTCGATGAGACGAATTGAATGAGCTATAAAAATTGAAATTCACCGTCACAGACTAGTACCTTTTCTTGTTAGAGCTCTAATTACTACCGTAATGCAGAGAGGGCATGCATGAGAGTCAATGCTTATTATGCATTCAAAGATGACATTCATTTACTTTGTTTTTTGTAATCCAGTTTGAAAGTTTAATTACATCAATTAATTTTTCTTTCCGGTCCGCATGTAAGCGAATACATTTGTCACAACTAAGTAATTAACTTTCGTAACAGTTTAGTATAGATAGATAAAAATCTTCGCTTGCGCGTGTTTGGATTTTATATATTAGTTTGCATTAATTTATTCATTAAGTTTCAAAAATGATCATTTTTGTAATTTGTTTAAAAAAAGATAAAGAATTAAGAATGTTTTGTGAAACAAACAAAAAAAAAAATCATGTAATTATATTTTGTCTTCTTTATTGTTCTGTATTTTGCGGCGATTTTGTGACATTCGTAAAAGAAATCCAAGACAGTTTTGACATTTTCTGATTACATTTTTTTGGATTTAATTTTTTTATGCGATTTTTACTGTTTTTTTCGCGTTTTGGACGATTTTACCACGTAAGTAAAATGAATCCAGTTTGTTTGGAAGGAATTTCGTATAAAATTAAAAAATCGTAAGTTAAAAATTCACAAGTAAAATAAGAAATCATAAATAAAAAATTCAAGGTTCATTTGATTCGAGACCGAAGCTGGTTTAACGTACCCTGATGTGCGCTGCCGGAGGCAGTCGGGCCCCAATCCCAGGTTCGCATAGAAAAATGGACCAGCAAAGTTGCCGAAGCTTTGTTAGTGTAGCAATAAAAATGAGCGACTAATTGTTTCACAAAGTATCTCATTATCCGTCGATGAAAATGACAAATTTAAGGATGGGTAAAATGGTAAATGGTAAATTGTATAAGCCCCAATAATCAAAATTGAGATTACAGATTTTGGAGTAAAAAGTAAGTAGTTAGTAGAGATCTGTATTTAAAAAAGCAAAGTCTGCAGAAAAAAATATATTATTTTCCATTTGCGGTTTCATGAATGACTCAGTCACATGATTTCATGGCACAGTAAAATTTTGCCATTAAAAATTACTGATTTAATTAGCACATAACATGTTCTCAAGACGATACAATAACTTTTTGGATGAAATATGCGTTAAAAAATAGAATTTCATAATAATCAGAGGGAAAATATATTTTTTAAACAATATATATGTTATTCAAATTGATAAATATATATATTCATATACATATATGTTAACAAGTCCTTCTTAAAGCGATTATGATTGGAGAATGGAAGTCAGGTGACTTGATGGTCACTTTGCGCTAGATTAACTTAAATACGCACGCGCAGCAAAATCTGAGAGACGGAAGTTTTTCGGAGGTTTGACCATTCAAACGGTGAATGATCTCTCGTCGGACCATCTCCCGGTTGTGCTTAGATTCGAAGTGGGCAATTTCAGACTCGACATCCCCCAGGCCTTCTCGGTCAATTGGGAAGACTTCAGTCATGTCCTAGAAAACATGGACACCCCGCCCACTGAGATTCACTCTGCCGAAGACGTAACTTCTTCTATTGAAGCATTTGGAGGCTCACTCCATAATGCTTTCCAAGAAGTCGCGAAACCTAGGCAGAGGGTGGTTGATGCGTTTCGATTACCTGAGTACATCAGGGATTTGAAAAGAGAGAGAAATCGTTTAAGACGGGACTGGCAGACGTCTAGGGACCCCCTCTTAAAAACTGCTCTTAACAGAAAAAACCACCAGGTTTCTGCTGCAATCAAGGAGTTTAGTACTTCACGTTGGAACACATACATAGAGTCTTTATCGACAGCTGACAACACAATTTGGTCGGCAACGGCCCGCATTCGTAGGACACGAACACACATTCCGGCCTTAAATGGCCCAAATGGTATGGCCTACTCTAACACAGACAAGGCTGAGCTCATTGCAGACAGTCTTAGAAGCCAATTTACACTCAATAGCGATGTCGCTAACCGTCAAACGGTCGACATCGTCAACACAAAGGTTTTCATTAACTCACCTCACACAAATACACTCAAACCTGCTCTACCCTCTGAGGTAATTACCTATCTCGGGAACCTAAAAAAGAACAAAACGCCTGGCCTTGATAATATCTCTACCAATATGCTCCTCCATCTTCCTCTTAACTTCATCTTCTTTATTACTATCCTAATTAATTGCATGCTTAATCTTCGTATGTTCCCGGACGCATGGAAGAAGGCGTTGGTTGTCCCGATCCCAAAAGCGGGACAGGACAGGCATGCTCCTTCTAGCTTCCGACCTATCTCTCTTTTATCTTGTCTTTCTAAGGTCTATGAATACATCCTTGCAAACCTTCTGAAAGAGTTCATTTCCTCCAATTCGATTATGATACCCGAGCAGTTTGGGTTTCGGCCCAAACATTCGACTCAGCACCAGCTTTGGAGAGTAACTGAACTCATTCATGAGGGTTTATACCGCAGCCATAAAACCGGCGTTGTATTCATAGACATTGCTAAAGCCTTCGATCGGGTCTGGCATTATGGACTTATTTATAAGTTAATTCTGCTCAAGGTTCCGCCTCAACTAATCCTAATATTCCTTAAATACCTTAAAGATAGATCTTTATCTGTTAAAGTTAACAATACAATCTCCACCTCTCGATTTATTGAGGCAGGCGTACCTCAAGGGGGTATTCTAAGTCCTTGGCTGTTCAACCTCTACATTAATGATATTCCTCGTTGTATTCCCGACGTCAAATTAGCACTTTATGCTGACGATACTGCCATCATGACAAGCAACATGTTACTCGACACTGTGCTAACTAAACTCCAAGCTTATATTTTGGCCCTTCAAATTTGGCTAAGACATTGGCGCATCAAAGTCAATGCTTCAAAAAGTGCCGCCATGATCTTTTCAAACAAAGCTATCACCCCAATTGCTAAACTCTCTCTAAATGGTGAATTCATACCCTGGGTCGCCAGTTATAAATATCTAGGCATTTATCTAGATTCAAAATTAACCTGGGCTAGGCAGATTCAAGACGTAATTGCCAAATCTACCAAAGCTCAAGGATCCCTTAAATCTTTACTGGCTTATCACAGCCGTCTGTCACTCTCGAATAAATTGTTACTGTATAAATCCTTCATCAGATCAACCATGACCTACGGGTCAGTTATCTGGGGGTCAGTCTGTGAAACTCGGATGCAGAAAGTTCAAATTTTTCAAAACTCTTTGTTACGTAGGATTTGCAAGGCGACAACGTTTGTCCGGAATGACGTCATCCATGCTGATCTCAATATTAGGCCTATCTCGCAAGTTATTAAAAAACTTGCACAAAATTTCCACAGAGATCGACTTTTAATACCCAACGAAGCGTTGCGGTCCATTTAACCTTACATTGTAAATACCAGTAGAGGGAAGAAGAGACCGCTTGCCATCTTGTGTAGAGATGACGGCTTTGCTCCGCCTTCCAAAAGAAGGCGAAGGGAACCACCCTAAACACTTCGTTGTGCTATTCCAAATTCATAAAACTTTGGTACCTGCATTGTTATTCCCATTTGACATTCCTACACTAAATTTTTCCTATTGACGTCTTCCCGCCTTGCTTTTGGCATCGGGTTCTGCTAACTTTCCTTCCTACCTCTTTTGCAATTTTAAGGAAAAAAAAATTACTTATATTATTTTTTGCATCTTAATTGTATTTATACTTAATTATCTTTGCATCTTCAAAATTTAATTATTTGAATCTTTTATAAACTAATTGTTTGCATCTTATCTAAATTAAATTGTTTGCATTAGTTTTTTAGATTAAAAAAATATTAATTATGATTTAGAAAAATTGTCTAGCTCTGATGGGGCCTTCCCCCCCCCTTCCCCCCTATGCTCACCATTCCGACTCCAATCAAAGTATCAAAGCGCACATCCAGATTGCTCCTACATCTGCATCACTCCACCGCAGCCTGCTGCGAGAGAACTTTTATATTTTTGAATCTTCTGATGCCATCTCCATAGACTGTTCTCATCTAGATGTGAAGTAAACGTGGGCATTACGCCCCACGTAGGCATTCTTCAGTAATCGTCTTTGATCTTTGATCGGAGGTTAGAGAGTTCAAAAGTTTATTCGAAACTTTTCGAGACGTCCGGTTTCCACTACGACTGTCATGTTCAAACCCAGTGATATTTGTACCGTACCTAATAATATCTTTGGTACAGATAATAGCATCTTTCTTCGGCAATATCATTGTATTAATTCTAAGACCTCATAATGTAAAGAATATTTGAAGCTCCCACTGCCACATAGAGATGATTAAGTAATCATTTTAATCACGACTTGATAGAGCATCCCTCCTGCTTGGCTTGGTTGTTCCTGATTATGTAATAAAACTTTGAGACACAAAATTCGACTGCTTACTTCTGGAGTACATACATTTTCTTAGTAATATATGAGTGATACAACCATCCATATATTACTATGCACAAATGCCTGTGCGTCGATACATGGAAACCCAACTTAAAACAGATTTCGCCAACTGCCTTTTAAGCTCCAATATGTCATTATATGACATATATATTCATAAAATTGTTCAAATCGAATATCAGTTCTATTGGAATTAATATTCAAAAAGAAATATAAGAAATATAAATTTTAACCTACAATTTTTTCTTATAGAAATCGCTTAAATATGCGAATTTAAAATCACAGCTCGTTCTGATGTCTAGTTTTTTTTTCTTTTTGAGTTATGCTTAAAAGACTACTCGTATTGGAGTTTTATTCTGCAACTATTAAACAAGAACGAAAAATCATACATCTGGCATAGATTATGAAACACTTTCCAACACTATTCGAAGTCTTTCATGCAGCCCTGTATTATAATCTGCAGTATTTGTAAACAACGCATAATTCACTAATAATTACATAAAATTGCAGACGCCAGAGGAAAGAGCACTTCTAGCAATTGCCGATCATAGTCAGTCCTTTAACCGATTTCTCTTGTGCGTCTCTGTATATGAAAGATAAATACTATGCACTCCATAATCTATTAGAAAAGAAGTTGCAGTGAACCTTAATGATTCTTTTACATTTCATTATGTTTCAAGCATCATAACATGTAAAAAATGTACCACAAAAGATTTTTCCCCATGGGTCATAATGTAAAGGAAATATTTTGTACGTCTTTAACTGTAAATGCTACTAAATGCATATGACGGTAAAAGCCTGCTGTAGTCCACCTCAGTAACGCATATTAATTTCATTATGTCTGAAATATCGTAACATCAATAAAATGCGCCGCAAAGAATTTTTCCCCATAGACCATAATGTAATGGAATTCTTTTGTGTGTCTCTGTAAATGAACAATTACTGATATACATACTTCGTTTTTAATACCGAACATTCTATAGTAAAATTCAATAATGTGTAAAAATTTCATGACAATCTGGGTATATTTATGAGAGTTAGAAAACGGACGGAGAGACAGACAAACCGATTTCATAAACACTTTTCAACTATGTTGGAAAGTGTTAAAACAGAATTTAACGAACATTGGGAGTTCCAAACTTTAAACCAGTACTTACTAAACTATTTGACCGAATGACTTTCCGTTTGGTATCTGAAGATAAAATGTACAATCGAAATGTGAGTCAAAATTAGTGTAGAAAATTTCACAGTTTGTTAGAAACATTCCAAAAAATTTTAATATGGAGATGGCCTTCTAAATTTAGGATTTTTAAAAATAACTTTAAAAAAGACATAATTCCGTATATACTGGCTATTTTTGCTTTTCTCTGTGACAATTTGGCGATTAAATGGTACGGCGTGTACATTTTTCTTTCTTCTTCTTCTTATTTTTTCTATTCACCGACTGTACAACAATAAATAATAATAATAACAAAACTCCTTAGCTTTAGGGAATTTTTAAAGGTAAACTAAGAAATTTTACATTGTTTTTTACTGAAAGCATCTATTTCCAAATGCTTTCCTGCAGCCGTTGTCGCAATTTAGTTTTTCGAGGTTGTCGGTTTTCTCATATAAGGTACCTTATAAATTATAAAGGAGATTTTTTTATTTTTACATAAATTCAGTATGCTTATTGCTCAAAAATACTCTTAAACTTCCTCACGTTTCAACTCCTACCTTAAATGGATCCTGCACATATAACTCTAAGAAAAATTTATGAAACCATATGTTGATATAAAAACTTAATCCAACGAAATCCTACAACGTACCTTTCTGAACACGATCGAGTGATTATCATCCCACGCTAGAACGTGAGCGAATTATTTAAGCGATTTCACGCCGTTAATTACTAGATCATCCTAACGTAATTGTGACAAAAGAAATGTGATTTGCTGTCAAAAAGGTGGCATCGGATTACCAAAAGCTGAAATATGCTAATAAGAGAGGTGTTTCTAGTTCTTTTTACTTGATGATGAGTTGATACATCAGTTTTCCCCTTTTCACTTTCTTCTATCTTTACAAGAAAAAGTATTGGATGCATGAAAAATTTCGACTTCCGGTCTTCGACGGATTTATTCGTTTTAGAAGTTCCTGAATACGATTTGACTGATTTTAGAAAATGTCTGTCCATGAGTCTGTCTGTCTGTTTGTAGGTGACACAAATATTGTGAGCGCTCTATCTCAAGAACTAGAGCACAGAATTTAATCAAATTTCAGATTCAGTTAGACCTTAACATAAGTTGGAGATGATTAGGTTTAGGTGTAAATTGCCCAATAGATGGCGCTGCTGTGTTGAATTTTTCACGATTTCCACGATAGCTAACCTAACGATCATCTTAACGTAATTGTGACAAAAGAAATGTGATTTGCTGTCAAAAAAGATGGAATCGGATTTCCAAAAGCTGAAATATGCTACTTTACAATCGAATCTCAAGAACTAATGCACGGAATTTAATTAAACTTCAGATTAAGCTAGACCTTAATATAACTTGTTGCTGATTTGGTTTTGATATAAATTTCCGAACATATGGCGCTGCTAAGCTATGTTTTTCACGATTTCCGCGATAAGCTGTATATCAAGAACTAATGCACGGAATTTAATTAAACTTCAGATTAAGCTAGACCTTAATATAACTTGTTGCTGATTTGGTTTTGATATAAATTTCCGAACATATGGCGCTGCTAAACTATGTTTTTCACGATTTCCGCGATAAGCTGTATATCAAGAACAAATAGATTGCCATTTAATTTTTGTTGCAGACGATTTTATTTATACAGAAGAAAGTTTTGTGATTGCAACATTAGTTTTTTTCTCTCTGTGTATGTGTGTGTGTATAATATAATTAAAAATTTTTAAACAATATTTAAATGACTAGGAAAAAGAGAAAAATATTTGATAAATAAAGTTCGTATAAAATTCATCGTTAATTAAAGTACTTTAAATAGGAAAATGCGTTAAAAATGCTGCGCCACTTTACTTTCAGAAAATATATAACACTAATATTAGACAATATTAACAACATTATAGACAGTATGTTTTTGGTTATTTTCCAGAATAATTTTTGGTTAATTAAGCCCTCCGTGTTGACCGGTAGGTATATGTGTTGTATAGGGCTTTGGATTTCGACACCAGTAATTTCGAACAGAAAGTTCCATGTTATTTAATCATATAGTTTCAGCGATTTAATAATATAAAACGTTTTTTTGGTAAAGGTGTTGCCAAAAGCTAAAAGAAGTATACTTGATGATCGTACCGAAGTGGTTAATAATTTCAGATTCAGCAGAGATTCAATGCCATGACTTAAGATGAATGTTAAAAGTAAAAGAAAATCTTGCGTATTGAATAGATTATGACAAACTTTCCAACATTACGATATCAGCATATAACATTACAGATTTTACGCTAGTGTCTATTTACAGATTTACTTTCAGATGATATTAAACTTATTTTCTGCACAGGAGCATATTGTCAAGATTAAAACTGATTTTTTAAATTTTTTTTGTTATAGTGATATATTTTTTGTATGTCTCAAAAACACTTTTAAATATTGTCTTTATCTTAGCAATTTTCTGAAAAATAGAGACCAAACTTACGCCACAATCGAAAGGGTCCGTAATATTAATGAAAGGGTCCCTCTATTGACATCCCAGTCGATCAACAACCCTTTCATTAATCACGTGTCTTTTAAAATATAAATATCTCATTTACATAAATATAATAAATATAAAAAAATAAAATAAAGTGACCACTAACTTTCACGCGATATACGCTAACTTTTTTTTAGTACCACTAATCCTGAATAACAATATTCGCCTTATAAAGTCTGTGATTATATAAAGTAAAAATTACTTTTGAGAATTAATGTCACGAACAAAATAGGAACCGTAAATCTGGGTTACTTAGACACTTAGATGCTAGCTGGACCCAAAACTACAACAACAACAACAACAGCAAAATAATGTTGTAAATCAGTCCTAGATCTAGTGTGTTCAGAGTATTGACGTGATTCATCTATACTCTACAGGTGACAACACTAAATTAGTAATACAGAGCACCCAGGACTGATTTAAAACATTTTTTTATTTTTCCAAGTTACATAATATTGAAAAAGTATTCGGAAATATTTTAAATAAAAGTGAATAAGTTTTGATAACATTCCAGCAAATGCTGTTAATACTGAGATCGCCTTTCCACCCAACAGCTATGAAATTGTCCAAAAGCAGAAAACTTTTTAAGTTCAAGAGAGAAGTGACATTGTCGTCAATTTCTGTGAGTTGTGTCAACATTTTTTTTTCTTTTTATTCAAGATTTCATTTGCATCATTAGCATGAATAATTATTAAAACTAATTTATTAACATCAACAACGATAGAATTATTATTGTATTATGCCCATAAAATGAGTCGTACGAATACAGACGTGATCAAAACTATTAAATCAAATGACTGATTAGAAAATTTGCTTGTTACATTCTGTTAACTTAGAAAAAAAAAACATTTTTTAAAATTGGTAGTAATGTTGAATGCCATTTTTCCTATATTTTCAAATGTATATTATATTACATGTTTTCCAACTTTTCTTTTTTCGAATATATACTTTTTATGTAATAAAAACATTTTTGAACAGTTAAAAACAAATATTTAAATACTTCTTAGAATAAACATTTAAAAAACATTTTATTTGAGTAAATATTAAAAATAAATAATATTCTAATAGTATTTTACATTAGTAATATCTTCAAATGATTACAACACAGAAAAACCTATTTAATTTCGACTGAATTTTAAAGAAAACAATGTAATTTAGAGAAGACAGATTTAATATGAAACCGATTAAAATTCATGTTAGAAAGAAACATACAAGGTTTGTCCGAGAAGTAATGTCAGTGATTTTACTGTGAAGCGAATACACGTCGCAACGTGCTCGGAGCGGTGCGGATCGGTGAAGGAAGGGTTACGCACACGTGTTCGCCCGTCGTCTCCGACCGTTCGGAGAGTAAGCACAGACATTTTAGAGAACCTTGTTTTCGTCTCCCGTACAAGCCGCGATGCAGCGCTCCATTGAGCAAAGGGTTGCTATCAAGTTTTGTGTGAAACTCGGCAAGTCCGCAGTGGAAACTTTTCCGAGAGAATGGTTCATCGCATCCAGCCCGATATCGCGGACGATTGGAAACTTCAAAATGTCAACGCGCTGGCCCACACTGCCTTCCTCATGACCAGCTTCTTGGCCGATTCAAAGGTGCCAACAGTTTTCCAGCCGTCCTACAGTCCTGACGTGGCTCCCAACGACTTCTTGTTCCCGCACTTGAAAACGTCCCTGAAAGAACATCATTTCCGGACAGTTGACAAAGTCAAAAACGCTTACACCAAGGATCTAAAGGACATTCCGAAAAAGGCCTACCGTGACGCATTCCATCCCTGAAAATCTCGCTGGAAACGATGTATCGATGCCGGAGGAGCCTATTTTGAAAACTTTCAGTGTATTGTACCGATAGGATCAATAAATGTCTTCTACTCGACTCATTGGTATTACTTCTCGGACAAAATCTGCCCAGTCTCGTTCAAAAATAATGAGTACCTCCATATATTTTATGTATCTTGAAAATTAATAGTCGGATGCAAATGTGGTACTACATACAATTATGAATTTCTTTTCTAAGTTATTTACAGATTGTAAAAAATTGATAGCAAAAGACCAAGTCAATTTTTAATTAACTCTTTTAATTAAACCATTTTCGTTAAAAGACGAATTAAAAAAATATATACTAAAACAAATTCGTTTTTCTGGAAGTTTCGATGTTGTGTAGTGCAAGTTAACAGATAATTATGAGAATTATAATAATTCTAGCAGAAAATGACAATATATAAAGAACTTAGTCGTCAGCAACCACAACAAAAGCATAATAATAAATTTTTACAAAATTAAAGAAAAAAAATATAAAAAAATTATGTCATTTTTAATTTTTAAGATTTTGTAACACGTGTTAATAAAAATAATAAAAATTTTCATGTGAAATTTTAAAAATATATTTTCTTTATATACTTTTTTCAACATAAAAAAATATTTTCGTTATTATTTTCGATGCTGAAGACTAGTTTCTTTATATTTTGGTATTTTCTGCAAGAATTATTCTAATTTTCATGATTACCGCAGATTTAGGCGTATAACATGCATTTTTGAAAAAAAAAAGAAATTGATCGAAAATTACAAGTGCGCGTTATACGCCGGTTTTAAAATGAAAGATCAAAAATTAAGAAACGAAAAAGATAATCATAAGAACTAAGATTTGTGATTTAAGAAACATGCTATTTATTTACAAATAATAATAATAATAATAATAATAATAATTTTTGCTATTAGATTACATTAAAAGACTTAGACTTTGGAATAGACTTTTTTTCTTAGACTTTGAAATAATTTTTATTTTATTTTTTGTTGTGTATCTGGTGAAGATTTCGTTGCAAACAATGAGGTTCGCGTTATGTAGCAACTATACCTAAGAATGAGGAATCGAACCCAAAACCTTTTGGCTTAAATTACCAATGCTCTGCCGATTGAGCTACCTGCACTGACAACGGTTGAAGTGAGTGAAATATGTGGGGCGGTTGTCGGCCCAGGTAGCTCCGGAAGAGCGATGGCAATTTAGATCAATAGGTCTTGGGTTCGACTCCCGGCCAGGATGCTTTTTTACTCAGTTGGAAAAATTTAATTTTGTACGATGTCTTTACCAATCAGTATGGTTGAGTGAAATAATAACGTTTAATGGAGTTTCAGTACCTGCGGTATAATTGTTCACTGTAAAAAAATTTCCGGAAGGTTCCGGAAAAAAGTGGTGGCATTAAGATGGCATGGCTTTTTGCTGTTACGTTTCACAACAAAGTAGTGAAACATTCCAATTTTCAATAATCAATATACTTTTTTTATTCAGTGCCTTATTTAAGCAATTAAATTTTAAAGTTTCGTATTACAGATAAAATGAAAATTCAAATAATGAAGCATAAAAAGATTGAAATTAGCTACTTACTTTACCGGTTGATATTCAAACAAAGAATGGCTTTTGTTCAGATTGCATTTGTCTCTAAGTACCTAGGCAGCTGTTTTTTTTATTCTTCTTTCGTTATCAAGTTGGTTAATGGAACATAAAATACGAAGCACGCATGCGGCATGCGCAGAATGTAGTTTACGGAAAAGTTGAAACCTCTCAAAACTATTACACGAATTATTGCCGTAAGTGACGTGGGACATAAAGAAATTCGAAATTCCGGTAAAATATGCCAAATGTTTCAGGATAATTTCCTGAAACGTTCCGAATTTTTTTTACAGTTTTGAGCTATCTACATTGCAGAACAAAATCTATTTCCAATAAGGTTATCTGCGTGAAATGTGTCTGCTCATTGTTTCCCAGGTAGCTCAAAAGGCAGAGCGTTGGCAATTTAAACCAAAAGGTCTTAGGTTCGACCGCCGGCATTCACAATTTTTCACTCAGTTGGAATTTTTTTTTATTTCATATGATATACTTACCAATCATTATGATTAAGTTAAAAATAATAAAAGTATATTTATTAATTCGGGCAACATAACAACGAAACTTCAATAAAACAAAGTTGGTCAGTAATTATTTTTATAACTCGTTTTTTAAAGTAATTGAAAGTGCCATTAAAAAGTTGAGTTGTTCGTTTGCTGTCATTATATGTAAACTGTATTAACTTAGAAATTAACAATTACTATAAGCAGTTAAACATTTGTATCTGAACTATTGTTTTTAAACATTTATTAAAATATGCGGGTACTCATTATTTTTGATGAAGACTGTATACTTGCATTTTAGCACGACTTTTAATCGGTTTCGTATTAATTCTGTGTTATTGTCTTATTGCTAAATTACAATATTTTTTTCATTATATCGCAAAAGTTCCGTCGAAATTAAACAGGTTTTTCTATGTTTTAATAATTTGAATATATTACTAATGTAAAATGATATGAGGAAATTATTTATTTTTAATATTTACTCTAATAAAATGTTTTTAAAATATTTATTCTAAGAAGCAATACTTTAATTATTTCCTTTCAACATTTCAGAAGTGTTTTTATTGTTTAAAAAATGTATATTCGAAAAAAGAAAAAAATGGAAAAAAATTGATATAATCAACATTTGAAAATACTGGAAAAAGGACATACAATGATACAAATAATTACAAATAATAATAATAATAATAATAATAATTATAACCAATAAAGAAATAAATTAAAAAAATCTTTTTATAGTTAACAGAAAATAACAAGTGAAATTTCTAATCAATCATTGTTTTATTGCCAACGCAACAAATTGTTTTAAATAAGACGTTTTAAACGTGTATTTTACAATATGACGTAATTTTCCCCAAAGTTTTCTTCCTATTTTTAATATTAACGTAAAAATACAGTTTTTAATTAAAAGGAAATAATATTATTTGCACTGTTTTAAAATTTGCAACATTAACAAGATTTTTTTCGAAATAAATAAACCTTTCCTGTAAATGTATTTTTAAATTGAAATTGTTTGCAAATATTATTTGAGCGTTTTAAATATGGCATAATTTTCCCCATTTACTGCTTTTAACGCGTAATAATATAACTATTATTTTAAAGTTTTATTTCTCTTTTAAACAGTCAGGTGTAAATACATTTTATAATTGGAAGGGAATGTTATTATTTGCGCAATATTACCAATTGGCAACAATATCAAAAATGTCTTTTTCAAAATATGAAATAAATCCCTATCGAAATAATAAAAATTTGAATAAAAAATTGAAAAAAGCCCTCAAAAAATTAGTCAACTAAAAAAAAAAATAATTGCACATTGCACATAGCAAACTTGTCAACTATGTTCTTCTAAAATGTGGTTAATTTACTACGCATATTTTTTGTTCCTATAAAACTTTTTTAACGGAACTATTCTGACCAAATTCAACATTAAATAGCTCTTAAAATGATTATTCGAGTTAAAATTGTCTGCTTCAGCGTGTTTATCGAACATTTCTCTATAAAACTACCAATTTTTATATTTTTATCTGCAATAGTTTTTTTTTTAAATAATAACCTAGAAAGATTTCCTATCGCAAAAAATTCATTTACAGCGGGGACAGCGTTGGTTACTTTTTTTTTTAGAATAGAGAGATACAGGACCCGTGACGGGTCCTTTGAAGATCCGGACCCCGGTGATCTGTACTGGCGGCCCTATCTAATCGGAGAAAAAAAAAATCTTACAAGCGACGCCGCATAAGAAAGATATTTTCTGAATTATTATTTCACTCTGGTAATCATCCTGCATACGCCGAACTGACCGACTGGTCAAATGGGACGTGCACGGCTATCACGCCGTATATGGGCACACTCTCACTTCCAGTTTTTTATGCGCTGGCTTCTCCGCACGATTATTTCCTACCTGTAAAGTGGGGCAGCTTCGGCAGGAGCATTTTAATCTTAATAGATGTTCTCCCTCTCTTCTCGATGTAGAAGAAAAATACGTAATGAAGAATGAATAGCTTCATTAACATTCAAAATAGATTCGTTCTAGACTTCTGAACGCCGTTTAGTAATTACACACTTATTTGTTTATTAGTTTATTTCGTGATTAAACTTTATTGACATTTATTTCATCGTGCAAAATATTAGCATGCCGGTATTGGCTTAATTTTGTAGTAATATTGAGCTAATTTTCAACACTATTTTGCATCAGTATGGTGAACTTTATATTTTGAATCGATATCGGCAGTATTGCAAACCAATATTTTTCCATAATCCTTTCTTTTAAGGCAATTTCTAAAAACGTTATATTAGTAATTGTTCACTTATTTATCAGTTTATTTCATGATTCAACTTAATCGTATTAAATAACTAATAGCAGGATATTAATATTGGCTAAATATTGGAGTAATATTGGACTAATGTTACACACTACCAATATTAAGCAATGATGGATGAATCTCTTCATTATATATTAAAATATATTAAAAATAATATTTTTCCAGGCTTCTAAATTACGTTTAGTAATTACACACTTATTTGTTTATTGGTGTACTTCATGATCCATATTTATCAACATTTATTTAATAGTGCAAAATACCTATTAGCATTTGATATTCTCACAAAATTGGCTAAATATTGAAGTAATATTGATCAAACTTTGTACAGTATTCCAACAATATTGGAAATTTTTTTTTTTTAAATATAAGCAGTTTTGACGACCAGTATTTTCTTAATATTGATAAAATATTGATGTATCAATAGTTTTAGATTACTGAACATAGTTTAAGAATTACATGCTTACAAATTGGTTTATCAGTTTATTTCATGATTTATTTTATCGACATTTATTTAATTGTGCAAAATACATATTAGTATATTGATATTGGCGTAAAGTTGGCTAAATATTGAAGTAATATTTGTCCAACTTCGTCCAACTTCACTTAATATAGGGAAATTTATTTTTTAGAAAGCTATAGACAATATTGGCAACCAGAATTTTTTCAATATCGATAAAATAATGACATATTATATATATGACATATATATAATATTATATGAGATATATATGTCAAATACTCAATATAGAAAGGTAATTTTTCATAATGATGAATGAATCTCTTCATTAATATTAAAAATAGTTTAGTTTTAGACTACTGAACACAGTTTAATAATTATATAATTTTTTTTATCAGTTTATTGCATGCTTCATTTTACCAAGTTTTATTTAATCGTGCAAAATAGCTTGTAACATATAAATTTTTGCTAAAAATTCATTAAACATTGGAATAATATTCAACCAATATTGCGCCCTACTGCACCAGTATGTCGATGTATCTCGCTCAATGTATAAAAAATGCTTATTTTTATAATATAAAGACGATTGAAACGTTTCATTTACGTTTAAATTTATTCTTTTGAGACTTCTAAACACCTTATAGTAGTAAATGTTCACTTATTTATCAGTTTATTTGATGATTCAACTTAATCGTATTAAATAACTAACAGCAGGATATTAATATTGGCTGAATCTTGGAGTAATATTGGACTAATGTTAGACACTACCATATTAAGCAATTTATAATTTAGAAAAATGTATTCAGTACTGCCAGCCAATGTATTTCGAATATGGATAAAATGTTAATATATACTTCTCTTTAACATATAAAATAATATCTGTTTTTGTTCATAGTGATTAATAAATTTCTTCATTAACATTAAAAATAGATTCGTTCAAAACTTCTGAATTCCATTTAATAATTATACACATATTTGTTCATCAGTTTGTTTCAAGATTTAATTTAATCGACATTTATTTAATCGTATGTAAAATACTTTGTATCATATCATCATTATCTATTGGAATATCATTGAGCTAATTTTGCACAGTATTGTACCACCATTGGGGAATTCATATTTTGAAAAGATATAGGCGTATTGCCGACCAATATTTCTCCATGTGCACAAAATGTTGATATGTCACTCAATGCAGAAGAACAGTTATTTGTTTATATACATGATAATGACAAATGAATCTTCACTAACGAAATAAAATTGTCCCAGACTTCCGAATGTCGCTCAGTAATTACACACATATTTTTTCATTAGTTATTATGTGATTTTATTTTATCAACATTTATTTAATCTTGCAAAATAAATAATAGCACAGTTGTATTGTTTTTAACCAGAAGTGGTTTTAACTATGAAACAAGAACGAAAAATCATGCGTCAAGCATAGATTATATAGCACTTTCCAACGCTTCCAAAATAATTTTACAAATCATACCGTTTAATAAGCTAAAAGCTAACATCTAAGTAAACAATTTAGAAAACGCATAACATATTTAAAAACATAATTTCAGGAATTTCCAACATATACAATATTTGGAAAAATATCCGAATACTTTTATTCAGCCCTGTATAGGATCTATAGATTTGTATATATACTACATAGGATGATAATTTTAGTTCAGTTAGGAAACGCGTAGCACAGTTTAAAATTCTCCGTCTGGAGTTTGTCAATAAACAGAAATGTGTTCGCGAACTTTTGTGCTGCCCTGTATAGGATCTACAGAATTTATACACACCATGTAATAGACAAAAAGCAAGTTAAAATTAAAATCGCGTTCAATAACTTAAAACGCACTTCCAGGAATTATTGTTAACAGACAGTAGATAATTCTTTTGCGTGTCCCTGTAAATGAACGATGACTGCTATACACACAATATTCCGTAGTCTCTTGTAATGCACCTTAGTGATCTGTATAAATTTCAATGCGTTTAAAATAGTGAAACATTATTTAAATAAACCGCAGACGATTTTTCTCCATAGACGTAATGTAACGGAATTCTTTTGACTGTCCCTGTAAAGTAACTATAAGTGCTATGCACACCCTGTTCCATATTAAGCATCTTCTAATGCACCTTAGTGATATATATAAATTTCAATGCGTTTAAAGTAGTGAAACATTATTTAAATAAACCGCAAATGATTTTTCCCCATAGACCGCAATGTAACGGAATTCTTTTGAGTGTCCCTGTAAAAAAACTATAAGTGCTACACACTTCCGCTGAAATAGGGAACATGCTATAGATAACGACAATAACATATAAAAATTGCAGAGCAATCCGAGCATATTTACGGGAGTTAGAGCACGGACAGACGGCCAGACAAACCGAAGTCATAAGCACTTTTCAACTAGGTTGGAAAGTGCTAAAAAGAAACGGTTTTAACTGTCATGATCAAAATACATCAGTGGTCAAAACTAATTTCGAGTAAGAGAAGAAATTTAAATTTAATTTGTTAGATGATAAATTTTGTACGAAATTTGGAAGGGTTTGTCAAAATAATATTTAGCATTACTTCATACAACATTTAGAAGGATTTCCAAGTATTTTATTCAGCACTGTACTTTAATTTTCATTACATTATTTCTGCTTTCTAAAGAATTGATTAATATGAAATCGACAAATGTTTTTCTCCGCTTTAAAGACCGCAATTCATAAAATAATAAACAAATGATACTTCACAAATATACGCATTGTTATTTATTTTAAATGATTTTTTCAATGTGATAAGGCATTTTACGACACTTTACGACATTTTACTTTTTGATGTTACATTCTCTTGAATAATTCAGCCACTTTAGTCATGACACTTACTTAAACATAGTTTTTAAATACTTACCTAATATTTTAATCAGTTATGTAAACAAAAAAGTTTTGTAATATAAATTAAACAGTCACAAAAAAGTTATCTTGGTACTGAAAGGATAACAACAGAAAGGCAAAAAGCCAGGTAATTCAGGTAAAATATTTTCTAATTATAGTAGAGCGCCGATTATCTGAACCTCTCGGGTACGGATAAGCAAAAGTTCGGATAATTGAACAGGCAATTTTAGGGATGTTCCTGACTATTTCCAAAATGGTTAAATGAATTTTTTACATGTAACAGTTTTTTTAATGAAACAAATGTATGTTTTAAAAAATATAGTAGTGGATAAGTAGATTAGAAAATTTCTTTAGTGGACACACAATTTGTCTTCACATTTTAACTAGGCTTAGGACTGATAGCTGTTAATGCTGGCATGTTTAAAATCGTGTGTTTTTTGTCAATTTTTTTTATCTTTTAATTTTTTTTTTATCATTTACGGAACTACAAAATTTGAAATTTAAGCAAAAAAGCTTTGGATTGTATTTGCTATAAAAAAGATATTCTTTTCAATGCTGCTATATCACGAATTCTTCTAAAATACATAAGTTAAATCGTATCAGCATTCTCCTGCCGTTCCAACCATTTCATAGCTGTTTTCAAACATTCAAAAAGGCTTCATTTTGTGATGGGCATGGATAATTTTCATAGCATTCGTTTTCATTTTCCTCGATCCACTGATCTGGAAAACGTTTTCGATTTCAAAGACCATCCTATAAGAATTTCAGACCAATAAAATGGGTGTTCGCTTAATTGGATCGTTCGGATAATCAGCGCTCAACTGTACTTTATAAAATATATAAAAAAAATAATTGTATTATGCTTAAATAAATATATTAATATACAGTAGGACAATAGAGAGGATTTAATTCGAAAATATAGAGTTTTTAATCATGAGAGTTTAATATATGTGTAAGTTCCATTAGTAAACATTTTTGATGTAAGAAGTTTTCTTAGATTTGACACTTATTGACATAGCATCTGTCTCATTTTATTAGGAATTAACCTATTTTTACAAAATATAAAAAGTTCAAACAATTCGGAAAATTCTGTTCATAACAGTTATGGGGAAAAAATGATTTAATTTTCAGAAGCCATATGTATTTAAACATGGAATTTTCGCACAATTCATCTGGTGCATTATGAAATCTACCAATTTCAAATAAAAATTTTCCACTTTTTCGTTACTTCCCACCCAATGTTGCAATTTATTAGTTACATTATAAGAAAAATAAGATTTAGGAAATATGTCTGCATGTGGAATGTTATTAAATAAGAAAAAAAAGTTCCATGTATATTTAATATTTTTTAAAATATTAATAATATTAATTATTATTAAATATACATAATATATAATATGACATTAATAGTGGCATAAATATACAGTTTAAACAAATTTATGTAAGATAGAGTTATTTAATATAGTTTCGACTGTTTTTAAGTAGCTAAAACAAATTTTGATCAGTTTTAGACGGTTAAAAGCAGTTTTGAACCCCACCCCTGTCCTGTTAAAATTAGTTTTGACCGGTCAAAATTACAATACTGCCTAACAGCAAATCAGTATTGTGTAGTAGAGGCTGGAATAGTATTGGATAATTACCCCCTCCCCCCACACCAATATTGGGAATGTATATTTTGAAAAGATGTTAACAGTATGAACAATATATTTTTTAAAATATAGATTTAAATATATAGAATAAATATAGATTTTAAATATTGATATAGCTCTCACAATGTAGAAGAATAATGTTTGTTTTTATGTCTAATGAGGTATGAATCACTTTATTAATGTTCATTATTATTTCTTTCTAGAATTCGTATGCCATTTACTAACTACACATTTTTCTATTTTTCATAATTTAACATTAACAAAATTTATTTAATAGCATAGCATACTTTCCATGAAAACACTATTGGCAAACAAATGGTTAAAACTTTCAGTGTTATTTGAGATTTTTTCTGTAATACTAAATTCATACCGGGACATTTATATTTTCGAAAGATGTAAGCAGTTCAGCTGACAAATTTTTTCTAACATTGATACCAATAATAATAGTAACGATGATAATACCAATACCATTATCAATATAATAATATGCCACTGCCACTGTAATAATACACCAATAATAATAATTCGTGTAAATAAAAAATACCAATATAATGTTATTGGTATATTGTGACTTGCAATCCAAGTAGCACAGATTGTTGGTCCATCGTTGACAGTTTGTAAAAACCGTTGGGAAATGGTTGGGGAATGGTAGGATCGGGAAATGGTTGGGAAACGATAGGATCGGAAAATGATTGGGAAATGGTAGAATCGGGAAACGTTTGGAAAATGGTAGGTACTATAATTTATAGAGTATCTGAGAAGCTAATGGTTTGGACCACAGTTCGTTCTTTATTGGCAAATGATTGGTTGGATAATGTTAGGACAAAACAGACATTTTTTACTGCTGACCAACGTGGACAACAATTAGACAACATTCACCAAACTATTTTGTGCTACTTGGGAATCAATTGCACTAGTAAACCACTGCAAACCACTGCATTTTTAATTTGAAATTCATAGAATCCGTTATTTATTTATTTATCTGTTTGATGAGATGTGTGTTTACTTGATTTCCATTTAGTTTTAGAAAGAAGAGTATTCCTTTTTCTTTGCAGCAGCTATAGCGCTTCCTTACATATGCATTAATGGATGAATCAGTATATGGTTTATCGCATAACAAATCTACCAAACGTAATTTTACTCAATGTAATTTAGATTCGCGACCATATCTTACCAAAACAGCATTTGAATACTACTATAGTATATCTTACCGGATTTTTGGAAAGCTTCCAGTGAAACAATTTTAATAAAGTAATGTTTCTTTTATAGTTTATTTACATTATATTTATTATATTTATTTATATTTATTTAGAATCCATTATTTTTTTAAAACTAAGCATTTGATGCTATAACTGCAATACATTTTCGCACGATCTATGTTATTAATTTTTCCTACACTGCAAGGAAAAAAAATGTTGATTTTACAGTATTATACTGGCATCCCATGCAATGTAGTGTATTACTGCTTATTTTACTGTTTATTACTGTTAATTTTACGGTATAATACTGGCAGCTGGGGTGCCAGTATTATACTGTAAAATCAACATTTTTTATTTTATTTTATTTTATTTTATTTTTTTTTTTTTGCAGTGTAGCAATATTTCACGTAAACAAGTATTCCTTTTACATTTTAATTATTTTCTCTTTGATAATACCTATAGAATAACTTGTATTATTAAAAATATGTCAGGTATAGTAGTAGTTATTACATATTTTTCTAAAAAACTACATTTTATACCTAGAATTGTAGGATTTATGCATTAACTAGTTTTTAGAATGTTTACATTATTTTAATGTCATACTCTTACCGGGTAAGAGTTGCTCTAAGGAGTGTTCAGTTAAATGAAAAAAAGTGTTTTGAATGAAAACAATGAAAAAAGGTTGTAATGAAATTTTTTTTCTAAAGATAATGAAATAAGGTTACATAAACTATTATATTATCATAACAGTGTCAAGCTCTTTTCAAAGTTCTTTACAACGTAAAGAATTAGCATAAATTCTTTTTGACAAAAGATTGTTTATAATTATATAAAGAATTTCGTGAGTTACTTTAAGTAATGGAAAGTTTTTTTATTTTTGTATAATTGTTCACAGTCAGTCAGTATTATTGTATGATATAGTATGATACAGTACCTCTTCATAATATTTTCTACACTGTAAAAAATGACCGATGTTTCTTATTTTATGAAAATATGCTATAACCACGAACGAAAATATAATATAATCTTCTGAGTTATCCGAAATTTCATATAGCATATTACATTGTCTTTTGAATCCCCAGAAACGAATACATCTTCAAAATTTAAAGAATAATTTATAAAAACAAATTATTTTTAGCTGACCGAATTTTTCAGAAACGTTTCCGAAGGGTTTTTATAGTGTATTAATTAGTGTCCTTAGCCTGGAATACCTGTTTTTCGAATGCTATCAATTCTGAAGTAAACATTTTCATGCCCAAAAAAAATGTTTAACAGACAAACATGCAAAATTAACAGCGTTAACAATAACATTAAAATTAAGATTATTTATTTACTCTTTCATGTATAAATTAACTTATGCGGCTGAAAACGTGTACTTGAGAATGGATAACATTCGAAAAACAGGTATTCCAGCATGAGGACACTAATTAATACACTATAAAAATGTTTCTGAAAAATTCGGGCAGCTAAAAATAATTTGTTTTAATAAATTATTCTTTAAATTTTGAAGATATATTCGTTTCTGGGGATTCAAAAGACAATGTAACATGCTATTTGAAATTTCGGATAACTCAGAAGATTATATTATATTTTCGTTCGTGGTTACAGCATATTTTCATAAAATAAGAAACATCGGTCATTTTTTACAGTGTAATAAACAGTAATTAGATTTAAAATCTCCCGTCAATATATGATATCGTTTGAAGCAAATTTCTTTAGAATATTTTCGCTTTTCATATAACCGTTTCTTCAAAGCGATGTTTTTAATGACAATTTAAGTAGGGTAAGCACAAGCAGGAACATTCCAAACTGAAATCCATAATCAGCTATAGAATTATAACACAATTAATTTAATGTATAATTAATTCCAATATATCAGAACATGCGAAACAGCGAAATAATTAATATTAGACCATATCTTGGCTATTTCATGGGCAATATTGGCATGCCATGTTTCCCCAAAATTGAAGTGTTAACATTTTGCCAATATTGGGAAAAACATTTTCGCTGTTTGTCAATTTTTCCTATGTAAATTCAATATTTCTGCAATATTAGCGTTTTATTGAAATATTTTTAATCAAAAGCCAATATTACTGTAATTAAGATATCTTATAGCAAACATTTTCAGTGTGTAGCCAATATTTAACCTATATAGGTATTCCATTGGAAGTACTTCCAAAAAATTATCGACACAGTATTGGGCCCTAAATATAACTAATATAACAAATCTGATTTGCTAGGAATGATACACAGAAGTTATATGCGTTCTCTATGCGTTCGACAATACGAGATTTCCTCCCTGTGTCAATGTGCTCTTTAGTTTTGACTAATTCGTCTAGATGTAATATAAATATAAATATCATGTTCTTGTACGTTTCCATTCAACTATTTGTAAAACCTAAATTACCCTGACCGCCAATAGATTTTATAAACTGCCTTTGTAACTGTGTTTACTCGGAGAGAGCGAGTAGATTTGGTCTAGAATTACCTAAAAATGAATATAATAACATGAACGGTGAGCCAAAATTAATTGGGTTTATGTTTTTAATAGTTCCTAACTTAATTGAAATGGGTTTATGACTTCGGTTCGTTGTCTGGTCATGCTCTAGCTTTCAAAAATAAACTTGTATCACCACGAAATATATATATATATAATGAAATTAGGTTTAAGTTTGCTACAGGACGTTCCCTATTAAAAATGAAGTGTGTAGCATTTGCAGTTTGTTTACAGGGACAAACAAAGTATTTTTGTTACATTACAGTCTATGAGAGGTACTTGCTTGCAGTGTATATTAGTAATGTCACACTATTTCAAACATAATGAAATTTCTATAGAATTTTGAGATGCACTATACAACATTTTCTTTGTAGAATATGTTATGTGTAGCATATATGCATCATTTAAAGGAACACACAAAATAATTAGGTTACATATTATTGTCTGTAGGAAATAATTGTTTCAATTTCGTTTCAATTATGTTACATTATTTCAAACATAATAACACTGATATACGTTATTGAGTTATGAAAAGTGCAAGTATTATTTATAGCTCTTTTATAGTGCTACACAAAAAATTCTGATACATAGTTGTCTATGAGCGATAATTGATGGAAATGTGTTTTATCCGTGTTATGTGATTTCAAATTTAACTAAATATTTGTATATTATGTGAGCGTATAAATTTTATAGATCATTAGATCATATACAGGACTTCACAAAAGAATTTTCATGAACTATTTGTCTTATGGGCGTAAATTGCTTAACCCCTTGAGGGGCACCGGTATATAATATATACCACTTTTGAATATATAACTTTGCCACCAGTATTATTAAATAAAAATATTTATTATTATTTTTTGCAGATTGAGAAGGTAAAAATTCATTATTTAAATTTACTGGTGTCAAAACATAGCAAAATGTAGCATTTTTAGAACACGTGCTTGCCCTCCAAGGGGTTAAGATTATGTTTTAAACTCTATTATGCATTGTAAAGCTGAATTATATTTTAGTACACCATCACCTGTTTGTAGAACACAAATACATTCGTATTTATTATTCATTAGCAGAATCACCCGGCTTTGCCTGTGACTAGGGGAGGGGGGGTGGGCTTCCAGGTAAAATGAATAAAAATGCAATATCCTAAAAATACGACGATCACAATAATGGAGGTCTGTGTATTTGAGCCCATAAATCATTAAAAAGACAAAATATAATGAAAAATAATCAAATATAAGTATAAAAGTATTCAAAAATAAATATAAAGGTAAAAAAAAAAAAAAAACTATTTTATAAGTATTCAATATTTATCTTAAAAATCACGCCTAATTTCCTGACTGCGATCCATGTTGTTGCAAAAATTTCCATTAAAATACATTAATTTGACGTAGGTGTCGATTATGGAATAATCACCGCTTTGATTAACACTTCGTAAAAAAAGCTATCTAGTGAGTTTATTAAAAATATATATAATTTTTGTTCTGTTTATTTTTTAAGATATGGCAGCAGTGAAAAAAGGTATTTATTAAACTATCTATTAGGATTTTTAAATTATTTTCTCAACATATAATGGTAATTTATTAATATTGAACTATTAATTGATAAAAAAAGTTAATTTTTTAAGTATTGCACTCTATACATTTTACTTACATTTTATTTCTTACTTTTTAGTGTTTAAATAATTTTATTGTAGCAGTTTTACAGCCAACTGGCATATTTTAACGAGCGTGGTTTTGCAGAAAATTAACTCCATTGTTATTGCAACTCGTATAGAGTTGTAAACATATGGAATATTTCACGATTTGTTACCTGCGTCCGGTTAACGGAAAATGTTTTAAACTCGATTTATTAATTACATTCTTTCTTTTACTTTACAATTATGTATGTCTGATCTGTGGCAGTTAAATCTTGTCACTCAATTTCCATCCACTTCTTGTTCACATAGAGCTTTGAAATTTAGAATATATATGTATTCCTGAGGACAATACATGAATTGGACATTGATATATTTAAAAATTCGATTCCTAAGGGGGTGCAACGTCGGCAAAAACTTGTATTTTTTCCATAGAAATAACGTTGCAATTGTCTAATATTAATTGAAACAAGTAATATAAAAAAATTTTTAAAAGTCAATTCCTACTTTTTAATCATAAATATATAAAATAAACCCGTGCAGCATTAATGTCCCACGTTATCTTTATTGAACATTATTTTATAATCATCGTTGCGGTATTTTATTTCTGTGGCATCACTCATTTGAGATAAATCTTTCATTTCATTTATGAAAACAATGGGAGGAATTTTTTTCTCCCATTTAAAACTAAAATTAATTAATTAAATTTAATTAATTAATTAATATTTGAAAAAACTGTATTAACATAAAGTGTCATCCAGTACAAGTTTAAAAAAATGTATTTGAACTTGAGTGGATGAATAGAAAATATTTTATTAACGATTGAAAATTTGAACAAGATATATATATAGAGAGAGAGAGTGTGAGCTAATAGTAGGAATTAAAAAAAAAAAAATAGCTCCGTTGTTGCAACATTCATCCATTTTTATCACATTGTTGCCCGCATCATTACGACACGTCAGCATTTATTATGAAATATGTATGAATGAGCATCTATTGATGAATTTGAATATACATGAATACAATGAGCATTTGTTGAAAAGTACTAATGATAGAAAGTACTAATGATAGAAAGTACTAATGATAGAAAGTACTAATGATGAAAAGTACTAATGATTACCACATGTAGCGCCAAATTTTTTCCAACTTGGCGAAATATCGCCAAATTTGGCGACAAAAATAATTAACCAAACAAACAAACAAAAAAATGATTTCAAAAACTGGTACAAAGTAATTTACCAGGGATTTTTGGCCCACCCTGTATTAGCCTACAAACCCCTCCACCGTACAAATTAGTTCTTTAAATGAAGTGAAATCTTCGGTGAATTTAAACGCTTTACAGTTTATCTACTTATAAAAGAGTAGCTTGATTTTCTCATAATCAACGCCGAGCCTCAACCGTTTGTCCTAGAACAATGAAATTTGGAAAACATGTTCTTTACACAAGGTAGGCGCGTACTAAGAAAGGATTTTTGAAAATTCACAGCATAAGGGGGTCAAATGGGGGGTCTAAAGTTTTAGATAAATTTGTCTTTTCGACATATCTCAGCAGGAGTTTTAAATAGGAGCTTGAAATTTGGGATAACAATTCTACTAAAGAATAGTTAAACATGTATTTCAGGCGATTTTAGAAATTCAACCACTAAGTGGGTTAAATGGGGGGTCAAAAATTTTCGGTGATTTCACATTTTCACCATATCTCATCAGCAGTTTTAGGTAAGAACGTGAAGTTCAAGATAACAAATCTACTAGAAAAATAATTAAACACGTATTTCAGCGTTTTTAGAAATTCAACCACTAAGGGTTTAAATGGGGGTTCTAAAATTTTAGGTGATTTTGCCTTTTTGCCATATCTCAACAACAGTTTTAGTTAAAAACGCTAAATTTAAGATAAAAAATGTACTAAAAGCTAGTTAAACACATATTTCAGCGATTTTAAAAATTCAACCACTAAGGGGGTTATAGGGGGTCGAAAGTTTCTAGTCATTTCGCGTTTTCGCCATATCTCAGCCGCAGTTTTAGGTAGGAACGTGAAATTCAGGATAACAAATCTACTAAAAAAAATAATTAAACATATATTTCAGTGATTTTAGAAATTCATCAATTAAGGGGGTTAAATGGGGGGGGGGTCGAACGTTTTAGGTCATTTTGCCTGTTCGCTATATCTCAGCAGCATTTTTAGTTAGCAGCTCTGAATTCGGGATAACAAATCTACAAAAAATATAGATAAACATATATTTCAGAAATTTTAGAAATTCAGCAACTAAGGGGGGTTAAATAGGAGGTCAAATATTTTAGGCTACTTTGCCGTATCTCAGTAGAAATTATAGGTAGAATCATGAAACTCAGGATAACAAATCTACAAAAAATATAGTTAAACACGTATTTCAGCGATTTTAGAAATTCAGACACTAAGGGAGGTTAAATGGGGGTCGAATGTTTTACGCCATTTTGCCATATCTCAGTAGAAGTTACAGTTAGGAGCGTGAATTTCGGGATAACAAATCTACTAAAGAATAGTTAAACATGTATTTTAGGCGATTTTGGAAATTCAACTACTAAGGAAGTTAAATGGGGGGGGGGGGGAGGTTCGATAATTTTCGATGATTTCACCTTTGCACCATATCTCATCAGTAGTTTTGGGTAAGAGCGTGAAATTCAGGATAACAAAATTGCTATAAAAATAATTAAACATATATTTCAGCGATTTTAGAAATTCACCAATTAAGGGGGCTAAGTGGGGGTTGAAAATTTGAGGTCATTTTGAATGTTTGCCATATCTCAGCTGCATTTTTAGTTATGAGCTTGAAATCACAGATTCAGGATAACAAATCTATTAAAAAATAGTTAAACATATATTTCCGCGATTTTAGAAATTCAGCCCCTAAAGAGAGTTAAATGGGGGTCGAATTTCTTATGTTATTTTGCGATATTTCAGTAATAGGTAGGAGCGTTAAATTTAGGATAACAAATGTACTAGAAAATAGTTAAATTTGTATTTCAGCAATTTTAGATAGTATTCCATCAAGGAGTTCACACTGTGTGTCGAAAGTTTTAGGTAATTGTGCCATATCTCAGCAGCAGTTTTAAGTAAGAATGTGAAACTCCGCTTTACAAATCTATATAAAAAAAAGTATTTAATCATATATTTCAGCGATTTTAGAGCTAGCGAGTTCGTGGGCAACATCGGCTGTGAACCCGATTGTGGAAGATTAGACAGAAAATGAAACTATTGCTGATTTTTTATTATATACTAGCTAACCCGCCCGGCGTTGCACGGGCCAAAAATATTAATAATCTGTTCTATAAGAAACTTAAACCAAACCCCGTCGTAATCGGGTCCATAGTTCCACCTTCCACTGCCAGGGGACGCAGTCTGTTCTGGAAGAGGCCTTTTCAGAACACTCGACCCAACTAAATTTCCTAGTAGAATTGAAATTTAACCACGGGTAAACATTGCCAAAATAGCGGAAATTGCGAAAGTTGATTACGTAATCGATCGGTTTCTAAAGGGTTAATGTGGATATTTTTTAAAACCCAATCATGCGTTTTGAAGAAAATGAACGCGTCTATGATCTGGAGTCTACTGTTTGTCCGTACTCACATTTTCTGAGTCGATGCTGATTTTTAAACCTGGACCGAAAAACGAAAATCGCGTGAGTGAGTTTTGGAAAGGATTTTTTTTTGGAGGGTTAAAATTAAAAATTTTCAAAACGGATACCAGATTTTAAAAAACAAAGGGATGTAGATTAGTTGAGGTATATTTAGTTTTTCGTATCTTGTTTATAAACGCCAATTCGGATTTTTAAAGATAGGGGAAATCGTTAAAAAAGCGAAATTGACTTACGGTAAAAAACGTTTTCGAAAGGGTTAACGTGATTTTATTTTTAAACTAAAGGTTTCTGCCTAAATCCGACAGAACGTAGATGTCTTTAGATGTGTTTGATTTTTGTTTGGTTATTTTAGAAAGCCGATGCCAGATTTTATATATCATAGAAAATCGGAATTCGCAAAAGAGAGTCCTGCGCACGAATTTTTTTTGAATGGTTAATATTTGCATTTTTCAAAAACAAATACAGATGTCGAAAAAAGAATAAATTTAGATATTGTCTGGTATTTTTAGTTTTTCGTACCTTTCTCTGAATCGCCGATGCGAATTTTTAAAAATTGCCAAAATCGCAAAAATCACAAAACGGCATACAGAAAATATACCTTTTAAAAGTGTTAATTTTTGTATTTTTTAAAACCAAAGAGGGCTTTGGAAAGGGCAAAGTCAGTTCTTTAATTTGGTGACCTTCGTTTTTCCGTATTTTTTGTATTTCGGTGGATGCAAGGCTCGGAAAACGGGAGAAAATAAAAAACATGAATTCGATGCTTTTTGATAATTTTTTTTGAAAGGGTTAAATGTAATTTTTTTTCAAATCAACCAGATCGTTTGAGACGTAAAAGTATTTTCTTTCAGAATATGTAGACGGGTTTTCCGTATTTCTAACCGTTTGCCCATGGCGAATTTAGAAAAACTTAAAACAAAAACGGGATGTGTTGTGCTTTCTTTCTTCTATTCCGGAAGATACGGATATTGGTTTCTGCACATGCACCAGCTAGCTTTTGAATAATGACGTTTTTATTTGTGATCTTTGATCAGTTTTTAATTAATAACTACTTTAATTTTCAAAATATTAAAATTCTGACGTAATGGTGCACCAGGAGAGAGTTTGGACTACCTATATCTAAATTTGCAGCCTTCTAGGTGGGCTGGATTTTCCTAGCCATCGCCAACAGACACACAGACACACACACACACACACACACACACACAGAGCGAAACTTTCTTTTATTAGTATAGACTAGCCAGTCGCTTCCGAGTGGGGCCCAGATACAAAGTACTACTTGGGCCCCATCCCTAGATAATCACGGGTAGGGCCCGGTACTATTTTGTCAGGGGGCTCATAAAAAAAGTATTTATGTCGCGAAATCTTTATTTAGGTGCTTTTTTTTATATTCTTATAAGTTATTTCCGTATACTTTTAATTTAAAGTATTTTATTTATATTTTTCTGGTTGCATGTAAAATGCACTTTCTGGGCCCCAAGCGAAGTCAGAGTGTTACGCTGCACTATGTATCTTAGCCTCACTCGGAAACGACCGGTTAGTTTATATATATATTTACTGATTGCTTACGTCATAAAAGTTTTTAACGACTAAAACATTGCTTTTTGGTCTTCCCTACAACAGTTCTAGAAACATAAAGGAGGGAAATCGCCGGTTAGCGACTTTCTCACCAAACCGATAGCGCAACGTCACTTGATGAAAATGAAATATTTTAAAGACGTTTATTTATTTATTTTTTTTTTTTCGTTGAATTTATAAGAAAGTACTGAACCAATTTTGCTGAAATTTAAATGGGATCAATTCGAAAATATCCTCTTTCAATTACAAAAAGAAAAAAAAAATCACGTGAATAGGTCACGTAGTTTAGGAGTAATCAGGGAACATACATTAAAAACAACAATAACAAAAACATTCTCGTCAAATTGAGAACCCCCTCCTTTTTTTTTTTTTTTTGAAGTCTGTTAATTAAAATTCCGCATAATTGCATACTGAGACAAAACTATAAAAATATGAGGATTCCAAATCTCTACATATAAAAATATGCAGTATTACATATATTTTGTAATACATGTAAATACATGTATTACAGAAATCGCTCAGTTTCTATAATTTCTGCCAGCAGATCAATTTACATATGTAATAAGTGCAAAGCATATTTAAACATATTTTAACTATGTTCTGTGTCAAATACCCTGTTTAGATAGAACTTTTAAAAAAGTAAAATTGGTATTTTATTTTTATTTTTTTAATTTTCTTACAATGCATTTCGTTTTCTTACGATACTTACATTACAAACGTTTCTTACAATATCGTTTGATTAGCAAATCGTATGTGGAATCAATTTTAAAATTAGTTTTAACGCAAATAAATAAATAAATAAACAAATAAATAGATAAATAAATAATTGAATAAAATAAAAAATAATAATAAAATAAATAATGATCAAATTTGGGTTATTTAAAAACTTTGTCAAATTCACACAAAATAAAAAAAATTAAATTACACTTTATGTGCTTTATTACTTAAACTAGTAAATCCGCAGTTTATTTTTTTTTTATTACATACATATTTATAGGCATACAAAATACTTCGGAGGTTTCAGAAATTAAAAGCGTTAAATTAAACACGATTTATGCAATGATATTCTGAAATTCTTATGAAATTCTTCTTATTCTTGTAATTTTTTAGATTAAAAAAAAATGCATTTCTTATTTTGATATTCTTTGAAATATTGTTGCTAAGCAACTAACAAAATAAACAGGAAAGAAAAAGAAATGCATTTTAAAATTTGTAAAAAAAGGAAAATAAAATGTTTTATATTTCTCGAACAGTTGCAAAAAAATTTCCAATAATTTGAACAATTATTTTCTAAATTCTAATCGATGCATCGCCAAATTTTCAAAGCTATTGCATATAATTAAGACCTCCATCGAAAATTTAGTATCCATAATTTTACGTTTAAATCCATTATTCAAATATGCGATTTTCATTTCAGTTAAAAATGAAATTTGAAAATCGTCTGCATTCCCATAAGAAAGCATTATGACCTAAAAAAAGAATGTTCTGTATTTTTCGAACGAATGACCCAAATGTAACCAAAACTATACAGCTAATTCTGGGTACTTCACCAACATACCCACCAAAAATCAACCTAATCGAATGTTTTTTACGGCAGTTATCGCGGAACAGACAGACAGACAAACAAACAAACAAAAAACAAAACCTTTTCGACTCTCCGTAGTGAGCCTCAACTGACGTTTCGACAAATATGACAAAATTGTGATAAAGATGATTTGTATTTTTATCCCTGATGAAGACTATGTGGTAAGCTTAAAATGCTTAGATTTATTAACATTGAATAATGTTAATACAGTTTAACATCTTTCTTACAATTTTATCTTCTATTAAGTAATAAAGCACATTAAGTATAATTTTAACTTTTTATCTTTTTAAAAGATATTTTTTATCATTCTACATTCATTTATTTTCTTATTCTACAAAATAATAAAAATGATTATAAATTTAAACCTTACAGAACTTACAGAATTGTATTACGGTCATTTGGAGTTTTGTTTTCATTTTTTTTCCTATTTTGAAATTAGTTCATTATTTAAGAAAGAAAATGCAAGGAAGCCCTTGTGCCGATAGTTTTGCGGTTTCTCATCTACCAGTTCGGTTATTTTTAAATTTGAAGTGTTAGTTTTCTTATACTTTGTTTGCCACTTGATTCGCCGACCAATATTTTGAATATATTTCCAATTCATTCCTACGTCTGCCATCGGATTTCCATCATATTAGTATGAGTACGGGAGATTATGATTTATAAATATAAATATGTATATGTTTCAGCTAAAGCGTTAAGTATGCCTTCGATATACATATATTTTTATCACATTATTCACGAAAGAATAAAGAAAGAACCGGAAATAGGTTAAGACTCATTATTTGATTACAAAAGAATTGCTAATAAATGATTTTGTTTTCTAATTATTTTAACATATTCAACCTTGAAACACTTTGAAATAGTGTGCCATAACTTAATAAAACAACTGAATAAACTATCTATCTATCTACTATATATATAACCATTAAATGAACATTACAACCGCCAACAAAAACTGTGAAATTATTAATAAAAGTAAAATAACTAATTGACAACAATAAAGATCCCCCCAATACCCTGAACATAGATTCCAAAAACATAGTAGAGAAAAAAATGCAGAAATTGAATACTAGAAATTTGTGGAATTTAGACAGAATCATCAGGTCCCAAATGCCTGAAGCTCCACAAATAACATGTGTGATTTCATCTTCATTAGCCATAAAATAGCTAACAAATATGAATTTGGTACAATCACACTCAGAATGTTGAGAAGTACACAATGAAACAACTATTAAGTTCAAAATAAAACAAGAAATCTACTATATATATATATATATATATATATGTCTAAATTCCACGAATTTCAATTCATTCATTCAATTTCATTTATTCAATTTTTAATTTAATTTTTTCTTCTTTTAAATAAGTTTTTGGTATCTATATTCAATGTGTTGGGGAATACTTTCATTGTCAACTAATTATTACATACTTAGTCATTATTTCATAGTTTAAGTTGGTGTTATGGTATAATGTTTCATTTATGGTTATATATATATATATATATACATATATAATGCAAAAATGGAAAAGGGAATTTCGTTCCGGCTGTTTATAACCTGAGTTCTGCTGAATCGATTTTGATAGGACTTGCACTGTTAGTTAGATAATTTTTTGGGTAGATTGTAGTGTATGACGCATCATTCTACGTTGCTTAGTTATAGAGTTATGGGAGAAAGTTTTACAGTTAGGTCAACCTGATTATGAAAGACCAGAGGACCCTTGCGAGGATTTTGCACTGCAGTCAGATATTTCTTACCACTAGCTAATATTTTTTAGATGTAAGTTTAAACTTCTAAATATATTCAAACAACATTAGTTAAGCCTGTAACTTTGATGGAATAAATGAGATGATATTCATTTCATTTATTCCATCAAAGTTACAGTAAAAACTGATCGAAGATAGCAAAAAGCACGCCCGATGGAAAAAAAAATCAACAATCGTATTTTAACTGTATTAGAGGATCACGTCATCCGCTTCGGGAAAAACACGGGACAAAGAAAAATAAATTGAATAAATATAAAATATGATTTTATTTAATATAGTGAAGCATACATTTTAGGTTACACATGAAATAGCACTGCTTCAATCGATCGATGATGTCTTTTTCTTCTAAACATTTGAATGTGAATTTTGCTTTTTAATCAGAAAATAGAATTATCCCGTGCAAAGACATCCCACTTTATCTTTTTTTTTTTTTTTTTTTTTTTTTTTTTTTTGTACAATTTATTTTTTATAATCATTGTTGAGAATCAGATAATGCGGTATTTCGGTATTTTATTTTTGTGGCAACACTAATTTAAGGAAAACCTTCCATTTCATTTATGAAAACAATGCTAACTTAATTTTTAATTAACAGCAATTTTTAATCAAAAAACTGGATTTAACGAAATGTGAATGTACTATATAAGAAGCCGCTTCAAAAACCTTTCGAATGATACCGCATTCATTGTTCTGCGTTTTGTAGATGCATAGAAATTTGAACATTATATCATTCTATTTGAACATTATATCATGCGTAAAGATTTAAGAATCGGATTTAAAAATTAAATGTTTGATAATTTCTGATTTTTAGTACGTCATTATAGCTTAAAGTTTATCAATTTTCGTTCGGAAATTAATCCCATTACACAAATTACGATACTTAAATTTGTTGACAATATTACAACTGACAATATATATAAGTTGATACAAAACAACAACAGCAAAAAGAAACATGAAAAATAGTAATACCAAAATTATATTAAAATTAGTAAGAAAAATGCCTTTTTAAAAAAACTTTTTGATAAAAAATAATTCTGAAGTTTATTTATAGTTTAATTATTTATTTTATAGTGCTAAATTAAAAATGAACAAAAGTATAATTTAATCATTTAATTACTTTTTGAGGCACTAAAGAAACCCTGTACCGCTAGAACAATTTTCCAGCAATAGCATTCTTACACTTAAAAAAAAAAAAAAAAATCTTTTATTGTCTGTGTATTTAGTTTTGGAAGATTATCACTTTTATAACAATAACAATGTTTACTTATTACTTCTTTGATATCTAAGTTTGTTTTGAATGTAGCAACGTAATATAAATTACTCTAGTTCTGCACCTATATTTTCCAAATATTTCTAAACTCTATAGAAAATTAATAACTGCAAGCTTAGAGGTATTTTCTATATAGTATATTCTAACATTTAAAACGTCGATAGCATCAATATTTTTTTTAGTTTTAAAGAGAAATTTGGTTGTAGAGAAATTTTACCTCTTTTCTCTAAATTTTAACCCATTTCCTGGGATGGTGCCATTTTCTTAAGTAATTTTTTTTCGTATGAAAATAAATGTTTAGATCAATAACAATAGTTTTCTAATGTAAGTTTTAACTAATTAATTTTAAGTCTAATTTTTTTATAGTTAAAAAATATGAAATTATCGTTTACAAAGCTTTTGCAAAAATGCAACATGACTGTACATGTGTAAATTCTTTGAAATATTTTTGGAAGTTGAATTCCCCTGATTTTATTTTCATAAAAAAAAATATCATGTAAATCATACTTTTGTTTATCTGTTTTTACTGTATCTGATTACATATAATTTTTTTAATATTTCCTGCTGATGTTGTGTTTTTGCACCGTTCTATAATTCTTAAAGTAATAAATTTATTCTTTTTTTTTGCAGTTTTGCCCATAGTATGACTTATTCATCATAAAATATTAGCATAAATCAAACCTAATACGATTTTTTTTTTTTTTAAATAGCGTTTGTCTATTCGTGCGTGAGTGCGATGTCAAGGAAAATCTACCAGACATAGCTGTCTAAAAATTTGGATGGAGTTAGTCCAGGGCAGGCCCTGATGCACCTGAGGCTAAGATTTTTATTCATTCGATAATTAGCCGAGATAGTAATTAAACCCCGCAATTTAAATAAAACGACAAAAGCGTCGCAAGGGTTCATTCCAGAACCCTGTTCTTAGCGCCGAAGCAGAGAAAAGCCAAAGGATCTTTTTTTTTTTTTTTCTCGGAAGCTTTTGAAAGCGCCCTTCGACGAAACCATAGAACTAGGAATCTAAATATATTCCTTATTTTTATATTCCTAGTTCTATGGACGAAACCGTTCAAAATACGAACAAACTGGAAATATATTCTTAAATTTTGTGCCTTTTACTTTCAAACGCCGCAATCCGTAAAAGAAAAAAAAAATCATGATTTCAAAAAAGTTTGATTTTGTGTTGTTTCTCCCGCAGGTAGTTTTCGAAGCCCGTAACCGCCCGAAATGAAAAAATACCTACTAAAAGCGGGTACTTTCTTTTCTACTACGATGCAACCCGTTTATAAAATACGAATATTAACCCTTTTAAAAAAATTCGGAACAGAAAGTCACTTTGCATCTCCTCGCGACACCCTTTTTTACTAAACTAAAAGTAACTAAATGTCGGTATTTAAACAAAAACTTTTTTTCACGTTCTTTGGAAACCTGATTTATATCACGTATAACATTCATGAAACATTCGGACATATCATCAAAACATATCATCAATATGCGCGTGATTTTTTTCATGTTTTTACAACTAAATATCAATGTTTTCGAACTAAAATTATACACAGGCTTCCGAAACGTTATATTTTTAACTCATAAAAATTTCGAAGATTTCGCACGATTAGAGCTATTTTGTTTTTAGTATTAAATGGCACGATATGAAAAAAAGTGAGAAGAAAACACTTCATACAAGCCTTTAGGTTCGTTTGGAAAGTTTTTTGTTTAAATATATAAATTCATTGAACACTGATTTTAGGTATATATAAGTTTATTATCATGGGCCCTGGCTACACCGTTCTTTCATTTACAAATACAAAATTAAAACAGATCAAAGCGTGCGTAGCACGCCCGTTGTGCGCTGACGAAGACAACACTTGTTTGGATATATTTTCATTTCTTGAAAAGATTTTCATTTAAATACATAAAATCATTTAACATTGTTTTTTGGTATATTTAAGGATCTCCAAAAGAAACAATTAATCTGGTATGGTCATGTTAAAAGAATGAGTGACGAGAGACTACCCAAAATCGCATCTAATTATAGAACAAACCAAAAGAGGAAACGAGGAAGATCACGAAAGACCTGGATGGATGGTATAAAAAAAGCCATGAGGGATAGGGGTCTGGAGGAGAAATGGATCCTTGACCGGAAGAAATGGAGTGGTCTATATATATATATATATATATATATATATATGTATATTTAAGGTTACTATCATGGGCCCGGGCAACTCTGGGCGGGTCAGCTAATATTTTAATGAAACGTTACTGGACAGTGAATGGATTCAAAGCCAGTAATATTTCACTTATTATTAATGATCCGGTACAGAAAAGTTTAATTTAGAAATGTATTTGAAGATATGAAGATATTTATAATGAGCCTATGAATCTACTCTTTCAAGAACATAATAATAATAAAAAGCATAGTAAAAATGTAGTACAGTCCATAGGTTAAAAAAAAAAAAAGAAAAAAAAAGAAAAAAGAAAAAGTAACTGAGAGTAGCATCCTGAATTCAAACTGGCTTTTTTCATACAACATGACTTCCACCAAATATGGACTGTTTTAGACGAAAAGGTCACCACACTCTGCGTTATGAATCACCGCAAGGTCGTTTCTGATAGCTGTGACACCGTAGGCGGGAAAAACAAAAACACTTTCTCGCGTTACGTTGATTCTATTACAAGGCTTAAAATGAAGCATTTGTGCAAAGAATAAAATCTGAGAAAACTTATTGTTTTCAGTTCTTTGTACTTCTTTTTCTTGTGGGAAAATGTTGACGACTCGGGATATATTGTTGTATGGAAATTCATACTATTTTTTGTCTTTCCGATTAAGAAAACAGAACTATAAATTTCATATCGAAAAAAAAAAATACTTAATGTGTATAAAATTTTTTGGACAATGAAAATTTAACGAAAACTCAGATTTAAAAGAGATTTTTACTTTTCAATGTATAGCTTAACAAAAGAAGATCATTTGAGTTTGTTCATGATATGGATTGTAAGCAAGTTAAAAGTAAGTTTGAATTAAAAAAAGAAAATGCTAATCGAATCACACTCATTATACGGATTTAGATTTAATTATTTAGCTTATTTCAATGTGTTGAAGAAATAGCGGTAATTTGCATTTTGTTTTCTTTCATTCGATCATTTCATTCTTTCAGGGGCAAGTGGTTATGTTTCTATAATGTTCAATTCGCAGTAGAATTTTCGAAAAAAATTATTTGAAAATAAGGAAATGCAATTTTACAATTTTTTTTCCACCAAAGTTATAAAAGTAAAATTTATTCAAAAATTCTGATACAAATCTTGATTAAAATTAAGGGGTCAGGTACCTGACAAACAGCGTTGCAGTCGTATAAAGAGCCAGAGTGTATATGTTATATAGTTTTATTTCAAAAACAGAGGGTTTCTGGAATTTCTTTTAAAAATCCAGAAAGTATACAGCGCATACCACCGTATACCCTCCACTGCACCCCTGCTGAAAAACTAGATGTAAAAGTGAACCCTAATATGGATTGCAATAATTCCATATTTAATAAAATTTTGGATATCAAATGTTAAACACACATTAAAAGATATATATTCTAACCGTTAATGTTCTGAAAAAAAAAGCCAAGATGCATATAAAGTACTTTGAAATTTAATGCTTTATAATAAAGGAATTGATCTTATATGCCTTGAGCTCAGGATTTCTCATACTTAAATTGTCACGGATAGCCATATATTTTATTTTTTTATTGAGTAGAGATATAATATCTGTTTAGAATGACTTATACTGCAAAAATATAATAATTAATTCTGGAGAGAATATAAACCCTTCAAATTTTGAATTTTTTGGAAATAAAAATATTTATCATTTCTTAATTTCTTACTTAATAAGAATAATATTATGTCATTTTGTGCATTTATAAGGTTTATTCCTTCAGTCAAAATTTCATTAAATTCTATCCAGACATTTCTTATAAATCGTGCGCGCTCTGACCAAAATCACCGGCTTGGGATAATTGACTTTAAATATATAATTAACCCTTGATCATATAAAAAAGGCTCAAACTATTTTGGACATAACTTCTTTTTTAAGGCGAATTTTTGCGTAGGGTTTCTTTTAAAATATTCATAAAGAATCACATTTTAATGTAAGGTATTAAAAAATAGATTTTTTGACACTTTAAAAGGTTCATGATCCCTTAAATGTTATACAAAATATCACACCTCCCTTCAAACTGTTTAGAAAGTAAGCAATGTTCTTATGATAGATATTGATAAATAGAAAAGTAATAAAAAAAAGATTAACTGAAAGAGGAGATGGAATCAGAAGGCTTTCTCTAGAAGAAACTTACGAATCCTTTAATAATAAGATCTTGGTAAAAAATTGGATGTAATGTCGTAACATTGTGTAGAACGTCACTAATTTAGATTAACAGAAGTTTAACTCTTTATATCATCGTGTTGCAAATTTATACAGTCAGACAGTTAATTTATAAATCTTGTTTTCAAAAAGTACTTTATTTATTATTGAAATTCTACTACACTTCAGCTAATCTAAATTATTAACAGATTTCTCGAGAGATGATCTTATTATGTTGTTTCTCCAAACTGAAATTCAACATTTCACAACTTCAGCAGCTGCGTGTTGTACTTTCTTTAACCATAGCTTTTTATTTAGATGTACCGGGTGTTCGAAAAAAGTTGGACTGACTTGAAACAATCATAACTCTAAAAATAATTGAGTAAATGCATTTATTTTCTTTTCAAAGTACTCGTCAAATATCCAAGATTTGTTAGATGTAGCTGTTTTAAAGTCGTAATATTCAGACGATGCGCAAAATCGATGATATGTAAATGCAAATCGCACCACACATTCGTAATTTCTTCGATGATTCCGGAGTGGAAAGCATATAAGTCTAAAACTATTGGAGTTATGGGAAAAATGTCAATTAGAAAGTTCTTCAGCATCTTCGATTTAGTAGGAAAGGATCCACTAGGTACACAAATAACCTAATCAAAAGGTTAAAATTGATTGCGAATGTGTGGTGCGATTTGCATTTTTCGATCATCGATTCTGCGCATCGTTTGAATGTCACGATTTTAAAACAGCAACATCTAACAAATCTTGGATATTTGACGAGTACTTGGAAAAAAAATAATTGCATTTACTCAATTATTTTTAGAGTTATGATTCTTTCAAATCAGTCCAACCTTTTTCGGACACCCGGTATTTAAAAATTTTGCATTTAAAAAAATGGTGGCATCCAGAATTAATTATATCACATAGCTAAATCTAATTTTTATACAAGAATGTATGTTGTGCTAGATATTTCATAAAACTTTATCTAAATAATATTGGTTAATCGTTCTTCTACGGGCAATTAAATGACGGCGTGAGTCAGCCTGGATTGTAGTAGCCTTACGAAAACCGTGAGCGTCGAAATAATCGTTCCTGTGACTTTAGCCTTAAGGAGCAAACAGGTGTGCCAAAACTCAGTAAAAGTTTTCTCCAAGTATTTTTTACTGTGAAGAACTTGTGATTAAAACTGATGCTTTATGCTCAGTTTTTATCACACTAAGAAAGTTAGGGATTTCTGAGTGTAGAAAAACGCCTGTATGCCGTATAATATTGTTCACCATTTTTACACAGTGTTTCTGCTAAAAAATTGTTAATGTGAATGATGAAAGAATTAGTTAACAATAAAAAAATATTTCTCCTTTCTCCTTTCTCCTTTTCCAACTTTGTTCTAATCATCTCAGATGTAATGCTATTGCAGCATCATTGTTCAAAATTGACATTACTCCGTTTTATCTAATCCTCACTGAAGAAATGCTCGAACTATCTAAGGTTGTCTTTGACAGCTTTGGTCACATTTAAATTAGCATTTTTCTATAGACAAGACAAAGATAACTATCACAGCAACAAAATAAGTTTTAGTTAGTAACTACCAAAATAGTCCGGATGCCAGCGACGTTTTCAGTTAATCTTTTTATACAAGCTAATTTTCAAATATTTAATTGATCTTACTTAATTAATCACGGAAACAGCCACCAGCTGTCGCGATAAAAGCGGGTGCGACGTCAGGAGCCACAACTTCTCAAAGTCAGAGTGAAATAAACGGTATCCCATTTACGGATGTTTGCCACCAATCGGCTGTTTTCGTGATTAATTAAGTAAGATCAATTAAATATTTGAAGATCAGCTAGTACAAAATGATTAACTGAAAATGTCACTGCCTCCGGGACTAAAAGTGCTTAAAAAGAAAGTTGTATGAAAGTTATTGGGCACTGACAGTTTAATTTGTGTTGTCTTTATAAGAATTTCTTCAGATATTATATTTTTGAAGGAAACCAGTAAAAGTCTCGTTCGAACTGTAGCTGTTCAAAGTAATCAGCATACATTACTCATTCCTTTAGCAACTCTTATAATCCTTCCAGCAAAAAATTCCTTTTGTTATTTTCACAGATTTAGCGCCTTAATACTTCAATTTCAACATTTTCTAACAAAAAAGTAATTGCTTTAGTGTATTCCTTCCCTTCTTAAAATTTTCTACATAAATTATGGAATACTCTGTATTTAGTTCCGATTGAAAGATCTTTACGAAAGTTAGAATTCAGATTGACAAAGTAAAAAGTGAAGTCAAAAACATCTTTTTCTTTAATGCACTTAAGTATACAAAACAAACTTATTATTTATAATTTTCCGGTGGCGAAAAAAAACAATTCTTTAAATAATATCTCTGCTTATTATACTTTTAACCTTGATCTGCTGTTCAAGTTACATTATTTTCTATAACAATTCATATATAACGAAAGATTTTTCTAAAATGTAGTTTGTTTTCTTCATGACAGGCCCACCTTTATCTGTGTGAAGGCGTTATAACAGTCACCTTCAAGTAATAGCCTCAGTGATGAAAAAGCAGTCGCCGCCGGAACAATCCCCACAAGCTATGCCGTAAAGGACAATCGGTATTTTAGCCATCTACGATTACAATCTACATAATTTTGACATCTTACATTCAAGGTAGATTTGCATTTCTCTTTATTATGGTCACCGAAAAACGGATATGTTTTGTAATTATAGTAGTTATAAGTTTTCCTTATCGGTGGCAATTATACTCTCGCGTAATTTGATATTTTAAGCCCAAATACTGTTTGTTATTTGCATAGTTAATTATTCATTATTTTTTTCTGTTTCTATATTTTTTCCATATAGAGTTCAAGGATGATGGGATCGCGGACAGTTCGCCGCAGGTACGTAAAAAAAATATTTTCCACTAAATATCTCCAAAATTTGATCACTTGTGTTTAGTATATGAATAATAAATTTGTAAATTATACGTACTAACATACCGTAAAATAGGGTTACTTAGACCGAAAAAGGGACAATATTTGTACATTTCTTACCAAAACATGAAATGTGCTCGTAACCAAATTTTTACTACTACTTTGGTGATATTTTCTAAGATTTTTAGCTTATTTCAAATCGCAATTTTATAGATGTAATAAATTATTGAAATTTGGATTCAAGTAACCCCCGGGTTTGGGTTACTTTGAACCAAGCTATTTTTTTTATAAATTGAATTCTTTAAATAGACGAAGGGTTCAAGCAGCACCTAGGATCTCGAAATAACATATGTAGAGATATTTTAATTAAAAGAATGTTTATTTAAACTTGTAGTTAAGTTGAAAAACACATTGAATATACTTAAAAAATATGTGTTGCTTATGAGATATTTTATAAGATTTTTATATCTTGCTAACTAGTCCTAATAAAAGATAATAACACATTAAAAAGTAATTTTCTATTCAAACTGAAAAAAAAAAAAAAAAAAACATATATATATTTTTTTTTATCAGTGTTGGGTCAGTAATTTTCTTTTGTATATCACAACACTTCTAATACAAAATATCCATATATACTTACTTATTTGAAAAAAAAGTTGATGTGTCTCTCTAACAAAGGGAGCTTACGAGTGGGCGGAAACAGACGGATATGGTGACCCTTTGTGTATCGATAGAATATATAATCAATGTGTAAACATATGAAAGCCATAAAGTGCAATATGGCCAGGTAGTCTTAGTAAAACAAGACTGAAAGTTTTTTTTTTTTCATTTATGATTTCGTACGTAACACGATAAATTAGGCTGGATTTTGAGCGACTCCGTATCCCGGTTGATAGCGTGTCGGGCTTCAGAACGCGAGACTTTATTTCGGTGTGAGCTCGATCCCCCAAACATACTATTATCTCCCGACAAAACAATGATAAATTATTTTCGAATCACAATTAAAAATATATACATAATTAAATTTCTAGTTAAATTTTCATCAGGACTGAAATTACGCCGAAATTCTTTAAATGACATGGTTGTATGCTGTTTAGAAAAGCGAAAAAAAAATTCACATTATTTGTAGTTTCATATTATACATAATTGTTTAAATTTGAGACAAATATAAAAAAGTACATGTTTTTGCGCTTATAATTATTTATTTATTTACACAGAGAAGGAGTTTTAAATATGAAAACTTCCCCTTTGTATAAATTTAATGAAAAATAAAAAAATAAAAAGAATGTTCGCAGTTTGTATTTTTTTAGTCGACAAAATTTTTCTTTTATTTACAATTGTTTACAATTTTTAATAGGAATGAACTCATATATGTTTTTTTTTCAGCGATATAGATTAAAATATTGTACATAAAGTTAAAATATGCTTTAAAATAACTAAACATACCGTCGAACCCGGTTAAGACGCCTTTCAAAGAACTTAACAAAAGTTGCGTATTAAGCGGGATCGCGTATTAAACATGATTTGCTTGATGCTGAGAACTGAGCTTATTTACGCATCTAATCGTCAAAATCAGCGGTGCCCAACCTTTATTCTTTCAAGTAACTCTTGCTTAGGATTTCATTGCATTTTAAAATTAATTTTACTTTTTATAATGTTAACTTAACATCAAGTGAAATTAATATGGCATTAAAAGAATGAAAAAAAACTTATGTTGAAAGTGTATAGCAATTTTACATCATGATATGCAAGTAGTCAAACATGGCTTTTAATACTTTCAATGAGAATTCTTGAACTTGTTTCTTGGAGATGAGTTTTTTAAAATCAGGATCAGACAAAGACAGATATAATCTCAAGTTTGAAGCAGTGCAAAAGTCAAATCAGCACAAAATTATGTAATTCTGTGAGGAATATCTGAAATTAAAAATTATGTATTAAACAAAGTGCATTTTTTTTTGAGAATTTTGACCCTGGACCCCCTTAACATGCTTCTATCTTTTAAGACGATTTGTGTAGTCTAGTTGCAAAACCGGCCATCTCCAAAAAGTAAAATTTTGAGAAAAAGCTGATTTTTTGCCACACTTAGCCAAAATAAAATTAGAACTAAAACTCTTTAGTTTTATAATTATTAAGACAGTATATTTGAAAACACAAAATAAGGTGGCAGGAGCACATGAAATGAGGGGGTTATTTAAGTATTTGTTTTGGATTTGGTCACCTTTGCAACTTACTTTGGAGTTGGCCGGTTTTGCAACAAACCAGAAATTAATTTTTGCTAAATTTAATGTGACATTGCGTTTACAACACACAAAAATGTTCGAGGAAGCGTTGAGGAGCATTGGTAAGCTTTTGAAGACTGCCCACAGCTTGGATTTCTTGGATTACCTGAAAAAAATAATTCCAGAAATTATGAAAATGTAATCACAAATATATTCGCTCAGATTTTAGCTGTAGCAAAAGCCCGTTCATTCCGCATCTACAATCCTCAAAATATTAAAATTTATATATATAAAAAAATTAAATGGAAGAATATTTTATTTAAAAATTAAATAGATTAAAAAATTCTTAAATTATCAGAGAAAATTCACTTACAGTTTTATGAAAGTGAAGGGAGAGGGCGCAGAAAAATATTTTGCCTAGAACATAAAAATATATTGATTCGCCCCGGCTTATCACAAGGTGAACTTTGGCTTTTTCCCTTTTCCACGTCGTACGGTCACTTTTCTTCTTCCTTAATTGATTAGGAGATTCTTCCTCCACAAACTTTTTTTCATAGTCAGAGAAAACACGAAACTAAATTATTAGAAACTTTGTATGCACCAAGGAGGAGCAGTCACAGGCGAGAGAAAACACTATAACATTAATCTAATCAACAAGTGAGAGGTTACTGTGGGGAGAAGCAGAAGTGGCGTCTAGCGGATATGGAGATGGCCGCCTTTGAACCTCACTAGTTTATGGATTTGGCCGGTTTTGCAGCACATCGTAATTTTCAAACGCATATAACACAGAGATTTGACCAGATTAGGCTTGTTTATTGTTTCCAGATGGTAGAAACGTTTACTTAGAACTTAAAAAGCTGAAAAAACACATTTTTAAATTTTGAGGATTTGGCCGGTTTTGCAACTAGACGACACATTTCTAAATTATCAAATGTCTATGAATGAGTTTAGATTTGTGAGCAACATACAAAAAACAATACATATAATGTGTAAGAAAGACCATTTATTGCCGAAACGTCAGTTGAGGATCACTGTGGAGACGCGAAAAGTTTTTGGTTTCCGTCTGTCTGTATGTTTGTTTGTCTGTCTGTTCCGCGATAACTGTCGTAAAAATCATCCTATTAGTTTGATTTTTGGCGGGTATGTTGGTGAAGTACCCGGAATTAACTGTATAGTTTTTAGTTACATTTGGTTCATTCGTTCGGAAAATATAAAACTTTTTTTTTTTCTGTCATAATGCTATGAGAATACAGACGATTTTCAAATTTCATTTTTAACTGAAATGAAAATCGCATATTTGTATAATGGATTTAAACGTAAAATTATTAATGCTAAATTTTCGATATGGAGGTTTTAAATATATCCAATAGTTTTGAAAATTTGCTGATACATTCATTAGAATTTAGAAATTAATTGTCAAAATTATTGGAAAATGTTTTGCATCTGTTCGGGAAATATAAAACATTTTATTTTCATATTTTTTACAAATTTTAAAATGCATTTCTTTTTACTTTGCTCTTTAATTTATTAATTGTTTAGCAACCCTATTTCAAAGAATATCAAAATAGTAAAATTCAAGTAACTCGCACTATTTTGCTGCAATATTTTATTATCAAAATAAATAATTTTTGTATTCTATTGACATAAATTAAGAATTTATTTTAATGCAAGTTTATTTTTTTATCTAAAAATTTACATGAATAAGAAGTTCGTAAGATTTTCAGAATATCATTGCATAAACCGTGTTTAATTTAACGCTTCTAATTTCTGAAACCTCCGAAGTATTTTATGTGCCTATAATTATGTATGTAATATAAAAAATTAAATTTCGGATTGTAAGATGCTAAATGATGTGAAAAGTGAGATTAAAAAACAATGACTTTTAGAGTTGACGTTGAGGCTCCTGATCTGCAGATTTACTATTTTATGTGATTATACGATTTCAGAATCTACTTTTACCTTGAAATATATATTGCCTGTTAATCTTTTTTGAGTAACAAAGACTTTTTTTTTTTTTCTTCCAGCTTGAGAGCTTGTGCTCCAAGTTTCGTGCAGCCTCTCAGCTCGCGGGACGAGGATGGTATCAAAATTTTAGAGTGCCATGTGGACGGATATCCGAGACCTGATATCCGGTGGGAGAAAGATGGGAAGACTGTCGGAAAATCAAGACGAATACATATGGTCAAATCTGGAGACATGTAAGTACTAGTCTAATGTTTTTGTATTGCATATTACATACACTGCAAAAAATAATTGTTGATTTTACGGAAGAATACTGGCACCCCAGCTGCCAGTTTTATACCGTAAAATCAGCAAATATTTTTCGTAGTGTAGGATTTTTAGAAGTCCGTGCATAGAATAATATGTGCGCATCTCGACAAATAAGCATTTCAGTAACAATGTAAATCAGCCGCTCAAAATTTTCAAAATTTGACGAAAATGTCATATTAAAACAATTTAAAACAAAATTTTCATATTAAAACAATATTCATAATTTAAAGTACTTCCACAGCAAAATTTTAGAGCCATACACCTATCATAATTACCGATACAACTATTTTTACAAAGTCTTACTTTGATTTTTTTTAAGTTTCTTACTTACTTAAACATTTTTTACGCACTTACATTTTTTACTTATTTAAAACTTAGTTTGTATTTTTTACACTTTCGCCACATTCGAAATATCAAGGTATTGTTAAGTATTAACGAATTGTCTGAAATGTTTTCTAGTTGAACAGTGTATAAAATGTAAACGATTTAAGAATAGGATTTGAAATAAATTGAGAGTTCATTATTTATTTATTTATTTATTTATGTTTATATGTTGGTAGACTAAACTGTTTACTTGAAAACAAATGCTCTTAAAAAACATGTTTCTTAAATTTACTTATTGAATATTTACTACTGGCAACATACAAAAACTTAAAAAAAAGTATATGGATAACATTTTTAAATTAGTACCAAAAAGTTAATTTGTTCGTAATTTTCTAAAAAAACAATTCAAAATTTAAGCAAATAATTAAAAAAATGTATTATAAAAATGTTTAAATTAGTACCGTCAACTGGGGTGACTTTGTCTGATTTTTTGCCTCTTGTTGTCTAAGTTCTAACACTTATTGAAATATTCATTTAAACAATTTTAATTTTTTTTTGTTCTAAGATATCAATTGTAAATTTTAAAATAAACATTTAGTATTTTTAAAGAATAGTTTTTTTTTAAACTATTATTTTTTAAAAGTGGCTTGGGGTGACTTTGCCTCACAACTAAACAATGACCGAATAAGTCTTTTAAAAACTTGTAAAACAATGCAACCTTACTATTATGATGGAGTAATAAAACATAATAAAAAGATATGTCATTTCGTAACTAAAAAAACACAAATTTTGTATGAAAATGAACAGAAAATGAAATTTTAGTAAAAAATAACCATTATGCAAGACATGTAAAATCAATTAACAATTAAGACATAATAAGATTACTGTTTTTCAAGAAAACAATATTTTAGATATATTCACTTATTTCAAGTACTGAAAAAACCTTTCTTTTAGGAAAAAACAGGTCTTAGAGGATTAATTAAAAAATATATTAATCGTCTAAGTCTAAAAGACCTATTTTTATAGGACCTTTTAGTTTATCTTTTAAAGTTGTGATTGGAAATGAATATTTTTCAGCGACTTTTCTTAGGCTTAATACCTGTAGTAGAGAATCATCTAGGGTGAAACTCCCAAGTTATTGACTCCTAACCAGTAACTGACACTTGAGCAAAAGTCTAACTAAAATAAGCATTTTGTTGAGAAATTCTGCAAAGTAATGTCATCTAGTGGTAAATGAGACACTTATTTTTATTTTGGAGTCAATTTACTCACCAATAGAGGGCCAAGAACATATTTAATGAGGAAGAAATTTTTGAGAATAGAAAAAGTACCTTTTGAAGCACCCATCTTATTTCTAAAATTAAGGAAGTGTTTTTCTAATCTATTTGTAATGCAACCATCCTAAAAGTTTTTAAAAAGTTATACTTGTAGAAATTAGTTTAAAGATGCATATGATATATTAGGGCCATGATTTAGGGTTTATAGTTATTTAATTTAGGTTAATGGGGAGTGCCAGTTATTGGTTCCTAGAATTTCATTTCACCAGTCTCTGACAGAGGTGTTAATTATTGGTTATATAAAAAAAAGTTGAAATCTGTTATTTAAATTGGTTAAAAATGCATAATAATAAATTAAATTTATCCTGTAGTAAACACCATTAAAACTGACACCAGATGTCAGTTACTGGTTCATAAATGTCAGTTATTGGATATCTGCATAACTAATAATGCAGTACTAAATATTACTCCCATATACTCTTACTATATACTCTGCATTACTAATAATACAGTACAGCTTACTAATTCCCACTTTTCATAATAAATAATAATGTATTTTGTTTTTATAATAAAAATAAAGTTTTTTTTAAAAAGCATTTTAATATTTTAAAATAAATGCCAGTCACTGGTTCACTTTGTGTCAGTTAGTGGTGTTCCAAAATAGGGATGGTGTCAGTTACTGGAGTTTTTGACCATATTTTATTTATGAATAAAATTAATTTTTTATAATAAAATGTATAATTTTTCAAAATTTTGCCAACAATATTTTTTTAATGTACCTCTACAATCCTTTCAAAAGCAAATTCAAGTATAAAATAGATTTAAATTTTTGTAATAGTGATGTGAACAAGAAATAATCCTTAAAGTATCAGTTACTGGGGGTTTCACCCTACCGCTTTTTGCAGCTTTTCATCAGTATAATTTTATAATTACGACTACCTACATGAGATTTATACGTACGAGGCATTTTTACACCAGTACCGGTACAAAATAATAAAAAATATATACTATTACAACTTTATATTTCCAGTAAATGTTTACTTTTATGTTTATATTTTCAGAAAAATTAAATATAACAAATAAACTTAAATTTGTGGCGACTTTGCACAGAGACAATCTCACCCGAAATTTGCATTAAAAATGCCGGTTGTGAATAAAGTCAACGTAAAATGTAAAATATCAAATTTATATATATAAATCTCATTGATTTGTTAAGGAAACATATTAAGAAATTTAAAAAATATATACTTAAAACTTTACATCATCAGGTATAAATAACTTTTTCAAGCAAAAGTCTACCTCAGTAATATCACGCGCAAAAAAGTAAACAAAACATTAACGGAAGTGACGTCAAACTTAATTTGTAACATGCTGAATTAAATAGTTTATGTTTAAGCTACTGCTCCAATCTAACAGAAATCGGCATTACTAATTAGCTTTATTGTAACAAATTTTATTTATTACACGTTTTGCCTTTATCCGCGGGGTGGGACAAAGCCACTCCAGTTGATGGTAGCAAAATGTTAATCTATTCGCAATTTTCTGACAAAATTATTCAAAATTTAATATTTTCTCTGTGTTAAATTAATTTTCTGCAGTATTCATCACAGTATTTAGTTTTATAGTATTTTTACTTATAGCTAGAAATAAGTTTTAATAAGTTATAATTTAATCTATGAATTGTTGGTAAGTACATTTACCTAGCAATTATCGATTACATTAGTGAGCTAATCATGAAGAACGATGATGTATAATTTCAGATCAATCCAATCATACTCTTTTTTGGTTAAAAAATAAATGTGTATGTTAATGTATATATTTCTAACTTTAAAATTAAACTAGCCCGCATATCAAAGATTTATTTTAAATAATAATAATACAAAAAATAAATAAATAAATAAAATAATAATAATATATTATTATTACATTTTTTAATGTAAAAAAAGTAATTAAAACTTTAATTTTAAAATAGTAATTGATATGATCTGTTACTCATTGTTAATAAATTTTTTTTCTTAATTTCTAAATCTACTCGTGTGTGCTAAATACCAAATTAAAAGTATTTAGATCTTTTGAATAAAACATTGGAATGCATTGTTACAATCCCTAACTGTAATATGTTTAATAAAGGTCCTTAGAAAGGTTATATTCATTATGTATTGATATTTTTATGATCACGAAATCGCGGAAAGTTGAAAATCATGTTTGCATGCTATTCTGTTGCAAATGTGTGACTATGAACACACATTAGAAAAATTCTGATACGCCTTTAATTACAATTTAAATCAGCGATAGGAGGTAGGAGGACCTAAATATGTTTAAATGGGGTTTATCTTTAAATTCTTTATTAATTTGTATTTTTTTAAAAATATCTTTAATTGAAATTTCGTTATTAAATTTTTCCACATGAAAATTCATTTTCTCTAAATATACCAGTTTTTCTTTTCAATTATTTGTATGTTTATTTATTTGTCTATAATTATGTCATATTTATTGCATGGCAAAGTAATATTTTTTTTCCCTTTTTTGAAATTTATGAGACAAAAAATGTATAAATCTTTTTTCTGCGTAAAAAATGTATTTTAAAAGCTGACAAAATAACTTTCTGTCATATTGTTTGAAGACTTTGAAAAAAAAAAATCTAAATCTTATGAATTTGTATTAAAAAAAATAATAATAAAGGAGGTAATAAAAGAAGAAATTGCTAAAATTCAATAAGTAATACTAATAAAAGAACATTAAGTTTTACACCATAAAGCTAAAACTAATAGAAGACATTACATTCATTTAGTTCCAAAAAGTCAACATGCTTTCTTCAGTTGTTGAAATGTGTCTTCAAAATATCTCTTATTGCTTTTTCTCTTTGCTTTTCAGTTATCAGTTATATTTCACGTTATTTTTTTTCTTTGTTATTCACTTATTATTTATTTTATTTTATTTTATGTTTCATTTATTTAATATTTTCAAATATCTCCTTCTTTATTATTTTTATTATTTTGCTATTTGCTTCTGACCAGCTACATATTTCTTTTTTTCTTTTTCCATCCATGATCGGGGATTTGTCTACGTGTTTTGCTCTGTACTTCTTTTCTTCTCCCTGTCTCTTTATGTATATTTCTGCTTGTAACATAGTTTTTCTTAACTTCTGCTTTGCGCAGCACTGTCATTTTCAGTAACTGTGGTTTTGTCGTTGCACATTTACACCTGATGAAAGACCGCCATAACTTTGACTGGCGGTTTGTAATATACGAGTGTACTATACTAAGTACGAAGTGTAATATAATTAGTTTCATGGTTTCATTAGTTTTTTAACCTTGATATTTAATAATACTAATATGTGTTCATGCTCATTTTATTAAAAGTTTATCGAAGGAAAAACATACATGTGCGTTTAGACCGCAATTATTGTAATTGTTGTTATTATTACTGATATAATACTTTTAATTGACTTTCACTCAGAAAAGTATTAGCTTAAAATATTTACAATAATTATTTATCAATGATAAATAATTTGACAAATAAGAAGTAGAAGGATAAATTTGAAAAAATAAATGCTAGAAATAATTTTTTCTGATAGAATAAAAACAATTTTAATATGTAAGGGGAACAAACAGAAAAAAACCCAGAAAAAAAAATAAAAGAAAAACACGTAAATAAAACTTAAAACATGTATTAATCTTTAAATTTGTTCATCGATATCTTTTTTTCATAGCCTTTCTTAGCTTTTACAAGTTGGAAATTGTACGTCAAACGTGACAAATGAGGTGCGTTCGTACTATAACTAGTTACATAAATATTCAGATCTTTTCTGATTTTTAATTCTGTGAAATGAATTATATCGTCTGCAGATTAATTTCTGTCATAAAATAAGTATCTCGGTCGCTTGACCATTAAACTTCGGAAGCTCCTATAACAAAAAAGCACCGATTTAAAAAAAAAAAAATTCAAATTTCTTAATAAATATTTTTATTAATATCTCCTAAATAATTTAAAGTTTTGATTCGATTTTAATAAAATTTGAAATGTCTCGACAAAATTCTGCAAAGATAATATATTTTAAATTGCAAACCATTCGGTTGGGTAGTTTTTGCGTTGTTATATGCGGACGGACGAACAGACAGACGGACGGACGGACGGACAGACGGACGGACCAAGGGACGACAATAGGTGCTACGTATTTATATAATTACGAACGCGCCTAAAAATTGATACTGGATTTTTTTTTTTAATTACTGTAGCCTCTCGTTATACCACGCTTCGTTACATCACGCATTCAGAGATACATTGCACATTATTTTAAGACATCTGTGTAAATACATTAATACATTTTAATATTACGAAAGATAAAGAAATAAATAAATTTAGTAATAAAGTTACAATCTCGGAGAAAGATGGTCCTCCTCTACACCTCCCCTTGACAAAATTCTGGATTGCTCCAAAAAAAAGATGGTCTTTATTAACCAATCACACACACCCATACACACACATATATATATATATATAAGCGTGATTTTTATAATTGTTATTTTAAAAATTAACTTGTGCGAATAAGCATGCAAAAATAACTCTTTAAAGATAAATATAAAATATTTATTAGCAGATTATCATCATCATTTTTTTCTTAATAAACTCAGTTATATCGCCCATTTGGATATATCATGTTTTCTGTTATGTCCCAACAAGTACAAAATAACGAGAATAGCTGTAGTAAATTAATATAACTTCTATCTTTCCACGCATAATTATTTCACGTTTTTTTAAAATCTCTGATGTACGTATAATAACTTCCACCTTTCCACGCATAATTATTTCACATTAAAAAAAAAATATTTAAAAGAAAACTTTAAACAGCTAAAAATGGAAAATGGAAACTTGAAAATTAAACTGACATATCGATCTTTAACTTCTTACTCAACAGTACCTTTCTTTTTAATTCAGAAGTGCTATAACAAAACAAAGTTGATAATCAAACACCAGATGGCAGCATTAAAACTATATGATACGGAAAGAATTTGATTGTTTTTAACTAAACTAGACTCACATTTGGTCTAGGTTTTTAAACACAAACAAAAAAAGCGTTCACGTATTACATTACAACATAAGTGTTCACGGCGCTGCAAAAATTAAGACAAAATTTTGCAGGGCCTGATCAAGCTAAAGAGGGCCCAGGGATTAGTATTTATCCAGTGCGCTCTTTCTATACTGTCACAAAAATTAAACATTTTTTATGCTTGTTAAAAAATTACAAATACATATTAATATATTTATCTAAATTATTTATCACATTTAAATTATTTATTTAAACATGTATTAATAAATACATATTCAGATAAATATATGTTTTTGTTTTTAATCGTATACTAATCTAAAACTCTAAAAGTACAAAATATTGATTATAACCAGTACAAAGTGAAAATAGATGTAAAATATCAGTTTCACAAAAATTACATGCTAAATTTGTGGGTCCCCAAAATCAGGGTCCCAGAGCCACAGTCCATGCTTTAACCAGGTGATGAATTTTGGTGGAAATTTTCTAAATATTCGAGTTTCTTAAATAACTTTAAGAAGTATCAGACTTTGATATTCAGATTTGATAGTTATCACTTATCAGACTTTTATAATGTCAATCGATATATATATTTGTCTTATGTGGCGCGGAAATAGGGCTGAATTTTTACCTTATCGTTGGCAACAATCGTAGTTTCCAGAGCTCAGACCAATGAACAGACAAGATTGTGTTAGCTCTGCCTCCAATATGGCGGTCAGTGTCAGAGCAGTGAAACTCAAGCTAGCATTTATTAAAAATAAAGTAATATGAACGTAAACCAAAGCGTCTGAGATGATTCCTCATTTTAATTATGAGTAATATTGTTAATTTCGACAATTTTTGTTAATTTCGAGTTTTTTACTAAAATGTCGAACGAAATTTAAACAATCATTGATGGCAAACTATCTTCCTACCACGTAGTGTTTTTTTTCTTTATTATTATTATTATTATTATTATTATATTTTTTTAAATGAGTTTAAGCCGTGCTGTACAATATTATAGGTGCAATGTGAATCATAGGTGCAATGTGAATTGCTTTGCAATTCACGGGGGGTTGGCGAGCGTTAGCGAGTACAGGGCTGAGCCCCCTAGTTGCTTTATAACTGTCAATTTCGTGTTTGAGTACGTTTCGGGTTAGGTTTTGACTTTTTCGGGTTGGTTTTAATTCTTTCGGGTCGTGTTCAAGTTGACCAGATTTTTCAAAAGAACGTAATAATACTGACATTGATCAATCCAATTCTAATTTCATAATCATGCTTTTATTTTATCTAAGAATATTCTAATATATATTAAAAATATTTTGAAAATACGATTTACAGCAAAATAGAAGAAAAGTAGGCAAATCATTTTAGCTTGTGTGATTGGGTTCTAAAACCTGCACTGACGATTATTTATCAAGTAATCGAAATTTATAGGTACTTCCCACAAAAAAAATATGAAATTTGTTTTAAACTAATTATGTTTCCAAGATCCTTTTTTCATAGTATGTAAATTATTTATATGCCCATTAGTAGCATCAACTAAATGCATTTTTAGTTGTGTTTAAACGGAGTTTTCAATTACTTTTTTACATTAAAAAAATTGTCAATTTCATATGTTCAAATGATTTATTCTAGTACTTATTCCGGCTAGAATTGCTAGAAAAATAAAAAGGGGCGAGCGAGCGAAGCGAGCTGGGACCGCGTAGCGGTCTCAATGTGAATTACTTTGCAATTCACGGGGGGTTGGCGAGCGTTAGCGAGTACAGGGCTGAGCCCCCTAGTTGCTTTATAACTGTCAATTTCGTGTTTGAGTACGTTTCGGGTTAGGTTTTGACTTTTTCGGGTTGGTTTTAATTCTTTCGGGTCGTGTTCAAGTTGACCAGATTTTTCAAAAGAACGTAATAATTTTCTTTCAAATGCAAAAAAAAAACAAAAAAAAAAAAACAACAACAAAAACAAACAATATATTTGAATATTAATGAGTGTATATGTGTGCATAGTTATATAAAAAATATAAAATTGATTTTGGAAATATTATTCTAGACATTTTTTGGAAAATTGCATTAAAATATGGATTAGTTTTTGAAGCTACACTTCGCATGGCTGTAACACACGCACATGGCTTCTTTTGATTTTTGGCGTGGACATTTCGCGCGAAATATTATTTTTGCTGCGGCCGCAGAACACAGACATAGGTTGACTTTACATTTTATACTGACATTGATCAATCCAATTCTAATTTCATAATCATGCTTTTATTTTATCTAAGAATATTCTAATATATATTAAAAATATTTTGAAAATACGATTTACAGCAAAATGGAAGAAAAGTAGGCAAATCATTTTAGCTTGTGTGATTGGGTTCTAAAACCTGCACTGACGATTATTTATCAAGTAATCGAAATTTATAGGTACTTCCCACAAAAAAAAATATGAAATTTGTCAAGATAAAAAAAAAAAAAAAAAAAAAAAAAAAAAAAAAAAAAAAAAACGTAAAACGTAAAATCTTGTAAAACCCGTCACTTTGTATAAAAAATACCACGAGTGTCATGGTTAAAAAATATTTAATAATATTTAATAAGGATTGACGACAATAAATCTGAAACGTATAAATATTACCCTCCTTTCCTCAAAAAGTGTTTACTTTCGTTGTATATTTACAATAATCGTTTATAAGAAAAAATAACAAGATTCTCTGTATGAGATATGTATTATGCAGATTGCTAAAGTAATGCAACCGGTTTGTAGCTTGTTCTCCGTTCAGTGACGTAAGATTGATGTGGTCCATTGGTATTAAAAGTAAATACGTTACTTGAAATATACGTATATTTGAATTATACGTACACTTGAATTATACGTTTAACCGATATACGCTTATACGTATTCGGATACGTTTAAACGTATAATTTAAGGTATACGTATTCCTTAAATACGTATTAAATGTATATACGTATATCGGTTAAACGTATAACTGAAATACGTATCGTATCGGGTGCACTAATAACTACCATATTTAAAATACGAGACCCGTTTAAGCCAATCCAGGTTCGTAACTCTTGTCCTATAACTGTCGCAAATAATAAAATAATTTCTGATACCTAAAATTGTAGACATGCGAATACATATTTAGATAAATATATCTCTTGTTCTTAATCTATTCTTACTCTAAAGGCAAGAAATATTGATTATTTTCAATACAAGATCAAAAACTGATTAAAATATTCTGTGAATAAAATCTCATATTGGAAGATGTAGCAAAATACGGATTCAAAATCATACATGATAGGACAGTGATATACTTTGAAATAGAGGAAGAGTATGATGCGAAATGTTTGTGAGGTGTAGATAATAATTTGAGATCGTATAGTCAAAGAGGTAACAAGTTAGATTTCAAATAACGTTACATAAACTATAAAAATTCTGTTTTGTACGTATTGATAATTAATTAGTTTTATAACCTAGCTTCTCCTAAGATTTTATTTACGCTTATTTTTCGAGTTAATATTTTATGTACATTACCTTTTCAGATGTTTCACTATCTACAAATAGCATAATTACGATTTTAAACTTCGCGAATACATTAGTTAATTATAGTAATCACTTTGATGGGAAGCTGAAACCTTATATTTCTTTTCTATACTTTTTATGCACGTTCTTTATGTTCTAATATACAAATTTTGAAAGTGAACAAACATTGGAAAATATGTCATGATCTACGTTTAACTTATGTTTCCAATTATAACATTGAGGGAGCAACAACACTTGCTAAATAGTATGGAAAACAGCTGATATTGAAGTACCTTCTTTTTGGAGGAACTACTGAACTACTGGACAAATTGAACAGTTTGTTGCTTTCCATTATAGCATTAAGGGAGCAACAACACTTGCTAAAACCCATGGTTAACAGCTGATATGAAAGCACATTTTTTCTTAGGAACTATTTAACTACCGGACAAATTGATCATTTTTTTGCTCCCAATTATAACATTAAAAGGGCAACAAAAATTACTAAATCCTATGGAAAACATCTGATATAGAAATACCCTTTTCTTGGACACTACTGAGCTATTGAACAAATTGCGGAGTTTTTTGCAATTTTATTTTTGTGTGACAAGATTAAGTTGGTCCGGCATACAAAAGTCTGAAAAAAAGTATCTCCTCTTTTCGTTTAAAAGATGCTTCTAGACTTTTTAGGACAAAATGACGCAAACGTAAATACGATAACAAGTTCAAAAGGCATAACACTTTTTATGTTGTACTGCCGAATTTGAGGGGTGACAACAGTTGCAAAAACATGTACAACACAGTTGAGGGAGATGCACCTTTTCTTCGGTAATTACTGAAGTGATTTAATTTCTTTAAAAGAAAATAGTTTTGTTAGTAGCTAAAACTATATATTGATTTTTCAGCAACAAGTAAAAATAAAAAAGCCGATAGTTACGAGTTTATAAATCTAGTTTTTATATTGACGATTCTAAAAAAGAATTGATTTTCCAGAAAACAAAACAATCGAAATTTAATTAATTATAATTAAAAATTAAATCACTTCACGCCTTCCCTGGAAAAGTACATAAATATCAGATTTTTTCATTGAATTGTGCAAGTTCAAATTAGACCTTTAAATATATAACATATTTATAAAAAGAAAAGTGCAATCGATTTATTTCACAAGTGCAAATGCAACGCGATGTTTTATATTATTTTCCGGCTTGGTATCTTACAGGTGTAAATTTACGTAATTTGCACTCGCATTTACATTCATTTGTGATTGGTCTACAAAGCCATACTCAACCTGTGTCCCGCCGACCTTTTACACGCGTCCTGAGGCACAGAATCATTAATTCATATTTATAAAAATTTCAGACACTAATGAAAGGTATTTAAAGGTATTTATTTGTTTTATATATTTTATTTTATTTTTTTTTTTTTTTTTTGTAGGAAGACGAAACCTGTCCCGCTATTTATAATTAATTTAAAATTATCTTAAAACATCCTAAATGCTTTGTCAAAAAATATTTTTACATGTAGTGGTATTTGCAGAGTGTTGTATATATATATTAAAGCTAAATCTTATTCAAAATTGATATTTTTAATCAATTCACAATAAATATCTTTTAATATCAGTATAAATTTGTTACTAGTAATTTATTTGGTCATCGATATTTCAAATTTGTTGATTTTAAAAGGCATATGATGATGAAACCACATATTTTATTTGTGTTAATTTAGGCATTTGGGACCTGAAGCTTCTGTCTAAATTCCACAAATTTCATTTTTTCAATTTTTAATTTAATTTCTTCTTCTTCTTTTTTTCTATGTATATGGAATCTATATTCAGAGTGTTGGGGAATACTATTGTTGTCGATTAATTATTACATTCTAATTCTTAATTTCATAGTTTTTGTTGGTTTTTCGGTAATGTTTCATTAATGGTTATACACATATATATATATATATATACAACTCTAATCAGACATTATTTAAAATGAATTAAATTTTAACTATACATTTTTATTTTTTAAATATAAAAACATTCTATGTCTGAATTCCTAAATTTCACTATACAAATAAAGAATCAGACTTAAATTAAAAGCTTAAAAACAACAATAAGATAAATTAAAAACGAATTAGACGTTTATTGCAATAAACCTAGCACCTCATTAGTAAAAACATCAAGCAGAATATTTTTAGAAGGTTGTTATACTAAATTAGACAAATGAGGCTTGCGCCGTTCCAGAAGAATATACAGTTTTGCTAGATATGTAAATTAAACTTTAGCTCTGAATGACTTGTCTTTTTGCAATTGTTGATATTGATGTTTTTACTGATGAGGTTCTAGGTTTATTGCATGAAACGTCTAATTTGTTTTTAATTTTAATGCATCTTATTGTTGTTTTTATGATTTTAATTTAAGTCTGATTATTTATTTTTATAATAATATATATTTTTACGTTGAAAAAAGGTAAAAAGTTTTTCGATTGGGAAAATGTCTGATTTATTAAAGAAAATATTCTTCTTATTTTTTTTTAGAAGTTTGAAGCTTTTTAGTATTATATTATTATATTTTGTACTTATTACGTAGCTAATAATGATTGTGTTAATGTTGCTATATTTGTTTGTTATATTGATTTGTTATATTACCTTTCTTACCTTAATAATTTAATTACTCCTTTTTCTAAAAATATTACACAAGTTTAATGTGTTGTGGCCCACCTAACGTAGCAAACATAATTTTACTACCCGCCAGAAAAAAAGGTTGATTATGGCTGGTGTACAAGGTAAATTTTGAGTTTGAATATTCTAATGGTTTGTTTGAATCCGCAGGTGTCGTCTGCAAATCAGAATGCCCCAGGAGGATGACTTCGGACAATACAGCTGCATAGCCTCCAACATTGTCGGTACAACCAGCACGCACATTAGACTGGGCACAGCGTGTAAGAACATTCACATTTGTATTTTTAGACGAAATTCTAGAATTTTATCTCTTTCTATTTTAGAATAAGAAATTTCCTGAAAGGTGAGTGATTCTGTCATATTTTATCACAGCAGAAAGGAAACAGAATATCAGCTGTGTTTAAATATGTTTTTAAATATTTTTTGTTTTTTCAGATATTCCGGAATTAACGTTCAACTAAGGAGCGCAATGACGTACTTTTTTTTTGTTTATTAGTATTAATTTCGTGATTATTTTTAGATTTGTTTTGATAATGAAAAGTTAAACATTTTAGGCCTTAAAAAGGGCTTATTAGTTTAAAACAGAAACTTGTTACAGCATTTAAACTTTTAATTCTCATTAAAAAGCTTAAAATACTGCAACCAACTATTTTTAAATAATATTCTGAATTAATGCTCTTTGTAAACTTGTTAAAAAGGATCCTTTTTGATTAGCAATTTAAAATTAGAGATTAATTATGATATGAAAATTTGTCATTATTTCCATTATTATATTTCAATTTATTTTGGTATGGAAAAATCCAGAGGCGAACCATGCATTCGAGGCCAGAAAAATGTTATGTTAGTTTAAAAGAAAACCTATATAAAGCATTCAAACGTTTAATTTACATTTAGATTATTTAAATGTTCTTTAGTGTACACATTATTCTTTATTAATACTGATGTAATGAGTTGTTAGTAAGTTTCCTTTTCAATAATTATTAAAATGATGAGCATAATGACATAAAAAAAAATAATTATTTTCATTATCATGTTTAGATTAGATTCGATACAGAAAAATTCAGACGCAAATTATACACATGAAGCCTAAAAATGTTTTATTAGTTAAAAAAGAAAAAAAAACTAATTAAAACATTAAATGTTTAAGTTATATTAAAATTCATAAAAATAAAAATTATGCAAGCAAATGTTTTGATGAATACACACTGTTTTTATTTATTAAAGATTGTGAATTTGTTAATAAGAACACCTTTCTAAATTCGGGTTTTTAAAAATAATCGCTAAGATATAAATATATTCCTGTTTATAAAGATTGGAGAAGGATAAAAAATAAAAGGTGAACTAAAAGAAGAAATATAAAGTATAAATATTTTGTGCTTATATTTTTATGCTAACAAATATACAGTGTTGACAATTTAGCGCGTTTTATTATTCAAAGAATCTATTACAATTTCTTATAATTTTCCCTTTTCTTAATGATAGACGTTACGTGATTAAATGATGCAAAGATTAGACATTATTGACACAAAGATTGAAATTCTGGTAAATATTTTTAATAATAATAATAAAGAAAGCGCGTTACACTGGCAACGCTCCAACTATAAAATGTTTATCACTTAAAAAACAAAAACTAGATAAAGCGTTTAAGTGCTTAAATCCTATTAAAATTCATAAAAGTTATGCAAGCAAATGCTTTTTAGAGCTGATACTATTTTGATTTATCACCGTTTGTGAAATTCTGTTATTAAGAACTTCTTTCTGTAAATTCAGGTTTTTAAATATAAGTTAAAAGGCTAAACTCTTTGTGCTTAATAAAGTATGTATTATTGATTACTTTAAAATTAAAGTTTGCTTTTAATTGCGATGAAAACATGCTATTTAAAATATTTAATTTCGAAGAGAATTGGTATTTCACACAAATGACATTATAATCAACATCAATAATAAAAAAATATATTTCACATGAATGATACATCATTTAAATATTTGAATGATTTTGTGTCTTTAAATTTTTTATTTTAACTTTGTATGGGAATTTAAATTCAGCATATTACTTAAAAAAAATAAAAGAGGAACATTAATTGTTCATCTGTTAATCTGTTAACTTAATAGCGAGATATGTTTGCTTTTAAATATTCATATATATCATTTTATTTTATTTTATTTTATTTTGTTTTTTCATTTTTATGAAAACTTTTAACATTTATATATCGCGTGATTGTAATGGAATAAATAAATATATATATTTTTAAATCTTTCTTATATTTATATATAAATATATGCTGTACTATTTATTAAAAAAATAATGCAATTGTGTTAATTACAAAGCTAAGTTTTACAATAAGTAAAAATTTTGATTTATAAAGATCTTAAAGGATCCTATACCATTTTTGCTCCATGAATTACAAATAAAGTAAAATAAACTGAAAACTTTAAAAGTATTCAGTAATTGATAGTTTTATTATTATTTTTAAATCTTTAACTATAATCACTAATTATTTTTAAACAGAGAAAATTCGCTTCTATACCTGAAAATGTCTTTTACTTTAAATTTTCAAGCCGTATACTGTGCTTTGAATATGGTAAATATTAATGAATATATAGTGAAAGCCACAGACTTGTACTTTAAATATAGTAAATATATACTGTTTTCAATATTTAAACAATTATAATGTTATATTAGTTAAAAAAAAAGCAAAATTAAATTCTACAACTAATGAAATTTTTTATTTTGTGTTGCAATTGATATTTTATTTTCTGTATTCTAATTTTATCCCTGAAAAATTCCCATTATCTAGATTTTTCCTGTCGGATATTCTACTTTAAATGCAGCGAATGTATACTGTTAATAATCTAATTATATTAATTAAAAAATATTATAAAGTTCTACAACTAATGAAAATGTTTGTTTAAAAAATATCCACATAACAATGATATCATTTTTTATTCAACAAATCACTGTTTGAAAGTAAAATAAATTGAAGCTTCTAAAAGTATTCAGTAACTGATAGTCTAATTTCTATAAAAGGGATTAATTTAAATCACTAATTATTTTAAATGAAGAAAATACGCTTAAAAGTTCTATGCATTCTAATTTTATTCGTGATAAACGTATTTACTTTAAGTTTTCATGTAAGATATTGTATTTTAAATATAGTAAATTTTTCATGAAGTCAACAAGAATCCACTAGAATACTATCTCTATGCAGATAACATTTATACATTTCAGATATTAATAGCATAATTTCATAGATAAATAATAATAATAAACTAATAATTAACGTTTTTAAAGAATCGAGGTTTTTGTGAAGACATTTTAATTTATGAATTAAGTAATTCGTAAATAAATGCGAATAATATCACACGTTTATGTTTCATTATTATTGAGAATGCTGATTAATTAATTTTGTAACCAGAAAAAGTAAACAAATTAAAACCATATTAAAAAAATGAGCTGCTTAATTAGCTAAAATACAGTTATTTAAAAAGCAAAATTTTTTTCAGATAAAATCTTATGTTTTATTCTTTAATATTCAGATCAGTCGAAACAATGCGAAACTTCTTTATTTCTACCAATATAACTTTAAAGCAGGCGGAGGAAGTGTTGTCTTATTGTTTGTTATTTAGACACACACACATATATATATATATATATAATTATAATATCTATGAATTTCAAAAAACATATCAAATTCTATTATTCTACTTAAATCTCCATATATATGTATATATATATAGAAGTGGCAAATGATAATAGCTTAAAGAGGGAGATGGAGATAGAGAGCGAGAAAAAAATGAACAAAAATAAACTATATGATATTGATTTTAGTATGCTACAACCATTTGAAGTTTTTTATTTGAGTATTTTGTACCTTACTGACCTATTATTAAATTGATTTATGAAAGAAAATGGTTTAATCAAGCAAAATTGCAATTTTTTTAGTTAAAAAAAAGAAAAAAGAAAAAAAAAGAAACTTTTAGAAGCACATTTCGCCTGCAATTTTAAGCATTTTGAAATATATTTTGTTGCAATTTTTTTCAGAAGTGTACGCTTTAACTGTAAGTATCGGATTTCCAAGAGGTTTGTCAGTTTAAAAATAAATAAATAAACTGTCATAGTATATGTAACAAATACAGTAAACATAACGATTTATTTAACATTTTTATTATTCTGTTAAAATAAACTATTTATAGTACTGTAAATAGAATTCTTAGTTTTATTAAATGCGCTTTTAATATTCCCCCCAAAAAGTACCAAGTGAACTGAAAATATTGTTAATTTTTTTTTACTTAGAACAGATCTTGAAAAAGCGCAAACAGACAAAAATTAATTTAAAGATTGAAACTGTGACACATTTAAAGGGAAATGGATAGAATAGCAAAACTTTTTTGGCATATTTTTAATTATAGGATGTCTACGGCACTTTGTAAATACATACTACGGATGTCTAAATTCATTTTAAGCCAAAATTTCGAAAAGTGATAATTTCGTCATCTTTTTTTCCAAAATGAAGGATACCGATTCCCATTAACTGTTTTTGAACATAAATATATTTATTTTTCTATTTAACAGGTTGAACGCTACCATATATATGAATTAAGCTTTCATAGGATGCCATTATTTAGTGATGAAACATCTGCGTGATTCTCACCACTAAATTTTAATAGTATTCTTCGGCTTAAAAAATCTCTAAAACTCTGTCCTTAAATAAAACAAAGAGTACAATTTAAATTTAACGGTGTCAATTGATTCTCTGCTGCGCCACTGTTCCATCATTGCATTATTCAAGTGGCGACAGATCAGGGAAAACATAGTCATAAAAAAGAGGAAAGCACCTGTACTTTCTTATGGAAAAATTCGTATTGTTTATTTGAATGATAAATAAGTTGAATTTTCCTATAAAAAATACTGGTATGTGCCCTTTTTTTAGATTGTGTTTCTCTCTGATCTGTAGCCACCCTGTTATTACATTTAGCGGTTAACTAATGACTTTAGTGATATTTATTACAAGTGTAAGTAGAATTTATAAAAAATGTGTTTTATGCACCGCCGGTTCTCACGCAAGTAGTTTTTTGTTGTTGTTCTTTTAGGAATTTTTCTCTTTTTTCCATTTATAACGGTACTAATATTGTTTTTATTTTGGTAATAACTAGAATTAGGGCGATTCCACCGTTACGTGTGACTTTTAGAGAGTGTTTTTTTTTTTAAATTGAGACAAATTTGGAAGTGAAATTATTTAGATAACGTTTTACTTTTTTTTATTGCTGTTACAGGACACATACAGAATCATTTCTGTAGTAACACCTTTAGTCTAAAGTAATAACATTTTTTTTAAATAGTAAAGTCGTTGTTACGTGTGTGATTTTTCTGAGTCACACACGTAACGACTTTACTATTAAAAAAAAAAAAAAAAAAAACTGTTATTACTTTAGACTAAAGGTGTCATTACAAAAATGATTCTGTATGTGTCCTGTAATATCCTGTAATAGCAATAAAAAAAGTAAAACGTTATCTAAATAATTTCACTTCCAAATTTGTCTCAATTTGCAAAAAATCCCTCTCTAAAAGTTACACACGTAACGGTGGAATTGCCCATTAGCAATAAAAATGGATCTTTTTTCTTTAAATGTAAAATGTAAAAAGACTGGTGAAAGTGAAGAAATAAAATTTTGAGTTGTAACCAAAATGTCTTTTATTCCTTCTATAACTCATCCAAAATATAAGATTAGAAATCAATTTCAAAAATATATATTAAAAAAAAATGCTTTATCTAGATGCCATAGAACAACAGTAATGTATGTTACTGGAGTGCCAATAAAATTAATATCTTTAAATTTAGATTTACATATGACCGCCGGCGGTACACACGGCACTCTAATAAAAATAAAGTATGACCGCCGGCGGTACACAATGACACTCAACGTGTTAACAAAGAATAAATAAAACAAAGTATAATTATTTAAAATAAGACAACATTATGGTCTGAATACAATATCAAAATATAACTATATTTAAATTTCAGATATTTTAAATTAAAAAGTATACATAATACAAATTAAAAACATTGAAGTGGACGTTTCGGAAACAACTCATCCCTTATTAGTACTATACAACTTAAAATCATGAAAGATTACATAAACAACTTACAAACTGAAAACATGCATCAGAACACTTAATTCTAAAGTTAAAGTTACAACAAAACAGAATATTCAGATTGGGATTTGGCTTGCTTCATTAATTGGATTATTGGCTAGATTCGTATATTATGACTCAAGAAACATCAGTCTTTAGTAGCTACTGCAATTTAGTCTAATGATCCTAATATTTGCAAAGTCAGAGGCGTGGTCAGTCATCACAGTAAAGGCAACTATTTTTGAATTAAGATACTTTGTTTTAAAAGCGTGTCTAGCTTCGTGATTTTACGTTGTATAGTACAGAGGATGAATGAATTTTTGTCCGAAACGTCTACTTTATTGTTTTTAATATGTATTATGTGTGCTTTTTAATTTAAAATATCTAAGAATAATTAGTAAGTAAAGATAAATTAAATATTTAATTGATAATACGTGTATCAATAAATAATATTTATTACAATCGAACTTTTTTTTTCTTGTTGTACATATATATTGTTGAAGAAAGATATTTTAAATTAGAAATATTTAATACACGTAATAGTAATAATTTAATGTTTATATACTAAAAAATAAAATAAAATAAAATAAACCTTATTAAAGAAATATTTTTTGTTAGTAAAACATAGTCAAGGCAGATACTACTAAAAATTACTTTGCAAAATAAATAAATAAATAATAATAGTAAAAAATAAATAAAGAACTACATATACACAAAGAGCTTTTACAGTTTTAAAATTCACGCTTTTATAAAACTTCTGAAGTGCACGTTAAATGAAGCAAGCAGTTGCTAGACAAGTAGCTTGAATTTTATTTTCCTGTAGATAAGTTGATAGAAAGATAATACAAAAGTAATAAGCTTAATAGTGTGTTTGTGTGTTTATACTCTAATTAAAGAAATTTATTAATTAACTTTTATCTATATTAAAGACGTGAATGGGTCCAAAACCATAACATAACATTTTACAACAAACAGCTGTAGAAAGGATCTAACTTTACACTTTACCTATAAATAAAATAGACAAATGTTTAAAGAAATAATTGAAATTGTTTGATTGGATTTTACTTCCATTTTGTGTATTTATAATACATGAATGCAGTTAGTATCTTTTTATCTTTTTAGTATATTTAGTACATATTTTTTAAATCTTTTTTAGCTCCAGCAAAAAAATCTAGAGGAAGTTCACCTCAGACCTTGAAACCAATAAGAACTGCTGGATTACGATCTAGATCCATGGATAGATCTAGAGATTTCGTTGAAGAGAATAAAAATTTGTGTTCCCAACGTTCCCGTTCAAGAAGTGCATCTAGAAACTCTAAACCAGAAAGTACTACCAGTACAAAATCTAAGTTAACTTGTTTTACGAACAATATATTAAAAAGAAATGATGCTCATAATTATCATAGATCAAAATCCCCTTCTCCTACAAAGCAAGAACTATCAAAATCTATGGAAGACTGCAGGAAAAGTCGCAAAGGCTTTCTAGACAAAATGAAAATACCAGATATTTTTGTTCATAAGAGTGAAACGCATTTAACTAACGGAAGTGTAAAAAACACTGACACTGTGTTACCAATATTAAATGTAACTGTCGACACCGAGAGCTATTCTAACGAATTGAGAGTGAATGGAAATTCTTCACCGAAAGTGTTGAAAAAGAAATCTATCATTAAAAGCGAATCATTAAAAGATAAGTCACCAAAAAACGAACCTTTAAAGAACGGTTCATTAAAAAATGTATCCCCAAAAAATGTCCCAATAAAAATTGGGTTTCCAAGAAGCGAGTCTTTAAAAAATGAAATATTAAAAAATAAAGACTCAAGAGAACCCCAAGTGAAAGAACCAGAAAATCTAGAGCAAAATAAATCAAGAGGCAAACTTGCTTCTTATTTTAAAATATTTGACAGCACAAATTCTTCTTCTAAATTAAAAAAGCCTCAGACTGAAAAGGGCGTGTCTCTAAAAGTTATCAAACTCGAGGAAAATAAGGAAAAAGCTCCATGTGATAATTTAGAATCAGAAGGATTTTTAGCTCGATTTTTGAGAAGAAGGAGTTTTGGAGGCGAGCGTAAAAGTCCTGAGCCTGCTGAAACCAACAGTTTTGTGTCACAGGTTGCACAGGACTCCCTAAATAGCGTTGAAAAATTAGAATATGTGAAACGTGAAAATAAAGAGACTGAAAAGAATGATGATTTAAATAAATCTTTTAATTCACATTTAAATGATGTAAATTTGGATAAAATTAACAGCTCTCATTTTCATGAAGATAGTCAAAAGGTTCAAGTTCTTCCAGATGTAGTAAATGCCTGCTCAGTTACGGATTCCCACATTGAAAATGATTTACCGAGCAAAGAATGTGCCAAAAATACATCGAATGTAAACACAGAAGTGTTAGATACAAAGGATACTCATTTAAGTGATTCTACAAATAGCCATAGCACAGAAGAAATTACAGCAATCGGTAAGTTCATTATTTCTCCCTTTTTTTTAAATAGCATTTTATCTATCAATATTTAAAATATTCGTTTTAAATTTCCCTTTGTAAATTCATACTTTATATTTAATTTTGCCTAAAAATAATTTTGAGTTACTTTTTAAAAGGAATTACCTTATGTTTTAAAATGTTAATTAATTACCTTATGTGTCAAAATGTATTTTTAAAAAGATGTAGCAGACATGTTTTTAAACTTAAATTGGAAAAAAGGGTAGTGTTTTGAGAGTTTCAATAACGAGAGTTGTTATTATACATATATACACCATATATGCGTGTATATGTATATATGTGTGTGTGTATATCTATGTCATTTGGCAAAACGATTTTCGCAATCATGACATTATGGAAAAATACACTCACACATACACACACAAAATACTCACACACAAAAAATACACACACACACACACAAAAATACACACACACACAAAAATAAACACACACAAAATAATACACAATAAATTCCTTTACAAAAAATGAACCAATGTAAGAATCAATGTAATTCGTACACTTTTTGTAAAATTCCTTTAGAATTTTACCTTAAAAATAATTTAATTTTCTTTGTAAAAGGAATTAATTACCTTATGTTTTAATATCTCAAAATGTATTTTTAAAAAGTTGTAGCATACAAGTTTTTAAGCTTAAATAAAAAAAAAGTATAGAATTGAGATTTTAACATTTTACACTCCACTGGCACCTATACGGTAACATACTAAGTTTGATACCCAAATGTCACAATGACACCGGAATTTTGAAACAAAGTTTTCGGTTTATTTTGTACACGGACAAATACATTGGCTTATTTTCAAATAAATTCGATTGAAAATTCCGGTGCCATTGTGATATTTCGGGATTAAACATGGTATGTCACCGTAGAGGTGTCAGTGGAGTGTAAAAGGTGAAATACCGAATGGTTGTATCAAATGTATCTGTATGTTTATAGTCAAATGCATCTATATGTTCATATCAAATGTATGTGTATGACTTAATTTAACTAAACATGTCACGCCTGATCATAATTATTAAAAAGTTAAAACATTTAATTTATTTCAGAAATTTCTAAAAATATAGTCGAGTATATCACACAATAAAAACAATTTTTGTGAAAGTTTCAGTTTCGAAACGAGCCTCTCATAAGTACAATGTCGATCACCAAAGTTGTTGTTCAACATGTTCATGTTCAAAATATGCAGTTAAATCTAGACCGATGACACATTAACGAAATGCGTTCTATGAATAAATGCATGAAATTTTCAGAAATTGCTGTTTATATTCCGAAGAATCGAACTACGTTTTCAATTTCCTAAAAAGGTGTACATCTTAAACTATAATCGATTCCTTCCTCATAATAGTCTTTCGTGAATGTCGTGTCCCTAAAAATCAGCTTAAATTAAAACTTGACACCGTTATCTGAAATATCCGATGCTTTTATAGGAAAAGAGAAAACACTGCTCGATTGCTTTCTATCGGAATAACAATACATGACAATTATATCTACTTACGAATGAAAGGGACTTCGTAAATGTGCAGAGCAGAGCCTCAGCATGAGCAGAGTTCATGATGTAAAATAGATATAATAATCACTTACGTTATTTTCGTATGAAGAGTGATTATGACTCGTGCACAATAGAAGACTAAAAATTCGAAAATCTCAAACTAATGGTGATTCACTAAAAACAGAAGATTTTTTTTTCGTTTTAGATCTCTAAACAAATAAATAAATAAATAAATAAAATAATATCGTAATGTCACAAACGAAAAGTGAGCTAAAAGCAAATACATTGTTCACGCCTCTTCCGATTGGCGCCATATTAACATGTCACCGTCGTCAATGCCAGACATAAATCTGCAAATATCACAAATTTTCATTTAAAATAAGCTTATAATACTAGAATAGAAAAACACGATTTATCTTCCCTTTCATTCTAATCAAAATAGCATTAAAATGACTTGAAATGGAATAAGTAATTTAAAAAAAAAAAAAGTTCTTTCTATTTTTGTTTGTATGGATAAATAAAATTGTCAGTATCAGAAAGAATGAGCCCAAGCCCGAAGACTGATATAAAAATCGTGCCCGAGCCCGTGTCTGTTTTGGACTCGGGTTGAGCCCATCTCATCTCTATGGAGCATACGTCAGAGTAGAATCGAGTATTCAGACGGAACAGTACTAGCTTCTTTAAGGAGAGAACTCTGTAATCGCGTAAACCAGCCTTCAAGAAAATGTCTACATGAACAACAACTTTGGTTATCGATTGACATTGTAATTGATGAGGGGCTTGTTTGGAGCATTAAACGTTTACAAAAATTGTTTTTATTGTGTAATATGTTTGTGTATTTTTTTAGCCTCTTTTAAATATCTGAAAAAATTAAATAGTTTAACTTTTATCTGAATGACTTTTGACAAAATGATTTTCGTAATCATGTCTTTAGGAAAAACTAATAATACCCTTTACAAAATCACCAATGTAAGAATTAATGTAATTCGTACACTTTTTGCAAAAGACATCTAGAATTTTGCTTAAAAAATAATTTGAGTTCCTTTGTAAAATTAATTATCTTATGTTTTAATATCTCAAAATGTATTTTTAAAAAGTTGTAGCATAGAAGTTTTTAAACTTAAATAGGAAAAATATGTATAGATTTGAGATTTTAAATACCAAAAGTTGTCATTATGAATAAAATCAGATGTATCTATGATTTGACAAAAATATTTTCGTAATCATGACATTAGGAAAAACTAATAAAGTCCTTTTCAAAGTCACCAGTGTAAAAACCACTGTAATTTGTACACTTTTTCAAAATTCATTTATAATTTTACATGGGATTTATGCAATGCATAAAAGTTTTAACTACACCATGAGTAAAATAATGATCAAAACTCATTAAAAAGCAGCGATACAAGTACAGTGAAGTCTTTCAAAAAATTACCTGTTATTTATTTTTTCTTGTGAAAATGATAATAGTACGTATAGGAGTCATAATAATAAAAAAAGTGTACACACAAATGTATATTTTTCAATATTGACGAATATGTATGCATTGCTCAAATATATAGTTACTTGACTACGGGCACGTGCCATGCGTACCAGGTTGAAGCTACTTAGGGTTTGTATATGGTCCCATAATTTGAATACAAATATTTTTTAATAATAATATTTTGCTTATTTAATGACAAAAATTCAGCGATTAAATAACACAAGTATAAGTATTCGGAAATAGTATTATTAAAATGTAATAATGGTACGAATCGTGCTAAGTGGCTTCAATGGTGAATTAGTCAAGAGGTTAAATTAATTTTTAAGACTAGAAATTCGAAATTTGTTTTACTTAGATTTATATTTGAGCGACGTGATATATTATAATGATAAGAAAGATATTTTGTTAAATTTTTATAAAAATAAATTGTTTGAAAAACCATGTACTAACGAAACATTTTTTTGGTTTCTGTGAAATAAATTTTTGAAACGTTTTACTTTATATTCGTGAAACAAGAAGTGCCGAATGAAATGGTCCTGATAAAATCACAGCTGCACAAAGCTATTTAAATAGTATCTATGAAATATTTTTCTCATGTTCGTATGAATAAAGTGTCAACAGGTCTTTATACATAACTGAGACACGGATTTGTACTACCAAGTTTACAACTTAGTATGTTTTTATTTATTATACATTTTAATTATCTAAGCATCCTTTGAATATTAATATGGTTCAGCCAAATGAAAAGGCGACTTTCAGAGACTACGGCCGCCAAAGTATAAAATTCTCCATTTCAGCAAATCATATACATACGGTGTAACTGTAGTTTTTTAAACACTTTTCTAAAATATTTTTTTTTTCGAATTTTATTTATTTATTTATTTATTTTTAAATGTTAATTAGGATTTCACAGATATTGTTATTCGGAGAAAATTTGCTTGATAGCTGTTGCAATCTCATAGTTTTTTTTTTTTTTTTTTTTTTTTTTTTTTTTTATTAGCAAAATTTCCAACAGGTACAATAAAAATAACCAACCAAATATCAGCATTTAAGACACTGATGGGGGATAAAATACGGCAGATCGATTTCAACAGCGTAATAAGCCTGTCGTTTTCAGTTCAAAATGGCATTTTCTCACTGATTCACAATAGATTTTTTTATATTATTGTAACCGCTCAGTGGTTTTTATATTATATAAGTGTCTTAAAATTTGCTATTTAACTTAAAAAATGTGATGAGCCCTTAAGAATTACAGACATTTTGTTACTTAATTGATAAGCATTTTGTAAACTTCTGAAAGATACGTCGAGAAAGCAAAATTATGTGTTAAGTGACTCTGTAATTTTTTCAAATTTACTTTTTTGTTTTAAATTAAGGTTCCTCTAAATTAAAAGAACTACATTAATTTGACAATTAGAAAAGGTCTTTCGCTAAGCAATCGTCGTTGCAATATTTAAATTCAAATCAATTCAAAATTGTGTCACATTTTTTGCACTCTTAATAAGATTTAATTTAGCCGTAGAATTACAGTGTCAATTTTCAGTGAGAAATTTCAGAGAGCCATTTCAGTGTCATACAAAAATGACAATAAAAGTAAACAGATTCATTAAAAAAAAAAAAAAATGTTGCATATCCAGTGATTTTACACAGTATTTTCAAGGCTGAACTTTTTCATGATTAATTAAAATTTTATCGATTATGCAGTGCAATGTTATGGAAATAAAATTTTAATCATAAAAATCTGCCGCCCACAACGTATTCAAAACCTTTAATGCCGGTAATGGCATAAGATGATGATAAAGGGAAAAAATGCGGTTTTATTGGAAAATTTAAATAATAATTATTACGTAGTTAATTTCAAGAGTACAATAAGATCTTGACCCGACCTAAAATTTGTACGGATGTAAGAACATGTAGAGATAAACAATAAATCGGTCAAGTACGAGGACATATTTTTCCAGTATACTTTCTACGATATCTCTGAAAATATAATACCTAAAATTAAAACAAATATATTTTTGAGTTCTATGTTACGAGATGTTTCGAACGATACCCTACACGATATATAAAAAGAAAGTTTTTTTTCAAGTAACTTAATTAATATCTCGGCTAATTACCGACAATTGGTCTTGAAAATCATTATCAAATATCCTTGGATGATTCTGCGTCGATAGCTACCCCGAGCGCCCGTCAACTCTCCCACTGACCGCCCGAAAAGTAAAGTTTGTATGTAACAGAAAAATGCGTTTTTCTCAAAACCTAATTTACCTCAGAAAGTCGCTATAGTTTTCGTTTAAATGAACTGCTACTACTCCTAATTTTTTCATAATTTTAGTTTTAGTAGTATCGGAAACAGAGGGGGGGGGACATATTTTTTTCAGTGTATTTTCGATTATATCTCTGAAAATATAATACCTAAAATTAAAACAAATATATTTTTGAGTTCGATATTACGAGATTTTTCACACGATATACAAAAAGAAAACTTTTTTTTCAAGTAACTTAATTAGTCCCTTAAATTTTTCCTAAATATATTTGTGAATGGCTAAAAATCGGAAAATATGTGCGTAAAAAGTGTTTATAACTTTCCCAAGTTTGAACTTTGCACGTCCCGTACTTTACGAGGAAAAGGGCTGTGACAGACGGACGGACAGACGCAGGAGTGATCTTATTATGGTTCCGTTTTTAATTTTTAAGTACGGAACACTAAAAAAATAGACACTAACCAAAGTCAATCAATTTAAAATTATAGCATAGCATAAAATGCATAATTTTAAAAATCTACTAGTGGAGTGTGACTAAAGATAGCAAGAACGAAAAAACGAAAACTTTCATTAGGCATAGATTATAAAAGACTTTCCAACAGAATGTTATTAAGAACTTTTTTTTATCATACAATGAACCGAATTACTTTGTACTGAGAATGTGTCTCTCTCTGTAAATGAATGATAAATGCTACACACATCATAATCTATAGAAAACCTGTTGTAATGAACCTCAGTGATCCTTTTTTATTTCATTATGTTTGAAGTATCATAGCATCATTAAAATGCATCGTTAACGATTTTTCTCCATAGATCATAATGGAATGGAATTCTTTTGTGCGTCTCTGTGAACGAACTATAAATGCTACTTATTCAATATTCCTGAGAAAGCATATCTTATTACACCTCAGTGATTCATATCAATTACATTATGTTTGTAGTATTGTAACATCATTAAAATGCATCGAAAGTTTCTTTCCACATAGACCGGAATATTTTGTGTGTCCCTTTAAACGAAATATAAATGCTACACACATTATGTTCAATGCCGAACATTATATTACTAAAACAGCAAAGACTTATAAGAATCACATGCATTCCGAATATATTTACGAGAGTTAGAGTACGGAGAGATGGACAGACAGACAGACAAACCGAATTTATAAACACTTTTCAAGTTGCAAAGTCTTAAAAACAAAGGCTTATAATTTTTGAAAATATATTAGTTTTAAATTGTTTTTACTAAAACTAATATAAGAGCTATGATACTTTTTTAAGTTTTGTCGTTTGGGGAAAAATATTTTCCAAGGTTAGTGTTGATTTTGTAGCATTTCTTCTATGTTTTAAAAAAAATATATATATAGTTTTTTTTGTCATTTTCTTTTAACACTCAAATAGAAGTAAATTTTAAATTCACCCCTGAATTTCTAAATTGTAAATTTCCAGAGAATTGAAAACTGTATAAATTTAAGTAATAAGTTATAGGGATTAATTATTAAAAATAATTCAACTGCTAAAACTTACTTTTAAACATGCAATACTTCTTGATGTGCCACAGTAAAAAGAACAAGTCAGAGATTCTCAAACAGAGAAAACATTCACAAAATTTTAATGTATGCCGTCAGATATACATGATATCTATTTGTAGGTCTCTATCATAGACCCTCTGAGCGTCTTTATTGACTCAATTCGACAGTTTAACAAGGTTTTCAAAAATGTGTAATGTCTCTTTAAGAATAATGTGCAGAATCAATTTCAGAAGCAGAGATATAATTTTTGAAGACATTACATCATGATTTACAATTTATGAAGTTTTGGAAAATGGATCTTTCTTACAATGATACTAATTTCAGAACCAGATAATTATTTTTTGAAGGCAATAGTTATTGTTCAAATTACGAAATTTCGGTAAATGGTTCTTTCTTACAACGAAGCCAATTTCAGAAAAAGAGAATTTTTTTTCGAAGGCGATACTTTTTGTTCAATTTTTTCAAATTTTGGTAAATGGTTCCTTTTTACGATACCATGACAGAAAAAAAAAGATTTTTTAATTTTTTTTTTGAAGCCAATAGCTTTGTTCCCATATCTAATTAAATTTTAAGCTGAGCTGAAATTACGCTGGAAATGAAAAAAATGTAACGAAGGATGTGAAATTTTACTTGCGACGCAGCGTACAACCAACAGTATTCCCCGATGCTGGTATTTAGTTCGTCTCATGTATGCCACTAAAACTGTGAGTTCATGAATGGCTTTCCATCCTGTGCCACAAAGTTGCAGCCTTGGCAACATATTAAATCGTTTTTTGTACCAATTTCAGAAAAATGAGAATTATTTTTTTTTTCAATTTTTTCAAATTTGGTAAATGATACCTTCTAACAATGATACCAATTTCGGAAAAGTAGAATTATTTTTTTGATACAGTTTTTGTTCAATTTGGAAATTTCAGTAAACGGTTTCTTCTTACAATGATACCAATTTGAAACAGATTTTTTTTTTTTTTTTTTTTTTTTTTTTTTTAAGGCAATAGTTTTCTAGATTAATTTTAACACAATTATTCAAATTGGTAAAGAAAGCATATGAGTTATATGAGTTGTAAATTTCCAAATTGAGCGAAAAATGTCCGGGCCAGGATTCGAACCAGGGATCTCTTGCCTGAAGCTACCAATGCTCAGCCAACTGAGCGAATCCCGGACGAATCTGTACGATCTAATTCACCCAACTCACAGTTGGCACCCATCTAACACCCAATGTTAAAATTAATCTAGTGTAAGTGTAATCCAGAGTTTACTGGTGAGCTCCATGACCTGCGATTTATAGATTAGCTGGGTGAATTATGTCCTCCAGTTTCGTCCGGGATTGCTCAGTTGGCAAAGCAATGCAGCTTCAGCCAAGAGATCCCTGGTTCAACTCGGCAAAAACAGCAGAGATATATAGAAACAAATCATAATGTATACCTAAAGGATCAATACAAGAAATCATTTGACAATGTTAGACTAATATTGTGGACCAATGTAAAACATGCTGTAAATCACCGTTTCACACCGAAGTGAAACGGCTTCTAACGTGGTGGGTGAGTATTATATGAGAGAAGTGACCACCTGGGAATTCTGCTCCGCCGTTGGATCCGGGTGGATGCCACATTATTTGCACATAAAAGTCAGTGTTGGAAAGAATCCTCTCCGTTATCGGTCTTTGGGTCGGTAGGTTGGAGAGAAGTCTTCTAACTTCCAGTAAGGATAAAAATTGTGAACAAATTTTGAAGCTAAACTAGTCTTCTGCCTTTTTGTATCGCCTAAATGGAAGTTAAATCGCCTTCCTCAGTGGCTTCGGGATATAGTTTACGTGTTTTTTAGACCAGAAGGGATTAGAAAAAAAGACAATTAAAAAAAACTAATATGGTAAATCATATTTAGTATTTCTTTCTTTTGGCGGTGTAAATAACTTTCTACTTTTATTAATTTTTGTTAAAATTGTAAATAGGTCTCGAGAAAAAAAATAATTACTCATCCTTATATAGACACGAAATCGTCCGTGTAAGAAAAATTTCCCTTTGGAAATGTTCTGAGTTTTAAATTTATGCAGAAATAAAAGAGTAAGAAAGTGGAATTTCAAGAATTTAGATAGAGAAGCTTGATTTTTTAGTATAAATATCTAATAAAATTACAGATGTACTATTATCCCGATAAATAACAACTAAAATAAAGCTGAAGTATGACTTGTTTGAAATCCATTTCTTATGACACGTATTACCACTACCTATTATTAATGTTTTTTTTTCTGCTCATTGTATACTAAATAAAAACCATGTTCCAAATAGTATTAACATTTACCCTATTACTTTTTATTAACAGAGCTTACTCCATCGACTGAAAATGCTGAAGTTTTCAGTCCTCAAGAATTAGTTCCTACCGAGGAGAGCAGAAGCATCCCGTTTATAAGTATCCAAGAGGTAATAATTTGGTGCTAATTATAATACGGCTAAGGGTCTTTTTAAGTATATACTTATTCTTTTCTGAAAGCTTGTTTATTGCTATTTTTTAAGTAAGTTTGTTGAACGAAAATTGGCGCCTTTGCAGAAATTGAAAATAAAAAAGAGGTAGACAACAAGAAATAATTCAATTGTTTTAATGACTATAATAAGAGTTTCACAATTTTCAAACGAACAACCCTTAGATATCGCAAAATAAATAATTTAGCCTAATTGCTTGAAATACCTCGATATTCTTAAGCAAATTTGCCTGCCTCAGTATTTCGAAATTACCTGGAGGACATATTTTAAACTTTTTTCTACAACTTTTAAAGATACAAGTACCAATATTGGAGTCTAAATTCTTCAAATTTTGATGAAATCGGCAGCCAAGGAATTATTTATACAGTTTATTCAAAAAAGAGATATCACACATAATTTAGCTTTTAAGATGGCTAAAACACGCAGTAAATAATAATAATAATAATAATAATAATAATAATAATAATAATAATAATAATAATAATAAACAATTTCGAGCATATTATCATGCCATGCAACTTTTAACCAATTCAAATTAACTTGATATTATTATTTTTTTCAACATAAAAGGAAAATCTGCCACCTTTTCGTTGACATATTTCAGTTTAGGGCCAAAGTGCGATAACTTATTATTAAAATTTTGTAATAGGTGTATATCCAAACGCGTATTTGAGTAAATGGTGATTTGGCACAAAAGTTTTTTTTAAATCTTTAATAATATTTACATTTACTTTTAAGGACATTGTAGCCATGATGGCAACGTTTGGAAGAGGAGTCAGTTACGGAAGATTAGTCGGAAGTAGAAAAAAAAAAGTTGGGAAATGCTTTTTTTCCTGTTCGATTTGCTCTCTCCAAGCATGGGTAATGGATTGCCAATTGTGTTAATTCTGCCACTTTCTCCTAAGTTACTTCGCATTATTGTAGCAAACAAAAGTTCATTCCTAAGATAGATTTAAAAAAAAATCATGCTGTAAAATTAGTTAAAAAGTCATAAAAAATCAGTAATTGAGCTACAGTTTTCAAACAAATTTCATTGGGAAATAATTTTATTTTCGTATTTGATGATGTAAAAAATTAAATTATGCTATATTTAGAAGTGAATGCATGAGCAATAAAAACGAAAGCGATAATGCAGGTCGCTTGGATTTTTCTTCATATAACTTTATTTTTTCTAGTTATTTCATTTTGAGAATCTCACATTTTTGGATATACTTCTTTGTATTGTATTATGATTATCGGTTCTTATATTGTCGATTATTTATGTGATTTGATGGTTATTATTAACAAAAGTTATATATATATATATATATATATATATATATATATATATATATATATATATAAGGAGAAAGATTGGTGTAAGGAATAACAAAATAGCGCTGTAGTCAAACTTTCTATTGTTAATGTTTTAGAACAGGAAAGTCCCCCTCACCCTCGCTCTTCTGTTTGTATAGAAATCCTCCTTGGGCAAAAGGTCTGAATTCAATACTCATTGCAAGTGTATTTAAACCAGAATAAAAATTAATAACTAAATAGAAAAATTAAATAAAACACGACAATATATGAATGAATGGATATGTCATATTTTCATCACCATTAAAAAATAATCACAGAATGTCGGAATGTTTAAAAGCTATTTTCATATACTTGAGAAATAAATGTATACACAACTACATTATTTAAAAGAGCTGAAATTACTGTCTTTGGCGCAACATGTTAATTTTTTGGACCTTGTGCCAATAACTATATGCACCAACCAACCATGACAATAACTTAAAAATATTCAGGAGATATAGAAATTATAAACCTATATTTGGAAAATAAATGCAAAGCGATTTTGTAAATTTTTTAATTTTTAATTTAAAAACAATTGCTTACGCATGCTTGCGAATTTCGTTCATTTATTCTGTGTACAGGGTATCTCGAAAATATTGAAACACGCTTTAATTTTTTACCTGATAGAGATACGTAGTCAATGTTAACTTCAAAAGTGTTCAAAATAAGGTAGGAACTAAGATTATGTTGATGAAATAGTCCTGTAGGAATTAAGATTATGTGACTGAAATAGTCCTGATATTAATTTCCAAAAAGTTATAAACTTTTAAAAATTTATACAGTTCCTGTGTCCTATATGTTATGATTAGAAAAATTGTCACCATGCCCTGATAAGTACAACAGTAAAAACTCATCAAGTCACAATACTTTGAATTTTATGAAATTTCGGATCTTTCCAGCACTAAAGTCAATTTGACGACTTTTTTGTGCCGGAAAGCTTCGCTATTTTATAAAATTCAAAGAATCATTACTCGGTGAATTTTTGGTAGTAGAAGAATGGAAATTTTACTGTTGTACTTGTCAGAGCATTTTTTTTCTTAGTATAACTTATAGGATACAGGGACCATCTAAATTTTTAAAAAGTGTAACTTTTTGAAAAATAATGTCAGGACTATTTCATTCACATAAACTTAATTCTTACCTTATTTTAAAAACTTTTGCAACTTACATTGCCTATGCCTACGTATCTCCAATAAGTAAAAAATTAAAGCATGTTTCATTCCATTTGGGACACCTTGTATATGTGCCTAAATGTGTCGTTGAAATTCCAAGAGATTGTATAACAAAGGATTTCAAAATAAATTGACATATACTTCTTGTATTCCTTTTTTATCTATATATAATTCAATAAAATCAAAACACTACAATAAAATAGTGTTGCAAAGGAACTTTCCCCTTGAATTATGTAATACTTAAAAAAATATTTTTGTTTACTTAAATGGTGATAAAATATTAAAAACATATGTAAACTTGCTAGGTTTATATAATATGCCCCGAGACCTTTCGAGACGCATACGCGCTCATTTTCAAAGGGAAGAAGATTAACACTGGAATAGAAAAAATACGCAGAAAAACAAAAGAAAAGGATGTTACGCATGTGCAAACAAAGTCAGTCTATTTTTCTAAAAGAAGAGGTGGAAAAATTTAAGTTGAATTTTTGGGTGCTGATCCTCTTGAAATACCTAGAATATTGAACCAAATCGCGGAAACATTATAAGAAAGGACGTCGTTGCATACACTACCCTTTTTAGTTAAAATCTCAATGGATTCACGGATCATGGAAAAATAGTGGTTGCCTAGAATATTGAGCCAAATCGCGGGAACCTTATAAGAAATGACGTCGTTGCATACACTACCATTTTTAGTTAAAATCTCAATGGATTCACGGATCATGGAAAAGTAGTGGCTGCCTAGAATATTGAACCAAATCGCAGGAACATTATAAGAAATAACGTCGTTGCATACACTACTATTTTTAGTTAAAATTTCAATGGATTCACGGATCATGGAAAAGTAATGGGTTGAATATTCTAGGTATTTCAAGGAGGATCAACACCTGAAAATCCAACTTGATTTTTTTCCATCCCTCTTTTAGAGAAGTAGACTAACTTTGTTACCACATGGGTAACATTATTTTGTTTTACTTTTTGTTTTCTGCGATGTTTTCTCTTCCAGTCATAATCTTCTTCCCCTTAAAATGAGCGCGTGTGTGTCTCGAAAGGTCTTGGGGCATATTATGTAAACCTAACATCTTTAATATGTTTATAATATTTTATCAACTTTTAAGCAATTAGATATATGTTTTTAAGTATTTTATATACTTCTTTTCTTAATTTCATTTTTACTTTAGGCGAATTTAAATATTCATGTGTAAATTAAACTTTAAAAATGTATATATATGAAAGTGATTCAAGATTTAATATCTCAATAGTCTATTTCCTGAGCTAATAAACGTAAATAGCTGTTGCACTGATTGTTTGTTTTTTATTTTGAAATACCGATCCTACATTGTAATTTTTTTTATGCATCTACATTCGTGTCTGCGACATAAAGAAAAGAAAAGAAAAAATCTGCTCTTTGTGATTCAATCATGTTGTACCAAAAGTAGAAATTCTTACATTGTGTAAGGAATACATTGCTTAGTCATTGTCTGCCGTTATTCTCAATTTTAATGTCGGAGGAATCGATGTCTAAGATGTTTACATCCTACTTATATGAATTAAACTAGGGTAATAGTTTTTGAAACAGAAATTTTTTATATAAGCAAGACAACATAAATCATCTATATTTTCGAAAATTATTCACATGGCAAACATACGGTAAATATATATTTTATTTTCTAACGATTATAATAGGAAGTAAAATTCTATTCTCAATTTTGAATATTTGTACAGTTTACTAACCGAAATAACTATGCAGAACGATTATATTTTTAAAATTTTGAATATGTGTCTCTATCAGTTTATATATCTGCTGATCTATGTAATCTCTTTATCTATCTATATTTATTTTTATATAGCTTTATCGAGTGTCTGTATATCTTTATACATTCTATATATATTTTGTGTGTATGTAAATGTGAGTTTGCAATTGATACTGCACAGTTAAACAATTTACAATGTATTGACTCAATTTTTATATTATTTGTATCTATCAGTTTATCTATCTGCTGATCTATGTATCTACCTCTTTATCTATCTATATTTATCTTTATCTATCTTTATTTAATCTCTATATATCTCTATATATTCTATATATTATTTTGTGTGTCTGTAAATGAGAGCTTGCAATTCATACTGCACAGTTAAACAATTTATAATGCATTGACTCAATTTTTCTGTTATTTGTAGCATTATGAATTCATATTTTGAACCAATTAAAACGTGAAACCTATTCATGAACATTAAATCGCAACATGTTAATGAGCTATATTTTATTATTACAAACATTGTTTTACGCATGTACTTCTCAGTTCATAATCATGTTATCTGAACATTAATATTCTTTATCGTACATTCATAATATTTTTCCATTACTTGTAATATATGAATTTATATTTTTTAATTAGAAACTTTAAAAATTAAACTATTTTCTGTTATTATAAATGCAGTATTAAGTACAAATTTATCAGTTTGTAATCTTATAGCTATGCATTAATAAGTTTTATAGTGCATTGATAACGTTTTTTTTTTATTATTTGTAGCGAAATAAACTTAGATTTTGTTAATAAAACCTCACAAAAGAAATTCACAAACATTCTTAAAAGTCTTCTACGATAATTGTGACCAACTTATATGTTAAAATCTACATTCATATATTAACTTCCTTTCTTAACAAGTAAGTAGGCAGTATGATAGATGTTTTCCGCATTACTGACGTAAATCAAGTTTCTTTGAAAAATTCGAGAAATACATTCATGAATTTTGTTTAATATTTTGTATCATTTGACATCCAGCATTAAGTGGCATTTAAAATACAACTAACACAAAATATCATTTGTATATAAAATTTAATAATTAATGAAGGAAAGATACTCTATAAGGCCAAAAGTTACAGGACACTTTCGATTTTAAACGTTGTGTCAAATATCTAGCTGAAGAATTTTTCAGAAACTTTAGAAATATAAAGAACGTGTTTGACCTCATTTTTTTCAGGGAAGGTTTAATCACGTAAGTAATTAGGAGATCAGTAACAAATTGAATAAAAAATATTAATGTTTGCGGTCACTCCGTAAAATAAAATGCTCAAAATAATAGCTGTAGCACATGACTATTTGTATCCTGTACTGCTGTTTCGTTCAGTTGTATAAGAATAACACGTATATTCATGGAGATATAAAGGTCTTAAAAAGTTTTAAGAATTTTTAGCATGTTTTTTATTTGTTTTAATTTAATTTAACGCCAATAAATTGAATGTGAATTTCAGGAAAATTGGCAAAGTACAGTAGAAACAATGTACTCCATTTAAAATGTATATATATATTAAATATTTGACAAATATGTGAGCATTTGTGTGAAATAATTTTAAATTGAGCATGCGCGAGCGTTAACGAAATTTGTATTACATAATTTAGTCGTCAACTATATGGGACAGTTTATATGAAAAGACCAGCCGCATATCGTGAAAATTCAAAAATATATCGGTGACATAGTATGCGGAATTTCAATTGCTTTCTAAAAGTAAATTGGATAATAAAAAATCTTCCCTAAATTGAAGTTTTAATTTTAATTTTTTAGTGATGTTTTAGTTTTTCTTGGAAGGAAGAATCACCAGAACCAGCCCGTTCCAGCAAAAACAAGCAAACAAAAAGAATAATGAAAAGGAAGTATCCGTTCAAATGCTACGCTTGGACATTCGTTGAATACATGCTCCTTTGTTGAATGTTTGTTAATAAGAATGACAATTTGTGGAAAATCCCTTATCATTCAACTACTTTTAGAAAGCAACTGAAATTTATCACACTATATTGCCGCTAGCTTTCTAAAATTTCTCGGTATCTGATTAGTCTTTTTATATTAGTTGCCCTAAATAGTTAATTACAAAATTATGTAAAAATGTTTTCGCGCATGTACAGTTAAATTTATTTCATACAGGGGCTCATGTTTTATCAAACATTTAATATATTTCTATTCTAATTGCAGTACATTATTTCAACTGTACTTCGTCAAGTTTCCTGAAAGTGGCTTTAAATTTAGCTGAGAACCCTCCATGAACAAAAAACAAATTGCAGAAATATCTTGAATTTTGTAAAAGGAACATTTACTTATTCATAAATATGCGTACAATTCTTACACAAATGAACAACAATGTTGTACAGGACTCACATAGCCCTGTGATACAACTACAGACAATTTCGAGCATATTATTTTACAGGGCACTCGTAAATATTATTATTTTTATTCAATTTTTGTCGGTCCCCTAATTGCCTTCGAGATTAAACCTTCGCTTAAAAACATGAGGTCGGACATGTTTTTTACATTCCTGAAGTTGTTCCAGAAGAATTTGTCAAGTATTCTTTAAGATAATGGACAAAACATCTAAAATCGAACGTGTACGGTGACGTTTGTCCATATAACGTACAAATAACTGCAACATTACTTTTGTGGAATAAATTACTGAAAACGATAAAGAAAAAAACCGAGCATGTAACCAATCTAACCATAAATCAAAGATTATCATACCATAGAGTAATCAGAAATGAATGCAAAAAACTGAATAGAAATAAAAAAAAAAAACAACAAAATTCTATGTGAATCAGACAGTGTAGACAATCTTTCACTCGTCTGCATATATGTATGCTATTCAAGAAATTATTAAAATTTTAGCTAATAGATATGACTATGCTTCTCCAACTTGCGGTTATGCTTAAATATTATAAAAGTACAGTGCCATCTTTTGACTGAAATTTGAACTGTTTTAAAAATGACTATATACTGCATTTACAAGCCATCTTATAAACATGGCCTTTTTTAAAAAAATCTTTATATTTATTGTAGTTACAGAATTATTGAATTGTAACTATCAGGAATATTTTTCTCGACACTCTGTATGGATAAAAAAAGATAGCATCTAATTTGCCCTTAAGAAAATATTTCCTCATGCCTGACGTTTAAAATATATATCATATCAGGTTTATAATACAATGATGTCTTCTTATTTCTATTATAACATGTAAAGTCATGCTTTTCAAAGAAACTCATGAAAAATGTTTAAGAACATTATTTCATAAAATATAGATGAATTATGAGCTGTGAGTAGAGGAGAAAAGACAGTTCAGCGGCAGCAGGATCAATGATGTGGTGGTGGTGGTGGAAGGGGGCTTATTTTTGAGGGGGGCTTATTTTTAAGGGGGGCTTATTTTTGAGGGGGGTTTATTTTTAAGGGGGGCTTATTTTTGAGGGGGCTTATTTTTGAGGGGGGGCTTATTTTTGAAGAGGCGGCTAACTTTTTTGAAGGGGGGGTTAATTTTTAAGGAGGGCTTAATTTTTTTAGGATTAAATTTAAATGTTAGATTGAAGTCTGCTATAGGAGGGGGTATAAAATGGGAGGGCTTATTTTTGAAGAGGCGGCTAACTATTTTGAAGGGGGGGCTTATTTTTGAGGGGGGCTTAATTTTTTTTTTTGAATTTTAGAATGGACTTTCAGTTTGAAGGCGAAACGGAGATCAATTTTTTTTGGTGGCGCCCTCTATCGGAAGGGAATGCAATAACGAATATTTAAAATAGGTTTTCTTGAAAAGATTTCACTGAGGTTTGAACCTGCAAAATAGCTTCTTGACTTGATAATTTGTGGTAGGTTTAACTGATCAAGCCAAGAAGCTATATATGAATGTCGAGATTTCAAGTGTTTAAAGAAAGGTATCGTGATAGTGACGTATCATGTGTTAAAATGACTTGAGAAAGGAAGTGATTAGCGTCGTGTGTCTGTATATAACGGTATGCATTGTATTTTCGCTCATTTATATGCTTACCGGAAGTGAAAAGTTTAAGGTTTATTTTATACTGAATTTAAATGAAACCGGAAATTTATCTTTTTCGATATGATTGTATTGAATATTAACATATTTATTTTAAAATGTATAGTGGAAGCAATGGTAAAAAGAAGACATCTTTAGGGGTAATTACTGTTTTTATTGTGTTTGGTGTAGAAAACATAGGAAAGAGGTATAGTTAAAAAACAAATTCAATTTTATTAATAATTTTCCCAATGCAATACATGTGGACCCACTTTTCGTTTTTTAGTGGGTTTTGACAAATCTAATACAGAATCTTGTTTAATGTTTGTTGACAAATATTTATTTTTAATAAAATTCCGCGGGACATTCATTTCGTTTAATGTTTCTAATAATTCGTTCTGTGCCTTGATCGGTTTTCTTTTATTTACAGAAAACAAAAGATTAAATAAATCTGCCAAGTTTGATTCGGGGATAGGTTTTCCTTCGAAACTTACAGTCAAATTTTTATCCTATCGAAATTTTCTTGGACGTGCCATGACAAACTGAACTAATGCTTTGATAATTTAGGATAGCTTTATCTGGATATCATGGTGGTTAGATTACGGATATTTGTGTTTGGAATAACGTGATTTTTAATTTTGCCTGTTCAGTTTCAATTATATTGTGAAATGAGGGTTTATTTTTGAAAGATAATGTTAACTTTTTGTGATTATCTTGTAACAGACTGCTTTCATTAAAAGTGTATTTTAGAATTGTAAACTACAATTTTGAAATTTTCGCCTGTTTGGAAAAAAAGCACAGGGAAAAAAAAATAAAAGTATTAAAAAAATAATAACAACAACTGTTCAAAAAGAAAATAACAACTAAACAAATGATCAAAAATAATAAAAAATGTTCAAATAATAATAACAACTGTTCAAAAATAATAAAAACTATTTAAAAAATAATAACAACTGTTAAACGATTGACTTTCTACAACCAACATTTAAAAAAAAGATAATCGAATGTAGTTTTTTCTAACATGACTTATTTGAAATATTCACTTTTTCTAGTTAGATTTATAACACGTAAGTGATTCGATCAGTAAAATATTATTTATAAAAGCACTAAATACGAGATTAATAAGAATTTTTAATTTACAAACATATGAACTTCTGATACACAAGTGATTCGACCACTAAAATATTATTTAGAAAAGCATTTTTGACTTACAATTGTACGAACTTCTGATATGTAACCCTTTCTGAATCAATGTGTAAGAATTAACTGACTATTGAACTTATAACAGAGTATGATAAAATAATAACGTGACTTTTTTAAACCAATAAAATGTTATTATTTTCAAACAAGCGCCCTCTATCATTTTATGAACTTCCAAGAAACGAGTTAATATGATTATATTGTTTCCTGTTACCGCTGTGAAAGGTTGTGTTTTCCGTTTTAAGTTAGTTTACATTTAAGTGATTACGGAACGAGTCATGGATTCTGCTTTGTTAAGTGCTAATGATATGTCTAACGTGAAGAGTGAACCCTCATCACCAGGATTAAATGACCATGACATGGAATTTTTAATACAGCCTAAAGAGGAACCCGTTTCGAATTGTGAAGTGAAACCCACCTTATCATGATTAAAGAAACAGAAGTTACCCTTTGTGTGTTCTACTTGCGACAAAGCTTTTCCCCGAAAGGTTAACTTAACGTTTCACATGAAATGTCATCTGGAGAAAATACCTCTTGTGTGTATAATTTGTGAAAAAACATTTGCTAGAAAGTATCATTTATTAAATCATATGAAGGTCCATTCAAAAACCCCTGTGATTCATAATTGTAATGTATGCGGCGAAGTATTTTCACAAAAGAGTGATTTATTAAAGCATGGGAAAATTCATAATACTTCCAAGCCAAATCAAAGGAAAAGTAGACAGTCACCCAGTCACTGTAAATGCGACGACTGTTTTGAAACATTTAATAATAGATCTGACTTAGTCAAACATAGAAAAATTCATCTTTCACCTAAAGAACTTAACCCGTCTGATCAACTTTCCTTGGGAAACAGTTCGAAATATGAAATTTCAGACATCACTCAGTTTAGTAAAATATTTAAGTTTTTCGATGTTTTTACTCCTGCTCATTGGAATTTAGGTGAGGAAATGATTGTTGAAGTACAAATGAATAAGAACTATGAGCTTTATGTTCACATACAGAAATACGAAGAATTTGAAAAGAACGGTCGTGAACTTACCCCCACAAATGAAGGCATTACATTATCATGCGCAACATTCGACAAATTTGAATCGAGATTGGATAAATTTAATTTTGTTTCTGAAAAAGATACATTCGTATGTAATAATGACCTACTAATCGCTTATGTAAATAAGGAATCATGCATACTGCAAAAATTATTCAAATCGAAAAAGTTTGGGTTTTGTTTGAAGTCGGATTTTTTACTGCTTACAAAAGATCAATATTTGAAACTAGTGAAAAATGGCTTTAAAATTACCAAATGTCTCATTGAGACGCTTTTAACCAAGCTTATTCCTGTTTCGATTTTAGAAAACTTAAACAAATGTAAATGTACCCACCTCACAATAGAAGAGACTTTGAACTATTTCTTAAAATGTTTCGATGACGAGTTAAAGTCATCCGTTTCTCGGGTGTTTGATTGCTATCGATGTTCAATCGGAGAACCAATTAATGTGAAACACGAATGTGATAGTTATAATTTGCGTAGAAAGTATAATTGGTGTAGCGACAGTGCACTGCTAAATTTCAACGTGACTGAATTTGTAAATAACATATTCAAGAAATGTTCATGTAATTATACTCATTTATTTTTTGAAACTATGAATATGGACTTTTATAATAACCATTTAGACAATGTATTTGTAAATTAACATAGAAATGTATTTATTTAATAAATATTTGTTTTTATATCACATATCTGTTTTTATTTCACATGTCTATTTATTTTTTTATTTTTATTTATTTATGAAATCAATCTTTGAAGTTTCATTTTCTAGAAAAAAAAATGAACATATATTTATGAGTAGGCAAAATTTTTTTAATTGTAGTCTTTAAAGTTAACACTTTTTGGTTAAATGAAATCTCTTTTTAAGAAAAATTTATTATTTTTATTTGAATAGGTATTAAACTTATTTATTGATAAGAAAGTTTAATTTTCTCTCTCCTTTTAAACAATGACATTGCATGTTTTGATAATTTCCATCCCACAGTTAACATTACAGTATTTAACATAGTTAAGAAAATGTTTAACTTAAACCGTCACTGTATTTATTATAGATAAGTAAACATTTTATCTTTAACCTAAATGTAATTTAAATGATTAACTATAACTGTGACTGCTTTTAATCTAGATAAGTAAATGTTTCCAGGAAACACAATCAGTTTACTGTAGACTTTTATCGAGATTACACCAGTTAGTGGAATGCTGATTAAAAATATTTTATGACATTAACATGCAGAAAAGATCTCACGAAGAAGTACTTTCACCTTCAAAACGTCTACGTTTAGAAAAAACCATGGAAAATTTAAATACCTATGAGAAGGAGTTAAAAGACCCAAGATTAAAACTTTCTAAAATGGGTAATAACTGTGTAACTACTGAGGACTTACAAGATGTGAAACCCGAGATCGCTATGAATTTTTCAAACTTTGCCTATGGGAATGATACAACATCTTTCTAGAATCCCGGTCGAATGCCAAATTCTGCCACGGACTATTTGAATACATTTTTCGAAGACATGAATTTTGAAAATTTAGATTGTTCTACTACCTTAGCGTTTCAAGAACCTACAAATAATATTTTACAGACTACTGTTAAACGCGAGGTCAACGAGCTACAAGCAAGCAACCTTTCGCAAACAAGTGGTGAATTACAAACCACCATCTCACCTGCAAATGACATTAAAAGTGATAAATTATGCAATTCCTATGTGTTTCACAAAGAACTAAGTGACTGTTTCTATTTAACTTTGAAGTTAAGAACTAAACAATATTATATACTTATACGAGAATTTAAACGCAATGTATCTACTAATGAAGAAATCCCGACAAACCGAGTGGTTAATATGGATATTCCTAGCTGGTTTGAGTTTCAATATAAACTTATTGCATTTAATTTAAGATACAAAAGCACGTCCTTTGTTTCTAATAACATGATTTTAGTGTTAAATCAAAATTCTACAATGCGAATTAAAAATTTAAAGAATCATTCTTATATTGACTTAAACGAACATCAACTAGAAAAATTAAAAGAAAGTACCTCTCATTTAAATAGTGCACTTTTACAACATATGTATACAAAACTTTTACCATCTCTTATTAAAAAGAAATGTATGGTGAGTAATATATCTACAGAAAATGATGAGGTGTTAAAGTATAAACTTAACACATGTATCGAGAATAATATGTTATCAATACTTAATCAATTGTATGAATGTCATGCATGTGCACTACGACATTCGAGCAAAAGCCTTCACTCCTGTTTCACATATAATAATAGGGAAAAATTTAATCAATTAGGGGAAGCTTTGTTAATGCTCGTAGATTTCGATTATGTAACTTCAACGTTTCTAAACGGAGTTTATAATGTTAGTGAGCACTTTTTATGTAAGATTAATGAACAAACTATTTGTAATGAATTATTTAAGACCTGAAAATAAAATGTTTTTGATTAAGTTCTGTGTGTTTATTTTTGCAAAGTGTCTATGAGTGAATTTATTAGTTTATAATTTAGTAGAAATTTTAAGTGAAGTGATGTAATCCAATTAAAAAATAAATTAATCTATAACAAAAATTAATTGTAATAAAAATATTCACATTAAAAAAAAGGTTAAAAAAATTAGAAGTTAATGAAATTAAAACTTATTAAAATTAAAAGTTAACAACAAAAAATAAATAATAAAATAAAATAAAGATTAACAAAAATATAGTTTTAAAATAAAAGTAAACAAAAAAAGTTATAAAGTAAAAGTTAACAAAAAGTTAAAAGTTAATAAAATATTTAAAAAAGGAAAAGAATGTATGTGTTATGAAGAGAGGGGTTTCCTTGTGTTGTGGAAGTAACTTACAAAATGTATGTGTATGTATTTATTAGTTTTTCATTTAGTAGAACTTTTAAGTGAACAGTTAGAATTTATGTTTTTATATAACTTAACACAAAATAAAATTTTTAACTATTGCAAAAAGATTCAACTATTGAATGGAAATATGCATATTAGTAAAACAATCACAAGTTAATAAAATGAAAGATTTTAAATTTCATACAATTTAATAAATATATATATATATATATATACGAAACACATTACGGATTTAAATATTATAAGAAATGTTTGATTGAAATTTTTAAGACAGATTTAATTCTGGGTTCTGCCATATATAGTTCGAACTTATTTTAGAAGATAGTTTTCAATAGTCTTGTGGTTCGAACTTGACAAAATGAAATCAAGACACAATGAATTGTATGTTATTTTAATCATTATGTCATGACTTCATACTTCTGAAAGTGTATTTAAAGGTTTCTCTAGCTTTATTCAATGTTATTAAGCGTTTGTAAAACCGAAAATTAATGAAAAAACAGATCGCCTTCTACCAATTGCGCTAAGAATGTTTTATTCAATTATTATAAATAATAAAACCTTTTAGAATATTACTTATTTTAAATTCAAAATAATAAAAATTTAAAGTTAACAAAATAAATAATTCCTCTGTTCATTATAAATAAATAAAAGTTTACAAAATAAAAGTTTCAAAATTAAAACTTTATAAAAATTATAAGTTAACAAAAAATTAAATTAAATAAAATTTTAAAATAAAAATTATGAAAAGTAAAGTTTATAAAAATTAAAAGTTTTTAAAATTTTTAAGTTATGTTTAAAAATCTTCAAATTAATCAAAATTGATTTTTAGTTTTATGTTAATGTAAGTTTCAATGTTTTAAATATCGAGCTAACTGTTTATCCCCATAATCATTTGTTTACCCATCTTCCAACCAACCAACTGGTTGCCTAGCCAACCATATACTTTATATCTACACATGCGCAGAAAAAAAAACACTAACTTGAGTTTTACTTTAAACCTTTGCTAGATTAGATATATTATACAAGTCGAATATCTTCCATACTATAGATATTCCATACTATAGATATATATAGATTTTCCATATTATAGAAAATTTATAATTTTCAACTATTCATCCCTATTTATCTTAAAACATTAACAAATAAATATAATTTATATACTTACAAAAACAGGATAACTTAAAAAGGGGTCCATACATTTCAGCTTGCTAAAGTCAAGTGTCTGGTTTATAACAGAATGAGGTTAAACTATCAGTTTACTTCCTTATCACTCACGTGATCAAGACCTTATCAGTTACATGTTCAGGCCGATAACAGCTAAAAACAGCGTGTTGGTCATTTTAACTTCTGACTTCGCATACTGTGGTTCGGTAAGTTTTCTTGTCTAACATTTCTTTCTTTTTAAGAAATAAACTAATCGGAAAAATTTCTTTTCATACCCACTTACTTTTAAATCACAATGTTAAAAGACTAAATTTTATTATCTTAAGTTATTCTTTTAAATGTCAAACAAAAGATCTTACAATATATTTCCAAATAAGTTCTTATAAAACGGTTTTAATTAGTTAAAGGATGAACATTGTTATTTTAACTATCTATTATTTTGAAAGCGAAAAAGATTAATTCACATGAAAATTAAACTTACCTTATTCATAAGCTGGGTAAGCAGGGTCTGGCTTTTGTGACGACTTGTAGAGATTTGAAAGATAGTACAAACGTATATCAGTTAATCTCACGTGATATGATGACGTTACTAAGTGACGTCATCCACCACAGGTTAATCACGTGACTACGCGACCATAACCTTCACATTACTAGTGATGTTTAGATCACGTAGCTAATTGTAATTATCATAAAATATACTTATAATATATTTATAAAAATATATTAATAAATTAATAACTAATTTATTTGCGTATTATTTTGAAAAGCATAGCATTTTAAAATAATAAATAAATTAATTATTAATTTATGAATATATTTTTATAAATATATTATAAGTATATTTTATGATAATTACAATTAGCTACGTGATCTAAACATCACTAGTAATGTGAAGGTTATGGTCGCGTAGTCACGTGATTAACCTGTGGTGGATGACGTCACTTAGTAACGTCATCATATCACGTGAGATTAACTGATATACGTTTGTACTATCTTTCAAATCTCTACAAGTCGTCACAAAAGCCAGACCCTGCTTACCCAGCTTATGAATAAGGTAAGTTTAATTTTCATGTGAATTAATCTTTTTCGCTTTCAAAATAATAGATAGTTAAAATAACAATGTTCATCCTTTAACTAATTAAAACCGTTTTATAAGAACTTATTTGGAAATATATTGTAAGATCTTTTGTTTGACATTTAAAAGAATAACTTAAGATAATAAAATTTAGTCTTTTAACATTGTGATTTAAAAGTAAGTGGGTATGAAAAGAAATTTTTCCGATTAGTTTATTTCTTAAAAAGAAAGAAATGTTAGACAAGAAAACTTACCGAACCACAGTATGCGAAGTCAGAAGTTAAAGTGACCAACACGCTGTTTTTAGCTGTTATCGGCCTGAACATGTAACTGATAAGGTCTTGATCACGTGAGTGATAAGGAAGTAAACTGATAGTTTAACCTCATTCTGTTATAAACCAGACACTTGACTTTAGTAAGCTGAAATGTATGGACCCCTTTTTAAGTTATCCTGTTTTTGTAAGTATATAAATTATATTTATTTGTTAATGTTTTAAGATAAATAGGGATGAATAGTTGAAAATTATAAATTTTCTAAGTTTGGAAGATATTCGACTTGTATAATATATCTAATCTAGCAAAGGTTTAAAGTAAAACTCAAGTTAGTGTTTTTTTTCTGCGCATGTGTAGATATAAAGTATATGGTTGGCTAGGCAACCAGTTAGTTGGTTGGAAGATGGGTAAACAAATGATTATGGGGATAAACAGTTAGCTCGATATTTAAAACATTGAAACTTACATTAACATAAAACTAAAAGTCAATTTTGATTAATTTGAAGATTTTTAAACATAACTTAAAAATTTTAAAAACTTATTTTTATAAACTTTACTTTTCATAATTTTTATTTTAAAATTTTATTTAATTTAATTTTTTGTTAACTTATAATTTTTATAAAGTTTTAATTTTGAAACTTTTATTTTGTAAACTTTTATTTATTTATAATGAACAGAGGAATTATTTATTTTGTTAACTTTAAATTTTTATTATTTTGAATTTAAAATAAGTAATATTCTAAAAGGTTTTATTATTTATAATAATTGAATAAAACATTCTTAGCGCAATTGGTAGAAGGCGATCTGTTTTTTCATTAATTTTCGGTTTTACAAACGCTTAATAACATTGAATAAAGCTAGAGAAACCTTTAAATACACTTTCAGAAGTATGAAGTCATGACATAATGATTAAAATAACATACAATTCATTGTGTCTTGATTTCATTTTGTCAAGTTCGAACCACAAGACTATTGAAAACTATCTTCTAAAATAAGTTCGAACTATATATGGCAGAACCAAGAATTAAATCTGTCTTAAAAATTTCAATCAAACATTTCTTATAATATTTAAATCCGTAATGTGTTTCGTATATATATATATATATATATATTTATTAAATTGTATGAAATTTAAAATCTTTCATTTTATTAACTTGTGATTGTTTTACTAATATGCATATTTCCATTCAATAGTTGAATCTTTTTGCAATAGTTAAAAATTTTATTTTGTGTTAAGTTTTATAAAAACATAAATTCTAACTGTTCACTTAAAAGTTCTACTAAATGAAAAACTAATAAATACATACACATACATTTTGCAAGTTACTTCCACAACACAAGGAAACCCCTCTCTTCATAACACATACATTATTTTCCTTTTTTAAGTATTTTATTAACTTTTAACTTTTTGTTAACTTTTACTTTATAACTTTTTTTGTTTACTTTTATTTTAAAACTATATTTTTGTTAATCTTTATTTTATTTTATTATTTATTTTTTGTTGTTAACTTTTAATTTTAATAAGTTTTAATTTCATTAACTTCTAATTTTTTTAACCTTTTTTTTTAATGTGAATATTTTTATTACAATTAATTTTTGTTATAGATTAATTTATTTTTTAATTGGATTACATCACTTCACTTAAAATTTCTACTAAATTATAAACTAATAAATTCACTCATAGACACTTTGCAAAAATAAACACACAGAACTTAATCAAAAACATTTTATTTTCAGGTCTTAAATAATTCATTACAAATAGTTTGTTCATTAATCTTACATAAAAAGTGCTCACTAACATTATAAACTCCGTTTAGAAACGTTGAAGTTACATAATCGAAATCTACGAGCATTAACAAAGCTTCCCCTAATTGATTAAATTTTTCCCTATTATTATATGTGAAACAGGAGTGAAGGCTTTTGCTCGAATGTCGTAGTGCACATGCATGACATTCATACAATTGATTAAGTATTGATAACATATTATTCTCGATACATGTGTTAAGTTTATACTTTAACACCTCATCATTTTCTGTAGATATATTACTCACCATACATTTCTTTTTAATAAGAGATGGTAAAAGTTTTGTATACATATGTTGTAAAAGTGCACTATTTAAATGAGAGGTACTTTCTTTTAATTTTTCTAGTTGATGTTCGTTTAAGTCAATATAAGAATGATTCTTTAAATTTTTAATTCGCATTGTAGAATTTTGATTTAACACTAAAATCATGTTATTAGAAACAAAGGACGTGCTTTTGTATCTTAAATTAAATGCAATAAGTTTATATTGAAACTCAAACCAGCTAGGAATATCCATATTAACCACTTGGTTTGTCGGGATTTCTTCATTAGTAGATACATTGCGTTTAAATTCTCGTATAAGTATATAATATTGTTTAGTTCTTAACTTCAAAGTTAAATAGAAACAGTCACTTAGTTCTTTGTGAAACACATAGGAATTGCATAATTTATCACTTTTAATGTCATTTGCAGGTGAGATGGTGGTTTGTAATTCACCACTTGTTTGCGAAAGGTTGCTTGCTTGTAGCTCGTTGACCTCGCGTTTAACAGTAGTCTGTAAAATATTATTTGTAGGTTCTTGAAACGCTAAGGTAGTAGAACAATCTAAATTTTCAAAATTCATGTCTTCGAAAAATGTATTCAAATAGTCCGTGGCAGAATTTGGCATTCGACCGGGATTCTAGAAAGATGTTGTATCATTCCCATAGGCAAAGTTTGAAAAATTCATAGCGATCTCGGGTTTCACATCTTGTAAGTCCTCAGTAGTTACACAGTTATTACCCATTTTAGAAAGTTTTAATCTTGGGTCTTTTAACTCCTTCTCATAGGTATTTAAATTTTCCATGGTTTTTTCTAAACGTAGACGTTTTGAAGGTGAAAGTACTTCTTCGTGAGATCTTTTCTGCATATTAATGTCATAAAATATTTTTAATCAGCATTCCACTAACTGGTGTAATCTCGATAAAAGTCTACAGTAAACTGATTGTGTTTCCTGGAAACATTTACTTATCTAGATTAAAAGCATTCACAGTTATAGTTAATCATTTAAATTACATTTAGGTTAAAGATAAAATGTTTACTTATCTATAATAAATACAGTGACGGTTTAAGTTAAACATTTTCTTAACTATGTTAAATACTGTAATGTTAACTGTGGGATGGAAATTATCAAAACATGCAATGTCATTGTTTAAAAGGAGAGAGAAAATTAAACTTTCTTATCAATAAATAAGTTTAATACCTATTCAAATAAAAATAATAAATTTTTCTTAAAAAGAGATTTCATTTAACCAAAAAGTGTTAACTTTAAAGACTACAATTAAAAAAATTTTGCCTACTCATAAATATATGTTCATTTTTTTTTTCTAGAAAATGAAACTTCAAAGATTGATTTCATAAATAAATAAAAATAAAAAAATAAATAGACATGTGAAATAAAAACAGATATGTGATATAAAAACAAATATTTATTAAATAAATACATTTCTATGTTAATTTACAAATACATTGTCTAAATGGTTATTATAAAAGTCCATATTCATAGTTTCAAAAAATAAATGAGTATAATTACATGAACATTTCTTGAATATGTTATTTACAAATTCAGTCACGTTGAAATTTAGCAGTGCACTGTCGCTACACCAATTATACTTTCTACGCAAATTATAACTATCACATTCGTGTTTCACATTAATTGGTTCTCCGATTGAACATCGATAGCAATCAAACACCCGAGAAACGGATGACTTTAACTCGTCATCGAAACATTTTAAGAAATAGTTCAAAGTCTCTTCTATTGTGAGGTGGGTACATTTACATTTGTTTAAGTTTTCTAAAATCGAAACAGGAATAAGCTTGGTTAAAAGCATCTCAATGAGACATTTGGTAATTTTAAAGCCATTTTTCACTAGTTTCAAATATTGATCTTTTGTAAGCAGTAAAAAATCCGACTTCAAACAAAACCCAAACTTTTTCGATTTGAATAATTTTTGCAGTATGCATGATTCCTTATTTACATAAGCGATTAGTAGGTCATTATTACATACGAATGTATCTTTTTCAGAAACAAAATTAAATTTATCCAATCTCGATTCAAATTTGTCGAATGTTGCACATGATAATGTAATGCCTTCATTTGTGGGGGTAAGTTCACGACCGTTCTTTTCAAATTCTTTGTATTTCTGTATGTGAACATAAAGCTCATAGTTCTTATTCATTTGTACTTCAACAATCATTTCCTCACCTAAATTCCAATGAGCAGGAGTAAAAACATCGAAAAACTTAAATATTTTACTAAACTGAGTGATATCTGAAATTTCATATTTCGAACTGTTTCCCAAGGAAAGTTGATCAGACGGGTTAAGTTCTTTAGGTGAAAGATGAATTTTTCTATGTTTGATTAAGTCAGATCTATTATTAAATGTTTCAAAACAGTCGTCACATTTACAGTGACTGGGTGACTGTCTACTTTTCCTTTGATTTGGCTTGGAAGTATTATGAATTTTCCCATGCTTTAATAAATCACTCTTTTGTGAAAATACTTCGCCGCATACATTACAATTATGAATCACAGGGGTCTTTGAATGGACCTTCATATGATTTAATAAATGATACTTTCTAGCAAATGTTTTTTCACAAATTATACACACAAGAGGTATTTTCTCCAGATGACATTTCATGTGAAACGTTAAGTTAACCTTTCGGGGAAAAGCTTTGTCGCAAGTAGAACACACAAAGGGTAACTTCTGTTTCTTTAATCATGATAAGGTGGGTTTCACTTCACAATTCGAAACGGGTTCTTCTTTAGGCTGTATTAAAAATTCCATGTCATGGTCATTTAATCCTGGTGATGAGGGTTCACTCTTCACGTTAGACATATCATTAGCACTTAACAAAGCAGAATCCATGACTCGTTCCGTAATCACTTAAATGTAAACTAACTTAAAACGAAAACACAACCTTTCACAGCGGTAACAGGAAACAATATAATCATATTAACTCGTTTCTTGGAAGTTCATAAAATGATAGAGGGCGCTTGTTTGAAAATAATAACATTTTATTGGTTTAAAAAAGTCACGTTATTATTTTATCATACTCTGTTATAAGTTCAATAGTCAGTTAATTCTTACACATTGATTCAGAAAGGGTTACATATCAGAAGTTCGTACAATTGTAAGTCAAAAATGCTTTTCTAAATAATATTTTAGTGGTCGAATCACTTGTGTATCAGAAGTTCATATGTTTGTAAGTTAAAAATTCTTATTAATCTCGTATTTAGTGCTTTTATAAATAATATTTTACTGATCGAATCACTTACGTGTTATAAATCTAACTAGAAAAAGTGAATATTTCAAATAAGTCATGTTAGAAAAAACTACATTCGATTATCTTTTTTTTAAATGTTGGTTATAGAAAGTCAATCGTTTAACAGTTGTTATTATTTTTTAAATAGTTTTTATTATTTTTGAACAGTTGTTATTATTATTTGAACATATTTTATTATTTTTGATCATTTGTGTAGTTGTTATTATATTTTTGAACAGTTGTTGTTATTATTTTTTTAATACTTTTATTTTTTTTCCCTGTGCTTTTTTTCCAAACAGGCGAAAATTTCAAAATTGTAGTTTACAATTCTAAAATACTCTTTTAATGAAAGCAGTCTGTTACAAGATAATCACAAAAAGTTAACATTATCTTTCAAAAATAAACCCTCATTTCACAATATAATTGAAACTGAACAGGCAAAATTAAAAATCACGTTATTCCAAACACAAATATCCGTAATCTAACCACCATGATATCCAGATAAAGCTATCCTAAATTATCAAAGCATTCGTTCAGTTTGTCATGGCACGTCCAAGAAAATTTCGATAGGATAAAAATTTGACTGTAAGTTTCGAAGGAAAACCTATCCCCGAATCAAACTTGGCAGATTTATTTAATCTTTTGTTTTCTGTAAATAAAAGAAAACCGATCAAGGCACAGAACGAATTATTAGAAACATTAAACGAAATGATTGTCCCGCGGAATTTTATTAAAAATAAATATTTGTCAACAAACATTAAACAAGATTCTGTATTAGATTTGTCAAAACCCACTAAAAAACGAAAAGTGGGTCCACATGTATTGCATTGGGAAAATTATTAATAAAATTGAATTTGTTTTTTAACTATACCTCTTTCCTATGTTTTCTACACCAAACACAATAAAAACAGTAATTACCCCTAAAGATGTCTTCTTTTTACCATTGCTTCCACTATACATTTTAAAATAAATATGTTAATATTCAATCCAATCATATCGAAAAAGATAAATTTCCGGTTTCATTTAAATTCAGTATAAAATAAACCTTAAACTTTTCACTTCCGGTAAGCATATAAATGAGCGAAAATACAATGCATACCGTTATATACAGACACACGACGCTAATCACTTCCTTTCTCAAGTCATTTTAACACATGATACGTCACTCTCACGATACCTCTCTTTAAACACTTGAAATCTCGACATTCATATATAGCTTCTTGGCTTGATCAGTTAAACCACAAATTATCAAGTCAAGAAGCTATTTTGCAGGTTCAAACCTCAGTGAAATCTTTTCAAGAAAACCTATTTTAAATATTCGTTATTGCATTCCCTTCCGATAGAGGGCGCCACCAAAAAAAATTGATCTCCGTTTTGCCTTCAAACTGAAAGTCTATTCTAAAATTCAAAAAAAAAAAAAAAAAAAAAATTAAGCCCCCCTCAAAAATAAGCCCCCCCTTCAAAATAGTTAGCCGCCTCTTCAAAAATAACCCCTTCCATTTTATACCCCCTCCTATAGCAGACTTCAATCTAACATTTAAATTTAATCCTAAAAAAATTAAGCCCTCCTTAAAAATTAAGCCCCCCTTCAAAAAAGTTAGCCGCCTCTTCAAAAATAAGCCCCCCCTCAAAAATAAGCCCCCTCAAAAATAAGCCCCCCTTAAAAATAAGCCCCCTTCAAAAACAAGCCCCCCTTAAAAATAAGCCCCCCTTAAAAATAAGCCCCCCTCAAAAATAAGCCCCCTTCCACCACCACCACCACATCATTGATCCTGCTGCCGCTGAACTGTCTTTTCTCCTCTACTGCTGTGCATTAGTTGACATATACCACTTTATAAAATTGTTATAATTTGAAACTTTATTAGTATAAAAATAAATAGATATTTTATCAATTTTATTTAAATGATTCAGTTGGATAATGAAAAGTCATTTTCATGGAATCAGAAATTTTAAATTCTTAATTTGAAATTTTCTAGGTATTTCAAAGAAACTTATATAATGTTCAGAATATGCAATTATTTTCATTAGATTTACAATGGAAAGATTTAGGACAAAATAATTCAATTTTCAATTATAAAAATTGTAATATGTAATATAGTTGTTGGTAATTTTTATTTTAGAATCAAACAGCAACCTAACAGGTTTATCTGACAAAGTAATTTAATCTCAGCACTTGCAAAATAAATTTGCTTAGAAACGTTTGAAGATTTTTTACTCATTTTGTTAGAAAGACCTGTTTATTTAGTTAAAATAGAATAGGATATCATCTTGCTTTTAAAAGCAATGAGGTTGCGTCATTTTAGAACAATGGAAAAGATTCTTAAATGACTAACTTAATTTTTTTTATTTTTAAAATTGTAATGATCTTCCAAAAATAAAAACGAATGCTTATCTAATAAACTTGTCTTGTGCTCTTAACATTTTCTTCTGAGAAATAACTCAGAATCTTTCGGTAATCATTTATCTGAAGTCTTTCTTATGTAAATTTACGGAAGGGTAAAAACAGAGAATTTGTTAAAAAACTGAGAAACTATTCTGTAAATTTGCCGTAAACTCTGTATACTTGCATGTACAAAAAATATGCAAGGCACTGTATGTATACACTGTTAACAATTTGCAGCAAACTGTCCGGTCATTCGACCGTTTTTGTAGAAAACGGTTACACAACCGTAATTTAACGCTATTTTGACCATATTATTGCTCATATTATGGTCAGAATACAGTTAAATTATGGTTATGTAGCCGTTTTCTATAAAAACGGTCGAATGTCCGACAGTTTGCTGCAAATTTTTAACACTGTATATACAAATTAAAAAATACTGAAGACTGTAATTTCACATCAAAACAAGAAATGAAGGCTGTTGTGGTTTTGTCATTCATAGTGTGAGTAAACTATAACACATTGTAAGCAAGTATTTCGTACCAGCGCATTATAGAATAACCGAACATTTTTTTTCGAAAGTCATGAGAGAAAATTATTGCTATAAAAACTCGCAATAAATTGGAAACTATAAATTAAAATGAATTGGATTGGCATCCAAAATTTCCAGTGCAAGTACTAATCTCTTAAACAATACTATAAAAAAGCGTAAAATAATCATTAAGAATCTTCATATAATGTGTTTAACCAAGAACTAGTGTAAGTGTTTAAATAATCTCTGTTTCTTTTCTATGCTTACAGTATTTCAGTTCTTTTAAATTGATTTCAAAACTGTTGCTCTCAGTAAATAATTATTTATTCAGTCAAATAAACCGCCAGGTTTAAAAAGGAAGTGAATACCAAAAAATGGCAAAATTTCTTTTTGTACTCCAAGCTTCGCTCGACAGGAAAGTGGTAAGAAGCAAACAAAAACCAGTCCTTAGAGAACGATATCGGGCAATAAATTCAACGCAAAGATTAAGAAGTACGTATCCTTCCTCCGTATTGAGAAATAAATAAATCCCGGATTTATTTCTTTCTTCAACATTATAAAGGCTTCGTTGACAGGAACTTTTGCACCGCAAAAAGAAACATACGAAAGAAGAACAACATAATACATACCTGAGGAATATAATGAGGCGATCACAATTGTGAAAAATACAGATTACTTTGTGACAAACATTTTTGCCGAAAACATATATGGCTTCAAGAAATGGTAATCCAAGTATTTTTGAAAGACCGCGAAATCAAACTGAGCCCTTTTCCGTATTGAAATACCGATATTCCCAGTATGATTCTTCAAGTTCATGTTACGAACCGCTTGCATGATAATTGATGGTCTTGTCAAAACATGTTTGCTGCTGGTAAAACCAGGAGCTGTTGTGACTTTCTCCACGTATCAAATTTACACTGCCAAACTTCCAATCAATTGTAAAAAATGAAACATTTGAAAACACTTCTCCATATGTTCCATACAACAAGAAACCATTTTACGACGTCGTGGTGACTTGGCTACATCACGTTGAAGGTTAGTCGGTGTATTTTCGTCGGTCTTTGTTCGTTGTTTCAGTTGTATTCTATTTTAAATTTTCGTCTTAGTCATTCCGTTTTTCACTTTTGTGATGTAAACTAAATGAAAATATATTATCATTTTCATTTTAGAAGTTATTTATCATTTTTACCCAGCTGAAACTTCATAAGTTTTAAGACGGAAATAGATCAAACAATTAAAAAAAACTCTATAAACATTCTGAATTGATATGCATTATTTTCAAGTACTGCTCTGTACATAAACAGGTATTCTGAAATCCCAGTAAAAGTTTGCTGATTATTAAATGGAAACTCTGTACCACTTATACAGTTTTTCTTGATTTCTCAAAAACTTGATTCCCTTCTTAAACTTCACTATTCAAATTATATCATAGGCCTAAATTAACACTTGCTTCAGAAATTATCAAAATAAGACTATATAAATGAAATAATGATACAATTTATGATTTGTTTTCACTTTTGTGAAACAACTTCTCTGAACTTCAATCTGTTTAACTTTATTGAAAATCTTTACACCTCTACATATAATTTTAATGTCTTTAATCCATTTTAGAGTGCAGAAACAGAAATTTATACAGTTTCTAAAGAAGCTGATGAAGTAATTTCTATAAAAGAGGAAGAGGCAAGTAGCACTCTTGAATGCTGTATAGAAAATAGCGAAGTCAATAAACAATGTGAAGGAACTATCAGGTTTGTATTGTTTCTTAAATTACTGTTTAAACATTAAATGCATAAAACACATTATATTTATTGCAATTTTGTTTCCATTACTCTATATAAATTTTATTCTTTAAACAGCATTTTATGTTCCAGTGTGGGAATTATTTTTCATGCGACACTTAAATAATATCATGAAGTTTAGGTAATACAACATGACGAAATGATTATAAAGTTATCTCTACACCAACTCTAAACAAAGATTTACTTGGCATATAAGAAGCCTCTTGCATTTTTTAATGAATGGAAATTAAATGTTTTAAAGTAATTTAAATGTTAAACTTTATAGAAATATAGACAATTATAATTTTAATTTTAAACAATTAAATAATGAAATAAATGTTTTACAAAATAAATTTATTATTACATATGTAGTTAAATCACCAAACAACTATGCTTTCATCTGAAAATATTATTACTCACAACTAATATCTAATGCTATAAATACAAATTTAATTTTTAAAAAACTAATCTTGATACAATCATTAATAATCGACATATATTTTAATATTATAAATTACTAAAAATTAAAATTTACAACTTTAATTATCCATATATTGTGGTTATACCTAAATTCCATAAAACTTCATTAAAATTTAGAACAGTAACTATTGGCTGTAATACATATAATAATAATGCTCGTAACTTTCTATTAAATATTCTAACTAAATTGCTTGATCTTACAAAACAAAATAATAATTTATGTAGCCTAAAAAATAATTTTCAACTTGTCAATAATATAAAAAAATTAAATAACATAAAATACATGCAAACGTTTGACTTATGAATTATTTAACAATATTGATATCACAGATATGGTCAGAATTATCAATTTATTATTAAAAAAAATACAGGGATTCTCTAAATTTAAAAAATATTTCTTTAACTTACTTTAAAACATTTAACTAGATATATTCTGTATTATAATTATATTATTTTTAATGATACTATATATCAACAAAGCTGTGGTATCCACAGGGTGGTATTGTATCATCAATTCTTGCCGAATTATATCTATATTATTATGAACGTAAATCAACTATTAATGATTGTAAATTGTACCGTTATATAGATGATATTATTGTCTTCTATTTTAACAGTAAATCAAATTATTTATTACCAATAAAATATCATAAAAAATTAAATTATAGTTTCAATGTTATAGTAAATAATGAAATTAATTTCCTTGATCTTAATATAATTTTTTGTGATAATAAAAAAATATGTTTGACATTTATGACAAGCGAAAATAAATTCATTAATTTCAAATAAATTTATTTACTAATTATAATTCATGTCTACATAAATCAGTATTTGTCAATATTTTACTAAATTTCGCACACAGAATGAATCATTTTTGTACAAATACTTTTAAAACTCAATGTTTAAAACTTGTCCATCAACACGCAATCAAATATGGTTATCCATCTTTACTGGTTAAATCAATTTTAAGCATTTAAATTTAACTTTCATTATGGATATTTGTTTTTTAGGGTTTTATGTAAAATCTCTGTTTAAGTTTAATAATATTGATAATTTAAAAAAAAATCATAATTGTAGATTTATTTAGCAAGGGTTATAGATTCCTTTGTGTCCGTTGCTGCATTGGAATAACTTTGCTAATTCTGATTTATAAATTAAAAGTATATATGAGTGAATTCTAAATTTATTTTTTTTATTTTGTATGGATTAAAAAAAATAATGGGGTTGATACAATGGTTATTAAATACAATTTTATTATATTAATATGTTAAATAGATATTTAAATATATTTCACTAATTTTAATTTTAAATAATATTAGTATAAATAATAATTTCTTCTTTATTTTTTATATTGGTATTATAATACACCAGTGTGCAAAACTTAAGCAACAATCACAAAATGCTAATTTCTGAACACGGTAGTACTCAAAACGAAATTCTATAAGCAGCAAGTGTAGAAAATAGGTACTACCCTAACATCACAGCTCATTGATGTGACGTCTCCTTGACGTCACACATGGTTACCAATGTCACAGTAACTACGGTGAATCAAAATATGGTGAATCAAAATATGATCTTTCACTCGCCTCATTATTACTCTCAAATGATTGTTATCACTGAAAAGTCACTGTGACTGTTGCTTTGTGATGGGTCACCAGGTGACAATACAATGAAGACACCTTGTGGTTCTCACGTGACTGTCATTTGAAGATTCAACTTTAAAGTCATTGTGAATATTGCATTGTGATGAGTGACTAAATAATGCCGCAATAAAGTCGCATGGTGAATTTCAGGTGACCGACACTTTAATGTGAAGCCACCATTGCCCTTCTTTATAAAATGTCACCAGATGATTTCATTTTCTGTCCCATGGGAACTCATCACAGAACAACTATCGTGATGACTTTACAATGGAATCTCTAATCGACAGTCACAAGTTGATTTCATTGTAAAGTCACCTGTGACTAGTCAATAAGCAGCAGTCATGGTGACTTCTCAATGGAGTGACCAATTGGGAGTATAAATGAGACGAACGAAAGATATTACATTTCAGTTCATTGTGGTGACCGTGACAATTGTGACCATTTGTGATGTCAAGGAGACGTCACATCGACTGGCTGTACTGTTAGGGTAGTACCTGCTTTCTACACTTGCTGCTTATAGAATTATTTTTGAGTACTCACGTATGCAGAAATTAGCATTTTGTGTTTGTTGCTTAAGGGGCTACTTCACTCAGACGAAAACACCCGCTCGCTAATGTTAATCCTATGGAGGAAATTTTTGAAGATATCGCGTTCGCATTTCAATATTTTTAAAGGATTTTTTTTGCATTGGATAGCTGAGGTCAATCTCTATGCACGCTCCTTTCTACTTTCTCGATTTTTGTTGCAGTTTTTTTATTGAGGATACTTTCACTTCCAAAACCGGTTTCGAAACTGAAAGTATCTTAAAAAAAGCTTGTAATCAAAATCGAAAAAGTAGAAAGGAGCGTGCATAGAGATTGACCTCAGCTATCCAATGCAAAAAAAATCCTTTAAAAATATTGAAATGCGAACGAGATATCTTCAAAAATTTCCTCCCATAGGATTAACATTAGCGAGCGGGTGTTTTCGTCTGAGTGAAGTAGCCCCTTAAGTTTTACACACTAGTATAATTTTAAGTTGCTCTTGGTATAGATATAACTGGTTATTTGTTTTTATAGTTTTATGATACATCTCTGTTTAAGTTTAATAATATTGATATTTTTTAAAACTTTCATAGTAGCTATATTTAACTCGAGTTGTAGGTTCCAATGTGTACAGTGCTACATTGGAATATCTCTGCTACTTATATCTCTGCTACTTATATCGCTACTACTTATGATTTAAATTGAAAATATATTTGAATTTGGATTCTAAATTTATTGTTTTTGATTATTTGGAGTTAAAAAATTAATGGGGTTGATAAAATGGTATTCAATACATTTCAATAATTATAAATTTAAATAAAATTATTATTAATAATTCTATTGAAATAGAAATAACATAGTTTTAATTTTACCTCACTAGATGGCAGCATTAAATAATTTTGATATGAATTTTGTGACTAAGTAATTTTTACATATTTTTAAATTTATCACTAGATGGCAGTTATAGAAAAACAACGCATATTATTTTTATGTTTAAATTTGGATATTTCAGTAATATTGTATATAATTTAATTTAGTTATATTAACTTTACAGTAGTTTAATTTACAGTTTTTATTTGACCTTTTATCGTAAAAAATGTAATAATCTATGTGTTTATATCTATTATAACTGCGACAGTTGGTTATAATTTATGTTTAAAAAAATCTCTTAACGGTTAAATTAACCTTATTCGTTAGATACAGTATTTGAACATGTGCATATCGGATTAGTGTTAATACATTATTAATTATATAGGGTAAGCAGTATAACACATTTTTTTGTATTATATTCCATTTAAAAGCTTTTCTTGTTTTTCAATCTTGTTTTACAATCGATAGGGCAGAGAGAAACATAATTTTTAGCATAAAGCTAATGTTTAGTGTGAGACAGAAATCGATTGCTCTTTGCTTATAATTGTAAATCCTCTGCCCTTGAAGAAGTGATTTACATTATAAGCTTTCATTTGTGTTTATACTCTTTTTTTATTTGAATTGGTATTATTTCATTTCTTAGGACTACATCTTTTAATTTGTAATTTGACTCTGCTATTTGGTATTGTGATTTCATTGTGTGTGGTCAATATCGTATGTTTCAATGGATTCAATGGTAGAATGGTTCAATGTTTCAATGATACATGAAGTTTATATATATATATATATATATATATATATATATATATATATATATATATATATGGGTATTATATTTAGATGATAGAACTTTAAAAGTATTTATACATATGAAGTACTTCAATTTGAATTACCGTGTTTTTAATATTGTTAGTTTAGCTAAAATATCCATAGTAACACACACACTTTTCCATAGTACTCATATCTATAATCCACACACATATCCATAGTAAAATACATATTGTGGTGTTACTATTGTGGTGCTGGAGAGATACAACTTTGGTTTATCTACACGATTTTGGTTTAGAGTTGGTGTAGAGTTAAGTTTATAGTCATTTTGTCATGTTGTATTTTCTCTTAACGTATAAAACGGACAAAGCTGGCTATACCAAGATTGCGGTGGGAGCAATATTCTCGTGTACCATGCTTACAGGGTCTTCTGACGAGTTATTTCTTTTTTTGCTTATCAAAAAGAAAATTGGGGCTCTAAAAACATTTTTAGCGGGGAATTTCATTTTGCTGGTGCCTTTAGGTGCTTGCAATGAGAGTTTTAAAACGTTTGAAGATAATTTAGGGCTCTCCAACTTATTCTTGTGTCGAGATCTCTTTAAGGAGAAGGCGTTCCCTGAAAATTGTACAGAAAAGTGGGCATATAAATCAATTTCATTTAATTTATCAAATTTTTAAAATTTTCAAGACACTACAAAGGATGTAAATTACTTTTCACTTTACTAAACAGAGTAGAACCAACAGATTGAAAAATGTGTCCAGACCGGGTATCAAACCCAGATACCCTGGCATAGCGCACCAAGTGATTTACCATTTAAGCCATCTGGACGACATCCAGACTGGCATTTTTCACTTATATACGTTGGCAAGTCTACAACTTCGCAACGCAAGATGGAATGTCATACATGAGCACACTATTCAGTGGCGTACATGAGACGAAAAAATTCCCAGCATCGGATAATATCTAAATTTCTAATTAAATTTTCAGCAGGACTACCATTCAAGTCATCTGGACCAAATCCAGTCTGGCATTTTTCACTTATATACGTTGGCAAGGCTGCAACTTCGCAGCGCAAGATGGAATGTCATACATGAGCACACTATTCAGCGGCGTACATGAGACGAATAAATTCTCAGCATAGGATAATATCTAAATTAACAATTAAATTTTCAGCAGGAAGTAGGCATTATTATGGCATAGTATTAGTCCTGCTGAAAATTTAATTGGAAATTCTCTTAATACTTTCAAATGTCATTATTTATCTTTCTAACGGAATTCGGATTTTAGTTTTATCCTGACATTTCAATGTTAATAAGAAACACTGACAGGATCTATTATACAGTAATAATCTAAACGTGATAAAGATTACCCCCCCCAACAGCACCCCCTCCCCGCCCCACCAAAAAAGATAAAAAGATAAATAAATAAAAATGTAGGGTCGTTTGCTTTATGAAGCCACTCGATATGAACATTAATATAAAGTTTTGCACTGTTTCAGGTGGTCCGAAACACAGGAATATATATATATATAATACATATGTATATTATGAGTAATTTTTACTTTTTTTTTCTTGAAAAGTATGTTCACGTATACTTTCCTTTTATATGGATAATCTTCAAGAAAAATCAAAATTTAATTTAAAACAAGAACAAAAAATCATGCGTCAAGCGTATATTATGGAACATTTTCCAACACAACCAGAAAACTGTAACGAAACTTCACCGTTAAATAAGGTAAAAGAAGATATGTAAGTAAATAGTTTAGAAAACACATAGCACATTGAAAAATACAGTTTTCGAAATCATCTTCCAGTGTCAAAAAAGAAGTCGAATTATTTTGTGCAGTCCTGTATATGATCAATAGATGTGGATATATAGTATGATAAAATTTAGTTCAGTTAGAATACTTACATTTAGCAATTTTCGCCAATCGATGGAAATGCCCTCGAAATTTTTTGTACAGCCCTGTATATTATCTGAAAACTTTTGTACACACCACCTATTAAGCTAAAGGGCAACTTAAAACTCACTTGCAGAAATTACCAAACGTGAACGACAATGTATCTTTTTTTCGTAGCCCTGTTTATGAATTTATTTATATTCCACAAACTTCTATTAGTCTACTAAATATAGTTCAGCAAGAAAATGCGTAAACACAATTAAAAACTACCCTTAAGCAATTCACTACCATAGTCTGTAGTTACGAATTTCCTTGTGTAACCCTGTATATGGTCAACCGAGTTTATAAACACACACGTACTATGAAAAAAAAAAGTTAAAATGGCAAACAAAAGTTGAAAACGCACTTATCACACATGACTGTAAATATCGCACATGTACTGTAACCAATATATTTTGCGTGTCCCTGTAAATAAACGCAATGCACACAAGAGGGCAATTTATAGTGCACCTCAGTAATGCATATAATTTTCATTATGTTTGAAATAGTGAAATACCACTAAATTACACTGCAGACGATTTTCCCCCATATAACGATGTGTAAAAGTATTCTTTTGTTTGACCCTGTAAATGAATAATAAATGCTTTGCACCCCATATTCTACAAAAAAAAAAAACATGTCTTAATGCGCTTCATATTTATATATGAATTTCATCGTGTTTTAAATGACGTAGCATCATCAAAATGCACTTGAAACGATTATTTCCTATTGACTGTAATGTAACGGAATACTTTTGACTGTTCCTGTAAAAAAACTACAAGTGCTACACACTTCTGTTGAAATAGGGAACATGCTATAGTAAACGAAAATAACATACAAAAATTTCAAGACAATCGAAGCATATTTACGGGAGTTAGAGCACGGATAGACGGACAGTTGACAGACGGCAGACAAATCGAAGTCATAAACACTTTTCAACTAGGTTGGAAAGTGTTAAAAATGAACGAAGAAGTATTAAATTTTTGTCATGCTTAAAATTTGATATACCTTTTCACGGAATAATACTTTTTGTACATTTTTTTTTCATTTTTGAATTAAAAAAATACATTAATTTATCTTCAATTGATTTTCAAAAATATTAACAAAAAAAAAATATTTTTTTTTTTTTTAAATAATTCTTTATACTACGAGAATCATATTTAAAAAATTATCTTATAACAAAATATGCCGAAGACAATTTTAAAAATGTGTTATTGAAAAATACTGTTCAAAGTTGCATAGCATTATCTTTCATAGACATTTAGATATATTGATTTAATACGAATTGAAAATTTTCCAACTGAGTAAAAAAGTTCTCAGTCACTTTTTTATTTAGTTAGAAAGATTTAAATTCGTATTATACCTTTACCAATCACCAAGTATATTGATTTAAATTTGAGAAATCTTTAAAATCAAACTTTGAGACAGGTGGGTTTAATTCTTGGAAGAAAACACGAAAACCACAGGCAGTAAGTACATCATAAAAAGTGTTATATCCTTTGAAGTAATCATCGTATTTATTTGTAGTTTTCAACATTTTAGAGCATGTTGTAAGATTAAAGAAAAAAAAGTATAAATTGATTTTCCTTTCGTAGTTTTTTTGTGTCTTGGCTTCATTCTGTCCCTAGTACACAAAAGCAAAAAGAATGAACTCTGCTCAATCTGTACAAGTTTATGTTGCTATTATTCTTTTCTTTCTTTCTTTTTTTTTTTTTTTTTTTGTCTTCTTATTCTTAGGAATTCTCAATATTGACTAGAATAATCATAAGTCTTATGACTAAGATACGGCAATTCCCCCATTTGTTAGTACAATATAAAAAAAAACCTCTCTTAAACCACAAAAGTAAATATTATGTGAATATTTTCTCATTTTAATTAAAGGAATTTTTGCAATTTCAGAATTTCTCATTGACCCAGAATCAACATCGTTGAACTCATATTATAACGTTACTTCTCATATCCCTTTCTTGCTGAATTAAAAAAATGTCTCAATTAATTTGATTGTATCTGCCGTTTCGGTAGCGTTTCATCCATTAACTGCAGTTAAAAATCATTAATTAATAACTTTGTTATTCCCCGAGAGAAAAAAATATCCCTCTTTCAAGAAATCAAAAACAGTTATATTAGAGAAAGAAACCTTAGTCTTATTCATTATGAAATATTTTTAGACGAGCATTTACTAAATTTGATATTTCTTGTTCTGCAATGCATTCAATAAAAACCATTTATTGAATGCATATTACCATAACAGTTATTCCAAGCCGTTGAATGTCGAAAGATGTGAAGATTTACTTGAATCTGCCACCCAAAGAGAAGAGCTTGAATCTGATTTCCAAAGAGTTTCTTCTCCAATTGAAAGCCCTGCCAGAATTATCAAAGGACCTCAAAGCGTTACTGTACTCAGAGGAGAATCTGTTACATTAGCAATAAGTTTTACTGGAGAGCCAGTACCCAACGTAATATGGATGAAAGGGGTAAGAAGCTTTAATATTATTTAATTGAAATTGTATTTTTTCATTATTTTGTATTTTGTACTTGTATTATGTATGGTATATTGGATAAAATGTTATGTGTAGCGTTATTGGCTACTGAAATTAATTTTAAGAACTATTCTCTTTTCTGACCATAGTACTTATTAGACATTTTTAGACAAATTTAGATATAACTGTCTCATTAAAAATATTCCAGATTACAACTTAAAAAACTTACATGTTTCTATATGAATGCAAAAATTGTAAATCCCCTACAATTCAGATATTTGTGAGAAAGTGGTATAGGTATGATGCCCTTGAAATTAATTTAAAAATTATCTGGGCGGCTATTGTTCGAGCTTTATTTTATGGGCGATAATGCGAGGCCATACAGAACACAACATTGCCAAATAGTTATTGGGCAAAAATGTATCGAAATTCTTGCACGCATAACACCTGCATTCGTACCTCACATATAGGTGTCTGAATTTAAAGAAAAGGGAGTTTTAGAAAGATATAAGAATAGCTTTTCAACGTGCAGCACGGACAAATATAAAGATACAATGCAAAATTCTTAGGAAAGCCACTTCAATTGAAATAAGCCCAGGTGTATGAAATCTCAGGTGTGCATAACAAGCCCCTGTAAAAGGATAGGCATAACAACGTTCCAAGAAATTACAATTGATAAGGGATGCAAGAATACATAACGCGATCTCACCGAAAGTGGGGACTAATAATTTATAGATAGGGGTGTCCCCCTTTCTTCCCCAAAGGCGCACGTGTCCAGACCGGGGCGACGCCAGCACGGAAAGGGGAATATATATTATAATATTAAAGGAGTTATAGCATTTTAGATGATGTCCAATGATTTTGTCCCAAGGCGGGGATTTTAACAAAAGAAAGCTAAGCTATCCACTAACACAAAATTAGGGGGGCTAAGAGAGGGCGTAGAAAGACACCGATTGGATCTCAACGGTTTCTATGGGGCGTTTGAGAAAAGAAAAAAAAAGGTAAAAAAGGGATGAAGAAAAAAAAAGGATTTATTATGAGATGGAGTTTTGGGGAGTTCGGAAAAAGATTGAATATGATGAGTGAATGAGCATCGAGTAGTTTTGAGTAAAAATATAGTGGTTAGTGAGAAAGATTTGGACCTTTCTGGGAGTCTAAAAGATCAAAGTGCCTGGAATGATGACTTCGCTGCTTTACCTAGGATTAACAGGTAAACATTTCGTTATTTATATCATATTTTGATGTTCTTTGATTTTAGTTTAAAGATATCCAAATCACTAATGTTAGGCGTACAGATAGGCATCCCTTTAAATTAATATTATATATTTATAACAGAGTTGTACTGCTTTATATTGTAATTGTGCTATTTACTCATATTAATTCCTTAAAAAATACTTGTAACTTAGACATTTATATCTCTGTTTTATTTGTCTATAATTTAATTTGCTACAGGAGGCGGGCTATGCATGGACTCTCGGGTTTTAACTTCGCAAACTATACGGCCTTATACTTCATAAATAACTATAAATTAATAATAATAATATTTAACTCTTGCCAAAAAAGATAACTTCAATTATCCGATTAAATGAAGTAATTAAATAAAAATAAATACACCTGTAGCCCAGCAATGGTGCCTTTGGCTAATAATACCTTTTCAGGTATTAATCTGTTTCTTAATTTCTTTCCTGTAGCACTACAAATTTTTTCGTAAATTTAAAATAGTAATAATAATAATAATAATGATAATAATAAATTAAATAAATAAATAAAAAGATAATAATAATTTGTATACAACTCTGTTTTCCACCAAATCAAAATTGAATTTAATGCCCTCTACTTTATATATTATTTCAACTTATACATAAGAACACAAATAAAACTTCGATTCTATTTCTATCATGTTTTGTAAAATTAACAAATGCATCAATCTTGATGTTTGGTTATATAACGGGGAAGTTAAATTATTCTCTTCAAAAGGTTATTCTAGTGACATTGCACCTCTTTGTGATACATTATCCAATTGCTCACATGTTTCAGAATATATTTTTTTCTTTATTTTCTCTAAATTAATATAAATACAGTCACTATATGCTTTCTATATATTTATCAAAGGATTAATTTATTAACATACATTTTCCTTATTATATATACTTCACTACTATTTTTGCTCTGTGTTATGTTTACTGATTATTATTTTATTATTACTTTTAATTGATTGAGTGTACTGTTCGAGTAGGATATTTAATTTATGACTATCGTTAGCTAAGTAAAACTTACCGGAGATAATTTGTTTCTATATTCTCTTTCATTATTAATTTTTGGTATAATCTTTTATTTTAAAATGGCTACCGATAACGAAGCACTAATTAGAAAATTATCAGGATTTCAAAACGTGATACCCCAATTCGACAATATCTCAGCTATTTCCCCACAGTTCTTTATTGAAAATTTGGAAACAATTACAGAATTAATAAAATGCACGGATGAAGAAAAATTATTGATTATGCGATCGCGAATTAGAGGAGACGCTTTAACAAATGTTATTAATTCGCCGGACTTGAACCAAGAAAAGAACTTCAAGGAATTCAAAAGGAAGTTTTTGTCATATTTTGACACGCAATACAGTCTCGGCGCAAGACAAAAACAATTTTCAAATTGCATCATGACTCCAAATGAACAAGTCAAAACTTACGCTGCGAAGGTGGCACTAGCCACACAAATTTTTTTTAACTCACCTGATTTAACAAACGACGCAATCAAGACCATTTTTGAAGAAACTAAATTAGCAAAATTCCTAGATGGCCTACTTCCTTGTTATAAAAACTCCTTAATATTAAAGGAACCAAAAACATTTCAGGAAGCTGTAGATTTTGCCCAGACATTACAAGCCAGTGAATTTTCACCTATTGATAACACTCAAATGGTCAATAATATATCCTCAAATGCCGCTAACGATGAAATCAAAGCGATGTTAGCTGCTCATGCATCTAACACCCATGAAATGATAAATAGTCTAACTAAACAAATAGAGGATTTAAAATTACGAACACGAACACCGCAACAAACGTATAATACATTTCGTAACCCCGGCAGGCAAGGCACGGAACCTTCACGCTTTTACCAAAATAGATCCTTTGGTCAGCGTAATCACCCCACCTGCAACATCTGCAATCGATCATCCCATCCCACTTCAGAGTGCTTTTACAATTCGAATAACAGACAGAATTCCGGAGGCCGAAATTCTAGTTTCAGGGGAAATGGAAGAAGCAACTATTCATACCAAAATACCGCTCGGAATTTCAGAGGAAATTCTACTCGAGGTCCTCGATTTAATGGCAATCAAGGTTCGGGAAACCGGTAAAGGGGAGCAACTACTTTCATAGCTCGAAGCCAGTTGACTCCCCCTCTGACAGTGAATTTAAAGAGAAAAAAAGTATGCGAATAGAAAAGGTAAACACACAGACCATTACATGTGATTCTAGGATTATTGAGAGAAAAAATTCATTACCAGTGATTGATTTAAAAATTGCGGGAATTACAATTAGTTGTTTACTTGATTCAGTATCAAGTGTCTGTTTAATTAGAGATACAGCTTTTCAACAATTTAAGACAGATGATAGAATGAAAATATTGAGAATCGACGCGAAAATTATGTCAGTTACTGGAGGGAATCTAGAAATCACAAATTGTGTCTCTTTACCTATACATATCGGAAATAAACAATATCAACAAAAATTTTATGTTGTTAAAAATGAATTATCTAAGTTCTATGATGCCATAATTGGTTACGATTTTTTGAAATCAGGAAAATTCAATGTTTGTTTTGATACCGACACGTTAAATTCAAAAAACGCCGCAATTACTATTAGAGATGCTTTGACAAAAGCGCCAGAAATAAACCAAACAACATATGCATATTTACCGAAAAACATCGTTTTAGAGCCAAACGAAACAAGAAATATTGAGCTTTCTTTAGATAAAACATTACAGAAAGGGGAAGTAGTTAAGATTTTTTCTAACTTGAAAAATCCAAATATCAAAATTGTTAATAACGTGTGTTCCCTAGAAAATGAAAGACATATAAATTTAGACGTGTCTAATATTTCTAATGAAACGATTCCTATCAATAAAAAAATAAAATTTTGCACAATTAGTAGTAATTTTGACTCAAGAAATATAGAGTTAATTAAGCAACTTAGACGGAATGAGCTTAAACGATCGGATTTTCAATTAGATCATTTGGATACATTTACGAAAGACAAACTGTTAGACTTATTGATGGAATTTGCAGATATTTTTAGTAAGAGGTTATACACAATAGGGCGAACTGAAGCTATACAACCTAATTTGCGAGTGGATACGAATAATTTACCATCGACTAGACCTTATCGCGTACCAGAGGCATTACAAGACGAAGTCAATCGTCAGCTTAAGGAATTAGAGGAAGCGAACATTATTGAACGTTCTAATTCACATATTAGTTCTCCGCTCATTCTTATAAAAAAGAAAAATACGACACGCGACCCTACCAAACAGAAGTATCGTTTAGTAGTAGATTATAGGAAATTAAATGCCCATGTGAAGTACCCTCGACACCGCTTACCTATTACCCAACACTTATTAGACAAATTAAGGGGAAATCTTATGTTTTCAACGCTCGATTTAAGTAGTTCTTTCTTTCAAATAGCGTTAAGGCTTGAAGACCGCGATTATACAACTTTTTGTACATCAAATGGAAATTACCGCTTTGTTTCGTTGCCACAAGACCTAAATGCAAGTGCAGAGTCTTTTGCAAAACTAGCAGATCAAATACTTGCCCCTTTAGCAGATTTAGGAATTTCAAATTATATTGACGATTTCGCAGTTGGTTCCCGAACGGTAGAGGAGATGCTTTACAAACTCAGACAACTTTTCGAGAGATTTCGACTTTTCGGTATTACCATCAATCCCGAAAAATGCTCTTTTATTAAACCTGAAATTGACTTCCTAGGCCATAAATTGAATTCAAACGGAATCCGACCTATAGACGATAATATTATTAAAATTCGAGATTTTCCGACACCAAATACAGTCCGAAAGCTTCGCCGGTTTGTCGGTTTATTATCCTATTATAGAAAATTTATTAAAAACTTCTCCGAATTATCTGCAACACTTACCGACTTGACTCGAAAAAACGCGCGATTTCGCTGGACAAAGCAGGCCCAGATTTCGTTTGATACTCTAAAAGAATGCCTTTCTAAACCTCCGATTCTCATACATCCTGATTTCCAAAAAGACTTTATTTTGGCTTCGGATGCTTTGGATAAAGCGCTTGGAGGAATGCTAGGACAAAACGATAACGAAGGTATAATTCGCCCCATTGCTTACTTCTCAAAAAAACTTAACGATACACAAAAACGGTACACTATCTTAGAAAAGGAATTAATGGCTATCGTGTGTGGCATTTCTACCTTCAAACATTATTTGTATGGTCGGAATTTCATTATTAAATGCGACAATAAAGCTTTAACTGAAATGTCACGCCTTGAGTCACCTGGAAATCGCGTCACACGATGGTTTGCATTTTTAGCAGATTATAATTACTCTTTCGATCATATACCGTCGTCAGAAAATATAGTTGCGGACGCATTGTCAAGAGATTTCTTTGTGAACTCCACAAGTAAAACAAATAATGATACAACCATTTATCAACAAGGGCGGAGTAAAAATTCATTAGAAATTCATTCGGCGAAAAATGAGCTTTCCAAAATTAACACCGATATGAATAAAAATGACACGAAAAAGAATTATTTGCAAACATGTAAAATCACCGGTTTTGAAAATCTCGGAAATTCATGCTTTATGAATGCTGTTTTACAAAGTTTAAACTCCTTACAACCCTTGACACACTACTTAACTAATGAAACCTTAAATTGTAATAATAGTACATTTTGCATGATATGCTTGTATAAAAAGCATTTAAATTCAATGCATACCAACACGGATCAAGTTATTCGACCAGTAGAATTTCACGATAATTTAGAGAATATTGCTAAACAATTTCGCAAATTGCTCCAAGAGGACGCTCATGAATTTCTTGGTCAAATAATACAAAAACTAGATCAATCGACTCTGAATCACAGAAATGAATTTAATCTTATCAAAGAAAATGCTTTTAATCCTATTAAATCAATATTCGAGGGTAATTTTCGAAATCAAATACAATGTTTAACATGTAACAAGAAAAGCTTCACATTTGAACCATTCATGGATATTTCTTTAGCATTAACGCAAAATATCCATAGTTTAGAAGATGCATTACAGAATTTTACAAAATTCGAACATCTCAACGACAGTCATCGATGCTGTAACTGTAAAAACTATTCTAAAGCAATCAAACAGATATCAATCTCTAAATGTCCAGAAATAATTACTTTTCATTTAAAGAGATTCGAATTTTCAAACCAAAACAATCATAAACTAACTAATTTTATCTCATATCCCATAAATTTAAACCTTCGCTCATATGTAACTAACGTAATTGATAACGACATGTTGCAATACAGCTTAAGTGCTATTATTGTTCATTCAGGAACAAATACGGATAACGGACATTATTATTGTTATGTAAAAGATTCGAAGGAAAATTGGTACTTAATAAATGACTCCGAGATTCAACAGATATCACCCCAAGAAATACTTAAAGACGAAGCATACATTTTAATGTACTCTAAGGCGGATACAAATAATCAAATAACAAATTTAAATGATATCATAGTAAATGCGATTCAAATTGATTTACCCACAGTACAAGAAATTAAAGTGGAACAACGTAAAGATACAGAATTATCAAAAATTATTCTTGAATTAGAAAGTAGCCCCAAACAATTATCGCAAAAATATCCAGATTATCTATTGAAAGATGGATTGTTATTGCATAAAGCTTTTATTCCACGCATAAGAAAATCCACTATGGTCGAACAACTAGTCATTCCAAGAGTTTTTGTATCGCACGTGCTTACCGCAAAGCATATTTCTCATTTTGGAGTAATTAAGACTTATCATGCTATCCGTGAACAATACTATTGGAAAAATTTGTATTCCGATACAAAGAATTTTGTTGAATCATGTAAAATATGCGTTTCCTTTAAATCACCTAATAAAATCGCCCCTGCACCGATTCAACCTCATTACGTTCCTTCTAAAGTAGGAGAATTTATATCGGGGGATTACATCAATCCGTTTCATAAAACTGATAAAGGAAATAAATATATTCTTACTTTTGTGGACCATTTTTCTAAATTCATTAAATTGTATGCAGTACCTAATACCACGACATATTATACTGCTGAATGTTTTATGGACTATATTAGCACTTTCGGTGTCCCAAATAAATATTTAACTGACAAGGCAAGTTGTTTCACAGCTGAAGTATTTAAATACTTATGTGATAGATTTGGCGTTACTAAATTAGTAACCACGCCTCAACACCCAAGTTGTAACGGTCAGGCTGAGAATGTGAACACTAATATAAAAAAGTCGCTCGCTATATTTGCAGACCAAACTTCCAATTTTGACGAATTTATTTCATATTATGCATTAATTTATAATAATAATGTTCATGTAACCACAGGCGAAAAACCGGCATTTCTGCAATTTGGGTACGACCAAGTACTTCCAACAGATATTCTGAACGAACATCACTCAGTTGAACATGTTTCACATCAAAATTACGTTGAAAAAAGAGCTATGCAGCTTAAATATGTTAATAGAAAAGTACGAGAAAATATTATAAAAGCTAGCGAGAAAATGCGGGATTATCAACACCGGTTTGCAAAAAGTAGAACATTTTCCCCAGGGCAAAACGTATTCTTAAATAATCGGGACTGTGACAGGTTTAAAGTTACTACGAAGAGGCGTTACAATGTTGGGCCATATAAAATAAAAGAAAAACACAATGATGTCAATTTTACAATCGTTGACCCTCACAAAATCAATAGCAAAGGTATCAAAGTACACGCGCAACGATTAATTCCAATAGCGGACAGGAGACCGCATTTAAACTTATTCGAATCTATGGTTAAACAGTCACAAAGAATTCCTACACTTCCAGACAATTACAAAAAGCCTTATGGTCAATTCGATGACACACCTCCTGAAGGAATTTCCTGGATAATGCATTCAAAATGTCTCTTACAGCAAGAGGTTAGAAATGCTACCCCAAAAACACCCCGGAGTCCTCCCTCATCATCTGCTTTAAGCCCGAGTCCAGATCAATTACCCACAGACACAAATGCGTCCCCTCCCTCACCAACAAACATTGACAATCTTCAAGCTTCACCTGTAAGTTCGGACGATTCACAAAAGACCATTGTCTATGATGCAAGCGCTTCAAACCCTCAAACACATCACTATGACCTCAGAGATATTCAGCCGCGGTATTTAGCTGACAGATTTTTGGATTGGGCTTTCGAGGTTACTAACTAATAGCATAAACGAGAGGAGAAAAGGAGACACACCTGTTGGTGCTCTAAAAGGAATCCTTTCACTACCCCTCATTGCCTCAAGCAGAAAGTACCTACAAGATAAAATATAATGTATTGTAAATACTGTCCTCTGCTTTCTCAAGATTTGTAAATATTGGAAAGAAAATTGTACTTTATAGCTACATATTTCTTACAACTATTAGTAAAAAAAAAAAAAAAAAAAAAAAAAAAAAAAAAAAAAAAAAAAAAAGAAAAAAATTAAGCATTGAATGTACAGTATATTCTTTATAAATTTATCTTTTCGTATAGATCTATAATTTCTCTGTTTTTAGATTATTTCTTGTCATTATTTATATATTATCTTATTTACGAATTAACTAACTGTTAATTCAATAGAATATGATCGTATAAAATTTCTTATACGTGAGGACTGTTATTAGCGAGTATATAAATATATGTAGATATTAAACCTTATTTCTTAATGCGAAGCAGATTTTATCAACGTATTCGACATAAAAAAAAAAAAATCATTTTTCCGAAATTCTTAATTTTGCTCTCTCATTCTTTAGAAATGGTAGTTGGCGAGTTAAAATTAATTATGCTAATTTCAGTTAGCATTTAAATTTAAATTTGCTTCTATTAAAGGGCATTTCATGTCACATATTTAATTAAAAAAAAAAAAAGAGAGAGAGAGAAAGAATGTAATCCATTTTATACTAATAATTCCACCCTTCTCTCTCTTAGCTCTAATCATTAAACAATTAAAAGTTATTATAAATATATTTTAGTTAATAATGAATTTCGTCGATAAAATAAATTTTAGTTATTTCATGAGTAATTTGATATCGCATAACGATTTTCTTTGCAAAATGGCCAATTGCACTGATCATATTGTTAGCAGGTTAATTTACTCAAAATTTAATTTTAAAGACTTTCATAGAACTTAATTATCACTGTTCGATTGAATTCGATAATTCTTCCACCGCACAGACAAGGTTGAAATTCTCTTTCTTAACAATCACTAATTCCATATTGTCATTAATCAAACAAAATATATGTATCACAAAGACAAAATGTTATTCGAATTGCATCATTTCACCAGGGTTTGGTACTTACTACTTATTTGTGTTCTTATAATTAAATTAATATGAAATCCCTACTAATTATTTATTCAATTTAAATACTTTAACTTAAACTAAAATCAACTACTGTTCGGAATATGGTGTGAATAAGGATTTGTTTATTGCAGTAATTTTGACGTTGTGCCAGGACGCAGACACCTTATCTCGATCACGCCATGGAAAGCTCTGCAGTCTACGAAATAACTTCAACTGCACACGGATTCCAAAACAAATCTGGAACAAGATTGACGTTCCATCCAATGCATGCTTTTTGCACTCATGTAAAAACTGTATTATTGTAAAAAGAACGTTTATTATGACCGCTGAATTCGAACTTCTAGAACCGTCTGCATTCTTATTGCGCGATAGCCTACAACAGACAGATGAATTCTCCACGACATACGCTTGTGCCACTAGAAACAATGAAAATTGCGATTGTACGAATGACAACTGCGATGGTACACCAGACTTTTGTAAAATCAGAAATTGTCGTAGTAACAGCACTTGTCAATGCACCATGACTTTTCAGAAATTAGACTTAATCGCTGTCTCTTCTGATGCTTATATTACAAATCCGGACTTGTTAATTCTCGACATATGTTACTATGATTCACGCCAAAAACATGCCTCAAACAGCATTCACAGAAAATTAATGGAAGGTGAAAAGGCAACATTTACTAATAGAAATTTATCCTTTTCATTCGAAGACCCGCTTTTGCACCTTTCTGGACAAGGCCGGGTTATTATACGCAGTCCAGATTTTGAACATGTGTTGGTTGTACCTCAGGACGGTATTATTAAAATACCCTTTGAATTTCTTGCATACAAGACAGACATACAAGTTACTTACCTCCATATTAGCGGAAAAGTGGTGTCTGGAGTGATTCACGTTAGTGGGAAAAATATTTGTCAAATTCGTCATTGTTTTTTATGCAGAGATATAGTTACTCATTTCAAATGCTATCCTCGGGTTATTCAATATTGTGTATATTTTATATTTGCCATACTTATACTAATTCTATTACTATGTGTGAAACTTATTGCTAAAAGCCTAAAATTCGTCGTTGTTTCCTTAATTTTATGTGGTTGTGCTGTCTGTAAAGTGTTTAAATTTATTGCCAGATGCTCCCTACTATTAGGAGCATTCATTGGTTCAACAATACGGGAAATATTCCATACATGTCATACAGCGTTAGAACGAAACGCAATGAGACGTGCCAATATAAGTACATTGCCCCTAGTGATTATGGCCTGTGTTTGTTACATATCCACAGTTTCAGCAGATTGTAGTACAAATACTATCGTTAAATCGGATCTTAAGTCCTGTACTACAGTGCATGATGGATCGAGAAACTGCAAAATTTTTACAACTGCGGAAATCTCTTTACAATCCCTCTCTGCCGAAAATTGCCTTTGGTTTTCTGATCCTAACGAGAATCACCTTTTTTCGCTGAAATTGAAACTTGAAGAAGTATTATGCACGTTTAGTAAAGAACGTTTATACTTCACTTTCCCAGTTACCGCGAAAAAAATAAGTCAGATTTCCTGTATTTATAACAAGTTCTGTGGGCGTGGCCACCATTGTATTTCTCGTGAAGTGGGAAAAGACGGCATTCACTTTGAGGCTGAAACTGAAGAAAGTCGCCAATTTCCGGGTTTCTCTGCCTGTCTTGCAGGAGAGAATGGAAATGGGTGCGTCGTATTAACTCGTCCAAGTTGTAACTTCTACCGAATCTGGTATGAGCCAAACCTGCTACAGAGTTTCGAAGTATCAAAGATCACTGGTCACACCTGCAAATACCAGATATCAGTGACACATGTTGAGAATAATACAATCTCTCGACTGATAACTTCTGATACAGCATTTACTGACTCAGGAATAAAGATAACAGTCCTAGGGGCATACGACCAACCTCACATTCATATTACAGAAAAGCTTATTCAACGAGTCGGTAATTCCGACGAGGCGTATTTAGCACCTGCCAGCGATAGAAATATCCCTCAATCGCAATTGATCGGAGCCATTCAGGCTAATACTTCTTTTACAACGGACTGCATTTTTTCCCCCGATCTAACACAATGCGATTATTTTGAGGACACGCTCCGCTGTAGTACTGCACCTGACAATATCGAGCGCCTTAGGGCTACACAAGAGCACGCCTTGCCCCTTCAGAGGAACATTCACCTGTTTAAAATGAATGAAGGAAAATTACAATCTACTCAATTACTTTCCTCGGCTGTCAGAATTCAACTACATTTCACAAACTTTAGAATTACGGTACAAACTAACACTATATGCCCGCAATTGAATGAAGCTAGTTTAATTGTTGAAGGATGTTATGGGTGTAAACTATTAGCGCGGATTAAGCTTATAGCTCATTCTTCATGTCAATCAGGACTTGTAACAATACAATTACAACAAATTGCTGTTCACACAAAAGCAATCTACCTTCAATTAGAGGACACAGAACATACTATTAAATTTCAGGCAGAAAGAAAATGCGACACAGACAAAATATGTCTTAAGTCATCGACACTTTCCCATTGTAGGACTTTTAAATACTGTCTCGATGAACCATCAGTGGATCTCTTAGATCTTAATATGAACTATACAAGAACTGTTAGCTCAGACACTTCTTTGTGGGACTGGCTTCAGAATTTGTGGGACTGGCTTCAAATTCCCAATCTTGGGAACGCATTTTTCATATTAAAATTCATAGGAGCAGCACTATTCATAATTTGTCTAACTATAACCACATTAGCTACTGTAATTACGTGCTGCTGTAGGTCAAGATAAATATTCACTAATTATTTTTGTTTGTTAGCTAAACAAGAGACATTACTTCCAAAAAAAAAAAAAAAAAATCGACTTTTATGTTTTATTTTAAATTTTCTCCGAAGCTAGCTATATGTCTCTTGATTAGTAGAGCGGAGATGATGCTTCATCAAATGCGTTAATGTCAATTTATTTATTTAATCATTACCCTATTTCTTTATGTTGTCTAACATTTGTTATTATCTACTTTTATTTCTATGTTTAAAGGATGCCTATAGCTAAAAATGCGGAGTTTTCGAATTTTCTTTTATTTATTTTTTTTTCTTTAATTGGCATTTCGTATATTGCCAAATAGTTATTGGGCAAAATGTATCGAAATTCTTGCACGCATAACACCTGCATTCGTACCTCACATATAGGTGTCTGAATTTAAAGAAAAGGGAGTTTTAGAAAGATATAAGAATAGCTTTTCAACGTGCAGCACGGACAAATATAAAGATACAATGCAAAATTCTTAGGAAAGCCACTTCAATTGAAATAAGCCCAGGTGTATGAAATCTCAGGTGTGCATAACAAGCCCCTGTAAAAGGATAGGCATAACAACGTTCCAAGAAATTACAATTGATAAGGGATGCAAGAATACATAACGCGATCTCACCGAAAGTGGGGACTAATAATTTATAGATAGGGGTGTCCCCCTTTCTTCCCCAAAGGCGCACGTGTCCAGACCGGGGCGACGCCAGCACGGAAAGGGGAATATATATTATAATATTAAAGGAGTTATAGCATTTTAGATGATGTCCAATGATTTTGTCCCAAGGCGGGGATTTTAACAAAAGAAAGCTAAGCTATCCACTAACACAAAATTAGGGGGGCTAAGAGAGGGCGTAGAAAGACACCGATTGGATCTCAACGGTTTCTATGGGGCGTTTGAGAAAAGAAAAAAAAAGGTAAAAAAGGGATGAAGAAAAAAAAAAGGATTTATTATGAGATGGAGTTTTGGGGAGTTCGGAAAAAGATTGAATATGATGAGTGAATGAGCATCGAGTAGTTTTGAGTAAAAATATAGTGGTTAGTGAGAAAGATTTGAACCTTTCTGGGAGTCTAAAAGATCTAAGTGCCTGGAATGATGACTTCGCTGCTTTACCTAGGATTAACAGGTAAACATTTCGTTATTTATATCATATTTTGATGTTCTTTGATTTTAGTTTAAAGATATCCAAATCACTAATGTTAGGCGTACAGATAGGCATCCCTTTAAATTAATATTATATATTTATAACAGAGTTGTACTGCTTTATATTGTAATTGTGCTATTTACTCATATTAATTCCTTAATAAATACTTGTAACTTAGACATTTATATCTCTGTTTTATTTGTCTATAATTTAATTTGCTACAGGAGGCGGGCTATGCATGGACTCTCGGGTTTTAACTTCGCAAACTATACGGCCTTATACTTCATAAATAACTATAAATTAATAATAATAATATTTAACTCTTGCCAAAAAAGATAACTTCAATTATCCGATTAAATGAAGTAATTAAATAAAAATAAATACACCTGTAGCCCAGCAACATGTATTTGATTTTCTTGAAGGAGAGGATACGAGTATTAGTCATATGAATTGGCCCGCAGGACTGCCGGACCTTCATCTCATTCTGCATGTTTGGACTTCTCCATGAAAAGCAGCGGCTCGACATCAACTCTCACCCAGGACACTTCAGGATTAGAAATCCACTTTTTTATTTGAGTGGAATATGCGATCATCAACCTCATTAATAGTGTGAGAGGTCGTTGTATGACCTGTACATTTGTGCGGAATGGCCACACTCCCTATTAGTTAGACTGTTTTAGTGATATGATACGTCATAGTTTAACTATTTTTTATCTACTGTATATATTACACAAGTTTTACTTTCTTTGCGTTTTATTATGTTCCCATATGATGTATCATAGTATAAGGCACAATTGTAAGAACTTCATGTGTTAATATTAATTTGCTTATAAATTAGAAAAAAAGAACTGTTTGTACCTCAACTTTTGGAGCCCACTGCATAACCAAATTGTGATTTGAGTATTTTTTTAAGTGTAGCAATTAAAATGTAGTACAACGTATTGTAATTCAAATATAACAATTGCATATTTTTTGAAAATATGCACCAACATTTTTAGAAGTAGTTACAGAATCATAAGGATGAATCTTGGGGTCTCACATTATTTGCTTAAGATTGGAATTTATAAATCTATTCAGCATATATTTTTTTAAGTCACAAATTGCTGAAGAAAATATCTTAATTTTATATTCACAAATCGCAATATAAGACGCCCAATTTTAAATTGAATATTTTATTAGATTTAAAAGCGCTTTACGGGCCTAAAAATATTTAATTCTGCTCTTATATGAATGGTGTGCCCTGTAACTAAAAGTACAAGGTGCTAAACTGAATACTTTCGATATAAACAAAATTTCAATTACAAATTATTTTAAATTTGTTTCAGATTTTAAAAAAATGTAGTTAAGACATTAACAATGTGATATTTACCTTACTCTGCATAATAATAATATTTATTTTTTCTAAAAATTTCAAGCCAAGGGTAACTTATGTGCAGTGTTGCACACATAAATAGTGCTGATTAATGTAGGTACAACCCCGTCACAGGGAACATTATCTGATTTTAAATTGCTTTCTTTTAATAATCTATTATTTAAAATAAACCTGTTTATGTTACATAATTTGAACTTTTTATGCTTCGTTTTTAGATCAATCAAAATTGTACAGATTTTAACTTTGATTTTTTTTTTCTTCTTTTTAACACAATATTATGATTTTATTAAATTGTTTTAATTACATTTATCACCGCATTACATTTCTCATTAAGTTTTTTTGTTTTAGTTCAACTTATTTTTATAACAAGTTTTTAAGATAACTTTTTAAAAATAATCATATATTTTAGTTTAACTCTTTCTTTCTTTTTTTTTTCTTTTGGCGCAGCATGTCGTTACAGGGAATTTGTGCCGTTAAACCGCATTTAACCAACCAACCAACCAACTCCGTAACCAGTTGCAAACAGGCGCCTAGGTATTTAATTTGTAGTGTTATAGCTATCACTGGGCTCCGAATTATGTGCAATTGTAATCGTGTGTATGCATATGTATTTGCATATTTAAACTATATTTTCTATAAATTCGTGTAAAGGCATAAATATTTAGAAAATTCATTAAAAGTGCATATTTCTATTATTTTTTTTTATTTCGCAAAAAGTTTTATTGTATGAAACGTTCCTTAATAAATAGCTGTACATGTGCATTTATTGCGGGAATGCATTCATTTTGATTTATATAAATACATCATGCGACAGATACACTTATTATTAATGGTATTTATTTAACATTTATCTTAGTCCTTATTTCGGCAATAAACTGTTATTTTATTGACTTTTAAAATACATGATTTCATTGCTACATTTCAAGCATAATATTGTGTATAATAGCATAAAAGTGTGTAATATCAATTTATAACAGTGTGTAATAAGAAAAAGCATGTATATTTGCAGCTTTTTTCCTCTTACTTTTTGTATAATGTAAGTTTAATATTAAATGGTAGAATCAATATAGTCTCACTGTATCAAAGATTTGAATTTTCCTAATTTTATCCATTGCTTTATATTGTTAGATATTTTATTCTTCTGGGTTTCTCATTGCAATTTGAGCTTTTTTTATTTCCTTGTACATTATTATTTATGATACAGTTTATCAGTAACTTCTTCTTTTTCGAATACATATTATTTTTTAATTTTAGAGGAATGAGTATTTAATTAGTTTAATAAGTTTATGGTACATCAATTTACACTATATATTCTGATAAAGGTTATTTTTTTTTGTATATAATATTAGTAAAAATCTAGATTTAATATTTATTATCCTATATCTTATATTTTATGCGATTTTGTGTGCACCTTTGTGAATATATTATTTTGTACATTAAATATCCTTTAATCACTAAATTAAGAATTACAAATATTTGCCAATGATTATTTCAATTAATAGATTTATTTAGTGTTAATGTAATTTTCTCTTATATATTATATATATATCTAATTTTATATTTATTATATAACGCATTTATTATGCATTAACAATATTCATTGTGGCAGTCTTAAGTAAGTAGTGATTTAGGCTTTAATAAATATTGGTTTGATGCTCAGTGCAAGGAAATTGATAAAGATTTCCTTGGATCGTCGAACCGTTACAACATTGTACACCGACAGAACTTAAATTAGAAAAATGCTCATTCTCTAAGTATTTAACTTGCCCAAAATCTAACACTACACAGATCTTTCAGAACTGCATTTCCATGAATATTGCTAATTTTTGTAAGACCCTTAATATCATTTATTCAATTAAATGCAATATATTGACTATGGAATACACGATACAAAAATGTAATCTATTACACATTAGAATTAATTAGCGATCAAATATTAATATAAATACTTCTAATAATATTGAATATTCACACTTTTAACTTTATAAATTTAATTATATTGCTCTAAAGATATTAAGTATTAATAAAAATCTAAATGAAAGATTGCTATAAGAATAAATATTTATACAAATCAGTAATGCTCTTTACCCACACGGACTCAATTCAAATGATTTCCGTCGACTATATCCCGTATATTTTACTATTACAAATTTTTACCAATATAAAAATAAATATTCTGTTTTAAATCATTTAGTATAAAAAAATAAAAAAACTAGTCTAAATAAACGAGGAAAATACATATTATAACAAAAAACGTTCTCAATATATCATAAAAAAAAAGCTTAAAAGGGAATTAGAAAATTTGGAAGTTATTTTTAATACATATTATAACTGATTTGAATTAAGAAAGCATATATTTTCTATCAAAAACAAAAACTTAAATCTTTGAACTTTTCAATTCTTGTACGTTTTCATCACATTTCAGTGATGTTTTGTTGGATTTACTTCATTATAGGATAACAATTCTTAATTTAAAACTTAAAAGAAAAAAAAGCTATAAAACAAACAATACTCAATTAATTATCAATTTCCCAATCTTATACTAAATAAAATTAATCTATAGAATATAATAAACAATCAAAGCAACTTCTTTCATATTAAAAACTTGAGTATTCATATAAAAGAAATTAAGTTTAGACTTAGATCAATTTATTTACAAAATTTCAATTGATTATAACAAACATAATGAATACTTTAGTGAATGGGAATATAATGTTTTAAGTAAGTTAAATTTAGAATTATAAAAAAAATTGCAATATAATAATAAGTTATACGTAATAAAAATTATAAAATCATATTAAAAATCTACAAACTAAATTCATCATTACTTAAGTTGACAAATTATCATATAATTATGCTATTATTTGCAAATATTATTATAAACAACTAATTTCTAATTCAATTAATATTAGTACTCCTTTATAAAACAAAAAACTTCACTTATTATAGTAATAAAAAATAGACATATCCACCAATTTTATAAAGTACTAAAAATGAAATCTAACAACTTTAATTATTATTACATCGTTATTGTACAAAATTTTACATGAAATTCTATACGGTTACTATTGGATATGATACTTATAACAACAAAGCAAGTAATTTATTATGGAAAATACTAACTAAATGTTACGAAATTACTAAACAAAATGATAACACACATTGCATACAAAACAGTTTTCAACTAGTAAATAACTTAAAAAATGTAAATCATGTATTACATTACAAAAATTTGATTTTAATACATTTTTTAATAATATTTAAATCAAATACTTCTTTAAAATAATTAACCTGCTATTCAAAGAAAATAAAAATCTCCTAATATTAAATGGAACTATTTTAGTTTCTTCTTTTCAAACTTTAATTAGATTCGTACTTACACCATAATTATATCACATTTAATTTTGCTTCAAAACAGTGTACAGGATTGTGACAAAGTGCAAAAGCGTCCAGTATTTTGGCAGATCTATATTTATACTATTATGACAGAAATAATTTAATAAATGGTTGCTTTTTTCTAAAGGTGCGTCGATAACGTTATTGTCTTTCATATGACACGCCAATCGCCTCATTTATTATCTGTACATTATCACAAAAATCTTTAATTAAGTGAAAATAAGCTTCAAGATAATGAAATTCACTTCCTTGATTTAAAAATAAATATAAATTAACAAAACACTCTATTATTTTACATTTATGGCAACTGTAATGATTTCTCCTCACTGTAAATTTATTCACACATTGTAATTCATGTTTGCAAAAATCTGTCTACGTTAATATGTTGCTGAACTTTCCCCATAGAATTAAGCATCTTTATTCAACCAGTACATACACAACTTATAAATTATGGACATCCTACACAACTTATTAAATCAATATTATTCAAAAAGTTTTACTAATATTAATAACTATAATTTTTACAACCGGGTTTAGGTTATTCGATCATTGTAGTGGGAATGTAGATTTCTTGCTCCACTGTCAAAATAGCATATGGCTGCCATGAAAACAGTGTGCATTCTGAAGGTGATTTATAATAATATTTTAAAAGTATTAAATTTAGAAAAAGAAAATAGTTTAATTATGCACCATTAGCAATTTTTGAAGTTAATTTTATTTAAATGTTCTAGTACATCAAAAACATCTACTTAAGTAAAACGTGATTCGCAATATGAATTTTCACAAATACAGAATTTTTAAACAGATTCATATATAAATTGCACCATATCCATTAAAATCCCACAAATAAAAATTAATTACGATTAAAGATTAATAAATAATTTTGAATTTAAATTATTCTAAAAAGTTTTCCTCTGTGGGTATCTACAATGTATAGTGTACCTATCCTTTAAGTTTCCTCATTTTAGAATCCATGGTATAAGCAGGGCATTGATTATAATCCTATTATATATTATGCACGATAACTTGGCTGATGAGTACACTCTCAAAAAAATCCGTGAATTGAACAAATTTTTCCGTTCCTTTTTTCGTTAAAACACGAAAATTTCCGCTTTGATTTGCTTTCCTTCCCCCAAAATACGGAAAACGCACCAATCTAACATAAAATATACCTGAAATTCTCCAATCTAAGTCTGCAATTTCTTCAAACCACAGGGGTGTACCGGCAACTGTGCTTCGTGTTACTTTTCCGTATTAGAAACGGAATTTTTACGTATGTTTTTCTCCTTCAAAACACGTAAAATTCAAGAAACGAAGGTCAAATTTTCCTGAAATGCCCGTCACAAGTCAGAAATTTCTTCAAATAACAGAAAAATCTCGTCCAATCACAGGGGTATTCCGGCATATTGCGGTCTGTATTTTGTACGGTTTTTGACAAAATTTATTTTAAGAGTGTAACGTATTGTTAGATGAATTTATTCGTTACTTAAACTGATACTACTAGCGACTAGAAAAATCAAGTTTTTTGTTAATTAATGCATTTTCCTCATGACTTCTGTCTCTTATGAACTTTTTTCCTTGTAGCATCTCGAAGCCTTTCACAGAAATCTGCCTAGTTGTCGTCAAAAGACTAAACTATACGAAAAAAAAATAAAAAAAAATCGTTGATTGTTAGTACAGTTTTCGTATTTTTACGGATTTTTTTTTTTCTGATAAAAGTGAATTCGTGAATGTGTCAAAAAGTATCGATTTGAGAATATCTTTGACATATAATGCTAAATTTTCATTTTCTCTGAAGTTGTGGGATTTACTTTTATTACTACACTGCAAAATCTTCAAAAATACGGGAAATTTGCTGGCAAAATAAGTAACTTATTTTTAGAGTGTAAAAATATTAAAACAACCCTAAAGCCTTACCGAAAACGACAAATTAATTAGTCTTTTAGCCCTATTATCTATCAAGGATATCATTAAATCCATATTCGCTAATTTATTCGAAGAAAAAAAAATCCGTAAAAATGCAAAATCGTACTGGCAATCAGCGAATTTTTTTTTTTTTTTTTTTTTTTTTTTTTTTTACATTGTATAAAATGTCTATTTCTGTCTTTGTCAGTTGTAGGAATTTTATATGACTTGCCTGAGAAATATTGCCATAATTCTATAAATCAAATACCGCATAAAGATGTTTAAATACTATAAAGTCTCAAAATTATCTAACACTGCAAGTACCTTTGAATTTAGTTCAGTAGAAGCTAAGTTATGTCTTTTTGTTTTAGTGATCGTAGGTCTTATAATAGATTTAATCTTTATTTTCCAATAAATGAAAGTAATATTGCATAATAAACAATTTTCCATAATCATAATCCGCATAGCAACAATCGCTACAACAATGGTTTCCTTTCATAATCGGGATGTTTTTATCCCAAATGAAACTACCAAATGAGGTGATTAAATGCAATAAGCAAATATGTTGCTTAGAAAAACACCTATGCACATGATTGGATTACATGATGAATTTTGAACTTTTATCGCTGTAGTATTCTTTGTGTTCAGCTAATGTTGCTATGCTACATTTTTTTTAATAGAATATTTAAATATTGAATTTTGAAAGTAATGTTCCTCAAGATTACAAAATATAAAATAGCAGTCAAATCATTGCATGCATTATTTTAATATATACATTTTTCAAACAACATGCGTGACACACGTTAAAAAACTCGTGACCCACCCAGAAGTTTTCCTCGTTGTCAAATGGTTCTCGTGTCTTTTTTGAAAAACGATCTGTCACAGTACAAAAGATAAGATAATCAGCTTGAAAAAAATGCATAATTAATTCATAAACATGTATTAATTACATTTTTATGGCTATTAAATAAGAGAATGCGTAGTTCTCTGTGTTTTATGAATAAGATTCTTGGAATTTTCGATCAAATTAATGAATTCAAATTAATGAATGCAAACTAAAATCTTCAATTTATTTGAAAAATATTCAGAAATAATTGAAGAAGGATGGCGAATTTTTCAGAGGATCCTTTTTTTTTTGGAATAATACATGATTCGCCTTCAGAAGACTAAAGGTACATGTAAAAGCACAAAGAATTGTTAGATGTAGAAATGTTCGCCTGCTCATTTTATATACAAAATGATGAAAAGTCGGCAATATTTTATAGAAGGCTCGACTCTTCTGTAGAAAAAATAGCCAAACATACAATATCCACCGAAATTACGCGGGTGATCTGTACGTGCGTGTTTTAGTCGCACCGTGGGATTTATACAAAAACGTTTTTTTCCTTCTCTCTTGAGAGAGTATAACTGTTCATTCAGTTTTAAAATGTTAAATTACACCATTAAGATGGATTGAAAATAGTAACGTAATTACAAAGCTGTAAATTCTGTTGTGAGTAAAATTTAAAGTACTATTATTCACGTCTTAAATAAAACTTCTTTTTTATTTATTTATTCATTATTATTTTTTTTTATTTGCTCCTATTTCAATAGTTTTTGTAGCAAAACTATGGAAAAGCAAAAATGCTCGTATAAGCTACAATTTAAAGTGTATTGTAAAATATACAACATGTAATTAAAATACTGTCAATCCATTCATCGTCAGCCCGCACTGCAAAAGCAAATAGAAAAAAAAAATCTTGCTAGTCCAAAGTTTGGCTTAAAAGCACAAAGTAAGATTTTAAAATATTTAAAAATCTATTAAAGTTTGAGTATCAAGATCCATCTATAAGGAAAAGGTTATGTCGGTTTAATGAGTAATTTAAACAGTACGTTTGTGCGGAAATCCAAAGTGCGAAACTATCAAGAAACATCCACGGAAACTGGTGATAAGCGGAGCCGAGAGCGATTATACTTAGAATGTGTGCAGTATGTATTAAATTTGTTAGTGTTTACTAGCGCCACTTTCCTCAACTGTGGTCGGTATTCAAAACCAAAGCGTTTTGTGCGCAGCTTATGCAAATTTTATTCACATACATGAGCGCCACTTTTACGTGAGTTGCAGCACGGGCAGACAGACAAACCAAACTCATAAACACTTTTCAACTATGTTGGAAAGTATTAAAAATGTAGTCTAAACATTGTTTTGCCGAAACTATTAATCAAAATTGAGACATTACAAAGTTCTTAGTGTAAAAAAAAAAAAAAAAAAAAAAAAAAAAAAGGTAATTTAAATTGAGCCTAAAAGTGAATTTTTTTTAAAAAAAGTTTAAATGAAGTTTGATTATTTTTTGTGTAACTGCTAATAAATGAATAAATAAAGTTAAAAATGGTTCAACTTAACTCTGAAACTAGCATGAAGTCTTTATCATTAAAGAGTCGTATTTTGGCAATGAACCGTAAATTGTTCTTTATTTAACTCTACACTGTTAAAAGTTTGCGGCAAACTGCCTAGTTATTTGACCGTTTTTATTGAAAACGGTTACATAAGCGTAATTTACATCTATTCTGACTATATTATTGTCGTTATTATGGTCAGAATATAGTTAAATTACGGTTATGTAACTGTTTTCTAAAAAAACGGCTGAATGACTGGACAGTTTGCTGCACACTTTTAACAGTGTATGTAACCTTATTTCACCACTGGTTTACGAATTACGAATGTCTGATTATACGGTTCAGCTTATCGGAGATTGTTAATGTATTATATTAATAGACACTGGTAGAGAAATAAGAAATTTTTTTATGAATTTTAATGCATATTTAAATATTGCTGATTGAAAGATAATCTACAAATGATTTATTTTCCATTGAAGAATGTCAATAAACGTTGTTGGTTTATGTACAGGGTTATTCTAAATGATGGACCCATTTTCAAAAAATTGTATTTATTAAAGTACAAATCCAAAATGAACAATCTTTATACCAATGAAAAGAGGAAGTTTGAAAGTTTTTTTAAGACATTATAAATGTTCAATGTGTCCACCGTTTGCTGCACGGCAAACATCTATTTGATAGCCAAACTCGTCCCACAGACGAGAAAGCGTATCTGCTGTTACTGAGTGCACGGCTTTCAAATCGGTGATAGTTCCAGAGGCAACCGGTAGAGGTCGCACGGCAATAGGCCGCGATTTCGTTTCACTGTCAGTTGTGAGTGAGATGGCTACTGTGGAGCACCGGGTTTTCTGCGTTCTTGAGTTCGCAAGAAGTGAGCAAACGGTGGACACATTGAACATTTATAATGTCTTAAAAAAACTTTGAAACTTCCTCTTTTCATTGGTATAAAGATTGTTCATTTTGGATTTGTACTTTAATAAATACAATTTTTTGAAAATGGGTCCAGCATTTAGAATAACCCTGTACAGTAACAATGATATTAATATCCATATTTCCATGAAGTAGGATAACTGATAGAAGTTCATTACCCTGCTTTCCCATATAGCAAGGGAATTCTTGAAAACATCGGGAGTTCTGCCCCCCAAATTCTAAGTGAACCTGACCTCATTCTTTCGGTATAATATTCCGTAAACAAGTCGTAAGTAGCAGGGGAAAACTTTAGCTTCGACATTCATAGCCCTGAGGCTCTTTAGGGATGTTTTTTAGATTTTAGGATGAATGCGTTCGTGTGTCTATGGCACTGAATGAAACTAAAAATGGCGTACTTCCATCATAAATATAGATGTAAAAAATAGCACGTTTGGTTTTTTACGATTCCACTATTTTGTCCACATACGTTTTAATCAAAACATCACTTTTGCTCTAACAAGCGAAGGAAAAAATTAGGTTGCGTCGGGATAAGAAAAATGTTATCTTCATCTCGTTTTTCTCTCTTTATTTATTAGCAAGGCAGTTGGCCACTTCTATCTCAAAGAGGAACTTTCATAGTCATTTTCTTATCTCTGGAAAGCACTTACTGTGTCAACTCGCACTTTCATTATAGTTTATTCTTAGTCTCTTGAAAGGCTTAAAAAATTTGTGTATGTTTACCGAATTTCAGTCGCGCAATAGTTCTTAAAACTGTGCCAGTCTCGTCCATTAGATGCAAAATTAGAGGCTCAAGATTTAAGTACATTTTAAAATTGAGAATAAACATATCAGATCTTTTAAACAAATATGTGAAGAATTTCTAATAACAAAATGCATTCTACAAATTAAAAAATATTTCAAATTATATTACAAATTTGGTTTCAAAATTAAAAACGGGAATTTCGATACATTTGAGAGAAATGTTTAGTTCGCTGCTCAATATATCGTCGCTACCAGGTCAAACTATCGAATGGGAAAAAATGCATTTTTCATTACTTTTAAAAATGGGCCGATTGTCACCATTAAATTTAATGGTATTCTTCACTTGCCAGTTTGGCTTCCTTTTTTGTTCAGAAATTTCGAATCCATACCATAAATTTCAAATAGAAATTTTTGCTTTATTTAATGACAGACGTTTCGCTTTTTATTAATAATGTTTATCATTTTGTAACTTTTAAACTAAATGTATGTTCTCTGTAAAGAGTCTTTTTTTAGATGGGTTCGACCCTCGGTAGGTTTCGTCTGTCATCTTCTTAGATCTAATGGATTTTTTAATTTTTTTATTTACTTTTTATTGTTAAACTTCTATTTCATTATTATATATTTTAATATTTTTATTTAATTTTTCACTTTTTAAATTTCTCACGACTTTCTTTTGCCTCGCAAGTTCATTACCTATAACCTGGAAGTTCAGTTCATACGTAACTAGGTATTCCATTCTGCTAACTACATTGTTCCATAGTTCGTGATTATTAAAGTAACAAAAAAAAACTCAAAATTTTCGGTATGAATTTGGCATTTTTGAATAAAAAAGAAGGTCCAACCCTGTTTTTCACAGAAATTTTATTAGTATTTTTACTAGCCGAAGAATTGTAATAAAATTTATTGGTGACAATCGGCCCATTTTTAAAAGTAATGAAAAAAGCATTTTTTCATATTCGATAGTTTGACATGGTAGCGACGAATATACAGCTATTAATCTTACTTTTATTTTTATTAACTTTGTGTCCCCCTCTTTCTCTCCCCCCCACCACATACACTTTTTCTAAAATTATCAAATTATTTATCTAATAGTAGGCTATAAATTACCATTACTGGAATATAAATTGGGATCTATTATGGTAGAGAGACACGCTTGTGTATGTTGGAAATGTTGCACTGAATTTTTTTTTTTTTTACTTACTATAACAAATTATCGTTATATATTAGGAATATTTACATTATTATTAGCATATAATGACAGAATCAGTAAAATTTGAATTTGAAAATTCGAATGTTAAATTCGCATGTTATCATTGAGGTAGTGGAATGTGCCACTGCTGCTGGGTTTTTTTTTTCTAGTCGACTTCTCCTTCCTCTCCCTTTTACACAGTATTTATAAATAAAACCCCTTTTAGGTAGATTTCGTAAGAAATACTACCTATTACATTCTCACCTAAGTTGGAAATTTTGAAAATTTTTTGCAGATCTACACCGATCATGACTCCCAGAACCCAAAACCACCCCCAGTTCAAAACTTTATCTATCTATCTATCTATCTATCTATCTATCTATCTATCTATCTATCTATGTCACTTTTTTCTGACCACGATAACTGGAAAAATTCTGCATAAATCTCTTTCAAACTGATACATAAAATCAAGGGTCATAAAATCTCGGTCAAGTTCGTTAATGGGCAAAATCGAACCAAGGGGGGGGGGGAAATGGGGGGGCTTTTTGTGAAAACAGAAAAACCCTCATAATTTCTTTATTATTATACGTATCGAATCCGTTTAAAGTTATTATTACTTTTAGGAGAAGGGCCGAAAATGTATGTATGACAGATTTTTGATATAATTAAAAATGGCCCCAAGGGGGGGAAAAAAGGGGGGGTTTTGAAGAAAAAAAATCATAGCTTCGTCAATTCACAAGATATCAAATCCGCGTAAATTTATTATTAATCCTCTTAGTATTATCTAAAACTTTTATATTGACAAGTTTTTTATAGGACCAACCGTTATAGCAAAAAAAAAAAAAAAAATTAAAAACAAAAAAAAATCCCGGCCGGCTCCGCCTGCAAACAAGTTATTTTTCGAAGTAGGCGGTTCCAACTCCCGCATCTTTTCGAAACTGATACATAAAATCAAGGGGCATAAAATCTCGGTCAAGTTCGTTAATGGGCAAAATCGAACCAGGGGGGGGGGGGGGGTATGGGGGGGGGGGCTTTTTGTGAAAACAGAAAAAAAACCCCATAATTTCTTAATTATGATACGTATCGAATCCGTTTAAAGTTATTATTACTTCTAGGAACAGGGCCAAAAACTTATGTTTGACAGATTTTTGATATAATTAAAAATTGCCTTAAGGGGGGATGGAAAGGGGGTTTTAGAAGAAAAAAATTCATAACTTCGTCAATTCCCAAGATTTCAAATCCGCTTAAATTTATTATAAATCCTCTTAATATTATCTAAAACTTTTATATTGACAAGTTTTTTATAGGACCAACCGTTATAGCAAAAAAAAATTAAAAACAAAAAAAATCCCTGCCGGCTCCGCCTACAAACAAGTTATTTTTCGAAGTAGGCGGTTCCAACTCCCGCATCTTTTCGAAACTGATACATAAAATCAAGGGGCATAAAATCTCGTTCAAGTTCGTTAATGGGTAAAGTCGAACCAGGGGGGGGGGGTGAATGGGGGGGGGACTTTTTGTGAAAACAGAAAAAAACCCATAATTTCTTAATTATGATACGTATCGAACCCGTTTGAAGTTATTATTACTTCTAGGAGAAGGGCCGAAAATTTATGTATGACAGATTTTTGATATAATTAAAAATTGCCTTAAGGGGGGGGGGGAGGGGGGTTTTAGAAGAAAAAAATTCATAACTTTGTCAATTCCCAAGATTTCAAATCCGCTTAAATTTATTATAAATCCTCTTAATATTATCTAAAACTTTTATATTGACATGTTTTTTATAGGACCAACTCTTATAGCAAAAAAAAAAAAAAAAAAAAAAAAAAAAAAAAAATCTTTGCTGGCTCTGCCTGCAAACAAGTTTGGTTTCGATGTAGGCGTAGGCGGTTCCAACTGCAGCATCATCGCAAATAGGTCATTTCTTCCGCAACTCCCGACAAACAGGCGCCCCACGGTCTGCGTCTTCGAAATCTACCTGTGCCTGTAGGCCGAGCCGTCAGGGATTTTTTTTGAAAAAAAAAAGTAAAAAAAATATTTTTTTAACGTAATAAAAAACTTTTTTATAAATGAAAACACACAAATTCACATTCATTATATAACTTCGTATTCCGATATAAAAATCATATACTGAAGTTTAAAAAATAATATATTGTTATCTAAAAAAATTAGTTTTTGTTCAGTTTCTTTTAAGATATAGCATCAAGGCAGAAAAGCGCATATTTATGTTACGGCAAATGTTACTTTACGTTATTGTCCACGAACAAATATTTATTATTGAATCATGTGATAGATTTTTAAAAAAGCATGTCTGAAAATTAATTAAACTAGAATTGCTAAAATGTTTTCTCAATATATAATCAAAGTTCACCTAAAAATAATCTATTAATTAATAATTAAATTCAGAAAATATGAAAATAATGTACTTTAATGCACTTAAATTCTTAAATGCGTAATTTCTAAAACCTGTAGCATACCAGAAAATAATTGAAAAATAGATTACAAGATTCCATTTTTGTACACTTCAACCTAGTTAAATAAAAGTATTGTTTAAAAGTGGCCTTAAAAATAATGAAATTCATAGATTCTACTGAAAGTCAAGTGGTTTAAAATTATTGTAGATTGAAGTAGTAACTTAATAGGTCATTAGGTTTACAATTAAAGGGGTAATAAATTGATAAATCTATCACTAAGTTATAGATAAATGCCAATGTTAAAACGATATTAGGACAAAAATTACTTAAATAACAATATTCAGTTTATAATGACAAAACATATAAGTGGTGACACATTAAGTGTGCGTACTGTTCAATCGCAATTTTTTAATAGAATTTTTTGTTATATCTAATTTCAGAAAAATATTACATATCCTGCAATTAAACGAGGTGACTGTAAATTCTGCGATTTAATTATTAAATAGAAATTTTCTAGTGAGAAATAGTGGTACGAGACTCCTCGGAAATTCCAAGAAGTTGCACATTTCGATATTTAAAAATGTTTATTAAAAATATGACGATTACAGCAATTATTTTTGTAAAAAAAAGCTTTCTAAACCTTAAAAATACCATTTGTATGACATAATTATTTTTTTTTTGTTAGCCTTAAAAAAGTGTATTACTAGTATGAATGTAAAGTACATACATTATGATTACAGTGATAAATTTTAAATAGAAACTAACATATAACAGCAGGATTATTCTTTGGCAGCATAATCTAATTTAATCTGATTTAAGCAATTTTACTTAAATTTGAAAGTGGGCCGACAGAGAAACAGCTTCACATTCTCTACAATCATATATTTTTCTTTGGAAAGAGAGAACTTGTTTCGTCAGCTTCATTTTAAAGCAGCAAATTGGAATTTTAATTCAATTTTAATTCCAAATGTTATTTCTCTATGATTACATGACAAATAAAGTGGAATAAATTGTAATAAAATAGGTGTTCTCAATTTACGCAGCTGCCGCACTTTGTCCTACTAAACAGGTTGCAACTGCAAACTTTTACACTGCGGCGCAGGAGCCTTTCAGTGGGGCTGATCAGTCAGAGCAGTAGGGCTGAGTAGATTTTCCCTAAAATATAATAATCGGATTTTAATTCCTTATAGTTATATGAAAAATAAAATGGAATAAATTGTAATAAAATAGGTTTTTTCAATTTACGCTGCTGCCGCACTTTGTCCTACTAAACAGGTTGCAACTGCAAACTTTTACACTGCGGCGCAGGAGCATTTCAGTGGGGCTGATCAGTCAGAGCAGTAGGGCTGAGTAGATTTTCCCTAAAATATAATAATTGGATTTTAATTCCTTATAGTTATATGACAAATAAAATGGAATAAATTGTAATAAAATAGGTGTTTTCAATTTAAGCTGCTTCCTCACTTTGTCCTACTAAACAGGTTGCAACTGCAAATTTTTACATTGCGGATGAGGTGCATTGCAGTGGGGCTGAGTAGAGAAGTGAGGCTGAGCAGTCAGAGCAGTAAGGCTGATCAGTCAGAGCAGTAGGGCTGAGTAGATTTTCCCTAAAATATAATAATCGGATTTTAATTCCTTATAGTTATATGACAAATAAAATGGAATAAATTTGATTTGATTTGATAGCCTAAGAGGGACTGCTCAGACTAGTAGAAGTCTGTAGAGCATAGTGTCCCTCCCGGTCCCCTTTATTAAAGTCTTAAAAAAAAATATTACAAACTACAGCCGAAGCTGGACCCGCCGTTAAACGCGACAAGGAGCGGGATAGAATGTTTAAAACAAATACAAATACAAACTATGGTCAACGACCAGATCATATATAAGCTCGGCCCTGCTAGGGAAGGACCCTTTTCGCGACAGTTAGTAGGGACTGAATAGGAGTTGTGCATTGAGAGTGGCAGCTGACGGCTACTAGGTAAGGTTAGAGAGTTCTGTCAGAAAAATATAGATTTTAAGTAGCTTTCTGTTTAGGGTGTGCCTCTTTAGAATATTAGGAAGCCATTCCTTGGGAGGGATTGCAGGTTTCCTAATATGCCACTGTGCTGTTAACGGGCAGGTGAAATAATAATGGGGAGCCGACGCCTCTGCGCCACACTCGCAAAGGAATGTGTCTGCACATTTAAATTTGTAGAGGTATGTTCGAAAGGGACCGTGTCCCGTGAGAAATGCTGTTGTGTGTGAGGAGAGGTTGTAGTGTGTTATTGAGACTTTCGGTATTAAATTATATGTGTGTCGGCCTTTGCTGCTGTTATCCCAGATTGATTGCCATTCCGTGAGTATATTTGCTTTTAGTAAACGTTTTATGTATGTGGAAGGAATTGGAAGATGAATGTCAATGTGTGGTTTAGCTGTTGCTTCCTTTGCGAGTGCGTCCGCGATTTCATTACCTTGAACGCCCGTGTGCGCTGAAACGTGGCCAAGAGCTACTCTATTTAGAAGGGACTTTAACTTAAGTTTGATTTCTAGGATTAGCGGATGTTTGGTTCTATGGGCATAGATAGCCTGCAGACCAGAGAGACTGTCGCTATAAATTTGGACGAAGGGATGTGTGGTGTTTGTCTGGATCCAGTCCATTTAGGATGGCATAGAGTTCTGCCTGATAAACAGAATTGTGGTCATCTAGTCTGCAGGCCCACTGATGGGTGACGGCATTCCTTTCCATGGCGCAGAATGCTGCTGCCACGCCGGTGACAGTTCCGGACCCGTCAGTGAAGAGAGTAATTCTAGAGGATGGGGAGAAGGAATTAAGATTGGTGTTTACTTGGAAGTGAGATGTCTCATCGGAGGGGTGTATCTGCCATCCTGGAACTTTGTGCTGTATTTTGGTGTTTGGAAGGAATTCGCTTGCAGTCGGTTCATGTTTAAGGTGGAGAATACGTCCCTTGGTGTATTCATATGCGAGTATTGTGTCGATTGGTGGTATGCCAGTTATGGTATTTAATGCATCCGTGGAGATTGTTTTGTAGCCTCGTGAGATTTGTAAGAGAAACATTCGCTGTAGTGAGATCAACTTTGTTATTGCTTGTTTTGTTAAGTGTCCCCCCCATATGCTTGCCCCGTATGTTATAATTTTCTCTACTATAGTGTGATACCATATTTTAAGCATGAGTTGCTAATACCCCATGTTTTTGACGTCATTTTTAGTGAGTTGTGGTGAAAAATTATGAGTTTTATTTTAAGTTGATGTAGATGTGCTAGCCAATTTTGATGCTTATCGATAGTTATGCCTAAAAGCTTCAGATATGGAACATGGTGGACGCTGGTCCCGTTGACGCGAATGATTGGGTTCCTGCCACGCAGAAGGCGTGGTTTTGCAAATGTCAGTGCTTGAGATTTGCCTGGTGAAAGTTGTAGGTGTAGGGATTCCAGTAACTGGCAGAACACAGGGAGAGCTGAAGCTGCCTCTTGCTCCAAATTCAAACGGATACGGCCCGAAAAAATAAAGGTGAAGTCATCCGCGAATGCGTAGAGGAGGAAACCTAGTTTGTCTAATTCTTTAAGGAATAAATTTGCTATTAGCAGCCAAAGAATGGGTCCGAGGCAAGAGCCTTGTGGGCAACCCTTTTCTAAATTGTGAATTGAGGTGCCTGCACCCCAGTTGATTAGAACGCTGCGCTGTGATAAGTAGGAGCGGATGACTCCAGCTATATTTCTTGGGCAGTTGAGTACTTGTAGTTGTCGTATAATGTCGTGCCATTCCACGTTGTCGAAAGTCCCCTGTATATCAAGTGAGACGAGGGAAGTGTAATTTCCACGGGCAATGCTATCAGCGCAGGAAGTCATGATGGCATGAAGAGCTTTTTCGCAAGATCGGCCTCTCTGAACCCAAATTGTCGGGGGTGCAGGATATTGTTAGTTTCTAGAAAAAGAGTCAATCGTTGGACCAGGAGCTTTTCAAGCAATTTTTCTAGCGTTGGTAGTAGGCAGATCGGCCGGTATGAGCGCGGTTCAGAGGGCGACTTCCCTCGCTTCAGGAAGTATACGACTTCCCCCTGTCTCAGGACAAGTGGAAAGTAATTATGAGAGAGGCAAAGATTTGCCCAGTCTGTGAGTAGTTGTGGTAGAATTTTGAATATCCGTTTTAACAATCGGATGTCTATAGCATCGGGACCTGGTGCTTTTTTGTCATTTAGTAAATTAAGGGCCATTCTTAATTCAGTCTTTGTGAAGGGCTTGTCTGGTGGTGCTGTGAATTCTATGTCCTCGTTATCGTGTTGTGGGTATGCTGTCTTGCCAAAAACCTGATCTGTAAGGAATTCTAAACTGTGTTGTTTGGATGCTTCGCTGGGAGGCAGTTCAAGCTTGATTTCATCAGGAGTGAAATATTTTCCTGTGAAAAATTTTTGCGATGTGCCGAAAGGATTGGACTCACTACTACAGAACTTCCTCCACGCTGCATTCTTGGTCAGCAGAACACTGCGCTTGTACTGCGCCGCAAGCTTCGAATATCTAGCACCCAAGACCTTTAGCTCATCCGCATTTGGGTCGAGTTGTCTGGTTGCTTTCATTTTCCGCCTGAGTGCCGTAAGTAGGTTTCTCTGTGCCTTGAGTTCGGGAGTCCAGAAAGAGAACGAGCGCGTTTTTCTGACTGTTTTTAGTCGGAAGCAAGCACTTGCTGCTAAACGGATTTCTTCTATGAATTTGGTAGTGAAAGTATTAATTTATTCTGTGTTGTTGATATTGTGAAGTTGTTCAGTTAATGCCTGTTTCCGTGCTTTTAGAATTTTGTCAAATTTATGGACCTTACCCCTCGAGGTGTTAAAACGTCTTCTCAACGTGTAAAGTGGAGTTGTCTGATTATGTGAAATGTATGTATTTGTGATCAGAGGCACTATAAATGTCTATGACTTGCCACTGAGAGATTCTTTGAAGTGTCTGTGTGTTCGTGAGTGTGAGGTCTGGCCAGCTCCTGGCAATGACATTACCTTTAGAGTTTACTTTTACGAAGGTTGCCTCTGAATTGTTGACATTTGCAATTGCTAGGTTATGTACCACTAAGTGTTCTGTGAGGAATTCCCCGCGGAGGTCCTCCCGTACACAATTCCACAGAGCAGAATTGGCATTGAAGTCTCCTCCGCAGATGAATGCGTGTTTTTGTGTGATTAGATGGCTCCATTCTTCCAAAATGGAATAAATTGTAATAAAATAGGTGTTTTCAATTTAAGCTGCTTCCGCACTTTGTCCCACTAAACAGGTTGCAACTGCAAATTTTTACATTGCGGCGAAGGAACATTCCAGTGGGGCTGAGTAGAGAAGTGAGGCTGAGCAGTCAGGGCAGTGGGGCTCAGCAGTCAGAACAGTAGGGCTGAGTCACAGCCAACTTCAGTACCGGCCAAGAAAGCTCTTGTTTGTTTCTCCCGCCTTAGGACGGAGCTCATGACGTCAGATCACGTGATCTCCGCCGAACCAATCGGCCTAGAAAGCTGTCCTAGGGAGGAGGGAAACAAATAAGTGTTTTCTCAGCCGATTCGGTCGGCCGAAGATCACGTGGTCTGACATCATGAATTCCGTCTTAAGGCGGGAGAAACAAACAAGAGCTTTCTGGGCCGGTACTGAAGTTGGCTGTGGCTGAGTAGACTTCCCCTGAAATATAATAATGGAATTTTATTTCAAATTTTTAATTCCTTACAGTTATATGACAAATAAAATGGAATAAATCGAAATAAAATAGAGACTTTCAATCTGTGCTGTTGCCGCACGTTATCTTACTGGAAGCGTTCCAGCTGCAATTTTTCACAATGTGGCGCGTACATCTACAATGGGACCCAATAGGCTAAAATATTTTTGAACTCTCGGAAAACTACTTTGATACTATTAAAAAAATATTGATTGTGCAACTTAAAATTTAGTTACATTTAATAAAGTAAACTTGAAATGTAAATTATTCAAAGTGTATGAATTATTTTATTAATAATTATATATTTTCCTAATATTATATATCTTCTTTCTATTTTTTCAATTAGTAAGTGCATAAAATGAAAAGGAACAAAGATAATCACATTTTATCACGATTTGTTGGGGCTTGAGCCTCTGATATTTTTTTACTTGTTAGCGAGTCTTCCATAGGAATATATGATATAAAAATGTAAGTAATAGATAAGGAAAAGAAAGCTTGAATGTTGCTGAAAAAAAATGCTTTTAATAAGATAAGAAAAAATGATTTTTTTAATCAATATTGCTTGAAATATTTTCATTACACCATTTAATTGTAAGACTAAATAGTAGAAATAAATTTCTCAAATAATATAGAATAATTCTTTAAAAAAGACTATATCCCCCCTTCTCCCTCTCTCATTTATTACTTTCTGTTTATCCCGTGACAAAATGTTTGGTTTTTTTCTTACACTAGACAACCATGTAAATGACCGTTTAACCCATATTTTATCATCGTCCTATGACAGATCAGATATATCGAATTTTCATAAGTAATATCCCATTTTTTTTTATTTCTGTTCCGCTACTAAAACAGACTTTAAGATTGATAAGTACCAGTTGTAATAAGATTAAGTTAATTTTTTTAGATTTTTGAAGTTGTTAATTCAAGTTTTACATATTACTAGTATATAACCCCCATAAAAATGACTGCATGTTGATCTGCGATTCATTTTCATAAAATTTCATACGAAAATACAGCATGAAGATTTTATTATTGAAAGGTTTGTATTGTAGAAAAGTACATTTTAAAAATGACATTTCTATAAATGCAAATAATGGAGGTATTTTTTACTGAATATTCAATTTCCGAAATTGTTCAACGTCAGGACAAAACATTCAATTCAAATATACAAAAAAAAATAATCCATGTGCGAAAGTTAAAAAGAAAAAAAGTGTTTAGTAAAGATTAATATTCAAAACAATGTTTTGATCAACAAAGTAAACACCCGTTGCCAATTAGCACAAATAATTTTGATGAATGAGCCTCAAAAGTGAATGACTCACCACACTGCAGTGTTTATTGCAATAATAATAATAATAATTAGCAAAGTAAAACACAATTTCTGAAGATTTTACAAAACATTAAAATTAAATATTCAATGCATTAAAGTTTTTTTCTTTTTTTAATTTTTAAATATATTATTTTTATGAAAATGAATGAATCTAAAAAATAAATGACTCACCAAACCGCTTTCTGTTTGTTTACACTATTTCTGAAAAAAAGTGTTTGTACAAAATTGTTTACAGAAATGTTAATATACATGTTTTATATGAAAATAGACTAACAGACACGATTTGAAGCAGAAGAAATTATCATTTAGTTGTCACATCTTAGCATGTGTTTTTCAGTAAGCCTAACATGGCGTTCAGCTACGGTCGGTTCGCCCTAGAATGGTTACCTACACATTCCTACACTTGGATTTTATATAAGAAGATTACAATTTACGAGTAAAATTGAGCATTGCTAGGTAATTGCGAAATATATGTACACAATTTATAATAGTTTATTTTATCATAGTTACAAATGGGATAATTTGTTAAACGGAAATAAAAACAAGTATTAAAAAGAATTCTGGGAACGTTAAAGAGGGATTTTAAGGAAAGATCGCAATGTGTTGAGAAATACAAGTTGACGATGTAAACGAATATAAAAATAAAATTTAGGAGGGGTAAGAAAAACCTAATATATGTACACAATTTATAATAGACGAAATACACACGAAATATTTGTAAACAATTTATAATAGTTTATTTTATCACAATCATATAGGGCAATTTGTTAAGCGGAAATAAAAACAAGTATTAAAAGGAATCTGGGAATGTTAAAGAGGAATTTTAAGGAAAGGACGCAGTGTGTTGAGAAAAACAAGATGACGATTTAAACGAAAATAAAAATAAAATTTAGAAGGGGTAAGAAAAACCTAATATATGTACACAATTTATAATAGACGAAATACACACGAAATATTTGTAAACAATTTATAATAGTTTATTTTATCACAATCATATAGGGCAATTTGTTAAACGGAAATAAAAAACAAGTATCAAAAAGAATCTGGAAACGTTAAATAGGGATTTTAAGGAAAAGGTGCAATGCGTTGAGAAAAACAAGTTGACGATTTAAACGAAAATAAAAATAAAATTTAGGAGGGGTAAGAAAAACGCAATGATAGCACGGTTTATTGTAAGTAAAGAACAATTGTTAACTACACTTTCGATAAAGTAGTTGTACTTGTAGTTCACTACGAAAAAAAAGTAATTTTTTCGACCACTGAGTTAAGGGAATAAAATAAATAGTGCAAGTATATTTCGAGATTTGAGGTTTAAACGGAAAGAAATCTCAAAATATTTCTCCTAGGATATGACGTAATGTGTCAATTCCTTGTAATTAACAAAGTTTAAATTAAATTTAAAAAATCAAAAAACCTGACTGCGTAAAAAGCGAATTAATAAATTAATTATTTCTTATCAATGTGAAACTATTTTTTATATTACTTACCTATTTTTTTTTTTATTTACTTGTATCGATTACTTTTAAGTTGTGTTTAATTGTTAGTTCCGATCTATAAACACTGTTTTGATGAGGCCTATAGATGTCAATGAAGGTTACAGTTTCAGTTAAGCTAGAGATCCTACCTACACAACTTTCAGGTTGTGTAATATTTAAACGGGGCTTCTGACTGTAAAATAGTCTAGGAAACATCGTCTTCATTTTGAAAGTCATATGCAATTATATCCCACTCAATATGATGCGCACATTTTGTTTTTTTCGTTTCTACCGCGATTTTGTATTTTACGACCACCACTTTGAATTTATGAAAACAAAACCTAGTCTATAACCATCGGACGTTTAAGACAAATCGATAGAGACCTCATTCATTAAAATCCATCCAGCCGTTGGGATGTTTCGAAGGTATAAAGAAATCCACATACATACATACCCAGATACACGTCAAACACATAACCCTTCTTGGCAGTCGGGTAAAAAGACAGAAAATAATAACTTGTAAAGTATCATCTTAAATTATTGAAAATCCAATTGTTTGCTTTTGAAATGGAAATGATTAATAATATATTAATATTTAACAGAAATCTTTAATTTATGTATGTTTTTGTTAAAAAAAAAGCCGTTTCTTTATATGACATTACAGTTTTTGGTTGTTCCACTTCAGTAAGTTATTCTGTACCTCTTGTCTTGCATTCGAAACGATGAAAAGTCTTATTATCATAAAATAATGTCGTTATTCGAATGAATGTTCGGGATTTCTTTTAAAGTCAAATTTAACAGTAAACATCTGAGTCATCCAGTGAGAACTATTTTTCTTTTCTCATTTGTTACATCCTGTTTTCCAAGTACCGAAAATTCAATCAACTTTAAGAATGAACTTTTATCGCAAAATTAGATGGTATGTGTTCTTTGTTCTCTCTCTCTTCTTTTATAATTAATAATCTATGTATATATACTACGGAACTCCACTCATACAGTGTTCATTTGTAAGACTGATTTCAATAATACGCCGTTTGGCATTCGTCCTAATCTAAGGGGATGATCTTCAGCTATACATCTTCCTCATTTACATTACGTTTCGAATAGGTCATTTGAAAGATGTATAAATTAGGTCTTGTGTTTAATATAGGATAGAAATTTACGTTTCATCCTTAAGTGTAATATTTATTCCTTTGTTTAGTTTACCAAAAGTACAGTAGACTCCCGATTTCCCGACGTTCTATCGTCCGATATCACATTAACCAACATTCCTCCCATATCTCATCATAAGGATTTTTGCAGCTATATTTCAAAATTCAAAATGAAAATTCATTATTTTTAAAAACTTATAATCAATAATACAAATCTTTAAACATAGTAAATAACACAAATCTTTAAACATAGTAAATAATACAAATCTTTAAACACAGAAAAAATCCTAACGAGTGATTAAAATTACTATTAAAACATTTCAATACATTGTAAATTTTATTAAAAAATACAGAATTTTATCACAATAATAATTTAAAATAGATCAAAGAATTTTGAAAATCTGGAGGAATTCCTATCAAAAAACACCCCTACATATTATAATTTCTCTTAAATACAGAAATTGTTTGAAATTGAGGGCGAAACTTGTGTTATGCAACTATGTTTATTACGTATTAAGTCTGGAATTTACAAGCAAACCACAATTATATAGAAAATAAGAATATATCATTAAAAAAAAAATACATGTCAAATCAGACTTTCAATAAACTAAAAAAAAAAAAAACTATAGTATTGAAGCGTTTCAAGTTTCTGACGTAATATGTTTAGTTATTAAAAATATATCAAAATATTTTTTCGTGGAAGTCTTATTTCATTCATGACATAAATACAAAACGCATAATTAGATAATTTTGTTATTGTTATTTTATTTTTATTCATAAAAGTTTCTTATTTGATTGTTTGAATGTTGAATTGATTGTTTAATTGTTTTACTTTATGATAGTAGTTATTTACTTCATTTAGAGTATTTTTAATTATAGTTTATAGTATGTACAATTAAAACGTGCATTTAATATTGTACACTTGATTATTCGACGATTTCGATTATCCGACATATTCCTGCTTCCGTGGGTGTTGGATAATCCGCAGTTTATTGCATAAACATCATATTTATATATATATATAAATCTTATAGTTGTTTTCAATGCCATGTGTCTGTTTAACTATATTGAGTTTCTATTAAAAATTTAAATTTCGTTTTAAAATAACTACGTCGATGTAATACGATTCGAAGAAAGTTCTTATGCAAACAAATATTGTTTTGAATTTTATGCAAACTGTGAATTTTAACTAGCATTGTTCGAAATATTTTCATTATATCATTTAATTGTAAGTCAACGAAATAAATTTCTAAAAAAATGTACAATATATATATATATATATATATATATATATATATATATATTTTAAAGTCAATACCCACATTTCCACTGCCACCTCTCCAATTTATTATTTTCTGCTTGTTTGATGACAAAGAAATATAATTTATCATTAAGCTAGACAACGATGAAGGATATTTAAATTATTATTCTTTTTTATCCTTTTACAGATGTATAAACTATGCATAAGATATAAAAAATGTAGTTTTTTTCATACGTAAAGCGTATTTCAAAGTAAGACATAATAATTTAAGCACGGATTCAACTAATACAAAGTAATGGATAGTCAAGTAATAGCTCAAAATATTCGTCATATTCTTCATTCGAAATAATTTATTAGAAATAAAAAATAATAATCACTTTAAGTTTAACCAATTTTAAATGTATATGTTTGTGCATACATTTATAGATGCTTTAATTATTATTAAAATCATAAAAATAATTTCTCACAAAAAAGATATAATTTTTTTGCCTTTGCTTTTAATAATAATTCGATTTTTTAAACAGTTGTAAATATTTGTTATCGTTGAATGGGATGGCAAGCTTTTGATACTATAACCAATAAACCGTTAATATTCGAAAAGAGAAGAAAAACTCACATGAAATGCATTGAATTACAACAGAGTACAAGTAATAAATTAAAAAGACTGAGTAACACGACTTTAAAAGTTAAAATAAATTAAATACGTATAATATCTAAAAAGAGAATTTAAGCTGAAAACTGAATTTTCGTGATTATGTTTTGGTCGGTTTTATTAACATGAAAAGTTTTGATTCTTTTATAATTAAAAATTGTTTTGCATGAAAAAAAATCTATATATTATTCATTTACCAGATTTTGTTTCTGAAAACATAAACAAATACTTAGTTGATAATTTTTCGTTTTTGAAGCAGTATGAAAACTGCTCTTTTAGTTTTGGAAAATTCTAAAATAGAAGTTGAAGTATATCAAATTATTTAGAAAAACACCTTTCTGATTTTTATTGACATTAGCATCCCCTTGCTCATTTTAGGTTGATTTCTTTAGAAATCGTTTACCTATATATCTATACACTTAATTTATCTATATATCAATATATATAATGCAAAACATGTCATCATAATAACGTTCGAAATACTGAACCAAATCTAACCAAATTGGGACAGTGCAGGCCATTTTATTTTGTGGCAACGAGTCACATGATATCGACATTTTTTAACCAATTTGTTGTCATCACTGTTGGAGGCGAAGATTTTTGGCTTTGTTTTTGGTGTTATTTTTGGCCATTTTATTGTAACCCTGCCCTAATGAAGAGGAATCGATAATTCGTTTCAAAATAACGGTTGTTTGAAAATCCGAAAACATCGCGGTCTATGTGGCTATGCTTTTTGTTCGTTATTAATACATGTTAACTTTCTACGATTTCAATAAAATTTTAGGAGCCGCTTACTTTGTTAAGTAAGATGCACTAAAATATTGTCGTTGGTAGTGATTGAATGGTTTGGATTCGAACCTCGGAAATGTATTTCTGAAATGTATTATAGCTTAGTACCATCATATGTTACAGCCTTGTGTCATCACGATAACGCCTAAAAAACTGGACTGATTAGAACTAAATATGGATAATGAATTGATCTTGCTAATATCTTAGATAAGTTCGATAACCAAGAAGCTCCGATAATCCATTCGGAAATAACGACTCTTTGAAAATCCGAATAATATTACGGTCATTGGGGCTATATTTTTCGTTTATTATAATTACTTGCTAAAATTCTTCGATTAAAATAAATTTTTAGAAGTTCTTACCTTTGTTAGGTGAGACATTATTTAAAAGCTTTGATGGCATTCATTGAATGGTTTGAATGCGAAGCTCGTTTGAGCGCCGGTAACATATTATAGCCTATGGACGATTTTTAAACTATGATTACAACAATTTGTTTAATTTGTATTAAATCTGATGTATGTCTTAAATAGAAAAAAAAAAGAAAAGAAAAAGAAAGAAAGAAAGAAATCAAGTTACTCTTCTGACTGTGCCGGAAGGACTTGTTAAAATTTAATAAATGTGAATTACGGAAAAAGGAAATATCCCATTCAAATAATCCCAATCAATAAATCCCAGTCCTTTTTAATGAATTTTTCTTTCTCTCTACGTAGAAGCCTTTTATAAAAGTTTTTTAAATACATTTTTTAATACATTGTACTACTGAACTTGATTTAAATTTCTGTGTTTCTGATCACTATTAACATCATTTAATTTTTTCCTACTTTTACGATTTTACTCCATGTAATCAGAAAATGAAAAGCATTACGTAACGCATAAAAAGCTTTTTCTTCTAATCCATTCACGGTTATGTCCAACTTCAACAGCTTCTGTTTACATCGGAGTTATCTCTCAGCGAAAGAGAAATCAGAGGGTTATGAAATAGGGAATTTTTTTTTCCTGTTTTTCCCTGTCACTTAATTCTGTTTATCCCGTAGGGTCGTGTGCTGAGATGCAGTGAAGACGGTCGCTTGTCCATCTTAGAAGGTCGTGAGATGTCAGTGGTGACGGTAAACGAAGTAACGGCGGATGATAGCGGAAAATATGTGGTGTGTGCAGAAAATGATGGGGGAGGTGATTCACGTTTTGCCTCCGTAGCTGTTGTAGGTGAGTATTCTGTATTGTTTTATGTACAGTGTACAGTAGTCATGGGCGTACCGTATGCAGGATTTTCTTTAGAAATAGGCAGTGGTAATTGGGTACATTCTCCTAGCAAAGGCGCCGGTAAGAAGGGATGGAAGTGGAGAGTGTCGTTGCCCTTCCCTGGATTAAAAATTTTAATTATGTAAATTTATTTAAGAATATTAAACATTGAGAAAAAAAAAATCGAATTTTTCATGGGGGAGGGAGGGTTTGCTGCTTGTGGAAAACAACTCCCCATGGAAAACAATTTTAATACTGTTTTTCTTTTTGCGTTTATGTGTTCCAAAATTATCGTGAAGAAGGCTACGAAAAAAGGAATGAACTGTTTTAATTATCCATTTTGAAAAAGACTTGTAGGAACTTCTTTTTGAATATTTAATATTCCTTAATTATTAAATTTTTGTATTGCATTTTTGTTGATATGTTTAAAAAACATCTTCCATGGGGAGTTCTGAGACAAAAATTGTTAGTTTAGCTTATTTCATGTTCATATTCTACATATTTAAATAGCGATCTAGGCTGTGGACAACAGGCATATTTGTTCTGAAATCTTGCTCCTTCCTAGATTTTTTTTCTGCTGGCGCCCCCATGTTTCTTAGTATTTCAATTAATATCTTTACTATTTTTAAAGATTTCCGCTGCGTACGCCCTTGATGGTAGTCACCGCTTAAATGAATCACTGTCTAATCGAATCAGTCGCTTTTATGAATAAAATTGTTCGCAACGATATTATTTATTGCTTGTTTTTTGGGTTTAGTTGCTATTTAAAATAGAATTATGTTTCAGAAATGTTATTCTTTTAAAGAGCGTTTATTGTATTTTTAATATTCTCTAGCTTTACATGATATAAAACATTTTAAGTGTTTCTTGTATTTTAAGTAAATTGTTTTTTTATGCATTGTTACATTTAAAACATTGTTCCTGTTTGAAGATAATTATTTGGTTTCCATAAAATTAAACAATGCTTTAAATTAAATGAACAAAATTATAAATGTGGATATTTATTTTTATTCAGTTCCCAATGTAATCAAAGAGGAGTCTCTCTTTTTTTTAAAATTGTGTTTATAAATAATTCAATTAACTAATATTTTTTATTTATTCCCTTTATTGATTATGCCATTTTTTAAAAATCAATAAAGTTTTATGCAAAACACCAGTAATAAAAGGTTTGTTCAATAAGTAGCCCGAAAAGTATATGGAATACTTTACTACGATTTATTAATGATAATATTTGTAGAAATTTTATGTAACTTTTCCAGTTATTATTCTATTTTACAATCTGTCTGTATTTTTTTTTTTTTTTTTTTTTTTTTTTTTTTGGTCAGAATGTTTTTATATAATGTATCACATCAGTCACACAGTGTCAAGGCGTTAACCCTTTCCGGCACAGACACATTCTGTTCGTAAAATGAGAAATTACTGACTGACACCGGAATTTACAAACGACTTTTTTAGAAAATGAGAACACCTTATTTTAAGCTTTCATTGTAGAAAGAAAATTTTATTAAAATATTCTTGGTGCCGTATGCAAGTTTGGAATTAAAATTAGGTGTGACCGGAGTGGGACCACTGTGCCGGAAAAGGTTAAAAGGAGTACATATGATGTGGAGTCGACATTTAGGGGGAGGGGGGGGGATGGTATATGAATTCAAGTCAGGATCGGTGGAAAAGCTTTCTTTCCAAATATTTCATTTTGATAGGTTTCAGATGTTTGTTCTCTATGTGGACTGCATTAAATGAGAAAATTTTGAAACATATTTAAATAAATTGAAAAGTTTATTATTATTAAATCACTGTATTTAAAAAAAAAAAAAAAATGTATATATTACAAATTTTTATAAGCAGACATTATATAGATAGTCATTAAAAATATGAGTCATTAGAAAAAATGGCCACAGTTTTTCATAAAAACCATCACTACACAATAATGTTTTCGTCTCCGATCTGGAGCGTTCTCAGTTGTAAATGCAAACACCTCTGTGCTGCCATACAGATGTTTTTTAGTTATGAAATACAGACATTAACTCATTTTAAGATATAAATGTATCTTTATATTATCTTTTTTAAAGTTCCTATTTTAAAGATTTCCGTATAAACTCGATGTTAGGGATATACGTATGCGTCTATTTATTTATCATCTACCGATTTGAATAGAAATATTATATAAACTTCTAAACACGCATGACTAGAAAATAAATAAATATATATGAAAAAATAATTTATGTCTTTAATAGGCGACAGCAGATATGCAACTTGTCCGTTAAAAAACAACACAGAAACATCATACAACAATTGGGGAATAATAATAATAAAAAAAAATAAATATATATACACATAACTTTAATTTATCAGCAATACCAATTGTGTGTAGATGGTCTTGTTTTCATATCTTATTTTTTCCTGCATTACACAAATTTCTTCGGGGGGGGGGGGGCATTTTTATTTAAATAGCTACTAAACCCTTTTTTTTTTTTTTCAACATTCAAGTGAAATGACTAAATATCCCCGTATCACCTGACAATGTATTTTAATCTTGCTTTTTCATTATTCATTTATTTTGACTTAGTTATCTGGAACTAGCGTCACCTGGAATGATAACATCTACACAGTACCCTGATATTAGCTCGTTCGGGAATCATGTCTGATAACTTTACAATCTTGATGACGTTATAATGAGTTCGTTATACTAATTTTAGGGTAACTGTTTTTACTAAAATTTACAGATAAGAATCTGATTTTTTCCCCTAAAAAAATCACTGAGCAAGCACTTTAAATAATAACTAGGTTATATACCACCAAAAACTGGAAGCTATAGTGGTGATGTTTCGGGCTTCATTACTACATTGCACTATTAGGGAGGAACTATGTGAAACTTTCCTTTGATCTGTGATGAGCCTTTTCTTGTGAAAACAACGCGACATGTCAAAAGCGGCAAAATAAATAAATAAATATACGTAGGGCAAGGTGGCCTACAATGATCCCCTTAAGAGAAAAACTTGTGTAAAATAACATAACTGTTTAAATAAAACTTTGGACTTTTGCTAGTATGTTTTACACTATATTTTACATTATAAACATATTTTATTAATATTTTAAACCCAAATTGAGTAATGAAAAAGGTAGATTTAAAAAAAAAATTCCATAGGATCATTTTACCCTCATCAAAGGGCAAAATGATCCTTCATTTAAAAATAACTGTAAATTGGTTTTTTATCGGCAAAATATAGGATATAAAAATAATTATGACAATACATAAGTGTAATTCACATATAAAAACATACTCCACTAAGTAAACCAAGTCATATTTCTGTACATGAAGACTGTAATCTAAATAAATATGAAAGTTAGTGCCTGCCTTGTGAAAGATGCTATAAAAACCAATTTTTTATAGAATTTTATTCAGACGCGTAATATTGCGATCGCTTGAGTACCGCCGTTGCTTCTTCTTTACTTATAACAACTAGTTTATGTGTTACCCTGTAGATAGCGTGACCTGTCTGGAAGAAAACACATGTGGATCATTTTGCCCGTTAGGATCATTTTAGGCCACCTTCCCCTACTATTTTTATTCAGTTTTCAAGAAAGACTTAGATATTTAAATTTTTGTTTGGGTAGAATATTCATCCAGTCTTCATTTGTAACACATCGAGAATGATATTGGATTTGAAATTGATTGTATTTACAATACGTTTAATTTTATAATGAAATTCTACTCCTACACAATGATGAATTCAGGATGTGGCACAGGGGAAACACCACCCCCCCTCAAGATTTCAGCTTTTATGCTTATTAAAAATCAAAAAGGAAAAAATCCCCCTCCCTCCGGATCCTCACAAATTCCTTCCGGAGAAAAATGTCTGAATTCAATACTGCTCCTACATCGCAAATTTCTCTTGTTTTAGATAAACAGCTCAATTCATTAATTATGCGGGGTGTTTGAAAACTCCACGTAAAAACTTTAAGCATACTGAAAGCATACTTAAAGCATACTGAAACAAACATTTTTTGTACAGGAAACCAGATTTGTAATCTAATTATTCCACTCATAAATACAGGATGTCTCACACCGATCCGAACAAAACTGTTGTTCATAATTTTAACAATAATAAAGATATTTCAAAGAAACTTTTTGGAGATTTTTCCTTTTTTTGTGTGAAATGCAGTGGCATCCCGAAGAATGATGGAGTATATAATAATTTAGTAAGTAAAACCACATGCACTGTCAATTATATTCTGAAATAATGGAGCGAGTGTCTATAGTTCAGTTCTATTTGGATATGGATTGTTGTCAGTTCCTACCACTTCTCGTGATATCCTTGAATTTCTCACAAAGAAATGTAAGACTGTTGGAAGTTTCGTTAAACTATTATTATTTTTATTATGATAAAAAATCCTAGCTCGTATTGCAGTAACACACCATGTATGTGAATAAATGGATTACAATCCTGATTTCCTGTATAACGATTGTTTTTTGAAGTATTATACTCTATCTCCCTTAACGTTTTTATGTGATTTTTTGAAACAACACGTATTCCTATAAAATGTATAATGGGAATGAAACTGGGGTTGAACCAAATAGTGAATTTGGCAGAATTCCGAATATCTGGCCGACAGGTAAACCGAATACTGAATATTGGACCAACCGACTAACAACTATTGAGCCGAATGCCGAGTATTCGGTTGATACTCCTATATTTCAGGACTTAAAGCTATTGAAAACTTTAATTTCAAAACAATTTTACAACATATTTAACACAAATAGCATTTTTGATGAATAAGACTTCTTCACAAGTTCAACTAAATAATAAAACAAAAATCATAGTGCTTTGAATTATTATTTAAGAGGATAGTTTTAAAACTTTTTTAATTAATTAAACTTAAAACTTCATGGCTTCCGTGAACTGAAATAAATTAATAAAATTTTCTTATAATTCTAAAACAGAAATCTTGAAGGAATTAGGAGGAAATTATTAGTCATATAGTGTTTATTTGTGAGGAAGAAACTAAAGTAATAACAAGTTGGAAAATGTACGTCAAACGTGACAAACGAGGTGCGTTCGTACTGTAACTAGTTATATAAATATTCAGATCTTGATGATTTTTAATTCTGTGAAATGAATTATATTGTCTTCCGATTAATTTCTGTCATATCTCGGTCGCTTGACGATTAAACTTCGGAAGCTCCTATAACAAGAAAGCACCGATTTAAAAAAAAAAAATTCAAATTTCTTAATAAATATTTTTATTAATATCTCCTAAAGTTTTGATTCGATTTTAATAAAATTTGAAATGTCTCGACAAAATTCTGCAAAGATAATATATCTTAAATCTCAAACCATTCGGTTGGGTAGTTTTTGCGTTGTTATATGCGGACGGACCGACGGACGGACGGACAGACAGACGGACGGACGGACAGACAGACGGACAGACGGACGGACCAAGCGACGACAATATGTGCTACGTATTTATATAATTACGAACGCACCTAATAATAATACTAATAAAAATCAAATAGTGGCAACTCAGCAAGAAAAACTTACCTGCTCTTTTTGATTTAGCAGCGAGTTTTTAAATAGACCAGAGATCGGTGTCTGGAGTGGGCCATCATTTTCAGAGGTTGTAAGTATACAGGGTGTTCCTAAAATTTTGGAACAAACTTTCAGGGGAGATAATTCATACAAGACAAACATTTTTCGTACCGGAAACTAATTTCCCAATCTACTAATTCTATCAAAAATACAATATATTCAATCAAAAATACAGGGCATCTCACTACAAGCTGAATCCAAATTTTCGTTTACAACTTTAACAACGCGCGATTTTCATTATATTAACTTTGCTTCTTGTGAAATCTAATGATATCGTTGAAAGTGACTGAATCTTGGTCAGTGACACAATATATGTACTGCCAGCTGCATTCTGAATAAAGGAATATCTATAGCTCACTTTTGTTTGCAAGTGAATGGCGCCAATTTCCCGCACATCTCATCCTGTAATCATATGTCACTGAAAGCATAGTAACTCTGTTGAAATTTTTTTAAATATATGTTCGTTATTGTTAAAGTAATAAACGTAAATCCAAGTTTGGCTTGGTACAGATACACTGTGTTTTTGCGGATTGCGATCCTGGTTTCCTATACAAATACTCTTTGTCTTGATGCCTATTATCAGCCCTGAAAGTAAGGTTCTTTTTGTTTAGAAACAATCTGTTTGTGAAAAAGCAAAATAACAGATTACTAAAAGACAATATTCAGAAACTTGCATTTATACATCATTAATTCCTATTAAGTGTAGCGATTAATAGTTAATTTTAAGTTAAATAATAAGTGTCACTTTTCAAACAGCAAATAAATAATTTAAAATAGCTCTCTTTTATTTAAATTATTCCTTTCCTTAATCATTCTGAATATCAGTATTTAACAATTAAAAATGGAAGTTATGCACGGCTGAAAATTTCTTTGAGCATTCGGTTTGGCCAAATGCTTTTATATTCATCCAAACCGAATATTTTGATATTCGGCCTAACGGAATATTCGGTAATATCACCAAATAGGCCGTATACTGAATACATGCCGAATATTTGGTGCATCCCTAATTTAAAGCATTTTTAATATTTATATTCTCATAAACATTTCTCCTTGTTTTCTATCTTCCTTTTTGACATTTTACTGTCGTAATGTTCTTCGGTAAGGCTTCATCTGATAAAGATAGATATAAAAGTATTGCTGTTGAAACCAGTCACTTATTTTCAGTAATTCTGTAGTAGTAAGACGTTTTATTATTTTTTAAAATTTTTATTTACTTCTTTGTCACACGACTGGTAAAATTCATTACCATGTCTGTATGTCAATTCGAAATCGAATTTTATTCTGTTGTAATTATAAGGTAAAGCCAGGAGAGATGGCGCGGTCGGAGAGACTGCGCACAAAGAGTTTCGGGGGGAAGGAGTAGAGTCCGCCTGCACTGACTCCAGGTAGTTGTACAACAGCAGTAGTGGAGTGTCTACTTGAATGTGCACGTCGATTGTTTCGAGCGTCTAGGATACAGCATTGTATTTTGTTTTGTTTTCCGAAAGTAACTGCTTGAATTTTCATAACTATTCGTCAGAATTTCTATATAGTGTCAGTATTACAAAATATTTTAAACTTAAACGATTTCTCATAAGTACTAACCTAAACTAACGGTACGAACACCACTGGTTCGTTTTAGAAGCGGTCATATTTAAATAAAACGCCGCACAATCTCTCCTACTGAAATTGGAGAGTTTGCGCATCTGCTACTTAGGAGAGATGACGCATTGTTCCCATTAGTTTTCATACTGGGAGAGATTACGCAGCTTAATGGTAAATTTGCATATATGACAAATTACATTTAAAACATATAAATGAATCAATTTTGAAATAATTTTTGAAAAACTCATGATTATCGAAACGAAATTTGGCAATAAATTAATTTGTTAAAAAATACTGGGCAATGGGGATGGGTGATCTGACTGTCTGGAATTGTATCATTATGTTGAAATATTCACTCCTAATACAATAATATTTATTCACAAAAACTAGACAACAATGCCCTTTAAGTGTAATTATTATTGTTAACAATTAAATTGTAGTTATTAGTAATAACAATCTCTCCTACCCATGTGCGCAATCACACCACCCTGTAAGGACAGATTGCGCAAAATAGCTTTTAACTGAAATGCATAAAAAACAAATGAAGTCAAAATTATTCATGCATAATTTGGCAAAAAATTAATATTTATATGTATTTTTATTATTCTGCTGAATTGTGAGCCGACTCTCCTAGCATTACCTTATATATTACTTCTAATGCGGAAGCACACGCGCATGATATGATATACCCAGGATGCATACAGTTTTTATTTAGCCACAAATACTTGCACATAACTATCGTCGTCTTATTGAATCGAATACAAATGTTATAAATTCTGCGATAAATTATGTCGTTCTACTTTTCGCAAAATAGTAGGGACAAATGTAAAAACCGTACGCATCTATGGTATCTCATACCCAGCACGTATGCTCCCGGGTTAAAAGTCATACTGATGCCAAGCCGAAATTACTTAGTGGTGTGTAAATACGAGCTGAAAAAGTTATACATTTTTACCACCCCCCCCCCTCCATTTTATTTTATAATTAAAAAAACATTTTAAATAATTAATACAACGTAAATAGTTCGAGTGTTTGGCGATTTTCAGGGTAATTATTTTCTGATCCAATCATGCTTTTCTAATTCGTAACGTATGTTTTAAAGTTTAAGTGGCAATCGCCACTTATTTTTCTTCAAAAAATATCTTCTTTTTTCCGATCTCGTGCACTTCTTCCGAACATACAAATCCTATTTACAATCCTTATAATCCGATTATCGGCTTTGGCGAGGTTTTTATCCTTTGTTTTATTTCTAAAGCATCGTATCAAGGAAAGGACGAGGGATTAAGGCAGATTTTTTTTCTTTTTTATTTCCTTTTACTTTTAAGACCTCTGCAAATCATTGAATTGTGTCCATTTTGTCAAGTAATTCATTGTAATTGACTGCAACTGTAGATTTGAATTTAACAGTAGAAGCCCGGTAAAATTGATTGGAATTCAAGGACCATAAATGAGCTGCTTTTTAATTACCTTTTCGCTCATGAATTTAAATACAAAGGGAAAAGCATGCGTAACACCTAGAATGATAAACTGGTGCCTGCGACTTCGTTTACATTTGACTCAACTTACAGTACGTGGGAAAAAAAAATCCGAACGATGGATATAAGTTCTAATTACTGAAGGGAAATGAAAATAAAAAAAGGCCGTTTTTTTTTTCATATAAAGGTCTTTATAACTATATGTGGTTTATTTTGTCATAAGGGGAAATCTACCTATTATAACTGTACCCAACTTTAAAGAGAAATCAATGCCAATACCAGAATTTTATTACAAATATTTAAGTTCCAGAATACATAAATAAATAGTAAATAATAAATGTGAAAATAGGAATATGTAAGATTTTTCATGAGTTTTGAATAAGATAAGGAAACATAAATTATTGTGAAATAAACCAATCAAAGAGAAGTGTCCGTTATTTAGACACCATTCTAACAAAAATCTCTCAAGAGTGTTACAATAATCTCACACCAGATAATCACTCACCTGTATAATTAAATTTCGGCTTACTTGAAAATATTCGTACAATAGACTTATGCATTTCTTTAAGTTTATCACGATTGTATTTAAGGGTCCGGAACACTTGCCACGCAAACCTCTACGGTTTACAAGTCTCTAGTGAGAAAATATATAATCGAATAATTATAATTCCTTTTTCGTGTCTAATATAATAATAATTATAATTTACAATAATAATGACAAATACTTTTGCAAACTCACATTTGATTATGTCTTCTAATAGAAGGACCATTCTTCCACAATCGTACATTTTGAATGCTAAATTAAAAGAAAAAAATCAAGTTAAGGGTTAAAAAAACATCTGTATATTGCTTTGGATTTATTTAACATCTTGGCAGTGGTTTCCTAGATCGTGATAATTATTTTATTAACATTGTATTTTTACATTATGTAGATGCTTTGTTCGTAGCCATGATGTCCACGGAAATGATGTTCATAGACCTGACTTTTTTTCTCTTAAACTATTTGTGGCACACTAAATATTCGGCTGAATTGAATTTCTGATGAATTAAGTTTTTTGTAATTAATATTACATATTATTGTATTTAATTTTAATTTTATTTAATCCTTACCATTTTTTGTATTGTCCCCGAATGTGATCGTTATCTTTATGATTTTTCCATAGTCATTTTAAAATAACAATAAATATCTTTCATAGGTAACATTTTCTACGTTTAAAATAACTAAAAAATTTCTATTTCTCATTAAAGTTTTTTTATTCTGCCATCTGTTGAGTTATTTAGAAGTTATTAACTTTCTGTTCACGGACAGGACTCAATTTCTTGTGACAGTAAAAATTTATAAAATAAAACTATAAATAAATGAGATTACTCTTTGAACTTGAACTTGAGATTAGCTTTACAAAGCACTGAATTAAACGTAATGTATTATGAAAAAGAAGTTTTAAAACAACTTTACAGACCCAGTAAGTTAACAACCAGGGACTTGATTTTTCAGGCTCTTGAGCACATTATTTATGTAAAAAAATATAATTTTTTATAATGTAATTTTTTACATGTATTCTTCAGTTATACCACACCAAATTTCTATCACAACATTCTTTCAGTTGCAATTATTTCTTTAATAAATGTTATGTGCAATCGTTCTACACAGGAGTCCAAGATAATGACCCCATAAATTCAAAGCTTTCATATTATTCATATTCTACTTATTTTTTTAATTGCGTATTCAGGAAATCCTCACCGGAAATAATTTTTTATCGATTTATATATCACAGCAGGTTAAATACTTTTGTGATAGGCTATTAATCGTTTTGCAGGTTTTATGGGAAATAGTTTTTTCTGATAAGTATTATTTCCAGGGCAGGTTTGACAAACATAAAAATTTCAGTGTAACTGTATTCCTGATGGTGATAAAAAGGAATAAAGCGTACTTTAACAAACGATTTTGTATTTTTGATTTTTTAAAATAGTTTTCTTTGAGTTCTATGGGAAAATAAAAATGAATTAGTCGCTTTCGGTGAAATTAGTCATGCTCTAGAGCAGTGGTTCCCAACCTTTATTGGCCATTTCCCACCTAAACATCTCTACGTTCATGATGCCCCCTTTCTTCTGTAACACACTGTTTTAGGTAGCTTTCATTGCAAAATGTAAAAAACTTGAAAATTGAAATATATTTTTTAAATTTTATTTTATTTTTAAAATCTGTATGCATTACTTTTATTTTTAATCCACAAACTTTTCCAAAAACAGATTAAAAGCATTGACAGGGAATAAGTTCAAATCTGGAATTGTCCCTTAGTGGTGCTTATGCACCATGTTGGGAACTACTGCTCTACAAAATTGGCCAAAAACTTTAAGGAACTGTTATGAGGAAAAGGCGGGATTACATATTTTAAATATTCAACCTTAAAAGAATTAAATGAATTAAAGGCGCAAAACCTGCAATGTTGAAGAAACTTAATTTAGAATTTTGACTCATTTGAAAATTTAAATTGTTTTCCAAAGAAGTTGCATTGAAGAATTTGCACATTTTTTATTATATAACACACCTATTTAGTATATGCCGGAAGAAAAATAGTAGAAATGTTTATTATTGTTTATAAAGAAATAATTTCTTTTTCATTTAAAAGTGCACATAATTGATAACTGTATCCATGAAAAAAGCTATTTTTCCACAAATATATTTTATCCAATTTTTAGTTCATTTTTATATGTTTAAAAAAAGACTACTTCTACATGAATTTTAAATGCTTTTACTCTATTTAAATTTCTACAGATGTGTTATAATATGCACTAAAGAGTTATTGAAACATATAGTTTTAAATTTTATACATTTTTTTTCTCTATTATACAGGAGGTCACAAACAGATTTAAACGCGTTTTTATTTTTTACCTTTTGGAGATACGTATGCAATGCAACTTGCAAAAACTTTTAAAATAAGATAAGAATTAAGATTGTGTAAATGGAATAGTCCTGCTATAAATTTTCAAAAAGTTATACATTTTTCTTATACGGCCTCTGAGATTAATAAGTTATATTTAAAAATTTCTTCATGCTTTGACAAGTAAAACAATAAAAATTCTATTCTTCCATGACCAAAAGTCACCGAGTTATGATACTTTGAATTTTATAAAATTTTGGATACTTTTCGTTAACAAAAAATCATCTATTTTATCAGGAAGGACTATTTCATCAACTTTTAATTCCCAATTTATTTTAGACACTTTTAGAATATAGATTTCCTACATATCCCAAACAAGTAAAAATTAAAGCGTATTTTAATCTTTTTAAGACATGTATTGCTCATTATATGCTGAAATTCTAGTTTAACATGTTGATTAAGGTATAAAAGTTTTTCGAATTGTTTTATTCAGAAAACTTTCTTTACGTTTGTTAAATTCTAAATCCAGATTTTCAAAATTATAAAACTTTAACTCTCAGTGCATAAGTAATGACAAATATCCTTTAAATGTTTGCTAGGAATTAGAAAATGATCATTTAGCACGTTTTCTAAAAATTAGTACAAAATTAATTTACAAATTTCACAAAGTATGACATTTCCTAGACGTGTTCTGAAAAAAAAATATATATTATTCGTATCAGTGATAAGGGGGAAAAATGAGTCTTTAGTGATACTTTGCGTAAAATAGGCAACTGATCCCCTTTAAATTGAGCAGTGTTGACATGTGTTATTTCCTTGAACATGATGTATTTCCTTAAACTAATAAGTATTATTTTAAATCTAATCAAGTTGCTCACGTGAATAAATATTCAAAATTAAAGCATGAGTAGTAGTTCTAAAACAGAAGTGGGTATAAATTGAAGTTTATTGAATTCAGAAAATTTAATTTAAAAATTTGATTCAATTTAATTTAAGTTCATGCGCCTTACATGCATATAATCTCCTGTAATTTACAAAAACCCTAACTTCAGATAATTTTCACTGCGGTGTTCTCCTTGTTTTTATACTTGTAATTGTTTAAGTTTTCGAAATGAGTAGCTGTCAACATGTCTGTTTTTTATGTAAACACACACACACTTTGTAATATTTTAGTTATATGTTAAATAGAACATAACTTTAATAAATAAACCATTGTGGTAAGTAACATATGCACATTTATTAGACTGACTTAAACAGCTTCACTTAAACAAATACATACAAGTGTAGTTCTTACACATGTGGAATAGGTTTTTAAATCGAAGGTATATCAAATCAGAGTCAACTGGTTTAGGACTAAGAGTATTAAGGCTTATCAAATAATAATCAGCTTGTTAAAGATCTATGATACTAAAATGTATCAATTGAGTATAACCTTGTTTAACATCTGTATTTTCACTTATGTAATTTTCTGTATCTCTTTTTTTTTTTTTTTTTAAATTCGTATCCTTAGTCAAAGATACTTTTGATTCTATGATAGTTATTTGATCAACACATATCTTTTCCAGTTATTTGAACCAACTTGAATTCTATAATGCAATATAGATAATCTAATATAACCTTGTTTTGCTATAATGCGCCAAAATTTTCTCTTGGATCATGGAGTGTAATTCCTTACAGCCACATTCAGTTTAATTTTGAATTCATTTATTTTAGTACTGGGATTTTTCGTTATTTTACTTATCTTGGACAATTTTTTAGTGTTTGGAACTATCAAATATATTATTGTTCTAATAAGGCGCTTTAGTAGTTGAGATGCATCGTTGTAACATGAGGCATCTTCCTATACTGCAAAAGAAAGTTGTTTAATTTTATTTGTAAAGCACCAGATTGTGAAGCTAAGATTTTTAATCCACGTTCGAGAATATGTACATGATGCTCGGCTTGAACACAAATAGCTGGATAATAGCTGGATATGGAGCACTTAACATGTATTTTACACCTCGATTACTTAATAATGACTAAAATTTTACACAAGTCAATTAAGGACCATTATCTGATACCGCAGATATGAGATAACCGTATTTAGGAAAATCTAAAGAGAGACAAGTAATCGTATATTCAATAGTTGTATTAGGAACAATAAAAGCTGCTGGCCATTTGCCATGAGTATCAACTACAAGGAAAAGCATTTTGCCCATAAAAGGCCCAAATAATTGATATAAATTCTTTGCCATGGCGCTGTAGGTCATTCCCAATGATGTGCTTTTGCAGGATTATTTTTCAAATTCGTACAAATTGTCCAATTCTGAACAGGATCTTTAATATCTTTGTCCATTCCTAGCCACCATGCAAAACTCCGAGTTACCGACTTTATTTTTATTATGCCAAAATGTCCAAAGTGTAAATCATTCAAAATTTATTTTCTGTGAATTTCGCAAATATTTACTCTACATCCTTTTAAAATGCAACTATGTCGAAGAGTAAATTATTCTTGTTTACCACTGAAAAGTAAATTCTTAGATATTTCTAAATCAGAAGAAAAGTGATGAAAATGACCTAATATTTGGGTCTGATATTGTGGTTAAAGCAATAGTCTTGGAAGTTAACAGTAAAGTTGAAAGTTGATTAACTTGAAAATTTTTATATTCATTAATTATATTAATTACTTCAGTTAAATTGTGGTAAATATTCACTGCGTAATGGAAGAGAATCGGAATTTTCGCTTTCGGTGGCTTTTTTTACAAAGAATATCATACTGAAATGTTTGTAAATATAATACATATCTCTACATTCCAGCAATTGAAAGTATAGAAATACTTTTAGCAGGAGAAAAAAATGGATACACGTGGTTTACTGTCTGTATATAATTTTCTTTACACTAAAAATAACAGAAATTGCTTCCTTATCATTTAGAGTAACTGTTACACTTTATACATTCTCTCGGCATTTATCAAAGTTCTTGACACAAAGTCAATGGGTTTTTCAGTGTTATATATCATCACATGTGAAAATAATTGCCGAGATACCATAAGGAGAATCATCAATTGCTAACACTAAGGGTAATTTCGGGTTGGAATGTATCAGAACTCCTTCAGATGTAATTTCGTTTTCAATACTATTAAATGCCTGTTCCCAAACAGCAGAACATATAAATTTCACATTCTTTCTTAGCAATTGATTTAAGGGATGTGCAATTGTAGACAGGTTCGGTACAAACTTCTAATAATACGTAACTAAGCCAATAAAGCTTAACTTGTGATACATTAGCTGAACGTGGGGCATTTAAAAAATAACATCTATTTTATCTTGGTTTTTATGAATACATTCCTTATCAATTTTACACTTGCAATAGGTAATTTCATCAGCCATATAAAAAATAATTTTTCTTTATTTTTGCTATTATTATATATTCAGACAATCTTTCTAATACTCGTTTTAAACATTTCAAATGTATTTCGCCAGCTCCCTCCTGTAACGCCAATTTTATCAATGAAAATTTTAACATCCTGAATTCCGCTTATGATTTGTTAAATTTTTCTTTCCCAAATAGCTGTAAAATTGGTAAGACCCATAGGTAACTTTAAAAAATGGAATAATAATTTTCTCAAATAGCAGAAGAATTTATTAAACGCATACATAACTTTAAGAACAGGAACAGTCCTTTTGGACTATTTATTGTCAGCAGTTCTTGAAATTTTTCATCTACCGGCATTGAAAATGTGCTTGGTTTAAAACAATTTCTGTAAAATGCAAACCATCGTCTAATGTAGCCAAAATATTTTCTACCCTAGGCAAAGAATATTTTTAAGTTTTCAAGAATGTATATACAGTTACTTTAAAGTCATCACACAGATGAATTTTTCCATTAGACTAACAACTGCAACGGTATAGGAGTTGCCCACTAGTAGTAGATTTTATAATACCTTCATCCTGTAACCTTTGTAATTCTTCATTTACTGCTACACGTAATGTATCAGTTACAGTTCAAGCTTTTCAAAATATGCGAGAAGCATATTTTTCTACCACACATTTTATCTCCCTCACGTTATTAGTAAACAAATCAGAAAACACAGTTAACATTGACATATACTGACTTCAATTTATGGAGAAATATATTAAATTCAGAAATCCAGTTTCTACCAAATAATAATGGAAAATTATCTTTTATCAAATACAATTTAATATTTTTAATTTTATTAATTTCAGAAGCATCAACATCTGTATATACGGATGGTTTAAAAATTTCTCCAGCTGCAGCTGAATATCTAGCGGAAACATTTTATGATTTGGAAAAACTCTGCGAAAACGTTTAATAGGCAATGCTGAAATTGGTGAACCGGTATCTAACTCCATATCAGCTCTCGCTTTATTTTAAATTAAAACAGGCATTTTGATGGGAGTTCTTTCTTTATCATAACTCAAAGATAAAATATCAACTGTAATTAACGCATTCATTTGTTTCTGAGAATCATTACATTTACTTTTAAAACTTTACCCAATTGACTTCGTTTTAAAAAATAAATAAATTGCAAATTGTATTAACGTATTTGCAAGATTTAGCTAAATGCGAAGAATTACCTCACCTTTAAAATTTTAAATTACCTTTGTTTACAGCAAAATTTGTATGATTGTTGATATTCTGTTTTTTAGAACTGTTTTTAAATTTCTTTAATTGTGCATTTTTAGTACACGCAACTTTGTTGACAGTCGTACTTTTATTTTTTAAATTTCAAATATTGATTTCTGCATTTTGTAATTCAACAGCTTATTCTACAGTTTTTTCAAAGTTTAAATCATCAACCTGAGTGATTAGTTTACTCCGAATAATCTTATTCTTTAATCTTGGTAAGGAACTGTTCTAAAAGGTTCTCGTTTAATGTGTCACCCGAGAAAGCACAGCTAATCGTAATTTTTTTAATCTAGCAGAAAACTCATGAAATAATTCATTTTCTAATTGAAAAATTTTCAAAATTTAATCCTCTCACAAATTTTGCTTGGGACGGGTTTGAAATGTTTGAGTAGAATATCAACCAGCCCATCATATTTGAGATTCTGGAGAATTAGGTAAGACAAATCAGATAATAGCTTATAAAGTTTCAGATCCATACATGAAATAATAGCAGGAACTTTTCGTCTTGTTTTACCTCATGTAATTTAAATGATTGTTTGAGCCGTTTAACATAAGCTGCAAATTTTCAACAGAATCATCAAAATTTTGAAAGTTTGCAAATATTATGAACTTATAAAAGAGAACGCAAATCAGACTTACCACCGCATAAAGTCTGAAACATATGAAACTTTAACTCAAGCGAAAACTCGTATAATTTTGATATCGAATTTGGTTTCTACGCAAAATTTTATCTTAAGCTACCAAACGGGAAGTCGTTAGGTCGAGTTGTTTAGCAATTATGCAGTTTTAAAGCTTGGAACTTCTATTGTTAAATTCATTATTAATCGTTGCAAAAGAGATTGCAGTGCGAGTAGATTTGTAAGCATTAACTTTAAAACTATTTAGCAGATTTTCGATTTGCATAGTTAGAGATTCTAGAAATCGAATTCTGTAAAAAAATACATATATAGGTTACAATTCATATTTTTTTCGAAAACTAATTAAAAAAATATATTTTTTTAGAATTATTACGGTTACTAACAGATTGGTACCAGCCACTTTTTATACGATGATTTGCAGCAAGGGTAGATGGGACGTGTTTTTTCTACTTTTAGACAGCTGTATATTTTTCTCCCAAAAGAGAGATTCTTCGTGTTTGAACACGGTGTTTGATATTTTTTTTCCCCTTTACGTTCCTTTTACACGAAACAAATTTATTGTAGCACAAAGTTTTCCGAACTTTTCTTTCATCATCTACGTTCTTTTTAGGTTTCCCTGAGCCTCCCGGTGGTGAACCTACAGCAAGTGAATTCACAGATCATTCGCTTGTGCTCAGCTGGTACGGTTCCATGTACGATGGCGGGAGCGTTGTCACTGGTTACCAGGTAGAGATGTGCACATTACCCGATAAAAAGTAAGATATTAAAACTCATCTGTTATTGTAATTGGCTGCTGCAGTCACTGATAGTTCATGTTCGGCCTTTTTTTTTTAAATGAATTTTTTTTTTATTAATGTTCCTCCTGAAAATAAAAAGGTTCCCGATAAATTTATCAATTAATTTTGGTTGTATAATATTCAACTTTCCAATGCATAGTATAGTGTAGTTGATCAACTACATGCCCATTTCTTTCGCATGAATGAAATTGAGCTTGAATTTTTTCAATAAATGCATTTTGTACTCATTTGTATCGATTCATATTTCTGTATTTAACACAAGAGAATAGCTACAGGTTGCAACAGAACACTGATATAATTAATTTTTAAACTAATTACGTCTATGATAAAGATGCTTAATAAAATAATGGTGCATTCAAAGATTAAAATAACCCCGCATTGTTTTCTCAAGACTTAAATGCTTTAGATATCGTTGCACTTTTACTCTTTAAGTTCATGAAATTTTTAAGTAAGTTCTATAAATAATGTACACTCGGGCATGCCACTAAGTTTTTAGTTATCTCATAGATCTATAATTTTTTATTAATTTTGAAGAATTTAATTTCACAAAAAGTGAAATTATTTGTTTATTAATTTTGTTGCAATTTGTGTCATGTTTTGTTTCTTGCATATTTGTTTTACTTATGCTTTTAATCTATGATTTTAAATAAATTAAAGCATTGTACATATTGTAAATAGAGTGGTAGTAAAAACACGTAAAAAATAATTTTCTTTTTATTTCATAAACTGAATGAAAATGATGTTGTATCTTTAAGAGCAATCAATCATTTGATTCCCTCATCAGCATTGAAACATGGATGGAGCATTTCTCTTTGTACGGACTGTCTTCTTAGGCTTCAGTATATTTCTAAAACTCTTTTTATCGAGGAATAAAAAAAATTCTCACAAGGAAGGTCTCCTTAAAGCACATTCTCAAAACATTTTTTTAAAAAGGTAATGAAACTACTTAAGTACGTAATAAAGGATCTGTCAAATTTATCTGCGAAATCCCAATAAAAAATCTGTAAATAATAATAATGATAATAATAATAATAATAATGTCGAGTATTTTGCATGAAAAGACGACCGCGGCACCCGATTTGGTGAGCGATACGTCTTCTCGCCAAATACAAGTGATTTTAATGCATTTTATAATTGCATGTTTAAGGAGTGTTTAAATGCGCAGTACCTAAAGAATTTAAACATAAACTATGAAATAGATTATTTAAATTTACGCAGTTTTGCCGGTTGGATATATTTTAATTGTAATGTAAAAGTAAACCCGATTAAGAACGCTGTCGCTATACATTTTCATATAGCAGATGTCGTTGTTTCCAGGACAACATTAATTTTCTTTTATTATTTCCAACATTAAAAATATCCAATTCCAATTGTCAGTGCTCAGAATCGGACCTTAATTTTGAGTTTGAAAGAATTTTATTCAATTTAAATTTTGTTCTAAACCAATCTAAATACGATCGTTAAATTTCATTATATATATACATATAAATGTATATGACAAATCTGTAGTTATATAAATATATTTGTTTAACTTAAACTAGTATGAAAAGTAAAATGAAAATCTCTTAGATTTATCATAATTAATTTATCATAAAGGCGTATTTCAAGAAATTTCATTGTGTCGCCAACCGACAATAAATAATAATAAAAAAATATTATTTCTTTACGAACGATATATAGAGATTCCGCAGGAATTTTTTTTTATAAAACATATATATATCCTCATGTGAAGAATATTCCGTAATTTTTTTGAAAATTTTCTGAGTATGCACTTATGGAGACCTTCCATGTAAGATTTACTTCTATCCTTGTTGGCGTTAATGTACACTATTGAAGAGAGTTACTAATTAATTGCTCCCTAAACTATAGTTGTAATTTTCCTTGATATTTAGATGTAAAAAGAAGAATCACTTCTATGCACAGCATTCTATCTTACTTTTTACAGTATTATATCTAGTTCTCTCTCGTAAATAGCACTTAATATTCTAATAAATTTTTTATTGATTGGAAAATATTTTCATAGTTAGTGTAATTAGTCCACTCAAATTATTTTCCACAGATGGCACAAGGTCGCCTCATCTGTAAATACAAGTTGTACCATACAAGGATTATCGATGGGACAACGATACATATACCGTGTTCGAGCTGAAAACAGGTATGGCGTCAGCCATCCCAGTAAAGAATCAAAAATAATTTGTTTAAATGATTATCTGCAGTACGACACATCTTCTGATGAAGAACCAGGTAATTCGAACAATTTTTAGATCATATATTTTCTTTTATTATCACAAGTTAATAATTATCATAAGCAGGAGTTACGGATTTTTAATATTAATTTTTCTCTATTATTATTTTTTATCTTATTTAATCGCTGAATTCTGTAATTATGTAAGGAAAACATAGCTATAAGAAAAAACTGTATTCAAAATTCCTAACTTGTGGCACCTATGTATTAAGTAAAGTGAATTGTTTTACATTGTCACACCATTGTACTGGTTCGATAGTTAATTTTTTTAGGAATTACACAGAAAAATGCTATATAGCAAATGTATATAGTCTTTGAAGTGAACTGGTAGTAGAAGAAAAAAACGGAATTTCCTTAGTTTAAATTTTAGAATACAAACTTTTACATCGGTTGGTGCAGGATTGGTACAAGCGACATTTTCCCCACATTTTGTCTACCAATGTTTATCCCTACAGTAATTTTCGTAATATATTTTTAGTAAAAATGTACCATGAAGATTATTGTTTGGAAATAGTGGTAGGAAAAGTAATAACAAAATCGCCTTCGTCTACCACACAAGCAATACATATGCGGTGTTGGTAGTCAACGAGTTAAAGTACCTATCTACGTTACCAAGAATCTACAGTATAGCGATTTTGTAAATATCTAAACATATACCCTCAAAGTAATGCTCATGTTATGTTGTTCTTGGGTCATTCCACAGAATTTCTACAAACATGGACTTTCGCATCATTTTTTAATTTTTCCCAAATTTTGTATGTGGAACTTGTATAAGTTAAGAAGTTAAAATCGATATGCAAAAATTCTACATTAATTTTTTTTTTAATTGGAGTGGGTCGAAGAGTGTAATTTTGCATGTGTTTAATAAATTCAAAGTATTTATAAAATCATATATACTTTTTTAACCTATAGTGATAAACAAAAAATTCAAAAAGACATGATATTTTCATACAAGTTATTTTATTTAGTTTTAATTGATGCAGTTAATTTATGTGGTTTAATATTCTATAAATATATATTTTATGCTTAAACGTTTGTTTCAAAATTTTTAATAGTTTTATTTGTAAATTTAATAAAACACATTTTTTTTTAAAGTTTCATGATTTAATAATTAATTTTGGTAAGATAGAAATTTTATAGACCTTAAGTTTTTACATAATCATATCTAGAATTAGGTAACTGTTTACATCTAACAGTATCTGGAAATTTTATTTTATAAAAGTTTTCAATTATATGGTGGTCTAAAAATTATTTAAATGAGAAACACACTTTGAATAATGCAGTCCATGCAATAACTTTATTAGCATGTATAAGTAAAAAAACTGAACTATTTGCAGAAGACGTTCCAGAAAACGCAGTAACCGTTGAAAATGGAACTCACTTTGCAGAAAGGTTTGATCTTAAAGAAGAAGTAGGAAAGTAAGTACTTTTTTTAAGTTTCATTTTGCTATTTCAAAGATTAAACAATTAATCCAGGTTGTAATGAATGGATACAAGTAATGATGGTATAAGATTAAGCAGAAGATGTCAAAAAAGAAAAATCTCAAACTAGAATGCATGAGTCACTTTAAAATTAAAAACCTAAATATTTTTAAAAAGTTAATTTGCAATTGTTAAAAAAAGAATATATGGCATGAACACTTCAACACTGTAATTAAAGTTAAAAAAAAAGTAAGGTCCCTGTAATGGGATAAAAACAACAACAGGCATATTACTTCTATCCAAATAATAAAAAAAATGAAAACAAAATATTAAAAGGATTGTGATTTATTTAATACAGATTATATAATGCATTGAAACAAACACATTTCCACGACTTGATATCTAGTCACGAGGTTCTTAATCCACACGTGATGAATGTTCTGCTGCATTAGAGGTACATAGATACGCAAAAAATCAAGATCGGTTTATTTATATTGTTCAGCTTTCATTGCAATAGCAATGAAGACCTACCATGCATTTTGCCACAAAATTATTGTAAGTGCAAACTCAGTATGCCTGGTAAATTTTTACTGATGGCATTAGTTACTTGCTCTCTAGATCTCTCCAGCCATAAATGTGTCCAAGTCAGAATCAGGTATTATTACTGATAGGGACAGGCCTCCTTCGTAACCAATATACACATCATGATAGTCTTTGAAAGTGGTAGATGTGGTATCAATAAAACACTTATTATCTTTGTTTGTAATTAAGCTTTGTCTGGTAATCCAGAATTTTGAACGTGCCTTTGAATTGTTTGTGCAGGCTCTGCTCAGCGTGTTGATCTTCAGATGAGACAAATTACTTCCGAAATAGAACAATGATCATTACGCCTCACACTCCAAAGATCTGTCTAATACTTGCCTCCGACCTTTCTTACTGTCATCAGAATTCGATGGTGCAGATAATGCCACTAAGATGAGCAACGCAGAGCATTGCAGACTTTTTTTTTGCCTAGACTTGAACTAATTCGTCGGAATCATAAACCAATCTACGTGTATCTCAGTTCAAAGATTTTCCTTGTCTCCCTAATAATGATAACTTGCATGTGAAATAACACATGATATAAATGAAATCACAAGAAATAAATCGACATTCTAAATTATATGTAGTAATTAAAATTAACTTTCATCTAGACTTTTATGATATGAACATCCCTCCCACATATAGTTCATTAACAGCTAAGGGTGGTGGATATTTCATAAATGGCATATCCACTCCTGGCTAGAGGATATGTGGTGTTTTTACGCCATTTTATGCATTTGTATATATTTTGTATGCGAAAGGAAATCGAATCCCTTATTAGGGCACTTGTCCAATGCTCATATACCGGGTAGACATAAACTAGTTGGACAAAAAGAATGTTTCTTTTCTTTACTATAAGTTATATAGCCAAACACGAGAGTACTGATAATTTATAAGATAGTAAAACACTCAATGTTTATCCCTTTTTTTTTACAAATGGTAAATCTGCTGTCTTTCGTTACTTTGGAAAATATCTCATCAGTAAATCAGTTCCTGCCATGTGTTTGTAAGCATGTTCATTTACAGGGTGTTTCAGAAAGGACCCCCCAATTTTGAAATGGCATAACTGTGAAACAGTGAGAGATAGAAAGATGAAACAAGTGGTATGTTAGACAGACGGGTATGGAAATTGTTATACTCCGGTTTGCAGAAATAGTTCCAATATTGGCTAATAGGTTACAGCACAAGCTCATGAAGCTTTAAATAGTAATAGGATGTACAGAAAGTTCATTCGTGAGTCTGTTTCATTGCTGACACGTGTAAGGTAATTGTATCGAAGTTAGTTATTATACGGAAATTGAAGAATATCATCTCGTATTCCTTGAAGCAACATTTTTTTATTGTACTAGAATACCACCGATTAGGCCGAAGTTCGAAGATGACAAAGCGAAGCTTTAAAAAAATGTTTAAAAAGGTCCAGATCAGAAAACAATTCGTAATTTATTCAACAAGTTTGAACGGATAGGCAGTGTGGCCGATGATTTAGCCGGAAATGTGGGATGCAGTCGATCAGTCATGACACATCAAAATGGGCAAGCAGTCGAAGAAATTGTTAAACGTAGTCCTCCGAAATCCATCAGACGAGCCACTGCTGAAGCGGGATTCTCAAACACCACTACGTACAGAATAATTCGAAAGGGCTTGAAGCTGTTTCCCTATAAAATACAGTGTCATCAAGCGATCACAAATACAGCTCTGCGACAAAATGAAGACTTCGCAAATGAGTTATACTCCAGATGATTGATGAGAGTAAAATTGATATCGGCTGTTTATGGTCCACCAATGATGCCTATTTTCATTTAGAGGGATTTGTGACTAAACAAAACTGGCAAATATGGAGCACTGAAAACCTGTGTATGTGTCTTGCAAAACCATTGCACTCTGCAAAAGTTACAGTTTGGGCTGGACTGTCCAGTAAGGGATCATTGGGCCTTTTTTCATGAGGGAAACGATTAACTCATTTCGATACATTAAAATTTTACAGCAATTTGTTGCCACATTTCAAGCTCTAGAGGAGGCACCAGAAAATTCATGGTTTATGCAGAATGGGGCCCTACCACACCGTACTACTGCAGTGTTTGAGTTCTTTGAGGAACACTTCAGTGACCGAGTCATTGCTCTCAATTATTCCTGATGGACGGGCTGTAATGAACTGACAACTCCAGTGATCCGAGATGACGTTTCACGTCCAACACCTTTATTCGGCTTCGGTGATACACAAGTTAAAATAATATAAACACTTTAAAACATTACACTCCTCCGTAAAAACCTCAGCGTACAAAACTATTTCATACCTTCCACGCGCACACCCCATTTCTGCTCAACATCATCTGTCCAACTTTCTCTGCATCTCCTCAGCTTAGCTCGGTTCACTTCTTTCGACCTGCCAACTAACATCTCTTGAAATTTCCTCGCATATCGAAAACTGTGCTTTCGATTGGATTACAAGGCTTACACGGCGATCTACCTCCGAAGCTAGGCGACAAAACCATGGACAAACTCTGGACCACTCTAGGCCAGCAACTTACGAATCAGGATAGGCCATGGGTTTCTTCGGTCGTTACAGACTCCTCCCCCTCCAAATTTTGGACATGTCCAAACGGGGTCCTTGATGAGAATATACAGTTGTGACAAGTTCCATTGAACACCAAATTTTTTCTTTTAATTCACAATGTTCAGGAACAACTTGTTACTTGGTCACATACATGTCATCTCCCCCCTTTTTCCTGATCCATCACAGCCATGTGCCACCCTAATTAAAATTTTTTAAACTTTAAATTTACCAGCAAAATTTTGTAGTACGCGAAAAATACAGCAATTCACACCTTGCCAGTAATACAGATACATAAATTATATTATATGAAATTTGTACTAATTTACCATAATTTAAATATACACAAAATTCTGTAACTTCTAGATAAAATTATTACCAATGTAATTTTACACAAATACCAAAACAATTAACAGATTTTTTTCCCTTTTTAAATAAGTTTAACATGATACAAAAGCAAATGAATATCTGACACTTTTTCTCTACCAAATGAAACAACTTTTCACATGAATTAACACAAATTGAAAAAATATCTATAAATTTGCAACTAATAAATTTTAGATCATAATTTAACATTTCAAAGTTATTTTTGTATTTTTTCTCTTATTTTAATACAGACAATAAATAAATATAAAAATATACATTTTTTTCACACAAATAATACCATTTTAATATATAGAATATATAAACTTAATAAATATTACTCAGTGTATGGGTGCCGGCTCAGAGTGTCTGCATTACAGTGATCTTTTCCTCTTTTATGCTCAATCCTATAATTTAACTGTTGTAATGCCAGGGCCCATCGTAAAAGTCTCTGATTAGAACCCGCATGAGTTTTAAGCCACACCAAAGGGTTGTGATCAATTTGTATTATAAATGGCAAATGGCCATCCAAATAACACCTTAATTTCTTCACTGCATACACTATAGCGGGATGGAGTGTGCCGCTATACCCTTCAGTACTACTCCTTTTCAGTGGTACAATATTTCTTCTCTGATTGCTTGAGCTTCCTACTAATGTATAAAACAGGATGCTCCTCCCCTTGATCGCTAATCTGCGCCAAACTATACCCAGACCAGTGTCCGATGCATCAATTTGCAGTAGAAATTCTTTCTGTAACTCCTTAACTGCGTACACCTTTAATTCCGCAGGTGATCTCTTCCTTCTTTTCTTATGGTTTTTTTATCATTTATCTTTCCTAGATTTTACCACTGCTTTTTTCTCCATCTTCTTGTCACACATTCTGTAACCTTCCTTAACATCAGCATAGCTCCCATTTCTACGAGCACTTTTCTTGACCACCCCACAGGTGATTCCTTTTTCTGTTTTACGAAGATTTTCATCTTTTGATGCGCATTGATTATATGCGTTTCCTATGTTAGATAAATTTCCCTTAGTATTTCTTGTTGCTGCCACATTTTCTTCACATCTCTCAACTACCAAATCAGGTTCAAGATTTTCATCATTCCGTTCATTAGAATAATTCTCTTTATCAATCTTCCCATCAATTTCATCTTTCGCCTCATTTACACTCCTGACTAAATCAGCCATAAGAGGATTTTGCAGGTCTTCCACAATTTCCTCAGTCATTTCAGAAATCTCACTTTTAATCTCATCATTACTTTCAAATTCAGGATCTTCACATAAATAATCTCTATTAGGATTAAGACTCTCCTCTTTTTGAACCTCATTATCTATTTCTGAATTGTCCTTATTTTTCAAACTAAAAGGGGCAAAAAAGTCACAATAACCATCTCCACAGATTTCATTAACATTCATTTGAGAAAATCCAACATTGAATTCAAAATTAGGCTCATTACCACTTTTATCTAAATCCACAGAATTTCTAACTTGTGATAAATTGAATAGTTCTGTATCTTCTTCAATGATTGACTCATCAGTTCCATTAATCTTCTTTAAGTTTAACATTTCCTGGGTTTCGATTTCCTCTTTCATCATATCCTCTTGTTCACCTTTCACATCTTCAAATCTAGATAATTCAAGCTCCTCCTTCACTTTTGCAACATTATCAGTTTCAATTCTAGTAGATTCACGAAGTTTCTCAGCCAATGACTTATTTTCAACTAAAGTAAAGTTCAAAGCTCTCAACTAGTTATTGAAAGTCTCTTCACTCGCACTCTCTTTTTCATTTATCTTAGCAATATTTTTCATACCACATATTGTTTCGCCATTCACAGGAACACTTTTAAACAAATGAGCAATGTCTAGTAAGATTTGATCAGTATGATCAGGAACCACAAGCACATCCACCTCTTTTCCCATCTTATAAACTTCTCTCTTAACCAATAATTTTTCTTCAACCACTCCAAATTCCTTGGATTCTGTTTCAATCCTTTTGGCCAATATAACCAATGGAGCAAATTCTTCACTCTTCTGTTGCTCTATAGTAAATTTATTCGAATTTACTTTCACCAAATCTAAAATGGTTTCAGTTTTCACAACCTCCGGCAAGAGATTACAATCTGCACCGGAATTCTCATCTCCCTCCTCTTTCAGCTTTTCAGTCAATTCCAATTTCTCTTCTTGACAACTCACCAATTCCTCATTAAGCTGTGTCCGCCTCTGCGCTCGGTTCAATGCAGCACTCAAAATTTCTTTTTTTCTCCCACAATTATCTTCACTTTTCTTTAACAGTGAGGCTGTTTTATTTCCAAGGATATATCTCCCCTGATCCAACTCATTTCTGAGAACCGCTGCTTTAGTGGTAACATGGCCCAATTCACAATCAATCTCAATTTCGGCCATAGGCAGATATGATGTCCGCTTGTTCAACAAATGCTGCACAAACACATATTCTCCCGTCATTTTTTCAGGTGAAACATATTTTTGACACACCACATCGACCGTTGCTCCAGTGTCTCGTAGAATAGGAATACTAGTTCCATTAATCGTTCCCGAAATCGTATATGGTGTCAATAAGTCCTCGTCAACTTTATTTTTAACATGATTCACAACTCCCAAACAATTTCTAGTTTTAAGCCTGGGCAATCAGGTCTGAAGTGCGTTGAATCCCCACATTCGTAACAACGGAACTGTTTTCTTCTCTCAAAATTGAAATCGGGATTCCTTCTATCAAGATTAGGATCAGATTTCCTTCTATCAAAATTAGGATCAGGTTTCCTTCTATCAAAATAATTTTCATTTCCCCTTACATCCTGTGTAATTTCATTTCTCTGGCTACCTCCCCTCCAGGATCTCGGTTGCCATGATTTCTTCTCATTTCGATCCTTCTAACTCATCGCACCTTTATTACGAACACACCCTCTTACATCTTCAAACTCTTCAATCTTAGTCACAAAATCAACTGGCGAAATTATAGTTGTCCATTGATCCGAAAAATTCTCTTTAAATTCCGACGGTACCCTCTTTTTTATCTAATCCACAATCATCAAATCCTTCAATTGATCATATGTCTCTATCTTCAAACCATTCAACCAACCCTCTAAATAATTTTTCATTTCATAGTAAAAATCATACCAAGTACCATCAGGTGATTTTTGAATTTTCACAAAATTCTGACGAAACTTTTCCGGACTCAATTTAAAACGTTTCAGCAACAATGTCTTAACATACTTATATTCACTAGCATTTTCCACAGGTTCACGAGCTATCAATTGAGAAATTTCAGATGGCAAAACACCAATTAATTGAGTAACCCACTTTTCGGGGGAAATCTTAAGAACCTTCGCTTGTCGTTCAAAGAGTTCCAAAAACAAACTGATATCATCCTCTTTCGCATCAAATTTCGGCATCACTTTCTGAATCTCTACTCTCGATTCGAAACCTGTACTAGATTTAACCGAATCGTCAGGGCTCTTACTCTCCTTTAATTGCAACTCCAATCTCTGTTTCTCCAATTGAAAATTTCTTTCCTCTGACCTCTCTCTCTCCACTCTCTCCCTCTCCCTCTCCACTCTCTCCCTCTCCACTATCTCCCTCTCTTCTCCTCTGCCTCTTCTCGCTTTATTCTCCCATTTACAACTGACATAAACATTTCCTTTACAAACTCTTCTTCATAATTATCACTTTTCATAATTAAGCTCCGCAAATCAATTATTCTTATGCTATCGTCAGCCACCTCTCCCAATTCCACTGCCAGAACTCTCATGTCCTCCTTTCGGCCTTTTCCAAAATACGCCATCTCAAAGTTCAATTTAAGCACTCTATTGCGTAGTTCAAACACTTCCTCAGAGCCACAGACACCTAACCAACTAACCAAAATTAATTCGATACTTTCAAACTATTTACTCGATAGAATGTTACTAACTCAATATATTTTACAATATCTAACTATTAAACTTTCAAAACAGTTTTCAACACATCTATAAAAGTATTTTAATACACTACACAAGTATATATCAGGACATAACTGGAAAACATAAATTTCAAACAGTAATATCTCTTAGTTTAAGAATTTAAACCAGTTTGGCTTTAACATTCTATACATCTCATAATACTTAATAAAATCAGTTTGATTTTTTTTTCAATGTACATGAATCCCTATTCAGTTCATTACTATCTGCAAGTTTGGCGAAAAACAAATTAATCAAAATCAGTTTGATTTCCCATACATGAATTGTTATTCATTTTTTTCATATCTGCCAGTTTGGCGTAAAACAATTTAATTAAAATTAGTTTGATTTTCAATACATGAATTGTTATTCATTTAATTCATATCTGCCAGTTTGGCGTAAAACAATTTAATTAAAATCAGTTTGATTTTCAATACATGAATTGTTATACATTTATTTCAGCCAGTTTGGCTTCACCTGTATATTTATCTTAAGTTTTAAGATTTAAAATCACCATTTTTTCTCAAAATAAAATGCACATTTTTTAAATATAAAAATACAACTCAAAACCAGTTCCCTGCTGGCAATTGAACCGCTGCATTTAATACAAAACAAAAAACCCAGCCTGGCACAAAACCCCAAATATAAACTTCTTAAACATAAACAAATAAAACTACTAACACCAAAGGCACGCTGCAATGGATAAAAGGGAAAATGACATACCTCTCATAAAATCCGCTGGTTTCCCATTTAAAAACACTATCTCAGGTGACACCTCCACCTAACTATTTAGACTGTAATGAACTGACAACTCCAGTGATCCGAGATGACGCTTCACGCACAACACCTTTATTCGGCTTCGGTGATACACAAGTTAAAATAATATAAACACTTTAAAACATTACACTCCTCCGTAAAAACCTCAGCGTACAAAACTATTTCATACCTTCCACGCGCACACCCCATTTCTGCTCAACATCATCTGTCCAACTTTCTCTGCATCTCCTCAGCTTAGCTCGGTTCACTTCTTTCGACCTGCCAACTAACATCTCTTGAAGTTTCCTCGCATATCGAAAACTGTGCTTTCGATTGGATTACACGGCTTACACGGCGATCTACCTCCGAAGCTAGGCGACAAAACCATGGACAAACTCTGGACCACTCTAGGCCAGCAACTTACGAATCAGGATAGGCCATGGGTTTCTTCGGTCGTTACAAGGCATTGGTATGGATTGGCCTCCATATTTCCCGGATCTCAATCCATGTGACTTCTTGTGGGGCTACTTGAAAGACACTGTTTACTCTAAGAATCCTCAAACGTTGGAACAGATTGAACAATTTATCTGTGAGGCATGTTCATCCGTTTCAGTAGAGACATTGCAACGAATGACTTCTAACTTTACCTTTCGGTTGCGTCATGTTATTGCAAGAAAGTTGATCATATCGAAACCATTGTAATGTGATTTGACCTTTGTTCACGAAACATACTTTCAGACACTATTTCAAAGACACTGCTCTGCGACTGCAGCGCTTTCTGATGTCCAATCTCGGAACTATTTCTGCAAACTGGAGTATTATAAATTCCAGACCTGTCTGTCCAACATACCACTTGTTTCACTTTCTGTCTCTCGCTGTTTCGCAGTTATGTCATTTCAAAGTTGGGGCGTCCTTTTTGAAACACTCTGTCGATCAAACAAAGCTCCATGCGATTCGTGGTTTCAATTCAAGTATGGATTTCGGAAGCGGCGAGCTGCAAACCTGATGTTTAACAAAATGTTATCTACAGTAATCTGGAGATTTTTGTTGTTAAGAAATAACACCTCCGCGATCAATCCGAACTTGGGCTTCAGCAACATGTTCGAATATAAGATTCCTGCAACAGTTTTTTGAGCATGGGAAAACGAGAAAAAAACCTTGTTTACAATAGTATACCAATCTGCCTTTGTACTGGTATTTTACAGTTATTGTTTCGTAATTTTTTCAATTACAAAATTGTCCTATTAATTTGTGTCCACCTTTTATAACGGTGCTTTTAAAATGTGTCCAGTGTACTACGCATCTTAATTACCCCCTTAATTTCCTTAACTTTCATAAACTTTATTTTATTTTTTTAACGGTATTAAAATTTTCGTACAAAGGTATGTATGTACATTAAAATGTATATATAAGCAAAAAAAAAAAAAAAAAAAAAAAAAAAAAAGCTTCGTGTGTCAATTACAAAACTAATTTATTGTGGTGGATTTTCTACTTTGAAAGTACCGGCATAATGCATGATAACATGTGGAATTACGCTATAGAAACCATTGCTATGTTATATTTTATTGATATTTGGCTAAGTATTTATTTTCAATCTTATCATTTCCGTTGAGAATTTAACGGTGAAATAGTGCATATTATTGAATTTAGAATTATCACTTGGGAGATAAAATAGGCAAGGATGTTTTACGTTATAAAAAAAATAAACTCATTTCCAGTAACTTGTAAAATCACGATTTCATCGTAGTTGCTGTCATCACGAGTTTAGCTTATTTATTTTCCTTGTTGCGGTAGCAAAAACATTTCCTCATCTGATAGTAAAGAATTTAAATAAAATAAAATAAAATATAGATGGCTCTGATTACAACAGATTTTTTTCTAGAGTTAGGTATCAGGGTTATCAAAAGTTTAAAAAAATGAATTATTTATAGACAGCAGTGAACATTTATTCAAGCATTCCTTTGTTTAAATTTTGTTAGGACACTTTTACAGCTTATTATTTTTCTTTTTTAAAAACCTTGTAAAATTTTGCGTTGTGTATTTTGTAATAATTCTCCTAAAAATTGTCCTTCCTTTTTTAATTTTTAATTTCTCAGAGACAGTTTTTAAACGGTATTTTTAAAAAAACAAATCCATGTGTTTCAGGGCTCCCAAATGGTCCCGAATTCTTTTTAGTTTTTTCTTACAATTTTGTAAAAACCTACCCTGATAGTTATTTTTATTGAAAATGTGTTAGAAACCTACCACGAAAAATATGTTTCTGAATTACTGGTATTAAATAAATAGACTATTCCATTTGGGAGCCCTGTATTATCAAAAGTTTCGTCATTTCAAAGTTTTCCTTTTTTAAGTTTAGTTAAGTTTTTTTAAGTTCAAAGTTTTCTTTTTGCTCAATGTCTTCTGTTAAGTTTTTTTAAGTTCAAAGTTTTGTTTTTGTTTAATGTTTTCTGTTAAGTTTTTTTAAGTTCAAAGTTTTCTTTTAGTTCAATGTCTTCTTTTTTTTTATAAATTAAATACTAAATTTCAAAGTCCACAGCACATATTTTATGATGTTAAAGGGTTAAATCTTTATTTAAAATTGTCTATTATTTTAATAATCCAATTTATCTTTTATCGCTATAAAGTAGAACGAGGAAGATCTTATTTTTGCGCACATCATTTAATAATTAACCATACATTATCTTCTAATAAATTAGATCAAATAATGAAATGTTTAATGCTGGGTTATTATTTGAAGTAAACTAATTAAAGGACGTATTACCTTTCCTGAGCAATTTTTTTTTCAATAAGATATCTGAAATTCATTGATCCCCAAAGCAAATTATTTTCTAAATCTCGAATTATTTTTAATGATCTAATATTATGAAAACGATTTAGTCACCTAACTGCTGCATTTTATATGGATTGCTGAAATTTCCATTCTTTGTGCAAGGATTTCAGAGGTAATAAGGAACCTAGTTTCAAACTTTCAAAGCCATTCTTGCATATAGAATACAAATTATCTATGATTTTAACAAACAAAAATATAACTGATACTAATCCGAAATGATGAAAGAATGCTCTATCGCCGTGTACGTGCAAAAACATTAAAGTTATAACAGTGCCAAAACTAGCTGTTGTTTCACACGGACAAACATGGATTTTGGCGCTATCTTACCCAATTTACAAAGGTAATTTTCCTAAGTTTCAAATAGCCGATTCATTTTAAAATTAAAACTATGTAATCATAAAATACGTAATATTCAACTATGTAATCAGCTTTGTCAAATAGTTTTCAACAAAACCTGTGAAATCGGAATAGAAAGGAACAGGAAAAAATTCCGCTTTATACAAATTTCCGTCTTAGCATGTATAATTGTTGATAATCTTTTTGTTGGGATCATGTAATCTTTTTCATTTAAAACAGGATTCCTTTAAAAAAGATTTCATTTTCATATATTTTCCTGTAGTTGTAGTGTTACATTACAATTGAGTAGGTGTTTAAAATCATAGTGATACGTGTCAGAATGTATTAAGGACTGAAAAACCAGGATTTTCTGTAGGTATAACAATGAATTCCAATGAACATATGAATGACATAATGAAAAAACAATGAAATATCTTTGTGTACTATCTACAGCCAGTTTCATGGAACTATCACTTATACCGTTCGGCCTATTAATAGACTGGTATTCCTTGATGCTTTCCTGAACCTAACGCTAATTTTCAAAATTATAATAGTTACTTAGAACCAAAACAAAAACAAAAGAAAATATTAAGTTTTTATTAAGTATTTTATTTTGGGAATTTTCCACCCCTTAGTATTTAGTGTCCCGGGCAGTCGACCCAACTCGTCCTCTCTAAGGTCCGATTTAGATGTAAAAAAAAGTTGCAAAAATTGCATATTTCCCACCCATTGGTGTTTAGTGTTCAGGGCACGGGAAGCCACCCGAACTCACCAATCTATTTGTAAATTTTAATGCACTTGGAACAGTTTTTTTTTAAAAAGATTTTCCAGCAGCGAAGTATTTTTACCCAAATGTCATATATATTTTTGTATTAAACGACTAACCAAATCTTCATTTGGCGTCTCCTTTGTCTTCTGTTCTGGCGCCCGGGGCTCATGCCCCCTCTGCCCCCTCTTAGTTTCTGCCCTGAGTTATAAAAGGCTGAATATATTCAGTAAATCAATATTTTCAAAAGACATCTTCATTATAATAAAATATTTAGAAATGTGCTACATTTCTGCAAATTATTTAAATTATTGAAAACTTTCCTTTCTGAAGTTTCCACCTTTTAAATTGTTATTCGGTGCCTTTTATACATATAGATTACTCTCATCAAATTAAAAGCATTAAATGATTATTTCATTTAAGTCAGACATCAATTTATTTAACACTGAATATAACAATAAATGGAAAATTAATTAATCGTTTATCATCAACCTATTTTAAGCATAGAATTGATTAATTACTTAATTTAATGCAAATTACGAAATTAAATTAAATACTTCTTATACGTTTCTAGAGCGTTCAGAAAGCATGGTTTCTTAAAAAAATTTACACTATTATGCTCATGTGTTAGCTGGCTTTTTTATTATCTAATCTTTATTTCCTCGAATGCCTCATCTGGAATGTATCATCTCTGTTATTTCTTACTAAATTTTATCCTTCTTGCTTTTATTCTGCGACATATCTAATATATATATATATATATATATATAATTATAATATCTATGAATTTCAAAAACATATCAAGTTCTAATATCATTCTACTAAAATCTACAAAGAGATAATTAATGATATTGTGTAATCAGAATACCACATAGCTAATAATTAACTTGTGCAATCATAAAATTACCATAGCATGTGCTTCAATGGTAATTAGCCAAATTTACTCATACCTGAAGAACATTTAAAAAGAAAGAGAGAGAAAGGGGAAAAAAATTATAAATTGGAGTTGCTATTAAGTAAACACAAATGGATTAATAAATTAATTATGAACATTATTCAGTGGAAAAACTGGACCACAAGAGAACCAATCAAGAATTGGATATGAAAAAACACATGTGGATGTACTCGTCAGCTTGGCTGCATATATATTTAATCTTTCTATGGGGTTTACTTGTTTCCAAGGTCAAAACTGATTAATTTACAGAATACATCACAAATCTCATTTAGTTTGAGCATAGCTTCACATTAAATTTTCGCTCACGAATTATAAGTCAAATAAAAGTAAAAAAAAAAAAAAAATCATTCTGTAAATTGGTATAATTAAAATGCCATTGAGAAGAGAAAAACTATTTAAGCCACATATGAGACCTGAATGTTTAAAATATGTAATATAAAAAAATAAAATTAAGTCCAACGCTGATTTTAAATGACTGTTTTTTTAAAATATATATATATATATATAATTTAAGCTAGGAACCTCCTATGAGTTAAGATGAGAAGGAGGGTTAAAATTATAATTTTTACATAAAACAAGTTGGAAATTGTTACGTTAAATGTGACAAATGAGGTGCGTTCGTTTCGTGCTATAACTAGTTTTACAATGTAAAAAAAAAAAAAAAAAATCATCGTTATTACATCAATAAAATAAATTATATTGCCTGCTATGAGCGACATGAGGATGCCCCCTTTTTTTGTCTTATTACGTATGCCATGTTTACAGATGCAATTTTTTTTCGACACCAGACAGCGCTGTAAAATTCACCATGGTGGTCTTGCATTGCGAATGATTACCTCCATGGTTTAATATTTCTCTGACTCACGATGAATGAATCTTTTGTTTATTTACTTTAATGGATTGAGATATTCGGCTGTTAACCTAATTTTTACTGAAGTTATCTCAAAATCTATAATTTTTTTAAATTTAACTCATCTCTCAAGCAAATAATTTTTTTGAACGATCTTTCTAAAAATATAACTTTTAAGCAATTTTATTCGAAGGAATAATTTTTAATAAAAACGGCCGGTTTGGCATATGAAAAAAGGTGTGGTTAGCCCGTATTTGTTTTCCTCAGTCACATGATTTGCGCTTTTATTATATAGATTACGTACGATAGGATTTATAGAATAAAGAAAACTTTTATTAATATCATTTTAAGTTTTGATTCGATTTTCATAAAATTTGAAATGACTCGACAAAATTCTGCAACGATTATATATATTAAATTTCAAACCATTCGGTTGAGTAGTTTTTGCGTTGTTACATGCGGACGGACCAGACGACGAATATAGGTACTATGTATTTATATAATTACGAACGCAGTTAAAAACGAGTATAATAAAACGAAAATATCGGATATCTATCAAAATATCAGATATTTTTTATATTTTCGAAAATATCATGATATTTACGAACCCTGTAATAAATTTGTTAGTTATTTTGACTGTAACAAAATGTTTCGGTAGTAATCCTAAGATATACAAAGACTTTTTTGTTTATTTTTCAATAATACAAGGATCACGGAATGTAGATTTTTTTTAGAAAACATATTGTTTAAATTTTGAGAAATCTGAAATAAAAAATTATGATAATTATCTGCAAATTTTTCAAGGTATCAGATAAACGAAAACTGAGAGTTAGAATTTTATTAATGAACAATTTTCCTAATATTAACGAAAATTAAGAAGAAGAGTTTTATAATTGTGAATCAAAAATTTAACTAAATTGAATAAATAGCCTAGTAAAATTTAAATCAAATTTGATATTTTAATGTGATTTTAGCTACATTCTGTGATATACAGTACATTTAATAATGTCTCTTTCACTAAAATTAAACTAAGGTTTCTTCTACCTGTGTACTATAAGGGGTCATTAATTAAAATCTGGAAGTTACAGAATTGCATTTCTTGAAAATTTATTTTAGAATGGTATAATTTAAGCTGATACATTACAAAAACAGCAAATAAAATCTATTATTTATTGAAACAAACAAACAAAATCTATATGTTCAGAATATCCACCGAGATTTAAAAATGATTGGATCCTATAACAAGTCATAAAATTTCGTGTCTAATTTTTCTTTTTATACATTATAATTTCATAATGATTATTAGGTCAAATGTTAAAACATTTGACAAAACAAATATTATTTAATATTAATAAGCATTATGAAGCACGAAAAGTATATGAATTTAGGGCAAGGAACTAATAAAATTGTTTTGTGCAAGTTTTCTTTAATTGATTGTATTGGTTACATACGTGTATGTTAGGTCTAAAACAAATCTGTTTTCCATAAACATGTTACTTTTTCATTAAAGGGTAACTTTACCATAATGAAATTGAAATTATGGTAAATTGAAATTTGATAAATTGTATTTTTTTAAAATTCTTATTAAATCAACTACTGAAATATTAAATAATTGCGAAATTGTTTGATGAATCGTCTAAAAATGCTTCTAAGCAATGTATATAAGCCAAACTAAACGCCCTCTAAATCCAATTGGGATAGTCTAAAAATTGTGTAGAATAGAGATAATAAACGTTCTGTTGTTGCTAAACATTGTTGGTAACTATCTCTTTTCAGTAATTACAAAAGCTAATATTCAAACTTGAAAAAAATTCTATATAATTCATTTCTATATTTCTATATTAATATTCATTCGTGTTTAGTGACTATTTTTATTCCTTTTGTCCCATATAAACTTGTTTATTTCCATTGCACTGGATTAATAAATGTTTGAAAAATCGTAAAACTAAGTTGCGATATATTCTTAAAGGAAAAATAAAGAATGTCTTTAAAAAAAAGTTCAGCTAAATGTATTATTTAGATTGTTAAATTATTTTACTTAGCTTTAATCTTTAAATGTCATTGCTGGTTGCTCCCGATCAAGCCAAATAGAGGTCCAGGGACTGGTATTAATTTACAAGCCCTTTTCTAAACTGTTACAAAAATTTTAAACACACACAAGTATATATAAATATATATATAATTTTACCCTACTCTAAAATTAAAAAAGTTCTGTATGATGTCAAAATATAATCAAAACATCAGTTTTACGAAAATTGCATACCAAATTTGGAAGCCCAATGCTACGGTCCAGTGCAGCAATCAGGGTTTGATTGTCGAAAAATAAGCAACATGAATATGGATTACAGAAATACTGCTTCAGTAAAATTACTCGGAAAAAGACTGTGAAGAAATTGATTTATTTTTCATTAGGTCATATAGTTGCGTCATTCAGCTGCAAAGCGCATTCATATTAACCATTACCATAATGTGTGGACTAGAATTGTTATGCTTTCTCAAATATGCATTCTAAAGAATGCAGATGTCACTTTACTTTTCTGCATTCATAGGCTAGAAAATATAATGTAGGCGTAGAAAAGTAACAGGACTCCACAAAATCTCTTTCCAGCTGGACCAACTGATCAAATAACGTCAAGCATAAACACTAAGGGCTTCTGATTTATTTTAATGTCGCCGCCAGCTTCAGTTTTCAGGCTCCTCAGCTCAATGTATGTTTACTGAGAGGATTAGTTTTTTTTTCTTCCTGGATTATGTTTAGTTTTGGAGATGGTAACATAAACATTATGCAATGTTTATGTTAGATATAAACAAAGTATTATATATACATGTATAATGACGTTGAGTAAGTTTTAGAGAGAAACTATGAAACTAAATGAATCGAAAAAAAAAAAAGGTCTTGAAATAATGAAATTTCTGAAGTCTACTTGTTAGGGTTGTTCTTTGAAATTTTGAGCATTAAAACTTGTATAAGATTTAAAACTTGCTTTCTTGCACTGTCTAGCACAAATAATGACATTATACTGCACAGGTGCCAAGGTAACGGATTTTCAATACTACTATTTTTTTAAACATTTTCTTTATATTATATAATCGTAGAAAATCTATGATTAAATGTATATGAGATATGAGGCGAAGGGAAAAATAGTGATACTCAAAATCCATAACTCTTGGCACGTATGTAATTGTAATACAAATTATATTATGTATGTGTATATATATTTATATATATATATGTGTGTGTGTGTATTGCTTGTATATAAACCTTCAATGAAACAGATGATTTTTAGTAACATAAAGATACGGGCGGTGCACTGTATGTACCAAGGCATTTTACAGCGTAAATAACAACATTTAATTGTGTCCTTTTTTATTGCAATATCCAGTAGCAGTATAAAATTAATAAATATCAAAAAGCGCTGCAGTTTGCAGCCTTGTCCAACAGATGAGAGTGAATTATGCAAGCCAGGATATCGTTGGGATAGCTCAGTAGGAAGAGCGTCAAAGAACCCAGGTTCGAGTTCTGGTCCCGGCATTTTTCGCTCTGTTGGAGGAAATCTCAACTATGTTACTCCAACCATTGAATATAAAATACCAAATTGTTAAAAAAAAGACTAATTTAATTAGAATAAATATAACACAGACGGTGTGTACTAACATACTGACAACGGATGGCGTACTCCATGCGAAAATGCATTTTAAAGTCTAACTATCAACTTTTGATGCTAAAGAAGAATAGCGTCTAATGCCTAGTATTACAAGTAGTATAAAAGTAATAGATATCACATTTATGTAAAAAAATATTTCAGAAAGTAAATAGAATAAATTACACAAATACATGTGCAGTGTATTTAGTACGCAAATGGTGACTTGCCAATAAAAATAATGAAAGAGAGCAGAGAAAAATTGAATTTCAACTTTAAACCTTTCGTTGAACTTTAATGCTTTGGTTGAACTTAAAAGGATCTTTGGGAAGAGTGTGAATGCAGCTTAGATGTTAATCACGTAATTATTTTGGAATTTGTAACTGTTTTTTCACCCGGTACGCCGTTTGTGTCTTTAAATGTTAAGGATATCCCATAAAATGTTTTCCTGTTTAAAGAGAACTAGTATTCGATGATTATTTAACCATGCATTTTTAACCACGTGTGTCCATTAGTGGTAGAAAACACTGAAAATTCACGAAATTCTAAGTATCATTACTTGGTCGTACAAAAAATATATTCCTTTTTCTTATTTTCAATTGTTAGAGCATGGAGTATATATTTCTAAATATAATTTGTAGGATCCATGGACCGTATAGAAATTAAATTTAGTAACGTTTACAAAAATAACTTTATTGGTATAATGATGGTTTATTTAATATAACGGGGAACAATATATGAAACATTTTTGCAATTGGAAGTATTCTTCTAAAGCTGATTTGGGAATTAACTATTGGTCAGTGATTAAATGAGACTCCCTGTATATCTTACAAAGTGTCTGTGGAATTTGAGATGATTGATGTATTAAATTCTGAACTTTTCTTTTTTTTCCAGAGGCAGGTTTGGAACTGTATACCGTTGTGTTGAGCTATCAAGCGGCAGAGCAAGGGCAGCCAAAATTATCCGTTGTCTGAAGATGAAAGACAAAGAGAAAGTTCGACAAGAGATAGAAATAATGAGCCGGTTGCATCATCCTAAGCTCATGCAAGTATTAGCTGCTTTCGAAAGCGGGAAGAACATGATTATGGTCATGGAGTTGTAAGTACTTCCTTCCAAATTCGAAGAGAGATAGACATTTTCAACTGATCTGAAATGAAATTATTATTATTATCTAGTTTGTATTTAATTTAGTCGCAAAAACTGAGATGTGTTTATTCAAAAGCATCCACACTCGTTAATAGCAGAATTTTATTTTTCTCTTTTTAACACTTTCCAACATAGTTAAAGAGTGTTTATGAATTCGGTTTGTCTGTCTACTGCCTGGCCTTGCTCTAATTCGAGTAAATATACTCAGATTGACATGTAATTTTTATATGTTAATGAGGTTATGTTAATGAGGAATGTTCGCTATTGAAAATGAAGTGTATAGCATTTATAGTTCGTTTAGAGAGACACACAAAAGAATTTCGTTGCATTATGATCTATGGAGAAAAATCGTTTGCTTTGAATTTTATTTAAATTGATTATTTAGATATCTCATTTCATTGCATGAAAAAAATGAAATTTATTAATAGTTTTCTTTTAGCGCTGGAAAGTGTTTCATAATCTATGCCTGATGCATAATTTTTCGTTGTTATTAAATCATGTTTTGACAAATAAAAACATAAAGCTTTTCTTTTAATGTTATTCTTAAATTGATAGTTAAAAAATAATAATTAAAAAATTCATTTATTTATTGTAAATATGATTCGTTAATTCATCATCCTGATCATTGTTGTTGGAGTGACGGAATGGTTTTAAGGAATATTTCTTACTCAATTCATTTTGAGGTTTATGTATACAAATTGCTGTTTAAACTTAATTATTTAATGTTTGTCAACTAATATGCCAAATATATTAGAGGTTGAGAATATACCAGTTCATATTTTAACAAGTTTTCTAAATAACACAGACTATAATTTACAAAATTCGATTTATTAAGCTGTTATTCAGTTTGCTTTCTCACATTATTACCAAAGAAATAAAATCGTATATTTTGGTATTCAATAATTATTGAAGATAATCTCAGGTAAAAAAAAAAAAAAAAAAAAAACGAATTTGGGAGTTTATTATACATTACAATGTAAAAAAAGACAGGTTTCTTAATTTACGAAAATATAATATAACTATAAATGAAAATACATAATAATATCTTCCGAGTTGCTCATGATTCCAAAAAGAGTACTTTATCATTAGTAACTCAAGAATGCAATAAATTTTTTGCGATTTAAAGAGTTAATAATAGAAAAAAAATTAGTTGTTCGTATGTTATCAAACACAATGTTGGATTCGAAGTATTTTACTATTCAAGCTTGTTTTGATTATCACAACATTTATTTACATACTTAGATATAATAGATATGGGACATTCGAAGAGATGTTGATATTGACAGTTATTGATATATTTACAAAATTACAGATTAATTTCGCCTTGAATTCGGATCACCGTACTTTACACCAAAAAGATGATACTAAAATATGTTTTTATCTGCACTCTATTAAATTCCCGTTATGCTTTTTCTGGAAAATAGACTGAATTCTTCTAAATAATTCACAGCTACAGACGATAAAAACATTCTTTTTAACAGCACAATAAAAGTAGATGCCAACTTTTATTTCCTAAATTTTTAACCTCTTCTCGTGAGATAATAAAATATAAAAGAAAAATAAAAGAAAAAAAAAAACATAGCGACGAAATAAAAGAAACAATTTTTATCGACATTAGCCAAAAGTCGTCTGCATAAATAAAAATATTAATTTACTGATTCCAAACAATAATTTCTTTTCCTGCCACTTATCTTTGGAAACATTTCTGAGTAGTTTTTATAGTGTATTAATCGGTTTTCTCAAACCGGAATATCGGTTTTTAGGCTGCTATCAATTCTCAATTAACCATTTTCAGTTGTGTATCGGAATTTATACATGTAAGAATAACAACATATTATTATTTTAATGTTAATGCTAATACTGTTAATAGAGAATGTTTGTCTGTAAAACAAGTGCATTCAACATGAATATGTTTACTTGAAAATAGATAGCATCCGAAAAACCGATATTACGGGTTGAGAATACATTATAAAAACAACTCCGAAACGTTTCCGAAAATCCGTGGCAAATTTGTTTTTACACTGCAAAAAATGACGAATGTTTCTGAATCTACGAAAATATAATATAATGAGGAATAAATTTATAATATAAACTCATCCTTGTTAACCATGATTCTGAACAGTGTTTCTTTATCTTTAGAAACCTCAGACATCAATGGCATTTCGATATTTAAAGAATCATTTAGAAAAACAAAATTTTTCTAGCTGCCCGTAATTTTTGGAAACGTTTACGAGTAGCTTTTAAAGTGTAATAATTAGTTTTCTAAGCCCGGAATATAGTTTTTTCCGATGTTATTCATTCTCAAGTAAACATTTTCATGTTCAACAAATATGTTTAAAAGACTAACATGCAAAATTAACAGCGTTAGCATTAACATTATAATTATGATTATTTCTTTACTCTTTCTTGTATAAATTCACTTATGCAGCTGAAAACGTTTACTTGACAATGGATGACATTCGATAAATAGGTATTCCAGGCTGAGGAAACTGTTTAATACACTATAAAAACTATTCGGAAACGTTTCTGAAAAATACGGGCAGCTAGAGAAATTTTGTTTTTATAAATAATTTTTTTAATTTTGAAATATATTGGTTTCTGGGGATTCAAAAGACAATGTAACACGCTTTTCGTAATTTCGGATAACTCAGAAGATCATGTTATATTTTAGTTCGAGGTTATAGTATATTTTCATAAAATAAGAAACATTGATCATTTTTTACAGTGTAGAAATGCTTCTTTAAATCTCGAAAATATTGGGTTGTTTGGAAAGTTCCTTTCGTTTGAGAAAACTAATTCGTACCGGAAAATTCTGCTCGTCAATTATTAGATATTGAAATTAATGTCTAATAAAAAATTGATAGAATTTTTCAGTGCGAACCAACTTTTCCAAATTGAAAGAACTTTCCGAGCAACCCAATATATAAATTTCTGAGGTTCTCTAAAGATAATGAACGATTTTTGGAATCGTAGGTAAATCGCTAGAGGTTATTGTATATTTTCATTCGTGGTTATATTATATTTTCCCAGAAAACAAACATCTGTCATTTTTTACAATGCAGATTCTCTTTTTTACTTTATTCTTCTCATTTAAAAAATACACACACACACTTATATATATATATATATATATATGCATTCTGTTTTTTCTTTGATACATTATATATGTGTATGGGTGAAGGGAAGAAAATGAAGTTAATAATTTCGAAACACAATAATGATTAAATTTTGCCTTTTCACTTTACTATTTAACAGAAAAAATTTTCAGGTCAATCAATTAATTTCTTGAGCCCTCTACCAGACCTTGTAATTACAAAAATTGACAGCAAATTGTGACGTACCATGTAAAAATAAAGTTCATAATTTCAAAATATATTAGCAGAGTTGCCAAGTCTCCGGCTTTTTGAACACCAGTATTTTATTAGAGAAAATGTTGTTCTTTTAAATCGCAAAGTGCTCCGATTAAAGAAGTCAACTTTTTCGGTAATAAAATACTGGTATCCAAAAAGCCGGAGATTTGGCAGCTCTGTATTAGTCATCAAAATTTGCCTTTTCATTTGCTATTTAACAGGAAAAACTTTCAGTTCAATAGATTAATTAATGTCTTTAGCCCTCTATCAGGCCCTGCAATTACGATTACTATTGTTTTTTGAAATTGTGTAATCATTTTTACATGATACATCACAATTTTCGTAATTTCAGGTCGGGTAGAGGGCTTAAGACATTAATCTATTGACCTGAAAGTTTTCCCAGTTAAATAGTAAATGAAAAGGTAAATTTTAATCACTATTGTATTTCGAAATTGTAAAGTTTTTTTTTCATCCACCCTAAAATGTATGTTAAAAAAATAAAAAGATTTGAGATTTTATTGGCAAAAGGAAAAATGTAAAATAAAATACAGAAGTAGAGAAAGTAGAGCTGTATAATTCAAAATGAAAAGTGATTGAAGTAATAAAATAGTTACGACAAAAACAAGAGTTGCAAAATCATACAGAAAACAGATGATATTGATGTGTCTTTTTCTCAGAAACTACTAAAACAATTTCAATTATTATTATTATTATTATTGTGTTATTATAATTTGCTATACATCAATCGTTTTGTTTTTCTGGTTAAAAAATCCCCTCAGATTTAGAGAAGCACAAATATTGCATTTTTTAAATTTTATTACGAACAATTTGTAATTTAGCGACTGCCAAAACATTTATAAAAATTATGGAAATCGTTTCTGCAAATTTCGAAAAAACAGTACTTCAATAGCAGCTGTTTTCCATAGTATTTTGCAAGTGTTGTTGTCTCCTTAAGGATGATATCAGTGAGATCTCAAATTCATCTGTCTAATGTTAAACCCATGGGCGTGTGACGCATTCGTATTTTTAAAATATCTCCTCGGGAAATTGATATTTTAACTTCTTTTGTCCGTGAATAGTTTTTAAAGGATGTCTGTGTCTTTTTAAATTTTCTATATACCGGGTGTCCTAAAATGGACTGACTGATTTTAAAATTCAATAACTTCCAAACAGTGACAGATATTAAAAAAATTCTTGGAGGAGAGTAATGTATGATGTCAGGGGTTTATTTATTATTATTATTTTTTAAACTGCGATTCCTGATTTTAGTTCGAATTATCAGCAATAGATGGCGCTGCGAGCAATAGACATACAATCAAGACAAAAGCAGAAATCACCAAGCACTGATGTGAAGGAAGGAGGTTCAATACATGGAGTGGGTCTCATTCACCTATAAAATCTTATTCAGAATAGGTCCCTAAGAACAAAATTGTTTTAGGGAATGAGACCCACTCCATGTATTGAACCTCCATCCTTTGCATCAACGCTGGGTTATTTTAGTTTTGGTCTGGATTGCACTCCTATCAAAAAAAAAAAAAAAAAAAAAAAAAAAAACTCCTGACATCTTACATTACTCTTCTGCAAGAATTTTTTAAATATCTGTCATCGTTTGGAAGTTATTGAATTTTAAAATCAGTCAGGTCTTTTTAGGACACCCGGTATTTATAAAATACATACTTAATTTGTAATTTTATATGTCAAAGTCGTAGCGAAACTGACGAGCTGTGAGTAAGATTTTAACAATTAAATAAAATTATGTATTTTAGAAATATTTTGTACACTATTTGTGTATTACATACATTAAAAATATTTTGACCAAAAAAAAAAAAAAAAAAGACACATTTTTAAGAAATGTACACAAAAGGAAAAACTTAAAAATATTAATTTCCCGAGGAGATATTTTAAATACGAAGGCATTTCACGACGCACATAGGTTTAACGTTAGCGAGGGGAATTTGAAATCTCACTGACCAAACCCCTTAAGGCTCTTCTAAGATCCAAACCGGCAATTTACTGACGCATTTTTAAATTTAATTTTGTTCGTAAAAGCATGAAACTGGCAAGTGAAGACAGATATACACTGCAAAAGCAAAATTATTGATTTTACGGTATAATACTGGCACACGAGCTCCCAGTATTATACCATAAAATTAACAGTAATAAATAGTAAAATAAGCAATAATATGCTACCGCGTGCAGCTGGGTTTCAGTATTATACCGTAAAATCAACAATTTTATTTGCAGTGTAGAAACTGTGTAATCGATCAATTTTTCCATTTTTCGGTAAAGCAGAATTTTTTTTCTGAAAATACTGACAAAATTGGCGTTCTGAACAGACCTTCTGGATGCGACAGCGCGGCGAAGGAAAAAAAACTGATGTTTTAAAACAATAATTGCTCCTAACTTAAAATGCGATTCATTTATAGAAAAATGAAAAAAAACTTTTCGATTATAAATCCCTTTAATGCCTGCAAGTGACATGCTTTTGCATATTTAGCTCCCAGTATTATACCATAAAATTAACAGTAATAAATAGTAAAATAAGCAATAATATGCTACCGCGTGCAGCTGGGTTTCAGTATTATACCGTAAAATCAACAATTTTATTTGCAGTGTAGAAACTGTGTAATCGATCAATTTTTCCATTTTTCGGTAAAGCAGAATTTTTTTTCTGAAAATACTGACAAAATTGGCGTTCTGAACAGACCTTCTGGATGCGACAGCGCGGCGAAGGAAAAAAAACTGATGTTTTAAAACAATAATTGCTCCTAACTTAAAATGCGATTCATTTATAGAAAAATGAAAAAAAACTTTTCGATTATAAATCCCTTTAATGCCTGCAAGTGACATGCTTTTGCATATAAAAATGAGTCAAAAAATAAGTCAGAAAAGTTTCGCGTTGTTGAGCGGGGAAAAATATTTTTGGGGGTACGATTCAACGATTTAAGTTTTCACTCTTAGATCGCGAAATCCCATGTGAACCTATGGGAATTTTAATGAGGTGATTACTCATTATCTAATACAATTATAGAAATACGGTTTTACTTTCAGTAAGTAGGCATCAGAGGCCGTTTTTTTAATTATGGTTCTTTCAATTTTAAGTACTATAAAAGAAAAAAAAAAACTCAGAAAATTTTTGAAATTTCTTACTTGTGGAAAATTTTCTATATTTATCATCTTCTTAAAACATACTTAAAATTTAAGGAAACAATTTTAAAAAACGCACTACGTCGTCATCTGATGTCTACTTTATGATGTCGAAAACCATATTTCGATAATTATATTTACACTGCAAAAAAATTGTTGCTTTTACAGTATAATACTAGCATCCCAACTGCCAGTATTACTGTAAAATCAACATTTTTTTTTCAGTGTAGTAATGAGTAATCACCTAATTAAACTTCATCATGGGTTAACATGGGATTTGGCGATCTTTGAGGAACAGTGAAATGGCCCCTGAACTCTGAAAAAAAAAATATATATATGGAAGCAATTAGAGCAAATATTATTTTTTTTCTCTAGCATATCAGGTGGAGAACTCTTCGAACGGGTGATAGCAGACGACTTCGTGTTAACGGAGCATGACTGCATACTTTTCATGAGGCAGATATGCGATGGTGTCGCTTACATGCACAAGAATGATGTCCTGCACTTAGATCTCAAGCCGGAAAACATTCTCTGCAAGACACGGACGTCACACAAAGTATGCTCACGTTTTGCATTTCAGTAAGAACTTTAATGTGTAGTTCTTTTAAAACAAATCGCATAAGATACCCTCTTTTGTTATACACTGAGAATACTTTCTAACATGTTATGAGAAGATGTCGCTGTGAAACTTTTTAGCCTAAAAATTCTTCTGTTTTCATTTATAATTCCACCTTGTTCAGCGCCCCATTAAACACAAAAATAACACCCCCCCCCCAAAAAAAAAAAAGTTTCTACAGGTTTTCGTTTACGTGGTCTGCCAAAGCGTCAATACCTCTTCAAAAATTTTCAAATACATTTTTCTCAAAATATATTTTTGAACTAGAGGGCATTGTAGAAATGTTAGTAATTAAGCAAACGACATCAAATATGTAGTGAAGCTACATGAAACATGCAGTGATATATATATATACAGGGTGTTTCTACGAGGACTACTTTACAGGACACTGTAACAAACAATTTTTGTTTAAGAAAGCAGGGTCGGACATCCATTTATTTAGTCAAAATTACAGGGCGTCTTACGCCAATCCGAAGTCGCGTTTTCGTTCATAACTTTAACAGCAGTGAAGATATTTTTACAAAATTCACAACAGACTCATCTTTGTATGAATCGTAAGGATATTGTAAGGATTTCGTTAAAATATCTTCACTACTATTAAAGTTATAAAGGAAAACACAACTTCAGATTGGAGTGAGATGTCCTGTGTTTTTGACTATATAAATGAATTTCCGACCCTGCTTTCCTATACAAAAATTGTTTGTTGCAGTGTCCTGTACCACCCCGCCAAGTTTGTCCCATGATCGTAGAAACACCCTGTATATATATTGACAAACATGACTTTTAAGAAAGTTTTCCAAACTTTTACATTAAACTAAGGAAAATTAATAATGATATAAGTTCTTGGAGAAAATGAATGATTTGCCAGATTTGTACATTCCGTTTAAAAATTTTAAATATTTGTTTGTTTCACAACCTCAGTTACCAATCATCTGTGCTCGCCAGTCAGAAAGGAGACTAAGAAGCATTTTCTTGTTCCGATCTTCCAAATGAACAGATACATTTTATTTTTAAGGAATCTGTTATTTTAAGTTTGTCTTATATTATGATATTTTCCGTAGAGCCTGGTCACGCCAAAGCACGAAAATTGGTATAAAAATCGAGCCCGTCTCATCTCTATTGTGCAAAGGTTCATAAAGTCAGGAAAAAGTGACGGTTAAGATATTACGTAAAGCAAAAAAGTATCACTTTTCAAAAGTCATACTCCTTTTTAGTAACATAAAATGTTACAGTATACATTTCTTTTTAATATAAGAAATTTAGAAAAGTTACTACAAAAAAAAAAAAAAAAAAGCAAATAAGCAAAAAAAGTTAAATAGTTGAACAGTTGAGACATTTCATAGACTTTCTAGGTGATGACAATTTTACGCCCTGTCTAGGAGTAGTTGTACTTCTAAAACTTAGGGAGTCATAAGAGAGAAGAAGAGTCTAACTGTAGTCTAGACTATGAACCAAAAGGAGAATGTGGTACATATTTCTTTTAATTCAGAGAGGGAGTTTATTTTAGTGGGTTTTCATGAGTAATAAACGGACGCATAAAAGATGTCCCAAAATTCAGGCAAAATGAAAGATAAAATAATTTGAATAATACTGCTGAAACATTAGATCGGAGTAACGTTGTTACAGGTCTCTCAACTTCTTAATCCTTACAACCGTTTGAAAATAATGTTGTCTCACTTTAGCACCATAGCCGTCTCATATCATCTCATTTTCTCACATTATCTCATTATTAGCTCATCTCATATCATTCCCATTCCGTGTGGCTAATATGAGACAGGATTTTTAATTTTTTTCTTTATTTTTATGACACATTTTTTTAAAATCCATAAACAGATAAAGGAAATAAAAACACAAATTACAGTATTTTTTGTTTGTGGCTACCGCCAACAGTTCGCAAGTGACTATGAAAAGTTTAGAATTTTGCCCATAAAAAACCCGATTGACCCTATAAATTTTTAATGATATGATATTGACTTCACTTATCAATATTATCTGTAGCATCTTCTCCTCAAACTTTTCCTTTTATTTTGTAAGGCATACTGGATGGTTTGTCAAAATGATTTCCAAACGACACTGGAATTGTATATCATGTATTCATGTTTCAATTTGACATCTTTTATCCGCCTTACTTATATAAATATATATTTCTTATCTTTTATTCATATGTTGGCAAAAGAGAGTATTTAGTTCTGCATAATGTATCAATAACATATTTTTGTTCACATGGAAAGGCTTTATAATTGGTTATCGTTGCTTGCTCGTGTTTATTTAAAAAAAGAGGCGTGGGCTAACATTATCTTAAGATTCTTATATAGAAATGGTAATTTCGAATATCTCTTAATACAATATTTATGGGCCATATCTATACTTTTCCTTTCGTAACACTGGATAATGAACACTAAAGAATGTGATACTTAAAGAAGTAAATTGTATTGTGACTCAAGGTTTATGCTCTGAAAGTTTGTTATAGTTATTTGCAAATGTTTACTTAACAAGAAGCTTAATAATCACAGATTTTGATTGTTTATATATATATGTTGTAGGGTAGAAGATCCTTATTCTCAGGTTCAACGGTTTTTATACAACGCTCCTTAGTTCTCGAGAAATAGGGGTTCTAATATTATGACACAACTTAAATACCGTAATTTCCAGACTATAATCCGTGGATCCAATTATGCTTCGACCCGGAAATTTTATTTTATATAAAACGTAACCTCTAAATCGCTGTAAAAATTTGAGTTCAATTATTGAATAAAATTTTCTGGGTGTAAAATTTTATTTTATAAAACGTAACTTACTGAATCGCTGTAAATATTTGACTTCAATTATTGAATAAAATTTCTGGGCGCTCTCCTTGTAAGTGGACTAGCTTAACGGTTTAAGATTTCTATGCAGGAGTAATTTAGTAATCTTATTTAGAATATTTTTAATCGAAAGTTTCTAAAACGTTTATGTATATATTTTCCGTAATTCTAAATTATGATGCATAAACACTAAAGAGTGTAAACTTTAAAGCCTTAAGCTGCAATATAATACAAGTTTTTTTTTTTTTTTTTTTTTTGTATTTATTAAATAATTGTTACATTTATCAATGTATTTTTAGTATATAATAGCAAATTTCCAGATGATTGGATTATTGAATAATAAATGAAATTATAATTGAATCAGTCATTTTGAAAAGGGGTCAACTCCTATTTTTACAAAAAATAGGTTTTTGGTGGATTCTTATTCAGCAAACGTGTTACTTACAGGTATGTAAACCCGTATTATGAAAACGAATTACCTCTGTATCTTCTAATGCCTTTTAGCCAATGTTTACATCCAGCGTTCACTTCGAAAACGGGCCATATCCGAAAGATTTCACAAAATTCCGAGAATTTTAGGAGATGTCTCACCACTATTCATCCCACATCCAACGAATAACCCTGACTACGAAGAGAAAATAAGGATCAATTACGAGAAAATCAAAGATATAAATTGCCTTATAACCAGTTTTTTGCTTCTCTTGTAAAATTTCAAAAACTAGAGAAGATCCCTTTTTAAAATGACCGATTCAATTAAATTTCCAACCTGATTTAAAACCATCAAAATTTCTATGAAAAATTGTATGAAGAAAACATGAGAAAGGGATTCAATGTAAATGTATGCCTTACTTAGAAGACATAAATATTCAGTTTATCAAATAATTTTCTTTCCCTTTCAGATTAAAATAATAGATTTTGGCCTTGCCAGAGAGTACAATTCAAGTGACAATCTACGCATCCTTTTTGGCACTCCGGAATTTGTCGCTCCGGAAGTTTTAAATTACGAACCGGTGAGTCCAGCAAGTGACATGTGGAGTGTTGGTGTTATATGTTACGTTCTGTAAGTTGCTATTTATTGTTATGCCTATAATTTTCAGTACAATAGAACCTCGATTATGTGTAGTAATTAGGATCGTATCTCCGTCGATTAATAGACATCTCCGTTATGGGGAGTTTCTACTTCTTTGGATCAAAATTTTGGCTATTTTTCTATTTTGCATTTTTTGCATCCCTTAAGTATGTATAGTTTGTTGCCTTAGATCGTTTTCATGATACTCCAATTTCTTACATTTTTTTTTGCTCGCTACAATCGCGCTGCTCGTTGAACGTAACGCTACTGTAAAAATTTAAACTTGTTTTCCTTGAAACTATGCTTATTTTCAAACCAGGGCGACCATTTTCTTGAGAAGTATTCGATAGATTTCCTTCATTTTTTATTTAAAAGGAAGGTAATCTCTTTTTATGGAGCTTATACCACCGAAAAATATATAGTTTTCATGGATTATTTTTTGCTCGAAAAAGATAAAAAAATGCGTAAAAATGATCTTTTTTGTTCAAATGACCATCATTTTGTCAAAAATCAAATTTTTAAACTAAAGGTTGGTATACACTTCAGAGAATTTGATGCCTTCTCATAATTTGGCGTTCAAATTTTTTCCAGATGCTTGTAACCGGAGAAAAATGGTCGCCCGATTGGAAGTTAACGAAGCGCACCTACAACTACTCCCCATCGCACAAAGCGTATTAATCTTTTTTTTTCATACAAAAATTTAAATATATAAGGGAAATGTCAATAATTATAATGCAAAAAGTCCGAAGATGGTATTTCTTTTCTTTTCAACCGAAAAAATAATCGTAAAACCATGTGCCTTTTAGGATAAAAAAGTAGAACTTCCCCTTAGTAGAAGAATAAATTTGACCATACAAGATTGTATTTTTTTAATAAAAATTTTTCGTATAAAACTTGAGTAAACAAACTGATGAACATTTTTTTCAAACGGTGAAAATATGTGAAATTTCTTACATGCACATTTATGAGATATGTTATTTGAAAGAATGAAAGATGTTGATTTTTTTTTATTGATTTATAATTTCACCATTTTATTTATTTATTTATTTTATGGCAAAATTAATTTTAGAAAAATATTTCAATTTTTAAAAATATCGAGTTTTTTTTTTTGTTTTTTTTTTCTAACTAAATAAAGATTTTACAGTACTATAATTCTGATGAGAATTTCTCCTGTACAAATTTATATCATAAAGAAAAAAACATGTCCGTGTGTAACTCTAACGCCATATTGACGGTGACAACGACCTGACCAATAAATTTACCTTTTACTGTAATTTTTTTAACTTCTAAACATCGCTTAATTTAAATTTTTACACCGTCGAATAGATTTTTTTTTTAAATGCAATTTAATTGAAAACTGTATCGCTGTTTAGTGATTTTTTATGGTTTTTAAAATAATTTTCAAGCATGGATAATTTTTTATCTGCGGACAACCCAGTTACGGAAGATTAACCTTTTTCACATAAAACAACATGAATATTTCAGTATTTGTTTTTTTTTTCTGTGTAATATTCCATAAATAAATTTCCAAAGGAAATAGAAACGTTACAAATAAATAAATCAAAAATTAAAACGAAAATTTAGCAGATATGTAATCGAACTGTGTGCTTAAACACTGAAAAAATCAGAATCACAAACGTTGCAATAAATAGTGAAATGTTTCGCGATTGACCACTGCATGATGTTAATACGTAAGTACCAAAAATGCTTTTTGGTGTATTTGAGGAGAAATTAAAGAAAGTATACTAAATGTATAATCTGTTAGATTTTTAAATTAAAAACGATTTCCATCTATGTTCTGTATACCAGGCAGTATATCGGTATCTTTAACCCATTTATACCTAACTTCGATGCTTTAGTAAAATGGGAAAAAGTGCATTTCACACCACTTTTTTTTTTAATAGAAATTTGGTGTCTTATTTTATCAAGGACTTCTCAATAAAATAAGACACCAAATTTCTATTTAAAAAAAGTGGTGTAAAATGTACCTTTTCCCATTTTACTATAGCGTCCCAAAATTGGGACGGTAGGCATAAATGGGTTAACCCATGTAGTGCGTGTTGGATAGCCTGGTTGATTTTAATAACCGGTGAGCTTTATCAACCAGCGATTTTATTAGTGGCGAGAATTATACAAGAATTTTGCAACACTTTCTTTAACCCTTTATCTACCGAATTATGAATCAACAAATTGTTCAATCTCAATAATTATCTTCCTTGATGTCTGAAGGTATATTAGAAAATTTATATTATAATAATATGAAATTTAGACAAGGTTTTTCATTAAAACTGATTTAATAATGCGGTAGTAATAGCTCTTTTTGTGAAATATTTAAAAGAATAATTAGTTTAATTAACAGAAAATGCTGTTAAGGAAATATCACAATTCTTTATCGGAACAATGTAAATAAATGTATTGTGATCCTATCATTAAATAGAAAGGTTTTTATAGTTGCAAAATTTTCATATAACAATTTTTAAAAAGAGAAGATCTACACTTATGTAAAAGTTTGAGAAAAATACCACTTTATAAAATATTTAGTTTCACTGTTTTGCTGTGCTTTCTAAATGTGATCCAGAAAAGTATTTTGTATAAAAACAAAACCTTATTATCATTATTAGACAGATTGAAGAAATTTTATACAAAGTTTTCTCTGATGGTACTTAAAAGTACCGTCAGTAGATAAAGGGTTAAATTGGAGTGTGTACTCGGTTAACAAAGATCTCCATTGATAGAGGTCCGGCTATCAGAGGTTCTACTGTATTTCTTTTTATGTAGATATCTGCTATATTGTTTATATCGGCTGATAAGAATTTCGTAATATTTTATATTTTTGTACATTGCCATGGTTGTTCCTTCAGATTGTCTGGACTCTCGCCATTTATGGGTGACAATGACACAGAAACTTTCGCCAACATCACTAGGGCTGAGATGGACTTTGATGATGAAGCCTTCGATGAAATTTCACAAGACGCCAAAGACTTCATTTCCGATCTACTCGTGAAAAAGATTAAGTAAGGTTTGATATTTTAACTACAAAAAAACTCCACTAATCCGAACTCCAGTTTTCCGGATCTCCAAGTGTCTGGATCGATGTTATTTATTATTATTATTTTTACTTAAAGAAAATCTTACTGAAATGCGAACTCTATGTAGTTGTTTGTAAAAATATAATTTTCTTGAAATTCCTACTTAATCTTTTAATTACGGGGTTGGGACACCGTATGTCCCAGTGACTATTTTTAACACTTTTCAATATAGTTAAAAAGTGTTTATGAATTCGGTTTGTCTGTCTGTTTGTCCGTGCTCTAACACGCGTAAATAAATTCGGACTGTCATGCAATTGATGTATGTTATTGAGATTTACTATGGCATGTTCGGTATTGAAAATGAAGTGTGTAGCAGTTATAGTTTTTTTACAGGGATACTCAAAGAATTCCGTTACATTACGGTCTACGGGGAAAAATCCTCCGCGGTTATTTTAATGATGTTACACAATTTCAAACATATTGAAATTGATGTATATCACTGAGGTGCACTACAAGAGGCTTACTATAGAATAGGGTGTGCACAGCGCTTATAGTTCTTTTACAGGGATACTCAAAAGAATTCCGTTACATTACGGTCTATGGAGAAAAATCGTTTGCGGGTTTTTTTAATAATATTTCACTATTTAAAATATATTGAAATTGATATATGTCACTGAGCTGCATGACAAGAGGAATACTGCAGAATGTTGTGGGTATAGCATTCATCGTTCATTTAGAGGAACATACAAAAGATCGATACTGTCTTTTAACAGTAATTGCTGGAAGCGCGTTTTCAGTTGCTGAACACGTTTTTAAATGTATCTGATTTTTTGTCTCTTTTTTGGTGTGTATAAATTCTAGATATCATATAGAGGGCAGCACAAGAGTTCTCGATTACATTTCCGTTTATTGACGGAATTTCCAGAAGGGGGATTTTAAACTGTGCTACACGTTTCCTAACTGTACTAAAATTTAGCATTCTATGTAGTATCTTCAAATCTATAGATCATATACAGAACCGTACAAAAGAATTCGGATACTTTCCTGAATATTGTTGATAATTTCTGAAATTGGGTTTTTATATATATTATGCGTTTTCCAAATTCTTTACTAAAACATATCATATTTCACTTTATTAAACGGTAAAGATTTGTAAAATTATTTTGGAATTGTTGGAAAGTGTTACATAATCCATGCTGGACGCATAATTTTTCGTTCTTGTTTTTATTCTTTTTTAATACTTTTTGAAAAATAATCTCTTCACTAATCATTTATACTAGGATATTTTCAAGAGATATCTACCGCAAAGCAATTTTTTTTTGTAAATTGTTGTACGATTGAATACACAAACAGTCGCCAGTTCTGGCCCGTAATCAAAAGATTAAACAAGCTATAAAATTGACATTCAATTGGAATTTTGGAAGTCTATATTGACACAATTCTAAGTTGATATTTTACCACTAATTACACATTTGCTGCACCATTGTTAAACAAAAGTAAGATTTATTAAAAAAAGATTAATTTTAAAGAAATTAGTTTTTCATAACCTTTTGTCATGACTTCCCCAATTATCTGGATTTATACATATCTGGGCGGCGTCCAAAATGCATTTGTTCGGATAACTGGAGTTTTGCTATATTTGAAAGCTATATTCATAATGAATTTTAATTTTGAAAATTCGAAAAATGTTTTCCGTGTTCTACATTTGTGCAACAATATAAAATAATTTTCAAACTTAATACTTTTTTTTTTCAGGGATAATTTTATTTTTTCAGATTTATTCCTTTTCGATAATTATCTCTTCAATTACCTTCCAAAGAGTAGATTATTTTTCATTTCAACAATGATTTCACAGAAACGATAGTCCTTATCAGAGCTTCTAAGGAAACACACAAGTATAAAATATTTAAATAAAGTTACATGAGGAAATATTTTACTACATTTACTGAGAAAAATTCATCAAAATTTTCGAACTCTTGTATTAAAAATATTAAGTATGTATATATATATGCTAAGAACTTATATAGTATTAAGGGAAATATAAAAAAAGAGAAAAAAAAGTTGATTTTAATAATTCTCTTTTCTCCTTAGATTTCACTCCAGTATTTACGTTTAACGTCAAATAATGTCCCATTCAGAATTAAGTGTTTTATGCAGTTAAATATCCTTTATAATAGCATTAAGAATTATTTTTAATAAAGTAATTTTAATCTTTATAATATAATATAATATTTTATTTGTATTTTTGTTTATTTTTTCGGGAAAATTTAGACAGGGAATTAACAATTAAACAGAAATTTTTTAGTCGTGAATTTTTTTTTTTTATGAAAAATTATAAGAGGGCAAACAATAAACAAATCTTTTTATTTCACTAATTGCAAAAAGCATGCCTGACATTTTAAATTTTTTTTATAATATATTATTAAATAACTCGTATTGATCGTTTACATTATGATCTAACTTGTCTAATCAATTCGAGATGAATAAAATTATATGAATCCAACTATAAATATTTACTGCGTAAATTGCTTTAAATATACAAAAATCAACTTCGCTTCATGCTATATTGTTCATCATCATCATATTAAAGTGCCCATATAAACATTGCTGTCCATCTTTCCTTAAAAAATATATATATATATATACCGAGAAACATAATTAAACATTTAAAATGAATTATTAATAACATGAAAACAAAAATATTCAACGAAATAATTTTTCTGGTTTATATTATCTTTATTTGACTTAAAACAATTAGGAAGTTTTCAACTATGCATAAAAATGAAAGTGATCACACAAAAATAAAAGTATAACTTCTTGAACACAAAAATTTTTAATTACATTTAATAAATGCACAATAATTTATTTAGGAATATCTTGATAACACAACCTCTAAATGTAAATAACATTCGGGGTACCGCATTGATAATAATCTTTTTATATTAATCAAGCGTTACATGTTAGGTGTATTTAAAACTTAACATTCATGAAACCTATAATTTTACAACGAATTTAACTTTATATAGCCTAGTTATGTAGCACAACTTTATGTAGCACAGTTATTCTTCAGATATGTGAACAATGGTATGGGAATAAAAAAGACAAACTAAATCGATTTCAATCTATAAATAAATGCTATATGTTTGTCACATTTAGGTAGTCTATCCCAATCTAATCTTTCACAATAAAATAGCAAAATATTCAACATCTTAGATAATTATGGACCAATATTTAAATGCAGGTATTCGGAAACGATTCGATATTTTTATACATTATTTTTTTAGAACTTTTTTGATTTCTTTATTTTAAATTAAAATAGTCTTTAAGAAAAATATATGATGATTGCATATAGTACACAATTTTATAGAGAGAATAAATTTTAATTCCACTAATTTGCGTAAAATACATGACAGTACGTGAATTGTATGAAGTATAAATAATTTAAGAAATATTTTGCAATTATTCTCTTCATTTGTTTTCTGGGATTATTTTTGTTAAATTAGAGCATTTTTTAAAAAAAAATAACAAATTATATATAAAAAACTCTGAATAAAAAAATAATAATGATTTTCCAAAAAAATAAGCTACCATGATTCAGTTAATTCTGAAAAATTCCTTCTGCAGTATAGTTTAGTTAGTACTTAAAATAAGACTAAAAGATCGAAGACCTGCTCTCTTTATAAATATTGTAGTAACATTTTCTCATGAACTTTGAATAGCGAATGACGTCAACTTTCCTCTTTCTTTTCATCTTCAAAAAATAATTCATGTACTTTCCATTTACAGTCTTGTATTCAGTATTTTTTACACAACGATGAATGTTAAGAATTCCTTATTTCTTCCTTAGAGGGAGAATGAGTGCAGAAGAATGCCTGAATCATCCTTGGTTGGCGACTCCTCGTTTAATCCAAAAACGACCCTTGTCTACGGAAAAACTGAAAAGGTTCATTATTCGCAGAAAGTGGCAAGTAAGTGGAAGAACCATGTCATTGTTAAGTGCTTAAAAAAAGCTGTTGAATAGCAAGAAGATAGTTTATGGTGTAATGAAATAGGAAACCACAAGAGTTTTTGATATCTTTAGTTGTTGCCAGTTTTAAGGACTCGGAACTTATGTTTAAAATTTCCTTTTAAAAGTTTAGTTTCACAATGTGTTTAACCCTTTGTAGCTAGGCTCTACGACTCTGATTTGAAAAAAATATATTTGATCAAATGTTAGAACTCCTCATTTCAAACATGTAAAAAATACAAAAAACATAAAAATAAGAATTTATTGATAAAAAGATACTTGTTTCATAACTGCAACAAGAAGAAAATTATATATTTCTCATAAATATTGTAAATTTTCTTGTTCAAAATTGTAAAGTATATAGAAACACTTAACTTTATGAGAAATCAATTTCTGGACGTCTCTAGCTTTTTTGATCTCGCTAAATTCATAAAGTTTATTTTAGCAATAACCACATGAAACAGCTCAAGTGATAAATTAAACTTTAATATCAAAAATTAACTCAGTATCACCATTTACTGGAGATTCTATGAAAAATTGATATTAACTGCAGTTTTGGAAGATAGCAGCTATCAATAAAATAGTCTTTTAAAGCGGTATTAAAAAAATATATTTTTCCACGCTCAACAACTCAAAATTTTCTGACACATTTTCAGACTCCTTTTTAAAAGTAAAAACATGAAACTTGCCGGCGTGATTTTTTGAAGAGATTTACAAGCGACCTGTGTTTTTATTTTTCGTTCAATTAATTAGAAATTGATTTACAAACAATTATTTTCACAGTGCGATAATTTTTTTTTTGTTTGTTTCCAGTACTATCGCTTCGGGAAATTCGGTTCAAAATGCTCACTTTGATAGCGTTTTTTAAAAATATATTCTGCCTTTATCAAAAAATCGGCACATTATAAAGTTTCTGAATAAGAGAACCTGCCAATTGGATGCATTTTAGAGCAAAAATGAATTTAAAAATGAGTCAGAAATTAAGCAGTTTGGATTTGAGTACACCCTTAATATTGAATTTATGTATGTTGCAGATATGCAACACGGTGATACAAAGGGTTGAGTAGCTGGTGAATTTCACAAAATGCATTAATCAATAAACAATTTTTATATTATCATAATGAACCATGATCAAATTATTACTTTCTCCTTTATTTGAAATGTTTACTTATAAAATTTGTCAACTCTTAGACTTATGAAGATTGTTAGATTAAAATAATTTCAAAGGTATGAAGATCTGTTAGGTAATTGCTTTTAAACGTAAAATCGAAAGTATAATGTTCTTTTGACATTTAATGTAAAATGAAATACTCAGTTTTGAAACATTGTTTCTCTATTTATACGTTTGAATGGGGACCTGACATTAAGCTCAAGAAATAGACGAAATTTCGAATTTTATTTTGAAATAAATGAAATAAACACACAATCTATATTCTGTATGTCTTTAAGATATTTTTAAACTGTCATTCAAAATTTTTTGATAAAAAAATACTCATGTATGGTTGCTTTTGTAGCTTCTTGCTTAGAAGAATTCTAAAAAAAAGTATCAGGCGAAACCATAAAATCGTGGTAAATAGAAGAATGAGATCGTCGATTCATAAAATGTATTAAAATATCTACAACATTATTTAACTGTGTTTGAAAATTAAAAATGGTGCAAAATTATCTGCATTTTGAAGAAAAAAAGGTCGTTTATAGCTAATTAAAAGTCACAAATTAATGTATGTGGAAAAACCAAACTAATAAAATATTGTAAAAGCAATGCTATATATTGCAGTAATGCAATATTCGTTTTCAGAAGAAATGTAAATGACTTAGCTCATAATATCCAATTTCTGATTGTTCAGAAAATATGATTTTGAAAAAATATGACTTTGTTTCTCAATGGAATTTCATAAGAAATTCGATTATGAAAACTGATTTGCACACAATATTTTGGACATCGTAAAAATGTGAATTTAATTTAATTTTTTTTTTCAATTCTTTGAGATTACTCCATTATCTTTGAGAAGTCGCGCGGGCGCAAATTCTATGATAAAGTATTTCTCAAAGTCATTCTCAAACATGCACCATAACTGTCTGGAGGTTATTAGTATTCCTCAAATCATTCGAAAATCGATTTCTTCGATTTCCAATACAGTGTTGTGCGTCTTTGATAAAGTTTGCCTTGCGCAAGCAGATATATTATGATAAATGATATATTTAATGACATTTATTTCTGTAATTAATGTAATTGATATGTGTGCTATTACTAGGCTTCCACTGGTCCGTTTTTTGAATACCAGTATTTTATAAGAAAAATTTTCATAGTACGTTTTCACAACATTTGCAACAAAAATAACTTTCCAGGTAGGTTCTTCAAAATTTGCAAGAAAAATCTAAAGAGAAAATATGTTTTTTGATGAAAGTAATTCAAAAAACGGACCGAGTGGGAGTTTTGGTCATTATTTTGTTTTACATATTAAAACGAAAATGTTTCGAAGAATATTTTAAATTATTTCGTGAAAAGTGGTAAAGTTGGGAGGTATTCAGTATACCTATGACAACAATCCAGAAGAATGAGTTGAAGATAATTTTTTTTATATAGATAATGATAAAACTTCAAAATAGCGTAAAATAACCTGTCACGAGCTCAAAAATAAATTTGTATGTTATAATAGTTCTTTCTGGAATAAAGTATTTGCAAAAGGCGATGCAATCGAATTTTTTTTTTAAATAATAGATCTTTTTTGAAATTCTTATCTTTATATCATTGTATTAAATCATGTTTGATGTATTTTTATGAAATGATAGTATTGTTTCATCATTAAGAAATAATAATTACTTTTTTCAAACGTATATTTCTGGATATGTTTTTTTTTTTTGCTTGTAAACATTATAATAATTTTTTTTCTCTATTTCTTTATATAATTACTTTTTTAACTTACCTCTTGTATTACTACAGTAGAACTCCAATTATCCGAATCGATTGGGACCGGGCCCTATTCGGATAATCAAAAATTCGGATAATTGGATTTTTTCCAAAAAAGGGTATATTTTAATTAATTACTGTATGTATGTTAAAAATGGAAGAAAAAAATTATTTTTTAAAGAAAAAGAGCTTTTAATTAATTAAATGAAAAAGGCAACACTATTACATGTTAAGCGTATTTACAAGTGCTGTATATTAGTACAGTATGTACGTACCGTACTGTAAATGAAAGTCATTACTTGCTGAACATCTCGTTCAAAGTAAGCTGTTTGACAGTCTTCTTCTGTTTTCGGGGAGCCAAGTCGCGCATCCACTTGACAGTTAAAAGTTGCATGTGGTCATACTCGGGCTGACGCCCCATCCACTTCAACGCAGTTTCAAGGCCGGCAGATTCTTCACTAGCTGATCGTCCCATGTATGCTTCAACTTCGACATTAAGGTCATCTTCTTCCTCGACACTTTCTTCTCTCACACTTTCAATGAGTTCATCATCATTTAGAATTTGAAACCCAGGGTCTTCGCGGCGGGAAAGACAGTAGCGCGCGTAGACAGAATCATTATTTTGTGAATCGCAGTACGTTTCCGTCTTCATTTGTTTTTTCTGAAATTCTGAAAGCGATTCGGATAATCAGCGATTCGGATAGTTGGAGTTCGGATAATTGGAGTTCTACTGTATTTATGAAATATATTGCATTTATAACAGCGTAACTAAACAAAAACACTCGTGTCATAAAAATTACGATACACAACCTCTGATAGGTCTTAACCTTTGTGTCCATAATTTTTGTTTATATTAAGATATTTACAAAGGAGTCGTACAACTGTTAAATACTCAAACTATTCCTTTTTTATATTTTATAGAACAATATTTTCTGAAGATTGAAAAATGCTTAAAAAATAACAATAAATAAGTAGTTAAACATAATAAAAATGTATAATATGTTTGCTGTAAAGAGTGGCTAACAATTTTATAGAAATTTAACTCATATTAAACTTTTTATATATCTTGATATACTTGTTAATTATATGTATAGTTTAAGACTAAACCTATAATTGCTTACTGTTTCACCCACAATTTTTTTTAAAAACAAGTAGGTAATACTTTCAACTTTGTTTTAAAAATAGAAATTTTGTTAAAATATAACACAAAATAAGTTTAAAGTGTATGTGATAGAGCGTATATTGATAAAACAGAATTTTTCTAGGACATTCCGATATTTTGAGTAATCATGAGCGTATCACTTTTATCAATAAAAATATACTGATTGTTTTTAACACTTTTTTTAGTGTACAGTAGAAGATCTTTATAACGCAATTCTCCATATAACGCACAACTTCTCAGATGTAAACAATGAATTTTCAGTTAAGAAACACCTGAATTCCCACATTATAAATAGTTGCTATTCTCTAGAGGACTAAATTTGGTACATTAGTTCAACTTTATCTCCTTAACTCAGAGCTTATTACTGAAAATATTGCTATGATTTGATACAGGTATGTTTGAACAATGTTTATAAAAAGTAAATTTAACAATGTGTGGAATGATCTATATTATGCAAAAAATTATAATCTGCACAACTTCTGGTGATAAATAATGCAATATAAAGATACTCTAATGTATTTTGGGATGTTTCACACATATTTGGCCTTGTTTTACAAGCTAAATTTAATTATGTGTGAAATGTGATCTATATAACGCAAAATTCCATATAACGCACAACCTCGTGTTTTTAAGTTTGCGTTATGAAGATCTTCTACTGTATTTCATTAATAAGTGTACTCATAAGATCATACCTATCTTTTACAGAAATCAGGCACAGCAATCAGAGCTTTGGGTCGAATGGTATCTCTTTCCAGATCATCTTTGGGTAGCAGTTGCGATTCCTATTCACCTATAGGATCTCCTACAAGTAGCAGGTCCAGAACGTCACTTGCTTCCCGAAGTGAAACTGCAGATTCAGGGGACAGTGAAGTTTTCTCTAGGTGATACAGTTTTGAAAATGGAGACTCTTATGACATTGTCAGCTGGAGATGCACACAGTTCTTCTACATCACTTTCAGCTTGAATGTTCATCTTCATTGTAAATTAACAACTCCATGACAGTAATAAGATTTTAATAACACAGTTAGTGCCATACGTTTGTTCTAAAAGAAATTTGGAACATATTTTGAGACAATTTTGCTTGCTGTTGTAAAAAGTTGTTTTGCTGTTTGTGAAGGCTACGCAAATCGTGCCATTCGTCTATCTGTAAAAGGACATGGCAAATACTGCTTGGTTTCGGTTACGTATATTTTTAATGTGAATAGTGGACCCAGCTAATTACTCCCTAACTATATGTGTGACAAACTTTGGATTAAAAAAAAATGGTTATTGTATATACGAAAATATCTGATCCTAGTAATTTAAAATGAAATCTGTAATTTTTAATGAATATTTTTATAGCAGGAATTTAACTTATTACATTGTAATTTATATACACTCAACTTTGATGATCATATTATAAAATAGAAGAAATATTGGAAAGTGTTTCACTGAAAGTTTAAACATATATATTAAGAGATATTTACTGTATATATAACATTTCACGAAGCATTTTTAACTATGGTTACTAAAAGCTTAGAAAATTTCACATATTTCACCAAACATTTTTCAGTTTCTTATGAATGATAATTGCTTTTATCAACACATTGAGGTATTTTAATATCAGCAATGTGAAGTAATACTTATTAAGAAGGCCTGATTATAAATATTATGTAGGTTTTAAAATACAGAAATAATCTAATTTATAATAAAAATGTTATCCAGTAAACTCTGTCTAAGGCGGAATCGATTGGGACCAAGAAAATATTCCTGCCTTATAAGTTTACTCTTTATGAATCCACTGGGACTTGAAAATCTATCCAAGTTAGACGGATTTCCGTCTTACACAGAGTTGCCTTAGACAGAGTTTACTAAAAAATTCAAATAATAGTTTTATTTTTTTCTATCTTTTTCTTTTTTTTCTATCTTTATCAAATTTCTTTGAAGTTAATTACGCGAAGAAAAATGTACTGCGTTAAACATCAAAACATACTCTGGTGTCAATTTTGTTCTTTGTGTTTAAAATAAAATGTGTTAATTTACTATTAATGGAGTTTAAACTTCTTTAAGTATGTCTGCAGTGTATAAATTAATTAGATTTTATATGAAATGTCCATCTTATTTTTTTATATATAATGTAAATATTTAACTTGACCAAAATATACTAAGCTTTTATAACGTATTTTTGCACTGTTTATTGAAATTATATATTTTCATAAAGAAATTAGAATCGTTCTTTACTTTAATATTTTACCTAACTATTAAGTTCTGAACCTTTCATTCATAAAATCACGGTAAATTTTCATCACATCGACTTCATAGACTTTTTATTTTTCATTGTCGATTTTTAAAAAAATATTTCATTTGTAGCTGAAGTTTTCTTTCTGTATAAAGCTAAAAACGCCATTTTTTCAGTGCTAAAAAAATAATACTTTTCGAACTTTGTAAACAAAAGTTTGTTGTATTAATTATGCTGTAAATAATAATTTTATCTTTATTTGTTTCAATACTATAATTATTGTACTCATTCCATGAGCTAAAATGCTTGAAAATGAAGTAAGATAATTAAAGTACTTAAATGATTTTGTCTGTTTTATTTATATTTCTAACGTTTTTATTTTAAAATACTCAATCGTACCAGGGGAATAATGCTTCCTTAATTCCTTAACCATTTATTTGGTCATCTAGCTCAAAAGAAACGTACATTTTATGTTTGTTTGTTTGTTTGTTTGTTTTCATGAAAAATCCGATTTTTAAATGTATTGGTAAAACAAGTTTTGCAAGCCAAAACCGAACCGGGAAAGAATTTCGACCTTTTTTCGAGTTTCAGACTAAATTGTAAACGAAACTCTCATATGAAATTTTAAGCTATTAATATATATTAGGTTGATGCAAAAGTTCTGTCGTATTTTAAAGCCTAATTTTAATACCTTTAATACTGGTAAAATTTTAATACCTGATAATTTTACCTATCAGTTCGAAGCAAGCGGGTATAATAAAATTATCAGTTATGAAAATTTTACCGGTATTAAAATTAGGTATTAAGATACGACAAAACTTTTGCTTCAACCTAATAAATACATACAAAAATAGTATTAATTAATAATTATTCATAAACACACCAACCTATCTACAGAGACACTTTTAATTAATGATATTTGTGAATGCGTATTTTTTATTTTAGATAAAAGCAAAAACATTGCTTAAAAATTATTTTATTTCTAATTTTATAATAAAATGTTTGAGGCATTTATTCATTATTAATTTTGTAGTTATTAATTCAATCATAAAAAGTTTGCGCAAATAGATCCAAAATGTTTAATATTTAGCTTTTAACTTTATTGAAAAGAAGTATTTAAAATATGCTGCTTTAAGAAATAACATATCCATCCTTAGAAAAGGGGAAGGAGGGGGCGGGCTAGTTTCAATTTTAATTAGTATTACATCAGTAGAGATTAAAAGTATATGTATATATGCTTTTTTTTATATTTTTACACTTAAACGCTGAAGATATTTAACTTGTAATAGATATTTCAACTATTTTTAATACAGTTACCTCTGACTTATGCACGATTGAAGAGAGGTATTTAAAACTTTATGCATAGCTTTAAATATCTATGACGCAGGACTTTACAAATTTGATAAAATCTGGAAGCCATCAAAAAATTCTAGTCACCAGTAAAGCATATTTAACCTCCTTTCCCCCTCCTGTCATTAACTTACAAAAAGCACACAAGTTTTTTTTTTCCAAATTAATTGAGAAAAAATAATAGCAAGCATAGTTTAGAACTATATGTCATATAGTTTAGAGTAGTACATAATTCAGAAAGATAATATAAATTCTAATGTTTTCTAATGATACTTATCAAAATTATACATCACTAAAAAAAATATAAATAAATAAAAAATACTGTAAAGGCTGAATTAACTGGCATGTTCTGAAAATGCTGATTGCCGAATGCTTTTAATGTCCAGATAGTTGAGTACTACTAAATCTATGTATGATTTGGGGGCCATTGATGAAATAGTGAAGCAGGAAAACAATTTTTTGCCTATTTTCCTGCCGAAGTCAGCATTTTTTTTGCATTGTATCTAGTTTTAGATGCCACAAAGGACAATTTCTTACTGTTTATTAAAACCTTCCCATTTCCTCTCACATTCTAATCATATGATTTGAGTGAAAAGGAATGGCGTTTTCTGTGCATGAGATGGCAAATGCCTTGTAAACTTACTTTTTCAATTAAAAGTACTACTACTAGAGACAAGGAAGATCACCGCTTGTCGCGCACGATTAGGTGTGGGGGGAGAGAAAAATGCCGTTTATGCTCATTTCTTAGGTAAAGTTTTGTAAAAAATAAAATAAAATAAATCGAACGTTTAAATAACTTGCATTTGTCTATCCCTGTCTGTGAGTCTATGAGTATATAAGACATTGCTTCGGTTTTTATAGCTCTTAGGCAACAATATTTTTAAACAATTTTTTTCAGACTTTTTTCTTTTTTTTTTAAATATTCAAACTAAACATTAAAATCCGTAAAATAATGTATAGATTTATTAAATTCTTTTATTTTTTAATTTTAATAAACCTTTAATGATTTAATTCTTGTCACTTAATTAAAAACTTTTTGTACTAAACACACTTAAAAAATACTAAATGAATTTTTTTTTTTTTTTTTTTTTTTTTTTTTTTTTTTTTTTTTTAGTATGGGTATAACACACGTTTTGTTCATATCATAAAATAGTCATTTTTATTAGTTACCATGAAGGCATCATTCATGATCTTGATTTCAACTTATTGTCTCATTTATGTTGTTGACTTTATTGACAATTTATATATGCATTATAGCTTTATAGATTTCAGTTATGTCTTTAATCAGGTGTTTTTATTAACTATTTGAAGATAGTGTGATTTTAAGAGTTACCAAAATAAAACACTAATCTTATCAACATTTAATTTTTTTTAAAGATTAATAAATATCCTTCTACATAATCAAAACCTTTCTTTGTTAATTTTATAAATGGAATAAATAAATGGAAAATATTTTGAAATAAAGATAAAGAAAAGTTGAAAATATAAACTATATTCAATAAAAATATGAAACAGATTGTGAAGTACATTAGGGCTGCCAGAGTTATTTACATTATTATTAAATTCAAAGATAGTTTTAATTATTACTTTTCAGAAATTAATAAAGATTTATATTTAAACACGCCTAAACATCTAGCAAATTAAATAAGTAAATTAAATTTCTAACAATTTTGATAAAAAAATATGTTGAAAATACAAATTATTTTCATACAAAAATATTTTGTAAAGAGATTTTCAGTGATATACATCTGGGCTAGATACACTATATGAAATTTACTAATTGGATTATTCACACTTTTTAACAATTCTTTACCTATTTTTCCTTAAACATTAATTATTGTAATTTACCTAGTGTAAATAATTAAAAAAGAAATCTCTAGCAAAATACTAAAATTTTTATTTACTAATGTGTATTTGGTAAAAGTTGCATTTATCAGATTTAAAATGTCATTATACAACTTGGTTCTTTCTCTCTATATATTTTTTAAAAGAGCATCATAGTCTTTCTTTGTTTAAAAAGTAGGAAGAAAATGAAAATTACATATTTAACTTAATTGTCATTAAAATAAAATCATGTAGTAGAAAAATTCATAGATAAATAATAGCAATTATTTTTTAACGCGCAAGAAAAGTTCGGACTTCTCGATGCTGAACGTGACAAGTTGCAGTTACAGGCATTTAAAGATGCAGATTTTTTATGAGAGTCTAAAAAAATGTCAGTTGTTTCAGAAACTGTGCCAAGTAAAAAGTTAAAGCAGCAAATGAAGAGCCATTAATTTTAAAGCATAATTTTTTTTCGCCAACTTTTCTATTTATTTTTCTTGCTTTTTGAGAAAGAAAAGTAAATATTGCTTTATCGCATCGGCAGTAATGCAAGATAGAATGAATTCTATATAGTTTATTTTACCGTGTTCCAAAAGCATTTTTTGTTGTAATAAGCAAAAATGTTTTTAAATGGATATTTTATTTTTCCATTTGTCCAGCTTTTTTGATGTTGAAAGACATTCAGCAAAACGTTTCAGTTACGAAAAGTTCAATGTTTATACGTAAGGGCATTAATTTTGTGCATTTCCCAATTCTATAAAATGTTTAAAGCAATATTCTGAGGAAATGAGTTGGGTAGAGTTGTAAATAGTCTTATAAAATCCTGTAAATACTGATTTAGTTAATTAAATTTTAATAAGTGAAAACTTTTAAAAATTTATTTAATGATTGCAGAAATCTACTAACATATTTTCAAATATTCAGAAAAATGTTTTGGAAAGTCAATTTTCATTAATTCATAGTTTAATACATAAAGGGTTAAACTAAAAATAAGTATTTTTCAAAATTGTAATTTTTTTTTTATATAACTACGTGCTACTTTTCTATTCATATTATTATGTGTCTAGGTCTTAAAAGTTACTTCAAAAGATATAAGTGTCTCACAAAAGTGATGGGACACTTGTGCTTTATAAAAAGAAACTGCAATAAAATAAATAAACAAACATGTGCAAAAATTTTTTGGGTGTGTTTCATATTTAAAGTTAGTAACAATTATTACATAACATACATTTTGTCAAAATATTCAAATATTAATTTAGTAAAAATACAATTGTTCAGAACGGAGCAAAAAATGGCTCACATAAGTGATGGGACACTTACTTTTCCATCAAATATTTATCCACAAATTTTACTTTTTAAAAGGTTTTAATATTTTGTTGGATTTCCTTTTACTTTTAAAACATGATTTAATCTTTTTGGGATGGATTCGACTATTTTTTTTGTGATTTCTGGAGTGATTTTACCCCATTCTTCTTGAAGCACCGATTTTAGTTGTTGTTTTGAAGAAATGGTGTGTTTGCGAATTCTTGATTCCAATTCTTGCCAAATATTCTCTATGGGATTTAAGTCTGGAGATTGTGGTGGTGTTTTTATTATTTCAGGACAGTTATATAGCAGCCAGAGTCTAACGTTCAGAGCAGTGTGCTTGGGGTCATTGTCCTGGTAGAATTTAAAATCGTTATGAAGGTTCAATTTTCGTGCTGAAGATTTCAAATTTTGCTTTAAAATATCAATATACTTGTACTGATCTATTATACTGTCAATAAAAACAAAATTACCAACTCCAGCGGACGACATACACCCCCATACCATAACTCCTCCTCCACCATGTTTTACTGTTGGTACCAAGTTCTGTTTGCGAAGTTCTTCCCTGGGTTTTCTCCACACCAAGATTCTACCGTCAGAACCAAATATATTAAATTTACTCTCATCAGCAAATATAACTTTATTCCAGTAATCAGAATTCTTATTTATGTTGGATTTTGCGAAAGCTAGTCTGAGTTTTCTATTCTTTTCACTTACGAAGAATTTTTTCCTGGCTACTCTACCGTGATATCCAGCAGATCGAATTACCCTTCTAATAGTTTCAGGATTAACAATTATTCCATATAATGCTTGTAAATCAGCAGCAACTTTTGAAGCACTAATTCTTGGATTTTTTTTAATATTTCGAACGATAATTCGCTTTATTCCATTGGATAGCTTTGATGGTCAGCCAGGTCTTCTTTTATCCTGAATCATATGATTCTTTTTATATCGTTTAATGATATTGAAAACTGTTGAACGACTCAAGTTAACTGTTACAGCAGTTTTTCTAATATATTTTCCACGTTCAATATGCAAATTAATAACTAATTTTCGAATTTCAGGCGAAGTTTCTTTTCGTTTAGCATTCATGACTACACAGAGCTAAAAAACACAAAAATTCCAAAACAAACTGGAGAGAAATACTGCAGACGATTTTATAAATTATTGCCAATTGCTTTTAAGTAAAAATAAAACCCCAAAAAATATTTTTATTGCTTATTTCAGGCGATTTTTGTTGCATATATAATGGTGTCCCATCACTTATGTGAGCTATTTTTTGCTCCGTTCTAAACATTTGTATTTTTATTAAATTAATATTTTAATATTTTGACAAAATGTATGTTATGTAATAATCTTTACTAAATTTAAGTATGAAACACACCCACAAAAAAAATGTGTACATGTTTTTTTAATTTATTTGATTAGTTTCCTTTTGTAAAGCACAAGTGTCCCATCACTTATGTGAGACACTGTAATTAATCAATGTATTTTATTTCCAGTTACTTTCTTAATATGTGAATATGATTAATTAAATGTAGAAAATGATCGTTTGTTCTGAAGTTTGAATTTCAGTTGTGTATAATTTCGTATGACTAAAACATCGTCTGCCAATGCGTTTGACAATTGATATAATACGGATTTTTTTTATTGAATTATTAACCAGCTTTTTTCTGTACAGTATGTGTAAGTTTTCTAAATGATTCATTATCTCCTGAATTCAAATTTCATTTGATCGTATCTAAGCAATTTAATGTTTTTTTTTTATTTCTTTTTGTCCTTTAAAATAATTGGTTGATCTTTGGAGATATCTAATTCTATAAAATGTTTAAAGCAAAAGCAATATCCTGGAAATGAGTTGGGTAGAGTTGTAAATAATCTATAAAATTTAAAATTATTTAAATTTGCTGGGTTTCAGCTGCATTATAATTAGTTTTCTTCACATATAGTAGTTAAATCTGGATTAGTATAATTATAAACATTGTTGACTTGTACCTAATTTAAAAGAAAATTCCTATTTAACTTAGTGATAAAAGTATATACAACTGGCAAGACATTTAAAAAATACTCGTCTGCTAGAAAGTTATTTATTTTAGAAGAGGAAAAAAAAAAAAGATTGAGATTTTTAAATTTGCTGGCTTTTAGATTCTTTAAAATAAAATACGTTTTGTATAATCACAAATTTGCATATTTAAATGATTTGTAAAGGGATAAACCACTCTTTCCCGAGAATGTCACATCAGTTTATTAGAAGGCGGCTGAAAATTAAAAATTAAAGAAGCATTAACCATTGTCTGTTCATCTAATATCTTCAACAACTCTTAAAAAGGTATGTAACATACATCTCTCAATTAAACAATAATATATATAAATTAAGTTTTTTTTTTGTGAACAAATCAACAATATTTTTTGTATAACTATTATAAAAAATACACCCAAACACGCTCATATAGTATTAACACAAAATCTGACAAAACTGATCAATATCATGGTTATGCATCGAAAATCAATTATAAATTACTGGTAACCATTTTTTGTATTGAAATATTTTGTCGATTATATATAAATAATTTAAAAAAAAAGTTACAAAAGCAGACAACTTAAGTTATAATAAGGTTAAATTATAATAAATTAAAATAAATATTTTTAAGACTACAATTTCATAATTTAGTTTTACCATTGCTTATAAATGTTATTTGGAAACAGGTAAACACCATTTCCTTTATAAACTTAGCAAATTTTCAGGCTTTTGAGAAATACATTTGTCGTGTTTTCCAGTCTTAGAGCCATTTAAACGTATTTCTATTTGTAAGCAGTTAAATCATTTAGTGTAATCCTGACTGTTTTGTTAGTTAATCTAAGTCAAGAAGTACATTGAGTGACAGAGTTTGGCAGCACAACATGATAATACATATAAAGAAAAGTACCCAGTTAAACTGATGGCATTGTGCTCACAGGCTATTCCCATTAATTGTATATTATACTCTTATTTCAAAAAATAATGCCCGTCGAAAAATAAAGAAATCGACAATAAATTAAGGAGAGATTAGCCCCCCGTTCCCCCTTTTATACTTAACCAATGAATTCCCAAAACTCATCAGGGAAGTGCCTTATCACAATGAATCTCTATACAAAATTTGAAGCAAATTGGATAATTCTGCATGAAAAACTTATTTATCTAAATTAAGGGGGGATTAGCCCCCATTCATCCTCTTTATACTTAACCAATGAACCCCCACAACCATTCAGGAAAGCGCCTTATCAGAATGAATCTATAAACAAAATATGAAGCAAAACAGATATTTCTATCAAGAGTTATCGCGTTACATACATACAGAACCGGCGGGCACGTTAGCTCTCAGTCTTTGATAGCCTGCGAGCTAAAAGCTATGGGACGCATTTGCGAAAGCCCAATTAAAGTCAAATTGTTTTTTAAGAGTACAAGACATGGTTTTAGATATGCAGTCAAGTTCTAGCTATCCAAACTATAGTAATCAGGATTGATGTCAGTAATTAAAAAAAAATGCATATTTTACAAAGAAAAACCAGAGGAAAACCTGACAAACTGATAGTGTGCAATATAATTAACAAATGTGGTAGGCGTAAGTAAGAAAAATGGGTGGGATTTTATTCTTAAGAATGGAATCGTTTTTAACATTTTCCAACATAGTTGAAAAGTGTTAATGACTTCGGTCAGCCGTCTGTACGTATTCTCGTAAATATACCCGGATTGCCATGTAATTGATATATTATCTATTTAAATAAAGTAATTTTGATTTAAGGAGTATCTTGATAAGCTAAATTATCATTTCATCTAAAAAATCATCTAAAAAATCACCAAAGTATCTTTTGTGGTTATGGTAAGAATAATTTGGTTATGGACAATTTGTGAACCGAATAAAGTATTTTAAGATTTAAGAAGTTGCGAAAGAATTTTTTCCTATTCTCATGTTTCATCGTTTAGTCGAAATCTTTTTAAAGTAAATTTATTTGTTCCACTGCTCCCCCGTTTTACATTTTATTGAATAACCTGGGTTTTTTTCTTTGTTTAAAACTGTATTATGACTTCATTTTTAGCTGGCGGATTCAAAGGGTTAATTGATTTTTTTCATTTATTATATTTTTATTCATTTATATATTTTAACATTTTCACAGTTTCAGCCTACTTTAGTGGAACTGTACCCGCTGTACTATGTTGAGAATAGTCGACATACTTCCGTAATCTGATTCAAACGCAAAAGAAAAAAAAAGTTCACATTTATTATTATTGAACCTTGAAATAGCAATAACAGCAACAACAAAAGTCGTTTTCGAGAAAATATTGTATGGGGAGTTAACAAAGCCGTAAATAGTAATTTTCTTAAACCAAAATACAGCAATGAAAACTATTTTCCGTTACACTGAATACAATTTTAAAACGTATTCAATTGTTGTTTGACATTATGCTAATTATAAGGGAAGTTGGATTTTTGAGAAGAGCGAAAATGCGAATGCACTTGGCCGAAAGTGCATTTTCACTCCTCTTATAAAGGTAAGTAATGAAAATAATTTGCAATAATGTACTTCAAAGGCTTTTTTTGTTCAAAACGAATGTTTCATATAAGCAGATAAAACAACGATTTTAGCACCAGAATTTTTTAACATATTGCAGACTGATATTCTGCAGCATTTAGCCTATCGTCATGAGAGTGGCATTGATGTGATGATGATACGCTGAATGCTACAGAAACTAGTATGCAATAAGTTAAAAAGTTCTGGTGCTAAAAACGTTACTGCGTAAGTATCATCTTGATTATTAACTGTTTCATAGTCTATACCGTACATCTTTAAAATGTTCCATGTGTTTTACAATAATTTTTGTTCAAAATTCTCACTATGGCTAAGGAACAATCTTAATAAATAATACGAAAAAATTGTGCATCCACGTTTTAATCCGACAGTTATTTAACGAAAAGACAAAAAGCTGGCACGAAACTGAATTTTCATTAAAAATTCTCATGTCAATAGGTGTTATTTTTATCTTGAGGACCTTACCAAACCAGCATTACGAAAGGCTTACACAGTCTGTTTTTGCAATATTTATTCTGACATTTAGTAATATTGAGATTTTTGAACAAAAATTAAAACGCACGGAGCATTTTAAAGACTTATAGCCAGCGAAAAATTTATTTTGAGAAAATGCTTTTGAAATACATTATGATGTGTTTTTTTTTTCATTACTTACCTCTGTAAGAAGTACGAAAATACATTTTCTGCCAAGTATATAGTAATATATTGAGATTTTTAAAAATTATAACAACAATTTTTAACAACAGTAAGAGTCGTATTTTTGCTTTTCTCAAAGTCTACCGTCGCCTTATAAGATCCTTTCATCTCAATTACTGTGTATTAATACAAACATCAAAACCAGTTAAATATTAGACAAAAAAATTAGATAATCGATTTTATTACAAAATTTTTACAGTTCATATGCTATTTGGTCTTCGTAAGTAGTCACTATTCTTCCGTCTCTTAAGAAATGAACAGTTTCCATGAGAATAATGGGTGGTCCCCAGCCATCTGGAGTGCCAGCTGATATTCGGAATAAATAAGATCTGAGGAAAAATGAGAAAAAGAATATTATAATGCCCAACGAATATAATGGCTTTTAATTACAATCATACTATGCATCTGTTACTAAGTAACATCTAAAAAATACAATATCTACATTGAAACTTACAAGGAAACTATTTTGTAAGAGTCGCTAAACTGAGAAAAATGACACTTTCAAATCTGAGTAAATTGATGTTTTCATTTTGTTATGAAACTTTTTCTTTCAAAGATGACGACCCAATGCTTTCAATTCTGAAATACCAGAAGTACTCAGGATATTGAAACATGGACGTACTCAAAACTGAGCACTTAGAGATCAGTTCATACTCATTTTTGAAACATGGACATACTCAAATATGACCACATGGTGTTTTATTCTTGAGTGTGTGCATGTTTTCAGAAATGAGTATATACATGTTACAAACTTGAGTAATTTTGGTTCGGAGCCATTTTGACTATGCGACATACTCAGATTTCAGTATTTTTTGATCAGTTTTGAAAATGTTGTTTTTAGAGTGTAAATATAATCTATACTAATATTATAAAGAATTAACGTTTGTAAATTTCTTTGTTTGTTTTTAGGCGGTAATCTCTGGAACTACCGAACCGATTAAAAAAAAATGGTGTCAAAATGCTGGTGACACCTCTGCTCCAAAATAGGCTATATTTTACACTGCTTGATAATTGCTAAGGAACAAGGACATTTTTCGTCATAACTAATGATAGATATTGTTTAAAAAAATTAAAGTACATATTTAATAGAAGTCCTTATGTATATATGTACAAAACAATACAGGTATTATCACATGGCGAAACAAGATGCGCAAAAGAACAAAGTATGCTTCTCACAGCATTTTTCGAGAGTTAGTTAGAAAAAGGCTTGTTCTGGTCAAAAAAGGAACAGATATGAGTCGGTGAGTATGAATTATGACCTCCTTCTACACTGATGCACATTTTGCATCGTTTATGTTTGCTGTTCACTAAACAGTAGAAGAGTGCTTAGTGAATTCTGTCTCATTCGTTTCACAGGGCGAGTTTCATTTCCAGCACAGTTTGAGGAGAGTTCTATTTTTGACTAATACGTCTACCGAGTGCATCCAGGTGTGCTCTCTAAGATTTATGTCCAGAGAATAAGCAAAGTATGTCATAAGCTCAATATCGTCTTCTGCTGCTGTAAGGACACTTTAGCTGTCTTATGTAGGCAGGCATTGTTATTCAAGAACAGAAATTATGGACTAACTGCACCACGGGAAAGATGGGTATAACCCTGGAGAACGACTGTGCCATACAACTGCAATGTTACTGGACCTTGTTAAAATATGTGGCGCAGAATTCTGCTAATTTGCCTGATACTAGCTCACATAATCAATCTTTGGTCATAGTTATCAGTTTCCTGGACATTCTGGTGATAGGATTGAACTTTCTTTTTCCACCCTAGCTGGTATTAAGAATAACTCTTTATGATGTAGCGGAATTCATTAGAGAATAAGATTCTGAATCATTGTTTCTGACCCCAACCAATATGCACTTACACTGAAGTAAACTTTCCCTACGATGATGTGCTGATAGTGGAATGCATGTAACAAGCTTCTGTGCATCTAAGCAAACATTATTTATTCACCGAAAAATGGTTCTCGCAGATAACTAAGTACTAGTAGCGTTAGCAATGTCTGAAGTTGTGTGATCTGGAGTATCATTTATGTTTCTCTTGACCACTAGGCAGACATATCAATGCTCTTGAGGTGTAATGTTCTTACCATGGCCTTAAGAATGCCTTCTCGTAGCACTTCCACATCCCAGGTCCTCTTAAACCTCAAATAAAGTATCTTGCTTTGGTAACTTGAGTGACACTTTGCCCTACCTTGAGACATGTAACTTTTCAGCCATTATCGTTCGCAATCAAATGATGTCTTACAGGCATTTAACAGTCAATACCTGTCGTCCAAAAACAAATTTAGAGCTCTACCTTCAGAAACAGACAGTGTACCTTCCTCCTCAAATGTTACAATTTCCAATTTTAAAGAACGAACCTATGTGGATGCACTGCCTTTAAAACAGACAAGAGACTTTGTCGTACAACGTCCTCTATCGTTGTGCTCTGTGATTGCGCGGATTAATGAAACGAAATTTTGCCTAAATTCGTTATTCCTTAGTATTTGTCAAGCAGTGTATGACGGTACAACGACCTCCAAGGGGGTATAGGAGAAAAAAAAACATTCTGAAATTGCGATTTCTCTGATATTGTTGAGACTAGAAATATGAAATTTGGTGTGGTGGTTACTTTTATAATGTAAATATTTGCTATGAACGGTTTCTAACAAGTTCGAAATTTAAAAGGGTGAAACGAGCAGGAAGCGCTTTAAAAACGTTCTCAATTACGATTTTATTTGATTTATTAGAGCTAGAAACTGGAAATTCGGCATGGCTGTTACTTTAGAGACGTAAATGTTCTCCCAGAACATTTTTTTTTTACAAATTCGAAATTTAAAAGGAGGCAGCAGCAAAAGACGTTCTAAAATTGCGATGTATGTGATACAGTTGGCTTAGAAGCTTGGTATTTTGCATGGTGGTTACTTTCACGATGTGAATGCTCACTAAGAACGGTTTCTAACGAAATTTAAACTGTTGAAAAGAGAGGTAAACGTTCTAAATTACGATTTAATTAGACTTGTTAGGATAGAAACTTACAGTGGTTACTTTTAAAATGCAGAGGCTTGTTATAAATAGTCTGTTAAAAAATTGAAATTTATAGGTGTGAAATGAGCAGAAATCGTTCTAAATTACGATTTATTTAGAATTGTTAAGGAAAATATCTTAAAATTTGACGTGTCTGTTACATTTAAGACGCAAATGGTCTCACAGAACAGTTTTATGAAATTCGAAATTCAAAAGGGTGCCGATGCAGAAGCAAAAATCATTCGAAAATTGCGATTTTTTTAGCTAGAAACTTGAAATTTGGCACGGTGGTTATTTTTCAAATGTAAAAGTGTTCGCCGAAAACGCTTTCTAAAAATCTCGAAATTTAAGTGTGAAATGAGCGGAAAATGTTCTAAAATAAATTCTAAACTATGATTTATCTGAATTGTTACACTGAAAAAAAAATGCTGATTTTACGGTATAATACTGGCAGCTTATACCGTTCCAGTATTATACCGTAAAATCAACATTTTTTGTTGTTGTTGTTGTTTAGTATAGGGATAAAAACTTGAAATTTGACATGGCTTTTCCTTTAGAAACGTAAATGCACCCAAAGAAAAGGTTTTAAAAAATTCGAAATTAAAAAGTGTGCAGGTACAAAAAACGTTCTAAAATTGTGATTACTGTGATTACATTGATATAGAAGCTTGGAATTTGGCATATGGTGGTTACTTTTAAGATGTAAACGCTCGCTAACGGTTTCTAAAAAATTCAAAATTAAAAAAAAAAAAAATGAAATAAGCGAAAAGCCTTTAAAATACATTCTAAATTAAGATTTATTTGAAATTAATTTTAAATTTCCTCATTAATTTAAGTTTCATTTCGCCTGATGCTGTATGAAGTTTACACGAAATGTGGTCCAAATAGTAATTTTTGAATTATCCGTAGCAGCATAATTTCCCCTCATAAAAATAGGCACACTATTTCCACTTGACATATTTCAACAACTACGTGTGCTAAACGCTTGCACGAGTTTTGCTAGTGAAAAATAAATGGAATAAGCTTTCTTAAGAAGACGGATGGATAAACGTTTATTTTCAGATCCCCGATTGAGTAAAAAATAGTTTTCTTTGAAATTTAGGATGATTTTCTATCTTTTTTATTGTTTTTTGTTCTCAGTACAAAATAAGAAACAGTTTTATCCAGCAAAGTTTAATGTACTTCGAATTATTTTTATTTGAATTTGATTTTTTTAATACTGTCATAGTTTGTACTTATGTTGATATGGGAAAATTCTCAAAAAAAAATATTATTATTATTATTATTATTATTATTATTATTATTATTATTATTAAATACAGGTTGGACACAAATTAGTTGGGCAAATTCGTAACTGAAAAATTTGTGAAATATTATCAGTTCAAAAGTAGTATCTATTGTATTGTTAAGTTTCAAATACACTTCTTAATTCAGTGTCAGTGATAAAATCTGACAAGGTAGGTCTCCATAAGCGCATACTCAGAGAATTTTGAAAACATTACAGAATGTTCTTCTCATGAGGGTATATACGTCTATAAAATTTTTTTCTGCGGAACCTCGATATAACGTCCGTAAAAAAATTAGGAAAATTTCGTTTATTTGGCGATTTATCACTGGTTGGCGACGGAATGAAATTTAAAAAAATACACTGTTATGATAAATAATCTTTAAGGAAAAACTTTATCTTGCTGAACTTGTTTATGTAAATTTAACTTATATAATGAATAAATTTTTATAACTACAATTTTGTGATATTTGTACTTGATAGTGAACAAGTACAACAAAATAATAAACTATTTCATAATTTAAGTTTAAACTCATTACGTATTGCGCAATCGAATAATAATTTTGCAAGCAATTTCAAAATGCAAACGATCGTTTGCATTTGGCGAGGAGAAAATATTGCTAAGCCAAATCGCGTCTTTTTCCGCCAAATACTCGAAAGTTTTTATTTTTTTGCAGAATTTCTACTGGGATTCAGCAGCTAAATTTGACTGATCCTTTATTACATACATGAGTAGCTTCATTAGCATTTTTTTTTCAAAATTTTCTGAGTATGCGCTTTAAGGAGACCTTCCTTGTGAGTTTGGATTTGGTCGAGGTCATGTACTTCGACTTATTTTTACATGAATTTGATTTTTTTTTAAAATATAATGCGCTTTTCATACCGTCATAATTTGTATATATGTTGATATGGGAAAATTCTCAAGTGAAACATATTATTTAAATTTTTTTAATATAGGGGGAACACTAATTAGCTGAGCAAATTCGTAATTCAAAAATTTGTGAAATATTATCAGTTCAAAGGCAGACGTGTCTATTGTATTATAAATTTGCAAATACACTTCTTAATTCAGTGTCAGTGATAAAGTCTCACTTTGGATTTATTCTCGGTCGTGTCATGTACCTCGACTTATTTTTATATGAATTTGATTTTTAAAAAAATATATAAGCTAAAATATAGTGCTTTTAATACCGTCATAATTTGCACATATGTTGATATGGGAAAATTCTCAAGTGAAATACATTAATTATTTTTTTTTAATATAGGGGGAACACAAATTAGCTGGGCAAATTCGTAATTCAAAAATTTGTGAAATATTATCAGTTCAAAGGCAGACGTGTCTATTGTATTATAAATTTGCAAATACACTTCTTAATTCAGTGTCAGTGCTAAAGTCTCAATTTGATTTGGTCGCGGTCGTGTTATTTGACATGTATCGCTGGCGTGATGGCCACAACGATAATCACTTCTTTCCCCGCTAGATTTGACTGTATGGGACAGGTGGCCATAAATAAAGCCAACTTGGCTGTAAGTGAGTAATTTGGCGACATTCTCATTCAAATTCAATATTGACGAGAACTGGGAATGACTCTTCTGTATTCGGGTATAATGCATTTTAGCTTCGTGTTTTTCAGTAAAATTAGCTAAAATCTCAAAACCAAGCAATAGGAAGGCTATCTTTTCCTGCCGGTATAGGCCAGAAGGACTTTTCGCAGTTTAGTACAATACATTGGCTGCTCGCATCCAGGTAACTCCACGATTCGCAAGTATCTGACGTACAACAGAATAACGAAAAATATTGATTTTTTGGCGGTGTGATAGCAAATTTTGAAGTATTAACAAGTATGAGATAGAAGAAAGTTATGGGATTGGCATATCCGACTAGTTTATGTTCAATCCATATAGACTTAAAAAGGAATTGAAGATTTTGAAAAAGTTAAACGTGAGCTAGGTATAAATAGAGGATTGCATTGAGAGTAGGAAATTCTAAATGAGTTTCAGCTACTATTTATATTTACATACAGAGAAAAAACATCTTAAATGAATAACTGAGGCAGGGAGAGCACCAATAAGTAGATTAGTCACAAATTATATAACATCACTCATTTGTCCCGTACAGAAACCGTTGATATTCCAAATTGAATTTTAAACATATACATCGTAATTTTACTGTATTTAGTTAATTAAGTTTATTTGGGTGTTCGGGAACTTGCCACATCTGATTTGTGGGAAATAAGTCATTGCCTACAAAGATCGATTTCTATCAAAGAAAATTGTATTTCATTATTATGTTGGGGGTAAAATTTTCTCATTAATGAAACAGTAGAATAAAAATTATAATATACATTAAGGTTTAGTTGAATTACATGTCCTACGGTCTCCTACGGTCATCTTTTCACATGAGGGCTAAACAGACTCGGACCTCTGTTTAAAAGAGAATCAGACGCACTACAAACACCCATGGCTGAGTTCGGATTCGAACCCAGCACCTTTTGTACAATAGCTTTACAGCTCGAGGATTTTTGTTTGGATGTTATTTTGAAGTTTAATTCTCAGGTCTTGTTTTATGTCTTGGTGTAAATCAAGATTCAGTGTGTATTTAAGAATGTATATCAATTTTTTTATGTTTTGACTGAAATGTAAGACTGGCATGCATTTTGAAACCTATAGGATGTGATTTTTTTGTAGCGGGGTGGTGGGGGGAAGTTTTCTCAGCCTTTCCACCTACTGAAGGGAATGAGGTTGTCTGTACACCTGGGTAGTTTATTGTTATAGTTTTAAAATTAAAAGTTGTTGTCTTGAGGTTAATAGTTATTTTGTTCAATATAGTTGATTGAGTTGATTCACCTGTTTTCAAATCTTATTATTTTGAAATTCATGCATTTAATGGAGTATATATATATATATATATATATATATATATATATATATATATATATATATATATATATATATATATATATTTCTAAAATGCGTGTTTCATGCATCTAACACTATTATTTTTCATTCTTACACTGACACAATCATTTTATCAATTACATAATGTCTCCTCATGCATGGCTATATTTTTTCAACTCTTTAAATTACTATTAATTTATATTAATATATCATTTATATAGTCATCTATTATTTATACATTTTGTCTATTTATATATATTTAATTGATATTATCTTTTCCATCTATTCAATTTTTGAGCTATTGCAGTATTTAGTTTTTTATTTAAAGCTAGATGGCAGCGCTACTATTTCCTTCCTTTTTTAATTTAAAGCTAGATGGGAGAAATACTGTTTATCTTATTTATTTTTTTATTTTTTACCATGACACAGTATTTCAAATCTGGCATTTTGGACCTGCACATAGTTCACACATTTGAATCTGTGTTAATCATCTCCTCTCTCTATTTTACTGGTGAGTCTATATTTATTTAGTTTTTTCATATATTACAGCTGGATTTTTCTTTATTTTATGGATCCATCATTATTTTCTTTATTTTATGGATTTATTATTGTTTTCACATTTTTGGGGTAGTTTCGATATGTTATAAGGAGCTTAATAATGTTATATTTAGGTTTAATACCGATAATATTTGGTGAAATAACATATCTTAACTACGAATTATTCTTATGATGCTCCATTGAAGATTCGCTATTCGTAGTTTTTCATATTTGCATTATCATCTTTTTGTGTTTGATTTTTGTAGTATCTCTTCCTTTGGTTTTTATGCCCCACCAGTGGCTGAGAGGTTGTGCTCTCGAAGCTGGTAGACGGGAGGTGCTGGGTTCGATCCCAATCGCGCCCGTCGGCCTAATCGTTCGGAGTTTTCGTGGTTTTCTTCGAACCGTGGATTTATCCATGCGTAAATACGGGTTAGGTTCCCTTAGAAAGACCCCCACGAAGGGCACTCCCCCCGGGCCTATATCCCTAGCGTAGATAATTGGCCGTCAACAATCAACCCAACCCAACCCAACCCTTTGGTTTTTATACTATCTCTTCTTTTGATTTTCACACATGTGATTTCAGTGCATATATGTAAATACATTAAAAAAAATGGAAACCTACCGTCCTTTTTTCAACCCTGCGACGGTATACATTGTATACGGTGTTCGAACAACTTCCTTCCAGCGGGTGCCTTCTAATCTCCTCTTTTCTATTAAATACATCAGATTTCTTTTTCTGCTAGACCAATTTATTGGTACTAACCAGGACAAGACGACCCATGACCTTCCGGAACTGAGAACTTTTGGAGCGAAAGGTCGCCCCGGAAGAATATTTATCCCTGAAAAAAATATATAAATACATAAAATACAGATATAAGTTGTTTTTGAAAAGCTTCAAACAAAAGATTTTTTTTTCCTTACAACTTACAAAAGAGATTTCTTAGAAGAATTTTTTTTTTAAGTTCACAATGACAAAGTAAAACTAGTTTATTAAAACATGCGCTTTTATTTGTATACTTAAAAGTAGAAATAAGTCGAATGTAAAACTCATGTCTTATACATGCAAATTCGCGTTTATTATGTAACATCACATTTTCATGTAAAAACCCATATATTAAAGGTTCAAAATTAATAGATTTTTATCAAAACAATTTAATTTTTGTTTCAATTCAGTTTTTTTAAAGATATGGCAACAGGAAGGAAAAAAAAAACATTTTAGATTATTTTATTAGGTGCGTTCGTAATTATAAATACGTAGCACCTATAGTCGTCGTCTGTTCCATCCGTCCGTCTGTCTGTCTGTCCGTCCGTCCACATATAACAGAGCAAAGCTACCCAACCGAATGGTTTGAAATTTAATATACATTATCGTTGCAGAATTTTGTCTATTCATTTCAAATTTTATGGAAATCGAATCAAAACTTAAAAAGATATTAATAAAAGTTTTCTTCATTCTATTAAATCCTATCGTACGTAATCTATATAATAAAAGCGCAAGTCATGTGACTGAGGAAAACAAATACTGGCTAACCACTTCTTTTTTCATATGCCAGGCGGCCCTTTTTATTCAAAATAATTTTTAAATAAAATTGCATAAAAGTTACATTTTTAGAAAGATCGTTCAAAAAAATTGTTTGCTTGAGAGGTGAGTTATATTAAAAAATGTATAGATTCTGAGATAACTTCAGTGGAAATTAGGTTAACAGCCAAATATCTCAATTCATTAGATTAAATAAACGCAGGAGATTCGTTCATTATGAGTGATAAAAATATTAAACCATGGAGGTAATCATTCGCAAAGAAAGATCTCCATGGTGAATTTTGCAGCGCTGTTTGGTGTAGAAAAAAAATTCGCATTTGTAAACGTGGCATACGTAATAATAATAAAAAATGCATGGTCATTTTGCTCATAGCAGACGATATAATTTATTTCGCTGAAATAAAAAGGATGATTTTTTACATTGTGGAACTAGTTATAAAATGAACGCACCTGATATGTCACGTTTAACGCATAATTTCCAACTTGTTTAACTCAAATTGGGTTTTGTATGTAAAGATGGAATTTAGTAATTGATATTTTGCTCACTTTCTCATATGCTAGAATTAAAAAAATATTTTCACAGGCGTGTTTCCGATGACAATGCAAAATTTTAATATGTTTAGAACTTAACTGTAAATTAATACAAGACATTTTTCCATTTTTCCGCCACAGGTGATAAATCATAAAATACTCTTAGGGGTTACAATTGTATACTAGTTACAACAACATTGGATTTAATTAAACGCCAAAACATGCTCGTCAAAATAAGCCAAATGGCTGTGAAACTGCAACGATTCAATTTTAAATACTAAAAAGGAGAAAATAAAATAAGCGTGTAATAATTAAAAAAATACGCTTTTATTAATTAATAGTTTCATATTAATTAAATTATAATTTTCTTTCCTGATAGCCGTATTTAAAAACAAGTGGGTAAATGTGATCGAAGATCGCACAAAGGATTTCGTTTAATATTACTTTCAAAACACTTTATCCTTCCTTTAATAAATCCACATACATTTCATCACCCCCCCCCCACCCGAAAAAAAAGTCATGTTTTTTATAAAGTAAAAATTTACTGGTCTATTTTTCTCGTTTTTTTTTTCGAAAATCTGAGCTAGTCTGATAGCGGGCGAAACCCGCTATTATACTCTGCCATAATAATATCTGTCATGTGGACTAAATGCGATATTAAATAAAAATCAATTTCAAAATTAAACATGTTGTAAAACACCTTCACAATGTTAGACGTCAGATTAATTTTCTTTTTAATTCTCTAATGACGTCATATTAAGCTGCTCTCTGTATTTACACATACTCCTTGTATTATTGAGAAATGTTTGAAAACTTCCGTTTTATTAGCAATATGACGTCATATTAATCTTTTTTTTTTCAATTGGTGAAACTTTTTATTTCATTTTCATTTTTCCCGTGTAAATCTTTCAATAGAAAATTCATTATTGTAGAAAGAATTTTATTTTGAATTTTAATTGCTGGCAACTGCTGTAACGAAAAATGTTTAAATTTAATAGGAAAAGACCGTTATATTTTTGTTTTTTATCTCTATATATTAAAATAATACGATATTTTCACATTTTATGATTTTGAGCTTCATAATAGGTATTTAGCTATAAGTACACAAAATTTCATGACTGTAAGTTACATAGTTTCTGAGAACCGGCTCTGTGACGGACAGACAACGAAGCGGGAGTAATAGGGTTTCATGAGATGAACGAAACCTTAAAAAGAAGCAAAAAACATATATTTTTTACATAAGTTCCAGAAGTCTCTCTTTTTATCAAGCGTAAATCAAAGCAGTGAATTTTTGGGTTTACTGCCTATGTCATATTCACATATTTTATCAAAAATGTTTTGGAAGAATCATGATTAGGCTTGGTTTTCAAGATAAACATCGAATGTTTAGAACAGATTTTTTTTTTAAAAGCTGATTTTAATTTTATGTTTATTATTCGTATTACTGTAAATGTTATTTCACATTATTGTGATAAAAAACAAATATGTAATATTGAGTCACATGTTAATACATTTAAAAAAACAATCAAGTCTGGAACTTATTTAAACTATTTAAGATTTCTAAATTGTTTTCTCAACATATAATCAAAATTTAACTAAAATGTATGAATTAATTGGTAAATAAGTTCTGAAAATATGAAAACATTGTATTGTCGTCGGAAACGCCAACTGTATATAATTTCTAGAACTCTAGCACATCAAGAAGTAAGTGAAAAATCGATTACAAAATCCATCTTTACGTACATAATCAAATTACATTTAAATAAAAAAGTATAATAACATTGACCCAACAAACACTGTCTATTTTGGAAAAAAAAACGCTTTAATAGGAAAAAACATTTACATTTCAACATCGTTAATATGGAAACAACAATGTTTCGGAAACATTGACATGGTATTAGATGCAATTTATAATGTATTTAATAAACCGAGGCTGTTAAAAAGTTTAGCTTCCGTGGTCCATATTAGAAGGAAAAACATAGATTATAAAACTAACGATAATTATTAAGTAAAAATTTTAGAGGATGTATTAGTATATCAAAATCGATAAATATTAAAACTTGTTGAAAATAACCTGTGATTTCCTTTTAAATGTGCTTTTAAAATTATTGAGTCGATTAAGGAGATTTAAATATTGAAATGGAAAAATATACTTATCAATGCAATTTTAATTAAATCAACTATATAAATAACAATAACTTTCTTTTCACAAAGTTGAATTAATTTCGGATTTTATACTGCTGCAGTTTATCGTTAAATTTTAAGTCTATTTTTCCGTCTCCTTGTACTTGAGTTTTTGCATATTTGTCTTTTAAGTTGTAGGTTGAATGAGTAAGCCCTCCTTTTTTTTTGTTGTTGTTGTGACATGTTTTTCTGTGATCTTTTAACTATTGTGTCTATTTATACTGTCATTTTGCCAATCTTGTTTCTTATTTTGCTACAATTTTCTTCACGTAGCAACATTGATGTTTTAACTGAGATCTGCGCGAAAAACCTAGATAACGCCATTCTAATTTTATTTTGTTGAATACTTTTGTTCTAAATTAATATTCTTTTATTAATTTAGCATACCTATTAAGATTTTCTTAATATTTTGGTGTTTAAACTAGATGTTTTACGACGAACTATGTGGAGTCCCGGTAGCAAAACGGAAAAAAGAGATTTGAGAATCGTTTTCAATAGGATTACAACGAAAAGTTGAGTTTGATAAAAAAAAAAAATTCTATGTTCATTTGCTTATTTCAATAATCTATGTATCTTCTATTTGATAATCTATAATATTAACGTATAACAATTAGAAATACTGAAAAGCCTTTTGTATGCATTATTTTATACACAAAAACCAAACCTCACGTATAAACTAGAACCGATCTAAAGTATTGAGATGTTATAGTTATTTTATTAGTGGAGAAAAGTTAAAAGCTAAAACTTACGTTTTCTTGGTCTTACTTTGATGTATCCATCAGCTTCACACTGTGTCGTTCTCTTATTTAAGAGTCTAAGGGAGAAAAAGTTTTATATATGAACCATGAAAAATAATTTGAACAAAAGTATTTCAAAACCTACAAAATGTACCTTATATATATGTGTGTGTGTGTGTGTGTGTGTGTGTGTGTGTGTGTGTGTGTGTGTATATATATAATAAAACTTTTGTAAATAATAACCATTGAACCACATAAATAATCAACAATAGATAAAACGATAATTACAATACAATACATAAATATATCCAAAAATTTAAGATTCTCAAATTAAAATAAGTGGGGAAAATACTTTAAAATATGTAGTGAAAAAATCCAATATGTAGAAGAAAAAAATTATTACAAGAAGCATTTGGAAACTTTTATAGTGGATTACTTTTACAAGGGCAATATTCCATTAATATAAGTAAAATGTAATTTATTTCTGTTAGAGTTAATAGCCATGAGCCTAATTTATTAACTCAAATTGCCCGATTAATTAAGGAGTCAAATTTAAAGAAAATTGAATAAAAATGGACAGATATTGAGAGTAACTGAAAATGATATGTGCAAAAATCAATGATTAAGGAGCATTATTAAACACAAAAACGTATTTAATAAGGAATTGGTAGACAAAAAGAGAAATTGCAGCAAAACATACCTTATCCCCAGCATGTTAGCTATCAGAAATCACGTTATCCGTTAGAAATGCACGATGTATATAACCGTTACATTGACAGTTAATATAATAAACAATTTTCAAAATTTTAAATATAATTCATATACACCTATAAATAATTTGTATCATATTTTAAAACAATATCCAATCTTAATAATAATGATATTAATCAAAGGAATTTTAAAATTAAAATATTTACAGCACATACATATATATATAAAACTTTATGTAAAAATCAATCATTGAAACATAAGAAACTGACCATGCACAATGAAATCACAATACCAATATATATATATGTAATGAAATCACTGAAAAATCACATGTGTGGAAACAAAAGTAAAAAATAATACGAAATATGAACATAGGAAATTGTAAATGCAAAAATAAGAACTACGAATATCTTACTATATATATATATATATATATATATATATATATAGTAGCGCTCAAAAATATTTTGACAAGAAATTCTTTATTATTACGCGTTACATAGTGCTAAATAAAAAACGTTTTAGTTTATCTTTAAGTATGATGTGATTGCAGGTAACAAGTAAATAACAAGTCTAAACTTGTTTGTCACAGTAGGCGCTGAATCACAAACTTGTCATATCTTGTGCTCAAAAGTATTTTGACAAGTCATTTTGTTTCGAGTTTTCCGAAGTGTTGATTGTAGTATTATTTGATTTGTGTTTATATCAGTTTATTGTGATTCTCTTAACATGCCGAAGGTGAAAGAATATTCCAATGACTTTAAAAAAGCTGTTATAACCGCCCTAAAACAAGGAAAAACACAAGCAGAAGTTGCACGTAATTTTAACGTGTCTCGGCAGCTTGTTAGTATATGGAATAAAGTGTTCAATAAACGAAGGGGATATCAAAAACAAGTCCCGAAGTGGTCGTCCGAAAAAAACAACTCCTACTGTTGATCGCATAATAAAAAGACTATCCGCTAGTGATGTTCGTAAGTCGGCAGTAGCAATAAAAAACGAGCTGAAAGAAAATTACGACCCGGATATTCATGTTTCAACCGTCAAACGTCGTCTAATATCTTATGGATTACACGGCCGTCGACCCACAAAGAAGCCTCTTATATCTACAAAAAACAAGAAGGTACGAATTGCGTTTGCAAAACGGCACAAACTGTGGACGAGTTCTGAATCGTCTCGTATTTTGTGGAGCGACGAAAGCAAATTTAATTTAGTGTCATCTGATGGGATTAAGTACATTCGACGTCCTGTTAACAAAAAATATGATATCCGATACCAAGTGCCCACCATCAAACATGGAGGTGGCAGTGTTATGGTTTGGGGCTGTTTTTCACGCCATGGAGTAGGACCGCTAGTTCGCATTGAAGGGAATATGGATCGATTTATGTATGAGAACATATTAAAGACGCAAACGCTGCCCTATGGTAAAGAGAACATGCCACCTGGGTGGTACTTTAAACACGATAATGATCCAAAACACAAGTCCAAGCACATAACTGAATTTTTGAAAAGTAAAAAAGTTAAAGTTCTCGAATGGCCAACTCAAAGTGCTGATCTAAATCCCATAGAGTATCTATGGGAGGAGTTAGATCGCAGAATAAGATGTAAAAATTATTCGAATAAAGAGGCTTTATTTCAAGCTCTTAAGAAGGAGTGGGAAAAAATTCCTTTGGATCGAATACAGAAGTTAGTCGACTCGATGCCGGGTCGTGGTGAGGCTGTTATAAAGGCTAATGGATATGCTACTAAATATTGATTCATTTAAAAATAAAAATGATGTTTAGGTGTTAAAAATTTTCATTTAATTACAGTGTCAAAATACTTTTGATCAATCATGTTCTTTATTTTTAGTTTGATTTTGTAATTTTGCTATCAAACCACAATTTCTTTTACAAAAATATGTAGACAAATCAAGTTTCTTCCAATAAAAAATAGTTGTATATTTGTGTCTTTTATTTGTATTAAATTAGCCCAATTATTGTCCTTGTCAAAATACTTTTGAGCGCTACTGTATATATATATAATGCCTCTTTGTTTGAAAAGAAATGTGTTTAACCAATGCGTTTTGCCTGCACTGATTTATGGAGCAGAAACATAGACGCTAACAAAACGGATGGTACAAAGATTAGAAACAACACAGCGAAGTATGAAAAAATGTATGCTAGGCATAACTAGAAGAGACAGAAAGAGAATAACCTGGATAAGAAGTCAGACGAAAGTTTTTGGCATGTTTGAGAGAATTAAACGGCCAACATGGAAATGGATTGGGCACATTCCAAGAAGACAAGACAATAGATGGAGCACAAACACCCTACAGTGGTATCCCAGAGATGTAAAACGACCAAGAAGACGACCTCAAGTAAGTTGGAGTGACGAAATCAGAAAAGTGGTAGTGTTAATTGGTTGACTAAAGCACTTGATAGGAAACAATGGAACAATCTGGGGGAGACCTACATCCATCAGTGGATTGAAAACAGTAGATGATGGTTTCATTGTGAATGGTCAGTTTCTTATGTTTCAATGGTTTAATTTTCAATGAGTTTTATATATATATATACCAGTTGCTTATAAAATAAGTATCTCTATTTGGAACTTGAAGGACAGGTCCAACTGAAACCATAGTTGGTACACTTTCTATAGAAGAATGGGGAAAAAGAATAAAACAACAACACATATTAGCTAAAAAAATGTCGATAGAGGACGCTTTAAGATTTGAAATGGTATTTATAAGGCAAAAAGGTAAAAAAAAAAACCCACCAAAAAAGTGACAACTTATTTATTGGTAAATTGTCTCAATAAATACGGTTACGCTGTTTTAGGGTGTTGACGATCAAGTATCAAGTTAAGATTCCACAGTAAGTCCATCAATCTGAGCTACACATTCCGTGTGATACGCGGTGCTTCGTTCTCAACTGGGAATGCAACTCTTCAGGAGTGATATCTGGCACATGTTCTGATATGTTATCTATTTAATCTGTTACATTTGATACACTTCCATTATGTCCAAAGATTACATTTTAAGTACTTCCAAACCAAAAATCATATAACGTTATATCAAAGGACGACAGTGACACAACAAAGGAAAACAGTACTTTCTAATTCTATCTTTTACAAATTTCTTTAGTAAGCGTTATTATACTCGGCACACAGTATGAAAGGAATTCCACCTTCCTTACCACCTGCCTAAAAATCTTGTCAGAATGGTACTGTATTTGTTGTAGTTGAAAAGTTACAAAAGTTTGAAACCACCATGTAAAGAAATCCAAACATGTTACATTCCTATTGGCTGATACTTCTCAAGAAAATAAGGAATAAGAATATGGCAAAGAATATGGACTTGTGGCAAAACTACATCACACAACGATTTCAGGATAATGGAGAACATTTTTTGAAAAAAGCTTCACAGTTCAGAAGTCCATATTCGACAATTCTGCGTATTTACTATCCCATGATAAGAACAATGAGCCTCATCTGCCCATAAAATGCTACATGAATTGCATTAGCTACTTCCATTCGTGCTGAAAACGTTAATGCAAATGTCAGTCTCCGGCTGTTAATAATTACTGATGAAAACTAATTTTATGAAAATAAAATTGGAATAACTGTCTAAAACTTTTTATAACCGAATATGGAATATCCACAATTCTATGTTCAAAAGAACAAGCTTAAGAAGCTCTAAAACAAAATGTTAGAATGTTAGAATAAGCCATTTCATTTGTAATTTGAATTGCATTTAGCTTCATTTCTGCGCAGTACCTTTAAAAAAGAACAACGGTTGATACTTTAATAAATTTACATGTTATTAAAGTGAATCAAATCTTTAAAAGATTTAAATTCGAGAGAATATTGTATTTTTAAAAATTATTTTCATTATTAAAAATATTAAAGTACTAAAATAGGTGATTCAGAAAATTTGAATACTTATGAAGTTTGGAAGTTGCATAAAGTATTCATAAAATAAGTTTCTGCGAGAATTCTTCGTAAGTTAGAAAACTTGTCGCGTGGTTTGTTTTCATTTTGCGTGAAACACTCGTCGTCCAGCTTTTACAGAGACTTGTATTACTGATTTGCATAAACAAGGTCGTAATCAGCAATATATCAGCAGTTACTTCAAATGTCCCTAATCAAGAGTTAGTAAAGCAATAAAGCAGAATTTTAACGATGAATGTTTTGAAAACAAAAGTCTGAATAGCGGTCAAAGGCCAAAAACTACTCCGAGAGATGATATAAAGTTAAAGAGTACTGCTTAAATTTTAGAAGTGTAAGGTGTTTCCATCGAAAATTGAAAGAACATGCGGTTGATGTATCGAAATCTATAACACTAAGACGTCCCTCTCCATAAACTTGGATTTCATTTTCGTGTAACAAAGAAAATGCTTCTGATGATTATTAAACAGAAAAGATAGAGAGTGAAGTAGTGCAAAAAGGGGTATGGATGGTTGGAAAATGTATTGTTTAGGAACGAGAATGTGTTTTGGCATCATATGATGATTAAGGTGATCGTGTAGGGCAAATGAAGCAAAAAGCATAAGACAAGGAATGCATGAAGCGACAAGTGAAATTTGCGGTACGGGTAATGGTACGGGCTTGCATGGTTGCAAATGGTTCTGGGAGGCTATGTATGATTTACGAAATAATTAACTCTGAGTTACATAAAAAAAATCCTTGAGATTTTCATGATACTAGCATCGGAATATTTGTGTGATAACGATTTTACTTTCCAACTTAATTTACTACCATCATGTTCATTAAGAACTGTCTTTATCAGCACCAAAAACTCGTACTTCCTTAGTTGAATAATTCGTCGGATTCAAATCCAATAAAGAATTTGTGGGTATAAATAAAGAAGAAAAAACTATAAGTAATTGCGGCAAAAAACTAAGTTGATTTTATTTTCAGTATGGAATCGATACTGTCATGTCTGGGTCGTAAACATTGTGAGCCACTTGTAACTCAATGCTTGCCAAATCAAGTTCATGCTGTTATAAAATGCAAAAGTGATGCTACAAAATTTTAAACAAATGCTGTTTTTGATTTTTTAAAAATAAGTTTGATTTGAAATGCATTAATCTAATATTTTGAGCCTGGTAAATGTTATTCTAATATTGTGATTTTTTTTGTATTACTTTTTTATGTTAATTTTATGCTAATATATTCTACAAACTATGTAGAATCTTACAATATGAAGCTTTATCCTGTATTACTTTTGTAAAAGCAATGCATAAAAAACCTTTTTTCAAAATCCATTTTTTTGGTCAATTATTCTATTTTTTTATTCGAAGCAGTAGTGTTGTTGATGATTCGACAACTGCAGTTACGATTTCGCCTGTTATTGAGGATTGGATTCCTCAGATTTTCATTTCAAATAATCGAATTGTGAAACCATTCCTCTCAGTACACATTGCATCAAATGACCATTTATTTAAGACATTTCTTTTACATGTCTAAATTCACGTAAAGCAGATGTAACACGTTTGGGATGTCACGGTAACAATTAAAAAAGTAAAGCTTTATCTGGTAAACTGAAAGGTACGTTAGCCACGCTTCTTGAAGACGTAAAACTACACTGTAGTTAAAAAAAAAAAACATAGGTTTCTTAATCTGGGAAAATATGATATAACCATGAACAAAAATATGCAACAAGAACAAAAAAACGCGCGTCATGCATAATTTATGAAACACTTTCCAACATATTAACAATACTGTCGCAAAACTTTACAGTATAATATGGGGGAAAATGATGGGACCGCAACCTGTATCACGTAGGATAACATATGGGTAACCCGAAGCGTCCAAAGACCGATATCACGGGATTTTTTGCGGGTTACTCGTAGCTTTCAGAGCCGAAAATTAACCAGACTTCCGGTAACCCACATTACCCACAGGATTTTTTGGAGTAAAGTGATCACGTGGTTGGGAAACCTGGTTTATTTGTTCGCTATATAACTTGTTCGCTTAATATTTGTTCGCTATGTAAATGTTAATTGTTGTTTATGACTCTTACTGTACATTTGAGTTCTGACCATTTGATTGGTCTATGATATAACAGGTTTATGATATAATTGACCAACGTCACCAGGACGATTTCTGCAATAATCGCTATGATAAAAATGATATGCTATATTGGTTGACGGAAGTATTTGTCTGTAAACATGCCTACAACTTTACCCAAAAGTGTTCACAGTCATTTTAACCCAACTTTACTCTGATATATACTAATATGGCGTCATTCCCCAACTATTTGAGTAACCCACGTTTCGGTCTCTGAACGCGCTCTATGTAAACAATTTGGATAACACATAACACATTTCGAAACCCAATGTTAAACTTTGTTTTTATAAATACTTCTTTAAATCTTGAAAATGTATTTGTTTCTGAGGTTTCTTAAGATATAGAACACTTTTCAGAATCACGTGTAACTCAGAAGAGTATATAATATATTTTCGTTCTTGGTCATATTATATTTTCTTAGATTAAGAAACATTTGTCTTTTTAGGTGCGTTCGTAATTATATAAATACGTAGCACCTATAGTCGTCGTTTGTTAGGTGCGTTCGTAATTATATAAATACGTAGCACCTATAGTCGTCGTTTGGTCCGTCCGTCTGTCCGTCCGTCTGTCTGTCTGTCCGTCCGTCTGTCTGTCTGTCCGCATATAACAACGCAAAAACTACCCAACCAAATGGTTTGCAATTTAAAATATATTATCTTTGCAGAATTTTGTCGAGACATTTCAAATTTTATTAAAATCGAATCAAAACTTTAGGAGATATTAATAAAAATATTTATTAAGAAATTTGAATTTTTTTTTTAAATCGGTGCTTTCTTTTTATAGGAGCTTCCGAAGTTTAATCGTGAAGCGAGCGAGATACTTATTTTATGACAGAAATTAATCTGCAGACGATATAATTCATTTCACAGAATTAAAAATCATCAAGATCTGAATATTTATATAACTAGCTGATACATATATATCTGAATATTTATATAACTAGTTAAGATATTTGTATGAACAGTGTCATAAAATATATACTTAACTAGCTGTTTAACCCGTTCTACGCACGGGATATCATGAATTTAATTCTAAAACGTGCGTACGAACGCACCTCGTTTGTAACGTTTGACGTACAATTTCCAACTTGTTTATTGTATAGTTTCTTGAGTTTGCGTTTGAAATGATGATTAAAACATTGATTGCAACGACAGTTCCGGGAACTGCGGATCATTTTAATTCTGAAATTTTAAAGTTAATAATATTTTTAAGTATAATCAGAAGCAACATTCCAAATACAAATATTCCAAAGATAAAAACAAAGAAATACCTCAAAATTACAAATGATAGAATTTCTTTCTTTTTTTTTTTTTAGTATAATCAGTTTAAGATGCCCTTAAAGAAAAGTATATTTCATTAAACATAAATTTCCATAACATTACGTGAAAGCATATTTATGTTTATTCAGACATCTTTAAAAAAAATCTACTATTTGCAGATTATTTTCCTTGGAACAGTGGTTTGTTGGTTGATTTATGACAGCCAATTATCTACTCTTGGGATATAGGCCCTAGGGGGGAGTGCCCACCATGGGGGTCTTTCTAAGGGATCCTAACCTGTATTTATGGCAAGGTTCGAAGAAAACCACGGAAAACTCCGAATAGTTAGGTCGACGAGAGCGACAGGGGTTTGAACCCGTCTACCAGCTTTGAGAGCAGAACCTCTCAGCTACTGATGGGGCCCCTAGAGAAGTGGATTTCAAGCTTGTTCTTGAAGTACCACTTGAAGAATTAAATGTACTTGGTATAACCCCTTATTTTGTTTCGATTCTTAGAGTCAGGAATAGAATACTAGAAACAAAGAAGACAACGAATGCATACAAATAAACATAATTAATATTTTACATTTAATGAAGTGGTAACGTTAGAGGTAGATAATTTCCTAATATAACGACTGCGCTTGTTTACCCAGGCTTCTTGAATGTTTGGTGTTAATGTTTTAGTTGTGTACCCTTAATGTCTTACAAGGAAGGTTTTCTTAAACCACATACTCAAAATATTGTGAAAAAATGCTAATAAAACTACTCATGTACGTTATAAAGTTTCAATCAAATTTAGCTGTGGAATCCCAGTAGAAAATTTGTAAAAAAAAAAAAAAAAAAAAAAAAAAAAAAAAAAAAAAAACATTTTAGAGTATTTGGCGAAAAGACGAACGCTCTACGCAATTTGGCGAGACACTTTTTCTGCGCCAAATGAAGCGATTTTAAATATAACTGTCTGATTAAGAACGTTGTCGTTATTATTTCGATATTGTGTTTATAGCTGTTTCCATGGCAACAACGCCGTTTTTTTGTTGTCTCCGACACTGACAATATCAAAGTAGAATTGACATTGCTCTGAATCGGGCTTTAATTTTATGCTTGAAACAATTTTAATTAATTTAAATTTTGTTCTAAACAGTATGATTCGATCTTTAAAATGACAAAACTATAGTTATAAAAGTGTAATTATTTAAGTTAAACTTACTTAAACTAGTTCTGTATTGAGAGTCGAAAAACTTTTTCCTTAAAGAGTAATTTATCATAAAAGCGTATTTTTACTTACCCATCATACGTAGTATAGGGTAAGTCTTGTAATCGTTTTGAAAATCGAAAAAAAATTTTTGACGGATTTACACGTTTCAGACACTGGAGATTCCGAAAAACATATTTTTAGAAAAAAAATTTTGCCGTCCGTCTGTGTGTCTGTGTGTCTGTGTGTGTGTGTGTGTCTGTAAACGCTCTATCTCCCGAAAAAATTGAGATAGAGACTTGCAATTTGGTATATACTTAGTATGTAATAATGGGAAGAAGCCTATTTCATTTCATCAACCTCGATTAACCGGAACTATTTTATTCGGACCCTCGAAATATTCGTTCTGATAAAAGGTATATAAAAATTTTCGAAATTGTTTATTTTAAGAAATGAATATAAAAGACAATAAAAAAACATAAATTTTACATAAAGCATGAAGTCGATCGGATAATTAGTTGCCGAGATATTTGGAATCCTATTTTCCACACTCTTCGATTTTTCATGACCCTGTATTTCATCCAAATTTCACTTCAAAGAGATATTTTAATTGGAAATGTGACGCTTAATCAGATGCAATAAACCGCTAGTTAATAGGATTATTATTTTTGGAGTTATAAGGAAAAACCTCTTTCAAGCAATTCAGTAATCGAGCCTTTAAAGTTTGTGACGTCATCAAGCCACGATTTTATTTGAATTGCAATGCATTTTATAAGTATTTTACACATTTTTATTTTAATATTTTACATTATGCATATCCATGATGGGTAAGTATTACGGTGGCCCCCAACGACTAGTTTTTTAATTTCATCGTATCGCCAACAGGAAATAATTGATAAAAAAGTTTTCATTATTTTATATATATATATATATATATATATATATATATATATATAACCTCATGAAAAGTAAACATATACATATCCTCAGGATTCTGTAATTTTTAAATTTTTTTTCTGAGTATGCGTTTATGGAGACCTTCCTGTTAGAATCTCTTCGCATAAGCCCAAAGGATACCCATAACCCGCTTTGAAAAACACTACTTTAGAATTATCTTCTTTCTTTTAGCTCATAAAATTATTATTATGTGAGAAACATTTTAATAATGCTCTATTTTAATGATAATGATATTCTTCTGACATGTATTATTTAATAAAAGAAAAATTGTCACTTTTAGAAAATGTTGAGTTGAGTGAGTTAGTGGTGTTATTCAAGAGACGCAAGAGAGTTAAAAATAGCTCATCCAGTTTGTTTCAATTAAAAACTCGTTCTGCTTTCACTTATATGTCGCAGCTAGTTTCTTAAACCACATTTTCTCATTCAATAATGAATATATCTTAGAACAATTTACTTTTTAACAATACCTTTCTGACATTTTTATACCCTCATTTGTGATGTTTTAAAGCACCCTTTTTATCTTTTTGGCAGTTCTTCACATCATCTATCATCTTGACTATTCTATTTCCAGTTTAATTTCAAAAGAGTAGGGTTTTGAAAAAAGATATTTAAATTGTTGTCTTTTTCATCGCTTAAAATGATAGATATGCTGATGCGTTAACACTAGAACTGCCATGAGCCGTCATTTTGACGGTTACCAAATGAATATATTTCAATTCGAACCAGAAATTTCTTTTTAAAATGAATTAAATATAAAACTCACAGAAATACGTTAAATGAATAAGTTAAGTAGTTTTAAATACAATTTCTGGTGTAGAATTTCTGGAATAAAATTTCTGGTAACAGTTTTAAAAAGCTTGAGTAAAATTTCCGGTAGTTCCAGTGTTAAACATACAGTGCTCATAGAAAGACGAATCGGAGAGCTTGATATCATTATGTAAGATGATTTAACCCTTCTTTGCATGAGTTTTTCTTTTACAATTGTGTTTTTTTATATGTATATTAAATATTAAACACCAGAAATTTTAAGATAGATTTTTAACTTTGTTCAGCAACATAGTTCACGGGAAATTTACTGGATTAATATTTCTATATAAATATAGTGGTGACGAAGAAGTTGATTTATTTATTAAAAGTTAAATAAAAAGCGATGGAAATTTACATCACTATGCAATTAAGGGTTAAAAATTAATATTCTTAAGAGAAATATTGAAATTAAATTAATTGAGAAATAACTGTAACAACAATGTTTGAATATTCTGTTGCACACTGAACATACTGTATTAACTGGTATTTATTTTGGAAAACAGTAATATGGGATACTCTAAAATACGGCACTGCACACTATTTAATGGAATTCACAAGGTATTGTCAGCACAATTATAGCATGCCCAGAAACTAGCATACTGCTGCGACAAGCTACTTATGGCTAGAAAAATCCTGTGCATAACACACTAACACGAGTGAATTTGTGTCATTGGAATAAAGTTTTCTCCTTTAAACTAAGTTCCATAAAGTATTATTTGTATATACAAGATGTACAGAAAAGTTCCTTTATTCTGAAATAACTCTTGAACGGATAAAGCTATAATTCTGTAACAAGTGTCTACTTATAGTAAAATGGCTATGGGCTATCATATGAGAAAGATTGCAGCGCCCATAGTGGTGAAATTTGGACGTTATTGATCCTATCTCGAAAACTATGAGAGAAGCAAAATCATGTCGATTACAAAAATGTAGAGCATCTTTAATTTAGTGGCAATGGCGTCTTACATGTAAAAATAACTTTATTATAAGCACTGAAATGTTAATTTTTCGATAACCCATTACCGGTTTAAATAAATACGTCACTAATCGCTTATAGAATTAAAAATAGAATTGTGGAATTATAAGACAGATATATATTTACTAATAAACTAACACATGTAAGCAAGTTACAATCTATTTTAATGAAGAAATCAACTTAAGTATAATCAACTTAAGATACAATGTGTCCAACATCTGCAGCAATGAATATGTATGCGTGTGAGTGCATATCGTCACTACCATATGAAACTATATAATGTGAAAAAATGCATTTTTCATTACTTTTAAGAATGGGACGATTGTCACCACTAAATTTTATTAGAATTCTTCGCCTAGTAAGAATATTAATAAAATTTCTGTGAAGAACAGGGTTGCCAGTTTGGCCTTCCTTTTTATTCAGAAATGAAGAATTCATACCGGAAATTTTCATAAAAAAAATTACTTTAATTTATTATGAAATGTCTGACAGTAAGCAAAGCAAAAATTTCTATTTGAAATTTTTAGTGTGGATTCGGAGCTTCTGAATTAAAAAGAAGGCCAAACTGGCAACGTTAGTGAAGAATACTATTAAAATTTAGTGGTGACAATCGGCCCATTTTTAAAAGTAATGACAAATGCATTTTTTCATATCCGATAGTTTGACATGGTAGGGACGATTTGTATTGCTGCCGATGCTAAAAACATTGAGCATATCTAACTTGATTTTTTTCATAAACATAAATTGTACCTTCCTTACAAGTGTCGATTTTATAAGTAAATTTGCATCTGCCTTCTATTGCAACACTTCTACAAGCGATTATTGACGTATTTAAGCCGTCGATTGGTTATGAAAAAATTAACATTCTTGGGTTATAAAGTTACTTATTATAAAGTTACTTTTAAGTGTAAGACGTCTTTTCATACTAAATTGAGGATGATCTACACTTTTGTAATTGATTTTTTTCGCTATATCTCATAGTGCTCCAGATAGGGTCGATAGTATCTCAATTTAGCCACTAGGAGCGTTCCACTGAGCGCATAATCGTTTAAGTATAGGTTGTAAAGTACAAAAAAACTTTAATGAAGAAATCAATTTAAGTATGTTGAATGTGTCCACCATATGCAGCAAAGAATGTGTATGTGTGTGTTCTACAATTCTAGTTTTATCTGTTCAAGGGTTAATTCACGGACTTTCATATATATCCTGCGTAAAGTATTATATATTTTAATCTTAGTGAATATGTAGCATTCTTATAACAATTTATCCCATTTATTTTGAACTGTCATATTTGGAATTGCTGAAATTAAAATAATATATACAATACTCACTTTTCTAAATCTTTTACAGATGGAATGTTTGATTCTTGACTTTGTAACACCAGTAAATTTCTGAGTGTTGAATCTGATTCGAAATTATCGTTGTAGGTAGACTGTTGGACACCTGTATAGGTAAAACAATAATTTATTTAAAACCTTTAACATCTTGTATAAACTGTCAATTTTACTGTGTAGAATATAATCACATTTAATTTAATTTTCATTATTATATCATAGATTTGAAATCTATAATTAAAAATACAAATAATCAAATTAAAAATAATTCAGATAATTCATAAAACAGATGTAATCTACCGAAAATATTTTAATCTACGGGAAATAAACACGTATACGATATTTTACTAAGCTAAATTCGTAGATTTGAAATAGAATTTTGTGAAAATAAATAAAGAGACATGATTTTTTAGTTCGTTCTTCCAATCCGGATTATAATTTGAAAGTTTATGCATGTTACACGAGATATATTTTAAATTAAACATTAATGTTATAGGAATTTACTTTTTATTATCTAGAGGGAATTCGAGGAAGTATTAAATAAAGAAAATAATATTATTGCTAACAGAAAAATTTAGGCTACAATAAAGCTACTAACGATATATTCTGATAAGTTATATAGCGATAACTAACGGTATATTCTGTAGGAATCAAAACTTTGCTACACAAACAATAAAAAATAGGAAATATCTCTAAACATTTAAAGACAAAATAGGTATAAGGCGCTATAAGTGCCTAACTACTCTTTTATGAAAGTAGTCTATAATCGAGTGAATTTTGAGTTTGAGTGAATTTTGAGTTGTGTGCGATCGTGTTATCCTGATTATTGAAATTATTTATAATATTTGTGCGCGAATTAACTAACTATTCAGTCATCCTTTTAAATTTCGCAAAGTGTGTCTGAATTTCCAGAAATTTGATTTTTATGATCATTTTGTGAAAGGGTATTATAATTAGGTATCTATGGTCGTGCAGTTGGTATATATACGACGGAAGGAGTTAGATTCAAAGAATTCTGTCGCATCTCGCCCTACGTGGTAATCATGACTATATCTGAGTATCGCCGGGCCTTCCACGCGCTGTGTAGCCAATGAAGTTCCATTTTGGCTGTTTGGAGTAGAATCTTTAGCTGCTAGTTCGCTACCGTGGTAAGAAGTTAGAATTTGGTTTTCAAAATAAAAGAGAATTGAATCCAAAGGGGTTCCCTTGATAATGATATTGCAGTATTTTAAAATTATATTTTGTAGTGCTGTTTACAGAGTTTTTATGACAGTTTAGAGTAAGCTAGTCTGATTTCGAACTATCAGATAGACCAATTTGTTTTTATCTAATGCTTAAACTGAGTTCCTTGAAGTGTTTCGAGTATGCTTTTAGTGTTCGATCATCTTTAATTTAAGACCGCTCGCTCCATTGCCGAACATCCATATCTATTGTTTTAAATAAATTGTTGTTACTGTTGATTTTTGTGTCATGGCTACTTTTCAAGCTGATGGACCCAATGGTTCGACACAAGTTAACAAGATATATTTCAATAAAATCCTTAATCTTCACCATTGCGCATTTTTTTCTTACAAATTCTCGTTAATGAGATTTTTCTCGAGATTTACGGCTTCGATTGAGTAAATCTCGAATAAAGTCTCACGATTAATAAGAACTTTATGCAAATAAACTTTTATTCCTCATTTCGTGGTGATAAGAAATTAATGACTAAACAAATAGTTTTATTTGAAATATTCAACATTTCTGGGTAATTAAATCATGTAGACATAGAAAAAAATATATTTTAGATTAAGACTAAAATTTCTTTAGGCTCTCCCAATATCTAAGAGCCCTAGGCAGGCACTTGCTAATGTGCCTAGGCTATAATATGGATACATAGGCATATAACAATAATTTAAAGACAATTTTTTTAAAGTTAAACGCCTTCCTACTTCTTTAAAATTAAAAATAAATTGAAATATAAATTATCTTATTTATAAAAAAACAACCAAACAAAATAAATTATTAAATAAAAAATATCACAGTTTCACGTTAAATTAAGTATGTAAATGAGTATTACTATTAAAGAATTGACTATCAATTTTAACATCAATTTCCTATGTAGAACAAATAACTGAGCAAAAATTCCTATGAATTTCGTAAATGTAGAATATCCTTCAAAAATTCGAACCACAAAAACATTTGTAGAAGTAGATGTTATCCGGTATACAACAGTAGCGTGTTTTACACTTCAAGTTGCTGATTCAGTCGCATAAAGGATCCACCGATTAGTCAGTTCTTTTATAATCATTTTCATTTGTTTACTTATGGAAGATGCAAACTTGTTAGCGCCTCCCTATCTCTGACTTGAAGAATCACATTTTTTTTCCTGTTAAAACAAATTACGCATCTTGATAAAGCTTTTAGGGCAATCCACACATTCGTATTTCGTTTTGGTTCTTTTTTATGAATTTTTAAAATTTATACGGACTTTATACTTACCCTGTATATAAATAATTGTTGTAAGTATGGAATATATTTAATGCTATTTTTTTTTTTAAATAATTAATCTAAAAATTAGTTACATTTTCGAAGATTTTTGTTTTCGACCTATAGTCCAGTGCATTTTTGAAGAATCATAAGGATGGAAACTTATTTCCTGGAATTAAATTTAAAATTTAATAAAATGAATAATAAAATCTTGTTTCCTAATCAAAAATTATTTGCTTTGAAGATCACACTATCTAAAACTACGAAATTTGAATTATGCAGAAATATAAACAAGCGCAAATGAAAAAAAAAAAAATTGCTACATTTTTAAGTTCTCTAATAAAAGAAAATAAATAGGTGTTACTCTCATAAAGCAAGCATGTGTTTTCTTCATCCTCTCCAAGGTTAGGATGCTATTGTATTTTTAAAACTTCAAAAAATACATCGCTCCTCACAATCGAGGGCAAAGATTATATTTACATTTACTTTCTTATTGAATACTTGCCAGCCCAGTTAATATTTCACTAGAATAAAGGTTTTTTCTTTTAGATGTTCGGGCTATATATTGCTCCACTGGCAGATAGATTATAATACGTCTAATGGGTTAGAGTAAAACAATAGAATTTTGTAAGGGAACTTGAGTAAACAACATTTTGTTATTCACCGATTACAAAATCTTTTTTTTAATTTCAACAATTTCAAGAAACTAAACACTTTTTAATGTCAAAATTAGTTCACACCTTTTATTTTGGAAAATCACCATTAACAGCATTCCGCAAATTAAATGCAAATTAAAATATTCAAAATACCTGCGTTTAATGTCATATTTTTAAATCAAATATTTAATAAAAGAAATTTTTGTATAAACTTCTAAATTACAACACTTTTGTCTATAAATCTGCTGTTTATAAGACTTTGTTTGTAACTCTTCGCTATTTTCTCGCAGAAAGATATAGTCATTTCAACAAGAAAAAAAAATGAAAATAGTATTGCACATTTCTTCTACAGCAGTAAAACAATATTGGACCAATATTGTTTATGTTGGCTATATTTTAACTAATGTTGGTATTATTGATAAGAAATAGTGTCAGAATATTTGGGTGTTTGCAATTTGTCCGTATTGAACCAATACTAGCCAATATTTAAAATGTAAAGCAACTATTTCAGCAATAGTGGTATTTTATTGCAAATATTATGAAAGTAAAATCAATATTTAACCAACATTGATATTTCTTTGGAAATATATCCGATTAAAGCAATATTGACACAACATTGGAAACAAATAACGAAATTTATTATTATGGTTATTATAAGGTATTTTATTAGACATTTTCGCATTTAGAGTACAAAAAAAATTATTATTTTGTTAGTTTAGAAAATGTGAGTAATTCACGATGCATCTCAATGAAGCATTTTCTGTATGTCTGTGCTCCATTTATGTAATTTTGTTTGTGCAAAGTTTAATATTTTAGTCGAAAGTACTTTCTTCAATTGATGATACTTGAAGAATGACCTTTTCCCCTAAAAGCTCAGTAAATATAATTTTAATTGTGTTTCTTATCTCTTAAGCATAAAAGATAAAAGCATATTAGTAAAATATAGCCTGAACTAACATAGCTTCTAAAATCTAAATTTCAGAGTAAAGTTAAAATATTGATGTGAAAATTTAGACCTTTTTCTGAAGAACTTCATAATTTTTAATGTATACAATTGAAACCGTATAAGGTCCGACATGCCAACACTGACAGATGCTGTGTAATCTTGACTATTTCTAATAAATGATACAGTATTCCGGCGAACGATTACTGAAAATTACTCACGAATCATAAGGATGGAAACTTATTTCCTAGAATTAAACTTTTTAATAAAATTAATAATAAAATATTGCTATCTAAATAGCTATTGGCATCCTTAGAAGGTATTTCATAATATATACTAGTTACACGATTGACAGATGTCATCATAGAATGGAAGGCATAGGAAAATGTCCCAGGTAAAACAAATGCTTGGAAAAACCTTGTTATACCGTTGTTTTAACCTTAAAATCCCTTAAAAAACGTTTTTATAAGTGTTCTTGATACATGGGTTCAATGTATGACAAACAAACATTTCAGTAATTTTCTTTTGTATAGAAGTAAAACTTTTTAATTTTGCACAATGTTTTAAGAAATGGATATTTAGTTATCGAATACCACGTTAAAAAGGCTTATCTTTCAGGGAAAATATTTATTTATTAAAGAATTACATTGAAATATAATTTTATTTATATTTAAAATTTTTGTATTTATTTTCAACTATTGCTGGTGTTAATAAATATTATCGGTCACTCTTTGTATTCACTTATAGAAATAAGTTACTTTCTGATAAAGTTTAAAAAAAAGTCCTTCCAGAACATTTACATACACATACCAAAAAGTACATTTATAGAATTAATCGTTGATAATACCAATATGATTTTCTCTCAAAATCGAAAATTATTCGTTTTTTGAAATCTTAAGCTTTTAATTACCTCCCACAGTTACTTGCACAGTTGATATGGCAGAACCGGCTTCATTTTCTAAATAACATGTATATATAGCGGCATCGTCTTTTGTGACGTCATGTAAGACGAGCCGACAGCAACCTCTGTGATTACTAAAAGTATCGATCTTTAAGCTGGTGTTAATCCTTTCTGCATTTTTGAACCTATTGAAGATAAAATTACAAAAATTACTATTCGACAAAAACAAAGTAATAAATAAACTTACAACTAAAATATAACGCATCATACAATTTGTTGTTGTATGTCTATCGATTGTTACAGACGAGAAAACATTTTTTATATTATACTTCGAAAATTTGGCACAGCGGAGTAGATATTTAGGTGTTAAAATCTCTTACAAAATACGGAGAAACGCAGGAATGGTCGACAGTGCATTAGCGTCCGACAGTTCAATAAATCGAAGGAAATAATAAAATTTTAGTGCATTTTTCCGCATATTTTCGAGTTTTAACGACAAATTCTGTCCATTCTGCATGAAAATGAATTGTTTCTTTCGACTGTTTGGCGAAAATTAAGTGATACCAAAAGTAAATAAGTTTGAAATTTTTTTTCAGTCAATTAAAAACCTTTGCTACAAAGTGTTGAACTTAAGCAAGCTGAATTCAATTTTGTTTTTTTTTCGTCGTAAAATTTAGAGTAATCACATAATCATTTATGATTTTTCATTGAGGGTATTTGGCGTTTTGAAACTTGAACATATGTAATTTTGAATTATAGGGGATGCCAACTGTTAAAACATATATCTTCTAATATATTTCAGTATTCGACATGGTGATTTAGCTCCACAATTCACAGATTTTTAAACATATAAGGAAGGGGATTGCATGGGATATCATCTATAGCATTTCTCTTACAGTATAATTATATCAACTAAATATTTCCATCTTGGTATTCAAGACTAACATTGCAACTGATTGACCAGTTTGCTGATGTATGTGATCGTCCAGTTTCTTAATTTGTTTAATAACTATCTATAATTGATTAAAGCTATTCAGTTTTTATTGCCTACAAGTTTCCCGCTTCTTCTACTCAATTCCTGTTTTCAGCTGCATATATTGATAGTATTTTAACTGCTTTGAAATATTTTTTCATAACAGACTGACTACAAGAAAAAGCAAAAGGCTTAATTTTTCTATATAGAAAAAGGATTATCTTTCAATCATCGTGCAACTGATATTTTTATTCATCATAGAACTGTTCAGTAATTTGTTCATTACACTTATATATAAGATATCCCGTCTTATCGTTGGCCAATAACTAATGCCCAAATAGTTAGTTTTAGAAGTATAGTTCCAACTGCACAAATTTTTCAGATGTTGTTCTTCACTATATAAAAATCCACTTAGATTAAAATAATTACTGCTTTTAAAAGTTACGAAATTAAAAATTTATATGGTGTTTGGGTTAGATTATACTTAAAGTTACTATCCACGCAGTAACAAGTAGAAGAGTAAAAGTTCTATTTCTGTATGACCAATAGTTACTGAGTTATGTTACTTTAAATTTTATGAACGTTTAGTGTTCTAGCATTTAAAATGTATTTTTGCGTTTTAAATGTCTAAAAACACCAACATTAATAATTTTAAACTACAAGCAAAAATATTTAATTTTGTGGACAATTGCGCTTCCATGGATTGGAAAAAGTAATCTCACAAACAGGAATTGTTGAAATTGTATCATTTCAAAATATATGTCATTGAATACAAAATATTAGTAGTGTTTAAAAAATATTGGTAATGAATATATTATAAAAATAATATACCAATATTTTTTTGTTTTTTTAATTATAAATAAATATGTATTTATTTATACTTTAAAAAATATTAGTAATGTTTAAAAAATATTGGTAATGAATATATTATAAAAATATTATACCAATATTTTTTTTGCTTTTTTTAATTATAAAGAAATATTTATTTATTTATACTTTAAAAAATATATTAGCATTTTATTATTATTCGTTAAATTATCATGAAAAAAAACTTTCAAATGCTGTTTTTTTTACAGACCTATTAAAAAAGAAGACTGAATCTAAAATGTTTGCGTGAAAATCAAATTTATAAGTACGTTTAACAGCCGCTAATTTCGATATTTTCGGAGAGGGGCAGCTACCCCCCCCCCCTCCCCCCATCCATATGAATATTCTGGCTAAGCCACTGTCAATAGCATTGCTTCATTCTTCCTTTTTTTAAAACTACGGTACTGGATATACACGAGATTTGTTTATTAGCAGTTACGATGGAATATGATGGATGATTTTATTAACATGTCTCTCTTGCTACATGAGATGTCAGAAACTTGAAAACTTCATTAAGCAAATCCTTGTGTGAAAAGGAAGTAAGAAAAAATATATTTATCCTTGGTTGAAATTTTTTACCTGGATGTCTAGAAAAGCAAACCTTTAGGACGTGTATTTTCATATTTAATAAATAAATTTAAAAAAAAAATTGCATAAAATCGAAAGCAAACAGCGGAAAACTCCAGAATCTTCCGTTATTTATGAAAAACTAATCTCTCAAATCAGCGATTCTTATGTGTAATAAGAAGTGAAAATTTAAAATTAAAATATATTCAATTTAGGAATTTTTGATTTTAATGCGATCATTAGAGTTGCAAAGGCTAGAAAAAACCCGGTTTAAACCCGGGAATAAACCGTGTTTTAGGGGAATAAACCGGGTTTTTTGGGAATAAACTGGGTCTTTTGGGAATAAACCTGGGAATAAACCGGGTCTATTGGAAATAAACCTGGGAATAAACCGGATTTTTGCAACTCTAGGGATCATTGAAGAATAAAATTATACTTTTGTGCTAAGTAATATTGTGTTTGAACATTTTGTTCTATTGGGTTTCCCATGTATTATACATACTAAAAAGAGTTTACTTTCTGGTCCTTCTTGCTAGCAACTGTTAAAGATTAAAGCTTGTGGTACTACATAAAGTATATATAAAATAGTAAAAAATAAAAAAGAGAAAATAGAAAATAAAATAAAAATAAAAAGGCATTAGAAGGTTTGTACTCTGTTTTTTTAAATATAATTTTCAGATTTCCTTTTTAGAAATAAAAAAATATTTTTTGACAAAATAGCGTAATAAATCAGTCTTACACTCTTAAAATACACACGATACAAACCTGCCAATGCAAATTTAATTAGAGCTTAGCATTATGTAAAAGCACATTAAACGGTAAAAATATCCGTCAAACGGTTTGTTAGAAGGTATTATAAGGATAAGTATAAAAGTCCACTTTCACAGCCAGTTGGCATATTTTGGCGCGAGTGGTTTGTCGCTTAATTAACTCTATAGGTGTTGTAATTCGTATACAGTTGTAATTATAAAAAATATTTGGCGATTTATCACCAGCCCCGGGCTAACGGAAAAATGCCTAAAAATTAATTTATAAATTTATAATTAAGTTCTAAAAGTATTAAACTGTTCATCGGACACACACATGTATGTATATATGTATATATTTTATAATTCAGGCATTCCAGGAAGTGAGTGAAAAATCGATAACAAAATTCCATTTTTACATACACAAACCAAGTTAAGTTAAATAAAAGAGTGTAAAAATTACGTTAAAGTTTTAAAATTTCGACAAGATTACAAATTAAAGATTCTGACATATAATAGAGAGCAGGAAAATTGGCAAACATAAATATAACTTTATTATGGATATATTTATTATAACGAAGCTTAGCTATTTTTTGTTAAAGAAACTGTAATTTATATAATGGACAATCGTTTATTTTTTTTAATATTTTCATCATTTCGAGAAATTTATTCTTATAATATTATTTTCACACTACTGAAACAAAGACTCAAAGATAGGATATATCAGACATTAGATATATCTACCCTTTCTATCTATATTATAAAGGACAAACGTGTCTGTGCGTAACGCTGACGTCATATTGAGGTTGGCAACGCTTGACGATGAAATTTGGGTTTTGCGATTTCTGCTAATGCAATTTTTTTTTAAATTTCTAAACATTGCACATTTTCAATTTTTACACCGTTATATAGGAAAAAAAATCTACTTTCAAAAGCAATTTGACGATTACAAAATATTAATCCGTTTACACTCTAAGTCTCATCAGTGGCTGAGAGGTTTTGCTGTCAAAGCTGGTAGACAGGAGGTGCTGGGTTCAAACCCCTGTCGCGCTCGTCGATCTAACTATTCGGAGTTTTCCGTGGTTTTCTTCGAACCTTGCCGTGAATACGGATTAAGATACCTTAGAAAGACCCCCCCCCCCCCCCCCCATGAAGGGCACTCTCCCTTAGGGCCTATATCCCTCGAGTTGATAATCGGCCGTCATCAATCAACCAACCAACCGTTTGCACTTAAAACAATCTAAAAAGTTCAGCATTTGTTTCCAGCTTATATTCAATAACGAAATTAAAATTTCATTTATCAATAAATAAATTAGTATAAATAAAACAAAAATTTAACATGATCAGTTCTTTTCGGGTAGTAAAGTAAAGAAAGTAAAGTAAAGACATGTAATTGAAATAAACGCTTAAAACCTGTGTAAATAACAAAAATGTTTTGCGATTTCTTCGGCTATTAACTTCTGGCACGAAGCCAATACGAAATTACTGCTTTTAATAAATTTCAAAATTCTATTTGAATATATAATTAATACATATCATATAAAAATACTCTTTGGTGTTGTTAGAGGGCAATCTAAAAATAATTATTAAATGTGAAAAATCTATTAGAGTTTTCAAAAAAAAAAAAATATATATATATATATATATATATAGTTTTCCCATATATTCCCTATCCCGGGAAGCCCGGGTTAGATGTTCTAGTATATATAAAATCCTAATGAAACGATTTTATGAAACGACTGATTCGGATATATGAAATGAATATATATAAAATAATAATCGTCCAAATAAATGCAAAGAGGTTAAAATTTTCTCCTTCGTTTTCTTTTCAATTTTAATGAGAAGATGACATCAATAAAAATATATCTATAAAAAATTATGCTATTTCTCTCTCTCATCCACAACAATTAAAAAGGGTTGGTGCCTCTATTATAGAAATGCCATAAAAATTTAAACCAAAACATATTTCTATAATATTACTTTTAAATATTTTAATTATAAAATTTTAAGAATTATTATGATACCTTTGGATCCATGCGGCGGCAGTATTCTGCCCTCAACGGAAGAAACCGACGCGGAAACAAACGTTAACGTAATTCATAACGAGATTCAAGAGTTTGCAATTCTGCCCTGCGATCGGTATACGCGAGTGACCTTCAAACTCACTGCGTTCGAGTTAACATGTTTCGACCAATCAAAGACAAGATCACGCTTGGTTTGTTTATTTACCGGAGATGTGAACGTGTGTTTTACTGGGGTGTTTGCGATGCTATTAAAAAGGGAAAAAAAGATTCGTCTCGTTTACTTAATTAAAAAAAAAAAAAGAAAAATCCTTGGATTAGCAGATAATAAATAGATCTAAGAGAACAAGAATTTGAAATCATGGTTGATTTTATCACCGATCATAGACAGGTAGAGAATAGAAAATTTGCGCCTAGTTATACAATATTTTAATTTTTAGAATTTTTTTTTTCGGGATATTGATTTTTTTTAGCGTGGCGGATTTTTTTTTTTCGAAGTTAAATTTGCGGGAATTATTTAAAAGTCAATGAAAATTTTTATTTATAAATATTAATAAAGAAATAATTTTAAAATACTAATTACTGATGGGACTTAAAAATTTTTGGAAAAGGATTTAAATATTTTGATGAAATAAAGGAGAATACACCAAATTTTATGAAAATTTTATGCGGTATCTATCTATATTACATAATTACACATTGTTGTTTAAATAAATACTACATATTCTGATGACATGCAGCAAAGGCTTTATTGCTAATTTATAAATTATGTAAATTATGTATATATATTTTTTACTGTTCAGTTAATTTCAATTGTTCTAACCCATTTTTCATTGTGATTCAGACTTGAAATTAAATATTCGTAGCCATGTGACACTTCCCTCTCCCCCCCCCCTCCTTTTTTTTTTTTTTTTTTAACTATTCAGTGAATATGAATTGTTCTTGCGCATTTTTTATTGTGATTTAGATTTAAAATTAAATAAATATTTTCAATTGAAATGAAATATTCATATTCATATGACACCTTCCCTTCCCCACCCCTCTTTTTTTTCTCGTGTAATACACCTTTTACATTTCATTTAAAAAATAGAATTACATTATGTATATACTGCAAATAATGTATTTCATTTCCACAATTAAAACTACATTCCGCATAAATATGAGTGCAGTAAACATATTTCAAAATTAATAACATTTTTATGAGGTGTTTATCTAAATTCTATAGCTATACAGGGTTGTTTAAATATATATTTTTTATTTTCCTATGAAATGCAACAAAAACTTTCGGGAAGCGAGTTTTTCTTTCTTTTTTTTTCTAGTGGGTGATTAATAATGATGAGGCTTTTAATTGTGTATTAACATGTTTTAAATCTATTACACACAGCCCGGTTCATTAAAATATCGCCCACCCCTTCCTTTTTTATTATGTTTATTAGTAAATTATCAGGGATCTATTTAGGAAGAAATTGGGTCCTTTAAAGAACCTTTCACACATTTTTTTTATTATATATATATATATAAAGTTTTGTACTGGGGGTGGTTTTGGGTTCTGGGAGTCATGATGTATATATATATATATGTCACTTTTTTAAGGACACGATAACTTCAATAATTCTGAACAAATCTCTTCCAAACTGATACATAAAATCAAGGGGCATAAAATCTCGGTCAAGTTAAGTTCGTTAATGGGCACAATCAAACCAAGGGGGGGGGGGAGAATGGGGGCTTCTAGTGAAAACAGAAAACCCCCATAGCTTCTTAATTATGATACTATCTAATCCGTTTAAAGTTATTATTACTTCTAGGAAAAGGGCCGAAAATTTATGTATGACAGATTTTTGATATCATTAAAATTGGCCCCAAGGGAAGGGAAAAGGGGGGGGGGGGGTAGATGAGAAAAATTCATAACTTCGTCAATTCACAAGATAGCAAATCCTCTTAAATTTATTATAGGTTATTATTATAACCTATATTATAGGTTATTATATAGGTTATTATATGTTATTCTTCTTAATATATCTAAAACTTTTATATTGACAAGTTTTTTATAGGACCAACCCTTATAGCAAAATGAATAAATAAATAAATAAATAAATAAAAACAAAAAAATCCCTGCCGGCTCCGCCTGCAAACAAGTTAGATTTCGTAGTGGGCGGTCCCAACTGTGCCATCATGGCAAAAAGGTTATTTCTTCCGCAATTTCCAACAAACAGGTGCCCCACGGTCTGCGTTTTCGAAATCTACCTGTGCCTGTAGGCCGAGCCGTCAGGGATTTTTTTTATTTTAAATTAATCCCTTCACAAAATTCTTTCATCTCAAAACAGGACCCTTCACAAAACTTTTTACCTTTAAAATGGACTCTTGACAAAATTCTTTGTCTTTAAAAAAATCTTTCACCAAACTTTTCCTCTACAAACCGAATTTTTCATAAAATTAATAATTTAAAAGTAAAATCTGGCTGTCACTTTTACATATAGAAAGTATTCATATTTTATATACACATATCTTCTTAAAAATGTATAAACAAGAACCTGAATATGACGATCCTTTCAAATTTACAAAATTATGACTAGATTTTTCACAAATGTAAAAAGCTGTTCACAATTTACAAAGGCAGGACCCAGGGAGCAAAGTCTGGACAGACCCCTGATTATGTTAATTATGTTATGAGATGTTGGAAAATTTTAATGCTGTTAGCGAAATATATTAATTAAACTATATACATTTTTAATGTTGTTTGTGAAATATGATTTAAACTAAACAATTTTTTAATGTTGAATAAATATTTAATGTCGGCAAAATCTTTGATTAAATTGAATTTTTTTTTCTTAACGAATTATTTTTTTAACGAAATGTGTTAATTACATTTTGGAAACTGTTAACGAAATAAGAAGTAATGTTTTCCTTTATTAGTTTTCAATAGAGAATATGTTTCAATCTTTATATGTATTATGACTCAGACACTATATTTCATACATATGAAAGACAGTGCAAAACAAATCAGGTAAATTTCCTTAGTATATAATTTCCATCGGTAGTGTAAAACTGTTTTCTCGTAACATGCAAAAATAATTTCGTGAGCAAAAAAAAATTTTTTTCAATCTAGTGAACTTTTTACTAATTATAATTTAAATAGTACTATTGGATTAGGGCTTTTATTTTTATTTTCCTAACGGGTGTATAATACTGTATTATTTACAATTCAAAATAGTATTAAAACAAATTTTAACTGAAAAATAATTTATGTTTAAAAAATTCGTGTAAATTGTATTCATTAGAAAATGTACCTATTCTAAAACACTGTCTTTTGGCCCTGTATTCTCATATACAAAAGCGCTGCATTACACGCGCCATCTTAAAACGACAAAGCGAAGGCTTTCCGGCTGCCTAAAGCAGTCGGAGAAATTACCACAAAACAGCCCCGAAATACCGGAACCAATTCCGAGACGATAGGGGCAGAATGCGAAATTATCACTTCGTCGGGGCATTACGAGAAAGTCTCCCTTTCCGATGAGGGCAGAATACTGCCACGAATACGTCATCGTAGATGTCACAGCAGACGTAGATACAGAAGTGACATCAGCTGAAACTATTTTAATTCACAGTAAAATTGAAGAAATTTTGAACCGATACATAGAGTTTAAATATTTGTAAATTAAAAAAAAGTTTACATTAGGAGAAAATAATGTAATATTTTGCAACAATTTTTTTAAAATCAAAAACTAAAATTACGTCAAAACAAGACAGTTAAAAAAAAACTTTTTATAGAAAAACCGGCCAACGTACACAAACTGTATTCACTTGTATCCACTGCAAAATATATCTCACAAATCTTCTTGATAGACACTTCTTGTATTTCCCGCGTTTCTTTCTCATAACCGTCAGCTATAGGTTTGTCTAATAGTTTTTCTATAATTTAGTGAAATGCAGACTTGAAATTAGAAATACTATTATTACTTTAACACACTCACCACATAACGTGTGGAACAGGAGTTCCTGTTACTTTCCATTGCAGAGTTACGGATTCTCCTTCACAGACACTTGTATCCTTAGGAGATGTTACGAATTTTGGCTCTTCTGGACTGTTTTCTCTATCTCCTAATTTAAATAAATTAATACTTTGTTACAGAAAGAGCATATACATAAAAAAATGTGTTTTCTATTACATGATTCACGTGTTAAAGACGTGCGACGTGTTATACATAGTATCCCAAAAAGATTGAAACGCGCAATTAATTTTTTACGTGCTGCAGATCCGTAAGTAATGTAAAATGCAAAAGTGTTCAAAATAAGGTGGAAATTGAGATTATGTGGATGGAACAAGCTTGACATTAACTTTCAAAAGGTTACACTTTTAAAATTTTTATATGGTCCCTGGGTCCAATTAATTATATTTTGAAAAAATAAATCGCCATGATCTGACAAGTAAAACAGTAAAAATTCCATTCTTGTACGACCAAAATTCGCCGAGTTATGCTTTTAATTTTGTGAAATCTCGGACCGTTCCTAAACTAAAAATTTGTCTATCCGTTTATAGTGCCGGTAAGTTCTAAAATATCATAAAATTTAAAGTATCATAACTCGGAAAATTGTGGTCTTAAAAGAATGGAATGTTTATTGTTGGACTTGTCACAGCATAAAAAATGTTTTTTTTTTTTAATAAATATATAACTTATAGAACCCACAGACATTATAAAAATTTAAAAAGTGTAACTACTTAATAATTAATAGCAGTACTGTTTCATCGACATAATCTTAGTACCTACCTTATTTTGAACACTTTTGCAATTTATATCGTCTAGGTATCTCCAAAATGTAAAAAAATCAAGTGCGTTTCAATCTTTTTTGTATGGATACTATTACTTGAAACAAATAGAGCAATATTTGAAATTGGATAAATAAACATGAAACTAGTTTTCGCATTCTTGTATGCGATGAATCACTGATGTTAATATTTTCTACATAAATAAGCAGTAGGCTGTAATAATGAAAAGAATTAAAAGAAAAGGCACATATTGTGATTACGTACAGATTGAATGTAAGACAAGAGCCATTGATGTTTCACTTAAAAAAACAGCAAATCAATTCAAATGATGACAGATTGAACTTTAAAATAAAGTGAAATAAGCTTTATTAACTTTTCCTCTTTATAGTCAGAGAGTAATGTATGTCTTTCATTTCCATTTTTCTTAGTTCTTTGAAAATGATGAGAAAATTTTAACAATAACAAAAAAAGCTGTATATTAATTATTAAAATAACTTTTCATTTATAAAACAGATTTTAAGTTTGTACTAAAGTAAATATTAATGAAAAACAAAATATGCATAAGTTTTTTTTAATCAGGTTTTAAATTTCTTCTACTATAGGTTGAAAGCTTTGACGATATGATTCTTTATTCGAAATGATGTTCTAATCTGTCTAATTATTCCTTCAATTAAATGGAATTTTGAATAAAGGTTGCACTCAAAATTTTAATTTCATATGTAAAAGTCCGCTAAGTATATATACTTTTAACAAATAAGGACATTTTAGCTGCTAATTATTCAAAAATTATTTTTAAAAAAATGTTAAAAAATAGAAGATTTAACTTTTGATGTGAAAATGATATTAAAATGTATTACTAAGCTTCAATAATTCATCATAGAGAATAAAATACAGAAACAATGAACATACCTAAAACAGTCAAGAATGCTTGAGTTTGGGCTGAACCATGACAGTTCGTTGCAATGCACATGTATTCGCCGCTGTCGGATGATTTCGCATTGAATATGTCGATATACAAACCAAACTCAACCTAAAAATATGAATGAATAATTAATTTATTGGTAAGAAATCCTTTTACATGAATAATATATTGTTTAATTCCTTGATTAAACATTTAATTTCCATAAATTATCTCGTACATCTAATTTATTTTTCTAACTAAATTCAGAATGTTTAATCTTGACCAGAGATGAGATAAAATGTTCTTTCAACTAAATAAAACAATAATAATGTAAAATTTGATTTAAAAAGTGTAACATTTTGTGATCTTACGTGTGTCTGGTATAAATCATTTTTATATTCTTTTATTTATGTTTAACTTAACTTGGTTTTTGTACGTAAAGATGGAATTTTGTAATAAATTTTTCTCTCCTTTCCTGATAGGCTAGAATTATAAAAAAAAAAATATGCACACAGGCGTGTTTCCGACGACAATACAACATTTTAATATATTTTTTAACTTAATTATAAATTAATGAATTAATTTTAAGGCAATTTCCGTTAGCCACACGTGAAGAATCGCAAAATAATCTTTATGGTTACAACTGTTTTCAAGTTACAAAAATAATGGAGTTAATTATGCGCCAAACTATTCTCGCCAAAATAGGCCAAATTGCTGTAAAACTGCACAACGAAATATTTGTAGCACTAAAAATAGAAATATTTAAATAAAAAGTAAAAAGTGTAAGAATTAAAAAAACAATATTTCACCATTTAATAGTTTAATATTAATTGAATTATGATTATACGTTGAGAAAGTAATTTAGAAATCCTGAATAGATAGTTTAAATGAAGACACGCCTCTTACCATAATAAATATATTAATAAGATAAGGGTATCTTGGTTTAAATAATGCATCATTTATTTTCTTACTTGTTGCTACATCTTAAAAAGAAACATAGCATAAATGATATATTTTTAATAAATTCACTAGTTCCCGCTTTCTATCAAGCGAATTGAAATTCAAAATTGAATTTTCAACACTCCAAATTAACGTATTGTAATGAAAATTATTTGGAACTACATGAATTGCACTCATGAAATTAAGCATGGTTTTTAATATAAACATTGAATGCTTATAAGAAAGTTTATTATTATTATTATTTTTATTTTTAAAATATTTTTCTTATACTAATTCTAACAAACACCTAAAATTCTATTTTTGTTAATATCAAGTAAAATGCACCAAGAGACAGTGTCAATCATTAAACTTATTCAGTAATTTGTATAACCAAATTATGATTTGTTGATAACTCTTTAGAGTTGTTGAAGAAAGTATTACTCACTTAAGTTAGTAAGTTTTGCTTATTTCGGTTCCGATGATCGAAATTCAATTTGGAAAGAAAAAAAAAATACTACATTGCAATCTTCAAACGTGATTCAAAGTGTACATGATGGTGATAGTATTTTTTGGTTTGGGGATCTATAGTTTGGAGTGGAACTGACAAACTGGTATTAATAATTAACGGAATTCTCAAAGCTATAAAGCCTATTGATTACATTGCATGATCATTTGTTTAAAAATTACTCAGAGAAGACTTCCAACAAGAGAGCAAAGTTCTTACATACGGCAGGAATAATAAAGATGTTTATTATGTGAAGCTCTCCGAATGCTTCAAATATCTCTAGATCTTAATTCGATTGAGAAATTATGATCACTGTGTGATCAATAAGTGACGAATTTTTTGTATTTTACTTTCAAAATATTGTCTTGGGAAAATGTCAAGATTTCCATTGAGAGAGATTTTATTGTAACATTAAAATCATTTGAATGGCGAAAATAGGTATAAAAAATAGTTTAAAAAAATCATTAAAAAAAAATAATAAGTATTCAATGTTTATCTTAACAATCACGCCTAATTCCACGATTGCAATTAATATAGTTCCAAAAAAGTTTTGTTACAATGCAATAACTTGGCGTGGGCACTGAATAGTGCAAATTCACTGATTTGATTTGCGCTTAATCAAAAACGCGGATTAGTGAACTTATCAAAGAAATTATCGCTTTTGCTCTGTTGCTATTTTAAGATATGGCAGCAGAAAAGAAAGAAATTAAATCGATTCTGAATGGCTATGCCTGAACCCATTATATTCTTTCCCTTACAGTTTTAATTATATTTTCTATGATATTTTTCAAATAAATTATAGCTCGTTGTATAAATATTCAAATGTTTTCCCCTACAAAAGTTTGCATATTTTCTATTTTAGACGTTATCATTAAATACCCACTCAATTCCTTTATATTATTTGATTTGTGAGGAAAGTGTATTTATTTTGTTATAATTTGCACTCAAAATTTTAATTAATTACGAAATTAGAAGAAAAATATACCTTGTTAAAAAAAAAAAAAAAAAAAATTCTGCTATTGTATATTTTGGACTTAAAAAGTTGCCATACGTCATAAACTGAAAGAACTTGGCTTTTTTCCTGCCACCTCATTTATTTGTATACATAATTAAAAAACTGACATTTTGTTTTTTTTATTTGTCTGATACGTACGTTGTATTTTTTTAAAACTTTATGGTGTATTTATATGAAATGCTGAATGCACCCATTTCGTTGCCATCGTATTAAATGCCGTTGCCAAATCAGTTTAGTTATGAATTTTTGTTTGCAAAAACAAGCTTTATGACAAACATAAGGTGACAACGTCAGAGCATAACATAAATTTTCAGCTATTTTTTGAACTAGTTGCCACCGATGTTGAGGATGCTTTCGCACTTCCATCCAAGAAGATACATTGAACACTGAACTTGACTTTCCCGAATGTTTGGCAACAGTGCTCTGCATTTGACAGTTCCTGTAGTGAGGAAATCAGGTCGCAGAACATAAAATTATAACAAGGTAGTTTTCTTATTTTTTTCCCCCTGACTGGGGGCAATGTCTGTGTCAATTTTATCAGAAAATAGTCAAAATATTGTATTGTGTTCTAACATACATGTCTCTGCTTGTACACTAGAACGGCCGACAATTTCGACATCCTAAAACAGCCGCCGATGTCATTTCGACACCACTAATTTAACTATGCAAAATGGACGCTATAAATTCTAATTTAACATTATATTGCGTCATTGTACTTTAATTAAGCTTATATTGTTACATTTCCACAAAAGAACGATTTAGTTTACAGAAAAATAAATTTCAGATTTTAAAAAGAAAGAAAACAGAGATTTTTTTTTTTTTTTTTTTTTTTTTTTTTTTTTTTTTAATAAAAAGAGAAATATTTTGTTTTAATTTTCTTCGCATTATAATTTTTAAGCTTTCTGCCAGATATATAAGAAAATGTCTAAAAAACGTAATAGGAAAAAAAAAAACATCGTTCATTATATACATAGATTTGTTATAACACTGGCCCACTATATTAGAGTTTGATTTTAAGCACTGTAAAGAAAAAATCCATTGATAGCCAGTACGATTTCCGTATTTTTAATGAATTTTTTCTTCAATAAAATGATTTCGTTAATGTGTGAGAAATTAGCGATTATGTATATATATCGCTAAAAGAATCGAATATTAGAGATTTAAGAAGAGATATATTTTTAAAACTACTAAAACATTCATCTGAAAATCGAAGACGAAACATACTTTAGTTTGTCCCTTGTAATATAATAAAATTTATTGCTTGTTTTGAAACTTGAGTAATAAAAATATATTGTATGCTTTTCATTTTTTTTTTAATTTTAAACTTATCTTAAATTATTTTAACGAGAAATGAAAATAGGCAACGAAAAAAAATCTCATATCAAATTAAATATTCTATGTTTATTTTTATTTGAACGAGGAGCATAAAAGTATGCTATAAAGTAAAGCTACATAATCCATCAGATTTATCACAAGAAGAATCTAAGTAAATACGTCTATTTAATAATGAAAAAAAAAAAAATAATTCTATGTTAAAAAAAAAGTAAATAAATAAAATAATAATAATAATAATAATAATAATAATAATAAAATAGATTTTAAAAAGCATTCTTAAAGTGAAGTTTAGTCTGAGATTTCACAATCATTTATATTCAACTCCATTCTATTAAGGAAAAAACATGTGCTTCTTTTTTTCTAAATTACTGTTAAACATGCTAAAACTAGATTAAGCGGGATATGTTCCTGGAAGCCTGATCTTGAAGAAAGTTTTAAGGAAAGTTTGTGTTTTAATAAAGAAATCGACTAAAACTTAGAAATTTAGAAAATATTAATTTTGACGACAGGCAAAAAATAAAAATAAAAAAAGGAAAAAAAGATTGCAATTCTATTATGAAAACACCACAAACAAATTACTTAAATACAATTTTGCAGTTCCATTTGTTAGTTTTTCTATTAAACCAAACTGTTTAGAGTTAAACGTGTAATCGATAATTTTTATTTCATCCAAATTTACTTTTTGCAAGGTGTTTTTACTTTCTGTGTTTATTACACAACTCGAGTCTTTTTCTTAATATTACTTCTCTTGGAATATAAAGGTGCTCTATCTCCAAGGTGAAAAAAATGTAGCTTTTTATCGGAAATTGTAAATTATCACTTCAATCTTTTATATTACAAAAAATAAAAAAATCAGGCATAAATTAAAATATTGTTATATGTTTTTTAATTTGTAGTATTTGGTTGAAATTGGTAATCAAAACATTTGGAATAATTTTATCTATGAATGAAAAAAGCTTGGATTTCATATTTGTTTCAATTGATTTTTTACACCATGGCTTCGCTTTATTTTTTGCAGAAAAAGAAACTGAATTTCCTGACCCGTTTAGAAAAGTTTTATAAATTATTACTCTAATAAAGATTCAGATTGGAGTGAACTAAGTTTATTTCATCAAGAACATAAGGCTATGTTGTTTTCTTTATCTACAAAACTACAGAGATTACATCAATCAAAAAAGCCGGCTCTGACACGCCACTTGTTTTATCAGAGCTTTAACCGGATAAAAGTGCCAATCATTATAAAGAGGATAATCCCCTCTCAGCAAAAATTAAAACATGTACATGTAAATTTGTAATAATCTGAATACCTTATGCTACGATTTTTGCCCCTTCTTCCTGTTTTATAATTATTTTTAACACATTCCAACATAGCTGAAAGGTGTTTATGAATTCGGTTTGTATGTCTGTCTGTTCTCTAACTGGCGTCAATACAGTCGGATTGCCATGCAATTGATATATGTTATTGAGGTTTACTATGGCATATTCAGTATTGAAAATGAAGTGGATAGCATTTATAGTTCATTTACTGAGACACAGACGTTAAAAGAATTCCTTCGTTACATTACGGTAAGAGAAGAAAAATCGTTTGCGGTGTATTTTAATGATGTTACACTATCATTAGTTCAGTTAGTTAATACAACTTCAATAGTTAATACAACTATTTCAAACATATTGAAATTGATATATATCACTGAGGTGCAGTACAAGAGTCTTACTAAAGAATACAGTGTGTATAGCATTAATTTACAGGGACACACAAAAGAATTCTATTGTAGTACTATTCTATTATAGTGTATATTAACAATAATTGCGGAAGTGCGTTTTAAGTTGTGATATGCGTTTTTAAATTAAATTAATTTTTTGCCTATTTACTTGGTGCGTTTAAATTCTACAGATGATTCACAAGACTGCACAAAATAATTTGGATGATTTTCTGACTATAGATGGTAATTGTTGAAATTGTGTTTTTATACGTTTTCCAAATTGTTTACTTTTAGATACTTATGTGTTATGGTATTTAGATACCATACTTATGCATTTAGATACTATGTATTATGGTACACATATTATTAAACAGTAAAGTTTTGCTAATGTATTCTAGACGTATTGGAGAGTGTTTCATAATCTATGCTTGATGTATCATTTTTCGTTCTAGATATTTTATTTTTTGGGTGTGTTTGGAATTTTCAGTTTTCTACAGTTTTAAATTAGAAATAAACTCTTTTAACTTTCGATTTATTATTAACAAATATGTCTTTTCTTTTTTTTTCTTAGATTTATGCTTTTTTTTCTTCTTTAAATTAACTGTTTATTGATTTAACAGAAACAATTGCTAATACAAAGTTAAATATAGATGTAGTATAATCAGTTCTTAGCTGAAATACTGAGAAAACAAGCAGCAGTAAATAGCTTTACACAGTCAGAGGATAAACAAAATTTGTCAACTCTAAATAAGAAAAGAACAATTTCTTATTTTTTAATTTAAGTAAAAAATACAGAAGGCACATATTTAAAAATAGGTTTGTTTGTTAGGGGTTCTACATTCTATTTTGCACACGAGGACTATACAAACCGGGACATCCGTTTAAATTGAAATCCGATCCACTACAAACCCCCATCCCTGATTGGAAATCAAAACCCAGCGCTCCCCAACCACCCTGACCCTCGTCACATTCTTGTCCAGTAGGCAGTGCCCTAACCACTAGCAGGTGGGTTTTTAAAAACATGAAAATTTTTTAAAGAAATCTTTTCATTACACATTAAGGAAATGATAATATTGATAATATATTTTAGATTTCCGAAATACGTTTCCCTGTTTTTCACGTACTTTTTATTTATATATATATAAATCTTCCCTGTTACTTAGTGAACGAGACTTGTATAAATTGTTCTAAAAAGCAATAGGCTGAATCGATTACAAATAGTTAAAACATACTAAGAAAAAAATAATAAACTTAGTCTTTTTGGTTCACAAGACATGAAAGAATGACAGAATAAAGTAATATTTTGTTTATTATTGAAAGTTATATTTCTTTATACCACAGCAAAGCATTTAAAAAGAATAAAGTCTATTTTTTAATGCCCTTATAGGAATTTTGAAATTTACTTCAAAATAAAATGACAGTTAACAAGTTTAAAAGAAATAGCTATTTCGACATTTGCTATTATAAAATTTTTACTTACCAAATTACTGCACAGATAGCGGGAACTTGGACAAAGAATTTTTCCATTTTTCAGCCAAGCAATTTGGGGATCTGGATTGCCCGATATCGAGCAATACAGTCTCGTTCTGCATCCACACTGAACGATTCTGTTTTGAAGATGTGTGATAATATGTGGAGCATATTCCCCCTGCTTCATTTCTTTCGTTTCTCGACTTCTAGTCAATGGAACATCTTTTTTAAAGTCAATAAGGTCTTTTTCCGCAGTTATGCACTCATCCCACGTCTTTGAATCCTGTCCAACAGATGAGGAGGAGTCTAACCAAGACACCTCTGACTCATTGCAGAATGTCTGATTAATTTTGTGCACCGCTTCCAAGTCTTTTTCTAAAGAGCTAAGTTCTTCTTTCAGAATATTCTCAAGTGATTCAATATGCTCTGCTTTTTCCGAGAAACTTCTTTCCACCTGTTGAGCTAAATCCAAGAGTTCTTGAACACTATGGTTTTTTAATCTGTTTTTAGCAATTTCATTTTCAGTTATTGATTCTTTTGCTGATAATTTATCATCGTCAAAATTATTAAAAGTTTCATCGACGATTTCTTCAGCACTTTGTAAATAAGATGGCGAAACAAAACGTAACCAGTTAGGAATATTATTTGTAGCTTCTATTCTATCTACATTTTTCTTTTTCTTCTGCTGGTTTTCAAACCTTTTCATATCATTATTTTCGATACTACTGACCATGAAATTGTTGTCTTTGACACAGAGATCAATATCACGTATAACGTTGCACAAACACATATTGGTTAAACCACATTTTATACATGTATCAAAATTAACAATAACTTTATCAGGTAAATCTAATTTTTGTTGTGCAGGTATGTCACAAAATAATTTATTTTTCTCTGCTTCACAGAGAACGTGAGTTTTGATCCTATCATTTTTTTGGTCCGTTTCAGACTCTACAGTCCGAGGCATTGGAAGAACACTCAGTGCTGGTTTGAAAGAAGTCAATGGAACACATTTTAAACCAGCTAAAGTCGTAAGTTCTTCAGGAATGTGCGTAATGCTTAAAGCTCGTTTGATATTATCCTGTATATCAAATAGTTCTGCGCTGCACAGCAGCTGTTGTTCGCATACAACAGTGGAATTATATGGTACTAAAGAAACAGTAAGAAAATGGTTGAAAATACTGGCTGTAAAAAAGTGCACCAAACTATCAAAAATACATGTTTTTAGAGACGTAAATGCAGTTTCTCTTATATTAATATGTGTTGAAACTTTTGGATGGTACATGTTCTGTTGAGGTTGAATGAAGTTGTTAGAATATACATTCTCCGTAACATAAATCATGTTGAAAGAATTTTCTATAAACCGAGCCTTGGCCTTTTTGGCTTTTAATGTATATTCATACGGTTCATCAAGTGAAACATAGATTGTAAAATGATAATTTTGGATATAATTCTCCTGGCAATGCATACATAAGGATGCGTCAACTGCCTTTATGGGCGAAATAGCTTCAGGAAACAAAACTTCAAAAACACTAGTAAACGAACATACGGTATAACATAGAACGTGATCTATACTTTGAATAAGATACTCTTCTAATGGAATTATACCTGCGGAAAAATACCGCACTTCATCACTCTCAAAAGTATCCAAACAAGCAAAGTTTAAAATTGGTGATGAAACTAAGGTTTGTATTTCAAAATACATAATTTCCATAGGACACGTTAATTCGCATTCATGTAATTCGACAACCGAAAATGCTTTATTTATACTTTTGTTCACAAATCCTCCTACTGGTACCACATCTAAATCTCGCTTAGAATTTATATTTTCTGTTTTGGTATCAAATTTTACTCCTTCTTGAATTCCATCATCTTCAGATACTGGCATTGTTATGGTATTAATCCCGCTAGAATTTGAAATCTGAAGTTGCACATCTTCTTGAATAGGATCATCGAAAATATTTAATAAAATATCACTACCATCGATATTTTTATTATTATCTTCAACTAACAACGATGAATCATACCTACTTTCCATATTTTCAGTTTTCACCGAAATAATTGCATCTTTACTTTCGTCAACTATGTCATCATTTAGTAGATGTGGAATTTCTTTTGCCATTTCCTTTTTAACATCTGCATCATCAACAATAGTCACCTTATCGGTAAGGAGAGGTATTATTTGTGAATCAACTGCAGCCTCTTCATCGATTACTGTATCAACAATTGCTCCTTCACCAAGGCATTTCATATCTATATCATGAGATTGATATGTCGTATCACGAGGAACAAGTGAAAGCTGTTGTTTTGCCTCAGTTTCAATTTCGTAATATATACTTTTGAAGAATTGATTTTCTTTACTTGGTTCACCTTCTCCAAATATATTTACTGCACGGATCCTGAAAACAGACATTTTACATAATGTCGCATCGGTAATCAGCAAATATGTATCATGGACGACAGCAAAGCGTTCCCAGTCTTCATTTTTCTGTTGAAAAGGAATAAATTATGGTGTAATTAGATAAAATGAGTTCAATTTAAAAAAAAAGAGGTCATATTAAAGTTGAGTAGAGTAAAATACCTTTAAAATTTCTACAATATAATTGAATATAGAACTACCACCGTCATTATCAGGGACATTCCATTTCAGAAGGGCTTCATCCTCACTAACCATTTCCAATGATGGGAAACCTGATGGAGGACTTGGCGGACCTGCAAGAATAAAATTATACACATTATTTAAATACAATTCGATATTTTGGTAATTCTTTTAATGTCGTAAAAGGATCGTTTAATTTGGATTTTCAAGGATTGGCTGTACCAAAGAAAACAAGAAAATTAGGTTTGCACATTTTGAATGGGTCTAAACAAGTAATTATTGGATGTGAAAGATGATTAATTTCAAAAATAAAAATTTATACAATTAAAATCCATTTCATACTATGAATATTACGGTAAGTATTTGAATTAATTCTTTTGAATCAATATTATACTGTTTCCTTGCTGAACTATATCTAACTGCATATAATACGCACCTTACATTGCAAAGTCTCACAATAAACTTTCATTACATTGTATTTTTTTTATAAAAGTTTAAAAAAGGAAACAAATACAAAGATTTTGTTATATATTTTTTTTATTTTTAATCTAGTAAACAAAAAAGTACCTGCGACTGTCACTGGTACAACAGCACTGTCTTTCCCAATTTCATTTTCGGCCACGAATTCATAGATTCCTGCATCTGTGTGATTTAAGTCACAAATTCGGAGCTCAATGAATTCATCATCAACAGTCATTTGGGTTCTGTGATCAGTGATTAGATGATTGTTATTAAATACACATTTGATTTTCGGGTTCGGCTTTCCCGTGAAATGTATTTTCAAGCGGAGATTATCTTCAGCATCATACGTCATTCCAGTCTTGTAGGATGATGGACAATTCCATTTCGGTGGTGCTAAGATGTTCAGATAATAAAAAGTGTTTAGTTCAGGTTATGGCTTAATATTATACGAAATATTATACATAACTTGCTTTATAAACATAAAATAATATAAATAAATAAAAATATATATATTTTTTAATTAGTGAGGGAAATGGAAAGTTTTCTATATAATTTTAATAACTTCCATATAATTATAATTTTACACACACACACACACACATATATATATATATATATATATATATATTAAGGAATAAAAGGCAGGGAAGCAAATGTTTATTATACACTTGTTATAAGGCATATTTCTTGATAAAATTTCTTTATCATCCTTTTGTAAAAGGAAAAGCTCTAATTATATTTGTTTTATCATACGTGTGTACACTGTAAAAAATGACCAATGTTTCTTATTTTATGAAAATATGCTATAACCACGAACGAAAATATAATATAATCTTCTGAGTTATCCGAAACTTCAAATAGCATGTTACATTGTCTTTTGAATCCCCAGAAACGAATACATTTTCAAAATGTAAAGAATAATTTATAAAAACAAATTATTTTTAGCTGCCCGAATTTTTCAGAAACGTTTCCGAAGGGTTTTTAAAGTGTATTAATTAGTGTCCTCAGGCTGGAATACCTGTTTTTCGAATGTTATCCATTCTCAAGTACACGTTTTCAGCCGCATAAGTTAATTTATACATGAAAGAGTAAAGAACTTTATGTATTTTAATGTTATTGTTAACGCTGTTAATTTTGCATGTTTGTATGTTAAACATTTTTTTGAGCATGAAAATGTTTACTTCAGAATTAATAGCATTCGAAAAACAGGTATTCCGGGCTGAGGACACTAATTAATACACTTTAAAATCCCTTCGGAAACGTTTCTGAAAAATTCGGGCAGCTAAAAATAATTTGTTTTTATAAATTATTCTTTACATTTTGAAAATGTATTCGTTTCTGGGGATTCAAAAGACAATGTAACATGCTATTTGAAATTTCGGATAACTCAGAAGATTATATTATATTTTCGTTCGTGGTTATAGCATATTTTCATAAAATAAGAAACATTGGTCATTTTTTACAGTGTAATAAAAATTTGTGGCTCGTTTTATATTTCTTAATTTATATGTATGATAAAATGTAAGCATGTGAAAGTTATTAATGGTATAGAAAAACTCTCATTTTCCTCACTAATTTGAAAAAAAAAATATTTTCTATTGTTTAGTGTATTTTAGTTGAATAATAGTTAGAGATTTTTAAAAAATACATTTATATTATTTTCTATTTTTTAGTTTTGAAGAAATATTTAAACCAGATGCAATGAGTATTTTCTTCCTCAAATATTTTATAAATCTTCTGTAAATGAAAACATTCTAGATTATGCTTGTATGTATGAATCTAATGTGAAAAAAAAGTAGTTTTTGATGCTTCAAATCATATTAGATAAATATATACCTTTTATGAATTGAAAAAAAAATTGATTATAGAAAAACATTACACTAAAACAAAATTAATTAAAAGTATGAACGAAAGAAAAATATACTAGAGTTTTTCAAAGGTATATTGAAACGCTATAAGTTTCTCATATGGAGTATGCTAGATGCAGATTAAATTTTCTGCGTTAACATCATAAAGAGGAATAAATCTTCATTCGTTAAAATTAACTTGTATTTGAATATAATAGCAGTTAAGAGGTTACTTCAGTCAAGCGAAGACACTCGCAAACTAATGTTAAACTTATGAGAATGGGCTTTAAAAATATTTCTTTTGCATTTCAATAATTTTATTTTATTTTGCATTCGATAGCTGAGGTCGATCTATAGACAGGATGTTGATTTTTGCTGTTTCGATTTTGGTTAAAGGTTTTTTTTTTTTTTTTTTTTTGGGGGGGGGGATAACTTTGGAACTGAAATAGCCTCTTAAGATAAGACAAGGTAAACTATTATTCTGTTGAAATATTTTTGAGTTCGAATCCTCATATGGAAAATACAAATAAAATAATGTTAACACTGGTCTAATGGTAATCCCCCCCGGTCTTGCTCGGAACATAAAAGTGTGGCTCAAATTTAAAACAATAGCCGAAACAATCTTTTCGCTATCTGATTATCCTCCAAAATTTTAGACGTCTGAGATTTCTTGGGCTCTTCCGGTGGGACGCGGTGCTTCCCTGGGCGTCATTGGGCCACATTTTGAAAAATTCACGTGAGTATATCCTGGTATAACGTGTCTATTATTCAACATACATCATATTATAAAATTTCATCTGCAAGACCGTGATTAATCCTGATGTATGTTTTTTTTTAATCTCCTTCGCGCTAGGGATCTCAAATAACAATAAAAAATATTTCTTAAATGTAGTGGGAGAAAAAAAATACACTAGTTACTCTCATACACATTTATCAGAAAAAGTACACTAGGATAGGGATGGTTTCTGTCACCCAAACACCCCAGCAGCTGAAGCGTCACGACACATGACCGTGCTCTATAGAAATACATAAAAGCATCATAAGTTGAATAAAAGTCAGAGACTAATGAGATGACATATTATTAGGAATATCTTAAAATGTGAAAGTGAAATCAAAATTTTATTAGAAGCTAAATTTCGATGCATAAACATAATTTATTCAAAGACATTTTAATTATCACATAAATTAATTCTTAAAGACTAAATTTATACAAATTGGAAAGCGTACAAGTTAGGAAGTCATTTAATTTGTAAACGGACGGACGTTGCTAAAGTTATGAAAGTGGTATCTACAAAAGGAAAGTGAGTATGTGGCCAGTATAACAACACCGGGACCTGAAATGTCTGAACTGGGCCTGTGTTCATATGAGAGAATATATACAAATAAAAAAATTTTGAAACCTTCAATATTAAAGATCTTTCATATAATTTTATGCTGATTTGTACTGAAGAATGAACATATACTATGCAATCAAAATATATTTTTTTCTTACAAAAGGAAACTTTCCAATGAGTATTTCAGTTGCATAAATATTAATTTCAATATACTTCAAAAATACTTACTAAGTAATTTAATCTTTGCTTGGGAGCTAGCTTTTCCAACGAAATTACGCAGATCACATTGAACAAAACACTCATCATCGTCCGATTCTATTTCATCAAGAGTTAAAACAGATTTCGTAATTTCGGTCACAATGGACACACCAAAACCTTCTCTTATTCTTATGCCATCTTTAGACCTGTAATAAAATACTTTTTTTATTTTCATGTTTAACGAAAATATAAACGAATGTCACATATGATGATTTTAGTTTTTCTTTTTCTTACCAGTTAACTGAAATTGGCTGTGTTCCAGAGTATTCGCAGTTGAAAACCGCACAATCTTCTTCTTTAACAAAACAATCTGTTACCGGAACTATTATCTTTGGAGGTTCGCCTTAGAAAAAGAAAAAGTATTAAAACAAACACTACATTTACCTTAAAAAATAAATAGGTACTTCCTTAACCCAGGGGCCTTAGTATAACGCTATCTTCACAAAGTACAGTTTCATACCAAATATTATAAACAGTTCCGAAAATAAAACGGCGACCAATGAAAAAAAAAGCGGATTCGCACAAAATTTTCTTTTCTTCAACTCGCGAAATTTGTGAAGTGCTAAATTAACATTTATCTCGTTTTTCTTGTATGATTATTATTTTTAATTTGTCAGCAAAAAAAAAAAAAAAAGCTATAATGTTTTTCCAAGGGGAAGACATTTTACCCTCTGAAAGAAACTGGGAAAAGGTTCTCACTAGTGGTAATTGCATTCGACAAGAAAACATATGGAGAGATGTAATATAAACAATTGCAAAAAAGTATCTGCTTGTCCAATTGGTTGAATGGCTTTAAAATATCTTTCCTAACGAAACTGGGATTCATGTTATTAATATATGGATTATATGCATAGATTAAATAACATCTCAATGTGTGCATTACATGCATACAACGTATAAAATACATTGAGCAAATTGCATGTGCACTTGATGGATAGCAATTTCATAGTTATCAACAATCTGATGAGGTTCTAAAGTGTAAACGAAGATTATTGCCAGAAATGTTTTTTGAAATGTTGATTTTCTCGCCATATTCAACCTAGCTTTATAACAATAATGTACCTAATAATAATAGATTAAAAAATACATTTATAGTATAAGTATAGGGTTTTTTTAATAACTTTTTATGTAACTTTTTTATATAAACAAGATAGACTAGATTTATTTCAATATTCTGATTATTATATTAATGTCATTAATCGCTATATAATCATTTTTTAAATTTCACATTCTTACTATGGAATTTTTAACTTGTTCACTATGAAATTTATTTTTTGAAAAGATCTACTGCTGCGTCCGTAACTTAAATTATGCTTACATTATTTAACCAATTCAAAATAATTTTAATTATAAAATCGTTACAAAAGAATTGATTAGTATACCATTTTAGTCAGAACAAAAGTTTCTACTAAAAGTAGAGAATAGTTTTATTCTCTACTGCAGAATGTGGAAAATTAATCAGCAATAGGACTCAGTTTTTACTTTTTTCTAAAAAATTAGATAGCAATCTTATTTTACAAGGAATCTATATTGTTTATGTTTTGAAAGACGTATATGCTCATTAGAGGTACTAAATAAATTGTTGAAAATCTCGTCTTATTAGGTACCTTTTTTTCATTCAATTAAATACAGCTTAAATATCGTTAAAAAGTTCAATTTTAATTATTTTCATGTACATACACTAACAGTAGAAAATTTCATTTTGGCTGTTTATGGTATTCATTATATGTTTTTTAATATTAAAATAATATATAATTGCATTCAACTATTAGTTTTTTCAGGCATTTTTTTTTTCACCAATATAAATTTTACGCAATCTTTTTTAAAACACAACGTCCCATTTGATGAATAACAAGTCTTCAAGAAAGAGGGCCCTCATTTAATAAAAAAGTTAGATTTGTTTGTTTTTTTCCGTATTCCATACCAAAAATTATGTAAAATTTGAAAAATAAATAAGTTCAGAAATTTAGTTTTAAAGCCATATTATATTACACCCTGTTGTCTTATTGCTTCATTTTTAAGATGTTAAAACAAACTAATAATTTAATTTTTAATATAAATTTTTGTTGATCTAATGTCAAATACGTCCGACTTCCAGAAGTTATTCGATTTTATTTTTCTTTAATAGCAATCTAATTTTTTAACAACGTTCATTCTAGAGAAATACAAGAAAATCCCATTGGAAATAACCTTAAATTGCAAAAATCCCGAAACTGGTTTTGGTCAAGATGAGAAAAAACTTAGAGCAAACTCTAATTATATCGAAAAATATAGTTCTGGGAAGCAGAACAATTTTGATAAGCTAAAGCCCTTATATATAGTTACACCTATACCAGGGGTCGGAAGTAGCGCGCTACAAGTAGCGAAACTACAGTAGTCGCTAACTTTTTAAAGTAGTTTGTAGTGTATCGCGCTATATTTAAAACAATGTAGTGTAGCGAGTAGCGCGATACAAAATATCAGTAGTTTGTAGCGAGAACTGACGCTACTTTTAACGCTACTTCAGGAAAAAGAAAATATGACAATGACTCTATATGTATGTGTGGACGCAAGCATGTACATATTAAAATTTCCCCACATTTTTAGGTGCACAGAGCTCCTCTTTGAAAAATTAGGATTTAAGTTTTTATTTATTGTTTTATTATTGTTTATTTGAATCCACAGTATTCTGTAAAGTGTTCGGAAAGTTCAGTGGAGTCACACCCGATTTTTTTTTATGTAACTTAATGTATATATTGATTGTATTATGTATATATCTCTTAATTTCGCTAAGAAATTTGTAATATGTGTATAAACTAACATTTTGAATACAAACTCAAAGTATTTTCTTGTATGTTATTTTTCTTAATTATCTAATGCCCTTGGTTATATCGCACTTATTTAATTGTATTCCGGCACCGCAATATAACGAGGGGTCACTCTATTATTTAATCAATGTCTTCAATTTCCAGTGTAAATTGTGTCCTTCGACAAAATCTGAAAGTAGCGAAGCAGCGGCTACTTTTGGAAAGTAGTTTATAGTAGCTACTTTTTAAAACAAGTAGTTGTAGTTAACTACATTTTTGGTAAAGTAGTTGTAGTTGTAGTTGCTACAATACAAAAGTAGTTTTTCCGACCCCCTATACTTATTAGTAACTACTTATTAATAATATCAGTTTATCTTTAAATATTTTTTCTTGATTTCACTAGTTATATACAGCATATATTATTTAAACTTTTAAATTTATTGCGTTTAAAATATTTTACCTTCGTCATCTTTTAACTGTACAGGTTCAGATTCTTCACTTGGTTTGCTGACTCCGTGAGTATTTTCAGACGTAATTCGAAATTTGTATTCTTTTCCTGGTATTAAACCCGTTACCAAGTACGATGTTCTCATCACCAGTTCGTGGTTACATTGCATCCATAAGTCTGACTTCGATTCGCGCCTCTCTATAATGAAGTTCACATCCGACGAGTCATCTCTTACGCTCCACTTTAGGAGAACAGATTCATCGTCTTGAACATCAGCAACAGGTCTTGATGGTGAAGGAGGTTTCTCTATGTAATAAAACAAATATATACATTTTTATTTAAAAAAAAAAAAAAAAAAAAAAAAAAAAAAAACTGGAAATTTTCAAATTTTTCTTTCGTTGTATTCCAAGCATATCCAGCCTTTCCTTTAGGAGCCTGAGGCAAGAAAATTTTCTGGACGGAATTATTTCAAAAGGTTGAGAAATCCTTTAATCTGATTAGATATATAAACTTAGGTCGCAGGGGAGTTTGAGCTCAGGTGCAAAGCTTTTGGGGTCGTAATTGTCTTATAAATTAAGATTGAGATACAATTGAAATGACGAATGAGAGACACCTGGGAACCCAAGTGTCTCTCATTGCACACTTCATATCCTTTCACAACTTACCACTACTTACCACAACTTACCACTTTAGAGTAAATGTGGTTATGCGCTTCTTACAAAAACATCTGTTTCACATCCTTAATACAATTAAGCTCTCATTTATACTGACAAATGTCTAATCTTTAAAAATCAAAGAACTTGAGTTGTCATGGATATTATTTTGTAACTCCAACTACATGTTTACGTTTCCCTTGTTATTGTCGTTATCTCTTATGTATTAAATAAATAAAATGGTAATTCTTGAATCTTGAGTAAAAATTATTGCTCCTAGCACAGTCAAACTGAGTGGAACTAAGCCAATTATCAAAAATTTTAACAAAATACTTTGGTAAAGTTTTGTAGTTAATATATGCATTTTCTGAAATGCAATATTTACTATTATTATTATTATTATTGTTAATTTCATTATTATTATTATTATTATTGTTAATTGCATTATTATTACTATTATTATTGTTAATGTTAATACTATTATTGTTAGTGTTATTATTATTATTGTTATTCGTTTCTTTTTCAGGAACGTTTTAGTAATAATTGCATGGTTACTTTTGACCATAATGATTCAAAAGATCCGTATCCTCGAATAATTTTTTATCCACGAAAGATCCAAAAAATGTGTGTATCCCCTAAGTAACTCTTTTAATGGTGAGTGGATTTTATTTCCTCGTATTTAGTCCTGTATAATAACTATAACTTTAACTATAACTATATAGGTATATTTCACAGGTTTCTGGAAATTCTCTCTAATTTTCATTTATTGAATGTCATTTTGACTAACATTTACTTTATATGTATGCTTAAAATTATAGTAAGAATTTTTCGAAATCTACGAATTATGAAACATGTTATACTCACTAATTGCAGCCTTGATCCTGATGACATTTTTGTTGAGCAGAGCTTCGCTCTTCCCAGCTTCGTTTTGGGCGTAAACTCGAAATTGATAGATGTGGGAAGTTTGAAGACCTGTCACCAGGCACTCCGTTTGAGGTCCGTCCGACCAGATATACGTCTTGTGTATCTGAATAAGTTGATAAACCGATAATTATGATAAATAGACAAAAATAGTTATCTCAAATTTTCTTGACGTTTTATACAATGTGGATACAAATAAGTTGGGCAATTTCATAGATGAATAATTTGCGAAATATTATTTGTTCAGCGACAGATTAATAATAATGTATTCCAAGTTTGCTTATATATCTCTTACCTCGGTGATGAAGTCACTATTTGGATTGGTTTCGGATATATTTTTCCAGGGTCACGGCGATCATCGGACCTTTTACCCGTAGATTTCAGTGTATGGTTAAACGAAACTGAATTAACTGCAGGGTTGTAGCGGAAGGTATGCGGTGGCATGTGCCGTATAACTTCTGGATAACTCCATGCAACCTTTGTAGTTATAATATATACTCTCTGATATATATAGCCTGTGTCTATAGCCCATACCCTCAGTTTTTGTATGACTACACCACTGATTAACTGGAATCTAACTTTTTTAAAGATCAGGTTTATAGTCAGATTTGTAGTCGCTTCCGAAATCTATTCTTGAACCGAAATCACGAATCAGCACTGTATTTGGTTTGATGGACGTGAACTTGCTCACAAATTTATGGCAAGAAGTGATTTACCAATGGGACATTTTCAGAGTAACGATGGATATCGACATCAAACACTTGTATAAAATGTAAATTTTGAAGGTGTCACTATCTTATAATCACGCGAACTCTGTATAACTACTCATAATAAACCATTATTTTTGCCCAACTAATTTATGTCCACCCTGTATTAAGGACTGTATTCAGTTTAAATATGTACTCAAATTCAAAGTGACTATTATCAAACGCATTCACTTCATACATTCAAGTGGTTTTTAATGTTAGACACATGAAATTAGCTTGTTCTCTTATACATAAGTTATGAAATCCAATAGCATTTTGAATTTTTCGATGAAGGCAAATAATCTTTCAGAAAATGCTACCGAAGTAGGCAACTTGAATTTACGGACGCTACTGTTCTAGAAAGGTCATCATGAAATAGCAATCGCTTATAACTCAAGATGTAATACATTTATCGATAAATGAAAACACTATTCGATTTTAAATATACAATATACAATAAATTTAAATGTACAATAAAATCAATATTTTTGCCATTCTCTTGTACGTCAGTTGCTTGCGAATCGTCGGGTAAACGGGATGCGAAGTAGTCTATGTACAACACAACAACGAAAAGTTATTCTGGCCTGTCCGGCAGGAAAAGACAGCCTTCACTATTCCTTGGTTTTAAAGATTTTAGTTAATTTTACTGGAAAAACCAAAGCTAAAATGCGTGGTATCTGATTACAGACGATTCATTCGCAACTCTCGTCAGTATTGAATTTGAATGAGATTTTTGCCAAATTAATCAGCTATAGCCAAGTTGACTTCATTTATGGCAAGCTGTTTTATCACTAAATTTGGCAATATTTCGCCAATCGCGAAGTGTCGCCAAGTTTAGCGAGAATTTGCCGCTGGTGAATATGGATATATAGTGTTAAGCACGTAAGAGTTGCAACGATGATTACAACATTGAAAGACCAGACATTGCCAGAAAACATGTTCACTAAAACTCATAAATTAAACCCGTTTATGGAGGCATTCTGCTGTCTTGTTTCAAAATGTCAGACACCCTAAAATTTCAAACTGCTATATCTCAGCTATTTTTTAAGAGAGAGTCAAAACAAAAATTGCTCCGGAATCCTTGGATCAAGACCAACATTTAACTGTAAAAACTTTTAGAATTTCTAATTTATACATAAAATTTGGTTGAAGTCTATGCATAATTTCATACACTTTTCGATGATACAATACACAGGTAGCACAAAGATATTGGCCAATATCAAAATGTAATATCGGTCAATATCAAAATTTTATATTGGCCAACATTGAATGACCCACCCCCTCTAAAATAATATTTAAGAATACTGCTTTTTGATATCTGACAATGTTGACCAATATTTCCCGACTTCTCTGAATATCATTTTTTGGACATTAAGTGATATCATTTTTCTGACATTGCTAAATATCATCATTTCACATTAAGCCATATATTTTTCTAACATTCCTGAATAAAATGTTTGGATATTAAATGCCGTATTTTTTTCATTTATCTGTAACATTTTGAGATATCAAAGAATTTATTTTTCACACACCAAATGTGGTGCACAGAAACACCTGCACAAGGAGAATTAATAGTCTCATTATGTAACAAGACTAAGGCAAGCCCCGGTACTATTTAAGTATGATCAGGAGGAAGCGACTGAAAAAATATGTCTGAAAAACGTATTAGCAAAAAGTGGTGGGGATAGATGTTTCTCTTAGTAAGGAAAAAATGACTGACAAAACTATCATTTAATTCTCTAATACTTGTTCAATACCAATCGACTTATTTTTTTATGTTCTTTTAGCAAAGATTTATTTAAATATCACTTTTTATTATTGATTTTGTTAGAAGATTTGTAAGAAATTATTTTAGCGCCAGTAAGAAATTTAACACCTAGAAAATTATAGCAAATAGGAAATTTTAAAGCTTGCTGTCTTAAAAATTATGTCTTCCCCTTGCACAAAACTATAAAGAAGGATTTTAACAACCCCATACTTTGACTTCTGCTTTGTAAGAAATTAAATATATATTTTCTATTAATTTTAAGTCATAAATATGCTTTTTAAAAATTTATAAATAACTATAGATGCCTACAAAAAAATTTTATGTAGGCATTTTCTTTCTGTTAAAATTTTACGACGGACGCATCCACCAAATGCACTTCGACGAAAACTATACAAATGGACTGTCCTTTAGAACTTTCCGTTCGCTTCGGTCAAGATTAGAAACTTCGTCAGATATGATATGCTGAATGTCGACAGATATCTTGAAATGTCCGAAAAATGATATTGTTTTTCACGAATGTCGATAGATATCCCTGAATGTTGTAAAGTAATATCATTTTTACGACATTGGCCAATGTAAACCAGATATTAAAAATAAGGCATTAAAAAATCAAGTTTTTTAAAAATTGCAAACTTATTAAATTTTATTGTTTAGAATACTATTTCCGTATTGTAATAATATAAGTAATTCAAAAGATCTTTTTGAGTGCTTTCTTTTAAAAACCAATTTTAAGTTATGTCTGTGAATGTCGGCAGATGTTGTAAAATTGAAGTACGACATTCAGCGACTGTCGAAATATTGGCCAATATTAGGGTGTATATTGACCAATATCTCTGTGCTACCTGGGTAATGAAAATGGAACAAAAATCGGTATCACAGCACCCTCGTCCAGCGGGCGGAATATCTCCAAATTTAACTGGGACTTGCTGGCCACAGCCAAAAACATATAAATGGTTGATTGGTTGATTTATGACGGCCAATTATCTACTCGAGGGATATAGGCCCTAGAGGGAGTACCCTACGTGGGGGTCTTTCTCAGGGATCCTAAATCGTATTTACGGTAAGGTTCGAAGAAAACCACGGAAAACTCCGAACGATTATGTCAACGAGCGCGACAGGGGTTTACACCCAGCAGCTCCAGTTTACCAGCTTTGAGAGCAGAACCTCTCGGCCATAGGTGGGGCTCATATAAATGGAATTTGGTTCAATGCTATGCATAACTTCATACACTTTTCGATGATACAAAGAGGACACAAACACGGACAGACAGATGTTTTGTAAAAACATGTTTTCCGGAATCCCTGATCCCTAAAACGTGTAAAACCGTCGAAAAAGTTTCAATTGCAATACTTTCTTCTATTATAGATAGAAGAAAGTAAAAAAGAAACAATACAAAAACAAAATACGGTAAAAACATTCCTGTATATGACACAAGTAAATGTTTGGTGCTGCCATCTTATAGTCAAAGTACAAAGTATAAAGTACAGAAAAAGGTTAGTGAAAATAATAAAATTGCCGAATGACAGAACGGAGGTAGAAGAGCAGACAAATAATTTCTTAGTTCTCACATAATATCTTGATAGTGCTTTACGATTAATCTTATAAAACTAATTATTTTACAACAGAAGTGAGAATTTAAAAGAGAAACTAACAAACAAAAAAAAACCCGGTAAAAATATTCTGGTATTTGACACAAACAGATGTCTGGTGCTGCCGTCTGTTAGGAAGAGAGAAAAGTTAAAAGGTGCGAAAGAAGGATAATGAAAATAATAATATTTTCGGGTGGCATGATGGAGGTAAAAAAAAAATACTATGCTAAATTATCATAAATTTTTAAAAAGAAAAATATGTTAATAGTAATATTACTTTATATTTTTCTAAATGAAATTCTTTTTTGGGCACGATGAAATCATATTTACAATTCCTATTCTGTCAATCCTGTTCAGTACAATATTAAGGCACTTTCATGTTCTATAATAAATCCTTTAGCCCACTAGTTTTTCTTGGGAAAAGACTAAATCTATGTGTAAGGGAGTATATTCTTCCTTAATACTATGATGAGATAACCATATTGGGCGCAGTACTAAATTAGGAAGTGGACAGAGTGGGACACCCCCCCCCCCCTCCGGAGCATCAAATTGTTCCCCCGAGAGGTTTTGCATTTTGTGCTTATTTATGAACAACAAAATTTAATATCTCCTCCTTCAAAACTCCATAATGTCCTCCCCCGGAGCTGGAGAAATCCATCCCGGAGAAAATGTCCGAATTCGTCAAAATTTTGTCTGCTTTTTTTGCTTAAGAAGCAGGTTTTGGAATGTTAGGAAATGGAATGGGAATGCTTTAATAAGCAAAACTATGTATTAAAAACTCATAGATATTAATATTTCAGCTTAAAAAACAACGAATAATTGTGAAGAAATTCTTGTTCTCTTATACGATTATGTATGTCAAATGTAAGTAAACTGCTTGATCTGATGGCAACAATTTTATCATTTACGAGAAAAATTCATACATAAATCTGATAGAAGTTTCGTGCATAAGTATAAGTTAACATTATAATCTTTTATAACACATTACAAAATCTCCTAAACTTTTCTTACCACCTGAATGATACTTGACGTTCAAATGTAAGCTGTCTAAAGTATCATCCTTTTACATTTGTTTAAAATTGAAATGCCTCTGTTATAAAATTTCAAATAGTTCCAAGAATTATTAATTTTAGCAACGCAGATGTTAGCAATAATTTAAAAATTGATAAAATAAAAATTGATACAGATGAATTGAAATGCAATTATTACTGAAATATAAAATATGATAACTTATTGATAAATCTCAATTTTCGAGAGAGATCGCAGTAGAGGACCGAAGAGATCCTAAAAATATTTGCAAGGATTCGATGCTTGAATCATTATCCTATTCCTTGTCTCGATAAATTTTTAAATGTTTCGTTACGGATTCTTTTAATTTATAACTGGGTGGGCCAACAATTCAAAATGAAAAAAAAAAAAAAAAACATTATTCTGTGTGTCTATGATATACTTGTCGCTAGGCTGTCTTGCATAATCCTTTGCGTTTGAGGTTTTCCCTGCACTTTCACAAAAATGCTCATAGAACTCGACTTAATTAAATTTTTTATTCGCAGTTTACGGATAAAATATCTTTCCTTATCCCATCATCTTATATATTTCTTTAAGAACAAAACCATTTTACTAATTTTTCTTTCTTTTGCCTTTATAAAGTATGGGCATGCCTCTTAAAGGATTTGAAGTCGTACAGAATAAAACATGCATATTTCTTAATTATTTATTATGATAATTGGTGGTAAATATTATAAAATGAACATTGAGTGAAACAAGTTGGAAATTGTACGTCAAACGTGACAAATGAGATGCGTTCGTACTATAACTAGTTTTAAAATTTTCAGGTCTTGGTGCAATAGCTGTTGCACTCTTATGCAAAAATGCATGAATACAAAATTTATTGTATGTGCAGATTTTATAGCTATTCATTTTATTTTATGAAATTTAGTTTCAATACACTTTTGCAAACGATTACAATTCTGTTAGATTAAAATTATACTATGCTCAAATATCCAATATCCAATGTAAAAAAAAAAAAAAAAAAAAAAAAAAAAATCATCGTTATTATTTTAGTGAAATGAATTATATCGCATGTCGTTATGATAGGATTAATTTCCGTAATAAAATAAGTACATTTTAAGTTGGCAACATTTTACCTTTTGTTGACATTTACTGAAAATTTTTAATGTGAAACTTAAGCGTAGCTTTGAAAGTTTCAGAACTTGAAATGAATATTTAGACTCTTTTTCCATTTAATATCTATTTTTCCGAAAACATCTATCCAAAAAACTGTTGGTAGATTATATGATTGCTATAAATAAACAATTTTAGTATACAAATTCGGTTTTTAATTCCAATAGTGCGCAAATAATATGACTCCATCTTAAATAGGACGTAATCACCATGGCAACCTAGAATCATTACCTATCATGGAATATCATTGAATTAATTGCGTATGATAGGATTTAATAGAATGAAAAAAACTTTTATTAATTAAGTTTTGATTCGATTTTCATAAAATTTGAAATCACTCGACAAAATTCTGCATCTATTATATATATTAAATTTCAAACCATTCGGTTCGGTAGTTTTTGTGCTGTTGTATGCGGACAGATGGACGGACCAAACGACGACTATAGGTTCTACGTATTTATATAATTACGAACGCACGTACAAATAAAGAGAGAGGGAGAGTGATTGAACCAGACAATTTTTGGGAATGGAGCAGGAAAATATAAGAATATATTTCAGGAAATTTTTCGAATATTTCTAATCATTGAATATGTAATTGACTATATCACCCTAAAAGCAAAATTTTAAGTTATTCCTTAGTATAAGGTATCAGGTAATAGTCACTTCGGTTCATGCAGATTTCGGTAGCAAAAATAGAAAATAATTACATCCGTGTGGAGGACGTCTTTTGCTTCTATAAGATAACCCTGTATGCTTCCTCCTCCGTCTTCTAAAGGAGGTTTCCAGGATAAGGAGACAGAATCTGCTTGAACATCGCTGATGATGAGAGGCCCTCCTGGACGATCAGGTTCCACAATAACACCTGAAAACATACAAAAATTACCAAATCTTTAGTATGTGAGGAGAATATGTTGAACCTGTATCAATTTTAGCAATATATATATACTCCCTAAAGCCACCATTATCTATGTTATTTTTTTCTTGTTTTGAGATACTGTAAATTCTTTTTTGTGAAGTTCTAAAGGGAAATTATATTAAGTATTCAGTAAACTCATTCTACTATGAAAAAAGAAAGGCAAGATTTATTTTACTATTTATGCTACTGTTTTGTTACATGTAAAGTGTCTATACGGGCTTTAGATTTGTTGTTGTCGTTGTTTAAAAATATTCGTATCATCAAGAGCTCAAGTATACATCATATGGATTACATACAACCATCTTATGGATTCCTTTATTAAAAGTGCAGTTCATTTTGAGTATGAAGCTTTATTGTATGCTCCAGGCAAAGCAGTAATGCTTTATAAATATGAATTTAAAATATAAATAAAAAATAAAAAATAAAACAAGACTTTATCTTACCGTCTATTTATTAATTCAACTTGTTTGAAATTTTACATATCCTGTATATTTTATCGAATGTATTACATTCGATAGAACCTAAAGGAGATATTAAATTCATATGAATTACTGAAATTACCTTAAAGTTTGTATAATTTTTATTTATTTTTCATGAAAAAAAAAAAAGACTGGATTTCGAAAAACTCTTTATAAGACAAGATTCAAGCTGCATTTTTTATTACCCAATTGCAGACAGAAAAGGGGGATTTTAACCTAGAACAATTTAAAATTTTTCATTCTCTGATAAAATGGGAAGGGGTGGACGTATTTTAATAAATGCGATGCCAAAATGTTTCTCTTCGCTCCCGATGTCGTATAGTTATGCAGTCTATGTTTTCTAGAATAACTAGATATCTCATTAAAACTTACAAATGGTTGTTCTATTAAAAAGAACACATTGAAGATCTGAAAACTTTAACAATTATTCATCGCCAATAATAGTAATGTGTTAATAAATAAATATTTAAAAATTAAAGAAAAAAATTAGGAATGAAATCGGATAGCTCTAAATATTGAAAAATTTGTTTGTACCATAAAAATGGAATCTTTGTGCTCGTCTTCTTCTTCGTTGTTTTTTCATCCAGTTGGAAGTAGTTTATGTAATGTGTTATTTTCGTGATTATGAGTAAATGTTGCAATAGAAAAAGTTCAAAATGTAAACAATTTAACCTTTTACAAACTATTGTCAATTACATGTATCTGGAATACGAATAGAACGCCTCTAAAAATAAGAAAAAGGCCTGCGAACATGTCCATTTACACAATATAGACATAGCAGTTGGGGCATTTTGATTTACATATTTGTTTGATAATCGTTTTATAATGGACTGCGATGGGAGATTTCTATATGTTTTTTAATTTAGTTAGATTTACTTTTTCATTATTTAATTAATTTAAATGAATTTATATTCATTAATATTAAGAATGTATTTGATATAATGATTTGGATTAATACCTATGGTGGACAATATCATATTTACTTCTAATATAATGTTTACTTTTATACAGTGTTAATATATGTTTTAATTTTATTAAGTGTTTATATTTTATTTAATTTGGTATGAAGGAACATTATTTGTGACTAATTCATTTCCATATTTAATCAACATTAAATTTAAATTCTTTGTATCATAGTTCAAATATTTAGTATTTTATTTTAATTTAATTTAATTGATGTTGCATTTTTGGTACAGTTATTTAATCGTTTTTGTCATTTAATGGTACATATATTTTTATGTTGCTTTAATTATTAATTTTTCCATCTTACTACTTATTTATAACATAGAATTAATCATTTATACATCCATTACTTTTATGTAATTCAATATTCTATTTATTAATTAATTTCATTTATTTATTATTTAACTAATGGCTATCATTAAGATAGTAATTTGGTTTAATTATTAAACATTAATTTATATCCATTACTTTCTATTCAGATTTTATTCACTTTTACCAATAGATGGTAGCACTATTTTAAGTTGCTTTAATAATTAATTTTTCCATCTTTATACTTATTTATAACATAGAATTATTCATTAATACATCCATTACTTTAATGTATTTCGATATTCTACTCATTAATTTCTTTTATTTATTATTTAACTAATTGGTATTATTTAAGATAGTAATTTGGTTTAATTATTAAACATTTATATCCATCCAACGCTTTCGATTCAGATTATATTCATTTTTCCCAATAGATGGCAGCACTTAAGTTCCTGTTTACTTTACAATCCATAATATTCTAACATTATTTCTGGCATCATTATAAAGCAATTTATATTTCTAAAATTGGCAACATGTAATGATTTTTTTTTTTTTTTTTTTTTTTTTTGCAATTCATTCCCAAGTCATGGTTGAGTTTCATGCTGGTTCTTGGGGTGTAAATTTATATTTCTAAAATTGGCAACATGTAATGATTTTTTTTTTTTTTTTTTTTTGCAATTCATGAGTTTCATGCTGGTTCTTGAAGTGAACGGTATCTATTTTAATCTTTTTTAATCTTTATGGATTTTATACTTACTGACACTATAAATTGTTTTCTTTGTAAATTATATGTAAGGCTTCTCTCCTTTTTAATATTGTATTTTATTTTTCATTTTATCGCTGGTTTGCTTCAATGTTTATGAGATGTAGTCCCAAAATCATATTTTTTAGCAATGTATGGCTAATATGATGATGAAACATCTCATTTCATTTTATTTGTGGTATTTAGGCATTTGGGACTTGATAATTCTGTCTAAATTCCACAAATTTCATTTCATTTCATTCATTTAATTCCATTTTTATTTAATTTCTTATTCTTTTAATATGTTTTTGTTTCCATATTAAGTGTGTTGGGGAATCTTTCATTGTCAACTAATTATTTCATACTTAATTATTATTTCATTGTTTAAGTTGGTGTTATGATAATGTTTCATTTATGGTTATATATATATATATATATATATATATATATATATATATATATATATATATATATATATATATATATTTTTTTTTTTTTTTTTAAAGATTATTAAGTATTCCAATTCCAGATATTTTTTATTTATTTATTTATTTTTTTTTTCTGAAAAAAGGAAAATATTTCAAACGTGAAGCAAATACTAATATTCAGTTTGTTCGTCACCATGTAACACTGAAACAATGAAAATTTATTTATTGATTCCTGTTTATGTATTCGCACTAGATTTATCATTATAGCACGAGGTAAATTTTATATTTTTCATCCCCTCCCCCCCACCCTTTTTTTGTATCGTTTCCTTACGCCAGAGACATGAATGCACAAATTTCAAAATTTTGAGAAATGGAGTTTGAAGGTTTACTGTACCTTCAGAAGTCATCTGTTTTTCTTAAAATGTTTTGTAATGTTGATTCAATAAGAGATACACATAGAAAAAAAAAGAAAAAGAGGATCCAACCAGTTTTTAAACCCTAAAAGCGAATATCTGCACATTCTGGCGTAAGGGGGATGGAATGATTTTGTCAAACTGCGAAGTGTTTCTATCATCTCAGTAAAATATAATTTTCTCACCATTTCTAACTTGTTAGAATTTATATTTCTGAGCAATTGTAACAATGCTATAAGTATACAAGTTTTTGATGAAAGTATAAAATAATGTCATTAAAAGCATGAATCTAGAATGTCTTGAAATCGACTGTCACAAATGAACATTCAAATTTCTACCAGAGACTTAAAAATATTCTTTAAACCGTATAATTTAATATATTAGCCTGAGAAGAACAATAGAAGTAACATTTAGAGTAGTTTTGGATATTGTAAAATTATGAAATTATACGGGATATTCTGTAAATCTTATATTCAACGGGCTCAACTGCAATTGAGAAAAGTTATAGTTGAATATATGTGAAGACGCTAAAATTAGAGTACCTTTATAAGATAGTAAAGACATACGCATATAGAGCACATGCTCAGATTCGTACAGGTTTTGACTATACTTTAAGAACAAATTGCAGAATTTTTTGATATTTGCTTAAATAAGGTCATTCCAGAGAAAATATTAATTTTAGAATTACAGTTTTCAGTTAATAAGTTCGTGATAATGGCAGGCTTCACATGATCACCAAATCTGGTTTTGTCTAATGTCCAATCAAATTCTATTCCTGTATGAAACTATTCTCTTGTAAAGCTGTTTTATAGTCTGATTAAAACTAAACGTTTTTATTCAGATTACAACATAGTAAATGTAAATATTATTATTGTTTTTACGTTACGATATACAATTCTATTTTAAAGTATCTGTTATGCAAGTTCACACCCTTAGTCTTAGAGTACAATGTTAGCTTAACCTCTCTTGACCAATCTTGACAAGAATCGTGATCATTTACCGGACGGAATAACATTTTCATAATTTAGAACCTTCTATACTTGAACTTTTCTACACAGATACAAAGAAACAACAGATATATTCCTTAATTTCCCAACTAGGCGAAAAAAGTCCGGGCCAGGATTCGAACAAGGGATCTCTTGGCTGAAGCTGCTAATGCTCAACCAACCGAGCTATCCCGGACGAAACTGGAGGATATAATTCACCCAGTTAACCTAATTGATCAAAGTATCTTTTCTGATATCTTTAGCTAAACAGAATAAATTGCAGATAATGGAACTCCAGTAAACGCTCTATACGTAATTACACTAGATTGATTTTAACACAATTATTCAAATTGTTAAAGAAATCATATGAGTTGTAATTTCCCAACTGGGCGAAAAATGTCCGGGCCACGATTTGAACCAGTGATCTATTGGCTAAAGCTACCAATGCTCAACCAACTGAGCCATTCCGGACGAATCTGGAGGACCTCATTCACCAGTTAATAAGTTCCAGCCAAGATATCACTGTTTCGCACCCTGGCCCGGACATTTTTCGCCCCGTTGCGAAACTACAACTCATACGATTTCTTTACGAATTTGAATAATTGTGTTAAAATTAATCTAGAGATATTGCTTGTCTAAGCTTTCTGAAGGCAGATGCCACATATGACTAGAGGATTATTTCTTACAAGTCTAGTAAAATTAGTTCATAGAAAAATCTTCTTTGAATGTATTTTTCTTCGCTTTAAACATTATCCAAATGTCACGTTTGCCTTTATTATGAAATAAACACTGCAGTTCTTATCACTTTCCAACATAGTTGAAAAGTGTTTATGTTGTCTGTCTGTCTGGCCCTCTGACTGCTCTCTAACTCGCGTAAATATACTGGGATTGCTATGTACTTGCTATATGTTTTTGAGGTTTATTATGGCATCTTCGGTATTGAAAATTAAGTGTATAGCATTTATAGTTCGTTTACGGAGACACTCAAAATAATTTCGATACCTTATGGTCTATTTGAGAAAATCGTTTTTAATCTATTTTAATGATGTGAGACTATTTTAAGCATATTGAAATTGATATATATCACTGAGGTGCGCTATGGTCACTGTAGAATATGGTGTGCATAGCATTTATCGTTCATTTACAGGGGCACCCAAAATAATTCGGTTACAGTACTGTCTATGCACGATTATTTCTGGAAGTGCAATTTTAATTGTGGTATACATTTTTAAATTTAACAAATTTTTTGCATATTACTGTATAAAAATGTGTAGAAATTCTACAGATTACATAAGCTGCACAAAAGAATTCAGGTTTATTTCCGCTTATTGGCGGAAATTCCTGAAGTGGAAATTTCAACTGTTATGCGTTTTCTAACTAAACTAAATTTTAGCATACTGTGTAGTATATATATAAATATATTGACTATATACAAGGCTGCACAAAAGACTTCGGATATTTTTCTGATTATAGATAGTAATTGCTGAAATTGGGTCTTCAAATGTGTTATGCGATTTTTAAATTGTTTACTTAGGCATCATCTTTCACATTATTAAACGGCGAGGTTTTGTTACAATATTCTGCATGTGATGGAAAGTGTTTAATATAATCTATGCTTGATGTATGATTTTTATTTTTTGTTCTTAAATTTAACCATTTTTTTTAAATTTTTGTTATAATATTAAATTTTAACTGTTAAAAAATGTTTTTGGATGCATAAATGCAAGAAATATGGAGTAAATGTAAAATAAAATGCTGTTTTTAAGATAACCCAATTTTTTAAAAAAATTGTTATAACAGATTTTTACTTAAAAAGAAAAAAAAAGTTTTTAGAATGGATAAATGCAAAAAATGGAGTAAATGTGAAATAAAATTTTGTTTTTAAATTTCCCCAGTTTTTAAAAAAAAATGTATTTTTACTTTAAAAAAATGTGTTTAGAATGCATAAATACAAGAAATGGAATAAATGTGAAATAAAATCAATGAGTAGCCAAAATTTAGAAAAAAAAATCTTCAATAATAATGAGCTTAGTTTCGAAAACATTAAATATTAAATAATTTTCAGATAAATTTAAAGAAAGAAAAGTGTTCTCGAGCTTATACCTCTTCAGAACACCAAGAGGTCTTTCTTAACAATTGTGTAAGTGTGATCGAAGATAGCTCAAAGGGTTTCGTTTAATATTCCCTTCAAAACACTTTATCCTTTCTTTAATAAATCCAAATAAATTTCATTTAGGAAAAAAAAAAAAAAGTCATGTTTTTTATAAAGTAAAAATTTACCGGTCTATTTTTTCGTTTTTACGAATATCTAAACCAGCCCGATAGCATGCGGTATTTAAAAAAATAATAATAATTTCAAAATTAAACATGTTGTACACCTTCAAAATGTTAAAATATTCGAATATTTCCATAATCGGATTTTTATCATGACTCAATTTGTTTCTCAAGCTCATATATTTACTATTCTCTATTACTCATATTGATACTCGCTTTGTATTATTCTCAAACATTTGAAAAATTAGTTAAACTTCCAATATGAAGTCAGATTTTCTTTTTAATTCAATAATGACGTGATATTAATCTGCTTTGTGCACATACACATACTCATACTCCTTGTGTTATTGAGAAATCTTTGAAAATTTCCGTTTTATTACCACTATGACGTCAATCAATTTTATTTCATATTAGTCTTTTTTTCAATGGGTGAAACTTTTTATTTCATTTTCATTTTTCACGTGGAAATCGTTCAATAGAAAATTAATTATTGTAGAAAGAATTTCATTGTGGATTTTTAAATTTTAGCAACTGCTATAACGAAAAGTGTTCAAATTTAATAGGAAAAGTCTGTTAGAATTTTGGTTTTTTATTTCTATTTATTAAAATAATACGATTTTTTCAAATTTTAATATTTTGAGCTTCATAGTAGTAGACCGGGAGGCGGCAGCACAGACAATCACCTCATCGAGTTCACGGATGAAAACGCAATCGGTCTGCCAAGTCATATCTTGGTGGAAAACACCCGAAAACCCGATTTTAGCGGTTGGCTCGTAGCTTTACCATTGTGTGTTCCTGCTCCCAGTCCTCCATGTTTTCATACCTTTGGGTGCAGGAAAACACAATGATAAACCTACGAGTCAACCTCTAAAATCTGGTTTTAAGATGTTTTCCACCAAGATATGACTTGGCAGACCGATTGCGTTTTAATATGCTAATCAAGTTTTAACTAATTCTGGAATTTCAGCCGTGAACTCGATGAGGTGATTGTCTGTGCTGCCGCCTCCCGGTCTATAGGTATTTAGCTATATGTACACAAATTTTCATGCCTGTAAGTTATAGTTTTTGAGAACGGCTCTGTGACAGACAGACAACGCAGCGGGAGTAATAGCGTTTCGTGAGATGAACGAAACCCTAAAAAGAGCCAAAGGGTTAGGAAAAAAGTTGTACTACCTGATTGTTACTTTTTTGTACAACAAAGTTACTTATATTTCTTTTCTTTTCTTTTATCGAATTTTTTTTTATTTTATTCGAAATTTTCTTATTTGTCTTTCCAATATCAGGGTTGCTCCGAGCTGACGTGATAGTCATGCGTTTTTTGAAAGAAGTTCGAATACTTATTTTAGTTTTTCGCTACAAATTTCAGTTTCCTAGAATGATAATTTTGTTTTATTTAGAGCTAAAATTATCTTACTGTTCACATTCCTTTGAAAAAGTTTCAAATATAAACACATTTCTTTTTAAATACCCTGTAACGAGACGAGATATTTTTAGAAGTGTCTTGAAGTTCAAGGTTGTCCTCTGACATAAGCAAATTATGCAAAATTATGCACTCTTTAATAAGCAAACTATGCAAAAATGATGCAGTTTGAGCTGCCAAAATGAGATCAATACAGTTTGAACTATTGATTTAAATGACTGCTGTACTACATACACATATTCATAAACTTCCTCAAAATATAACAAAAGAATGCATTTTTACAATGAATATTATTTAAAAAACTAAATTCTTTTATTATTTCAATAATAGTTCAAAATTATCATTAATTATGTATAAAGTGTGCAATTAAAGTGGGTCTGAAACAGGTGTTACTTGATTTGTCTCAAATAGCAAAATATCGATTCTTTCAAAAGAATTTAAATTACAATAGTATTATATGCATTAGAATGTATATCTACCCTATATAGTTTACAATTCTAATGAAACGAAAATGTAAAACGATTTTATGAAATGAATTTATGATACGACTGATTAAACAACTGATTAAACGAATGTATGCTAATTTTGGGTGATTTGAAGAATGTTGACGGTAATGTAATTTTGGTATGTTGTTACTGTCGCCTGCAACATATTTCTTCTATATATAGCATTTATCCTTACTATACAGGGCAGCACAAAATGATACGAATATATGTTAAGTGCGAGGTTTGTACACTGTAAATAGTCTTAAATTAGAACACATATGTGTCGGAAAAAGCAATTGGCACACTTAAGTGTCTGAATGTGAAATTTCAGACATCATATATGTCTGAATTTAAGACACATAGGTGTCTTACAATGATCAGCGCATAAAATAACTGAGAAAAATGTCTGAATAAGGATAATATATCTGAAATTGAGCCATTTAGGAATTCAGAAACTTAAGTGTCTGAATTTAGTATAATTGTATTATAAGCGCGGTGACTGTGATACAATCGTGCCTCTGTATATTCCAGCAATATCCGAGAATGTTTCCGAACAGATGAATGTTGTTTAAGATACTTTTCCATCCACTAAATTTTGATTAGACCCAGGGCCTGCACAATGTCACGCGGAGGCTTGGCAAATCACGTAGTGGGGCTCAACGTCTCTGACTGCAATTTTCGACTAATAAAAATCCTCTTTAAAATTGGTATATATATCATAGAATAATTTTTAATATAGAGAATAAAATGTAAGAAAAAAAGCATGCAATTTCTTTCGCTTGTAATGTGTATAACTATTTTAATTTCTAAAAATTTTCTATCCTTTAGAATATTTTAAATATTTGTTTTTAGCGTTTAAGGTTACTTTTAGAATCGCCACATCTATATAGTCCCCAAAAATTTTATCAACTTTCGCTGTAAGAAATAAAATTAATTTTAACTATTTTTTCGCGAAAAAACATTTAAAGACAAATTGATATTGTTTTACACAGGGTAACGTTATTTCGAATTGTATAGAGAGGTTCGGGCCCTCTATGAAAACTCAACTAGCGCGATGGTTTGCCCGATGGTTGCGCTGACTCTGATCGTATACAGGGCCTGATTACCTCTATGTGGTGACCGGGGCACACAGGCCCTGTCGGGCCTTCCCTTTCACAGAAAAATTCATACATTGTATTATAAAAATGACATACAGCTTTACGTGCATTTTAAAATTTAAACTACAGCTTTTCAAAAAGAATATATTGCAGACACATATAAAAATGGATTAAAAATTATATGAAGGAAAAAATTTCTGCATTATATGCTATATAGAGTGAATAAATCTTTAAGCCTAAATAAATCTTTAAACACGTTTGATGCAAAAACATTTCTTCTCTGAATTTCAAAGTTTACATTACAATTCATTGTCGTTAGTAAAGCAAAACGTGGTAGTTTATTTTACATGACTGGGAAAAAATTATTTTTTCTATGAACTGTAAATGGAATTTTGTATTAGTTTGTATTTTCAGAGAGTGCACAAAATGCATTTTGGGGCCATCTGAAAATGGGGGCCCGGTTCACGTGCCCAATGTACCCCTGTGATAATCAGACTCTGATCCTATAGATCGAGTGCCAAAATTCTGCACCCAAATCATGGAACTAATTAAAAATTGATAATATAAAAATACAAAATTGATAATACATGCAAAATTTAGTAATAGATGGCGCCATTTCACTTGGAAGATTAAATTATATATTTTTAATAATCACATTTAATGTTCAGAACCTGTTTTAGGGGGCGGGAACTAACATGCCCTCGAATTTAAAACTGAGTTGAACCACCCGTTTGAGATAAATTTTTAACACATATATACTATTAAAAAAAAAAAAAAAGAAAAACAGAACGTACGAAATTAATTTTTATGGTGGATTTACGGATGAAAGCTCCCCCCCCCCCCTCCCAATCAACGGACTGTGTTTTTTAAAATCGGCCAAAAAGAAAATTTAGTCAGTTAAATTTCAATATCCAGGGAGCGCTTTTTCATTTCAGAAAATTATTGATAACAATCGAATTAAAAATATGTATAATTCATATCTCCTACCTTCAAATAAATAATAAAGTTGTACAACCTTAACCACCATCTCAAATTGACGAAATCTATCCAAAATCCCGCTCAAATTTTCAAATTTTCTCAGCAACAAATTAATGAATCCTATAAAAAATATCAACACACATCCAAATCATTCAATTACGTGTATTTAAAATAGCTCATTCATGTGACCCCCGATGGCGAAATGGATAAGGCATTTGTAACCAGTAGGTCTTGGGTTCATGAGTATAAAGTAAAAATGTAAATTTATATTATCCTCCCATAATCGAAAATAGAGATGCTGCCATAGATGGCAACACTGGCGGTTTTTTTTTTTTTTTTTTTTTTTTTTTGCAATTTTTTCTAGCTATTTGCCCGGATTAAAAAAAAAAAAAATAGCGATATTTCAGACATTTTAAATGTCTGAAATTAAGACTCTTATAAATGTCTTAAAAATTAAAACACTTTGTCTCTTTTTTGAACCATCCGTTTCATACACTTATACTCCTGATTTTTAGACATTTCAGTTTACAGTGTAGAACGCGCATGGTAATGTAATTTTAGTATGTTGTTACAGTCACCTACTTCATGTTTTTCTTGAAGATGGTGTATATAGCACGTAAGTTTTACGTAGTTGAAATTGTTTTTTCGGAAACTATCGTCATTAAGCAAAATTTAAAGCTTAAATTTGTTCTCTACATTATTACGGAAAACACATAAAAAATTAAATTAAATTAAATAACAATAAAATAAGACTAACATCTTAATATTATGCAGAATTCCACTATAACATAATTTCATTTGTCGAATGTTCTTTTTTAAAATAATTATTTTTTAAAATAAATAAATAATTTTTTAGCATTCATTTAATATTAATGACTTTTTTTAGCCATTGAATCCTCTTATTAAAGCCATTAAATGCAATTTCGTTTTGCTTCTCTTTTGTTTATCTAAATAATGTTTTCCTTTGTTACATTCAACTTCAATGTATTATAGACTTATTGCCAACAGGATTCCTTTTTTTTGTCTGTGTTTCTACATTAGCTTCTTCACACGTTTCAGATATATTTGTAAATCTTGGAGAAATCATAGGATCTCTTCAGCATTTGATGATAGATACGTTTCATGGAAGACTGTGTTACCATCACTGGATTGATGAGATATAATTTTCCAAACTAATTTAATTATACAATCATGAATTTTATAAATACATTTATATGTGTACAATTTAAAACTCAAGTTTAAACTAGGATACTTAAAGTAAGTGTTATAAAATTAACTTGATAATTGATTCAAATGTTGAAGAAAGACGGTTATAATTAGCTTTAGTATTTGACTTTTCTTAGGTTATTTGGTCATAGAATTTTTATCACCCAAACTTTTTCAAACAATACATAGACTGTTCACATATTTTTCGAACGATTTTAATAATTTGTAAAAATTAAAAATATAAATACATTGGAATTTAATTTTACAACAGTTAAATCGTAAAAGTATAAGTTATTTGACCATTTTATAATTTTTTAAATGACATTTTAATTAACTATTTGGTGGATGGTTAAGTCTGCGATCTTTCTAAATAGAGTTATGCTTATTGACAAATTCAGAAACATACCAAAAGCTATGCTATTCCGATTTTTAATGATGCGATAAGTAATATTATTAATGCACAAGGAAAATAACTTCAAATTTTAAATATAAGAAGAGTATACTTCCAAAGTAGAAAAATAATTTAGTATTCAGTTGATATATTTACAGTAAGATATTTAATGCTTGAAAAGTTACTAAGATGCCGAAAATATCTGTTTTAAATATTAAAAAAAGTTATATATATATAAATAATTGTTTCTATTAAAATTTGTAATATTTTAAGTATGGAACATGTAAAAGTTACTTGTTGATAAATTAAAAGTATGTTTCCACAATTCTTGAATATTGTAAAAAAACAATTCAAATAAGAGAGATTTTCTTCCAATTGCAATTATAGACGCAGAATTTGAATTATCCTCTGGAAATAGATATTTTTATGTTCAGAAATTCTTTTTCTGTTTTTCTGATTACTGCAAAAAGCATGGTATTTGCATATCGGAAAGGAAAATTAGTAACATTGCTAGTAATATTTAAAACGTTATTCATTAACTGGGAGAAATTCAAACTACATATATGTATTTAAGAAAAAAACAGTTCTTACGGAATTTTCTATGTAAAACGTTTATTTTTCGAAGAAAAATAAATACTTGACTGCTCAAATAACTGTTAAACGATTGCTTAAATATCAATGCTGATTCTAAATAGAACAATGGACAGTGAATTAAAAAGTAAAAAGGTTAAAATATAAATATTTAACAATTGACCCCAATGCATAGGATTAAATTCTGAACTCAATATAGTTTTATACGAAAGGTATTTCATTGCAAAATAAACAATATAGATACGTGTATGTATAAAAAGAATAACTATAATGAAAATTGTATGGCATTAGTACCCAAAGACAATAATACATTTCAATTTCTGAATAAAGTAGTAAGTGAACGCATGCACTAAATGAGATATGGAAAGGTATAATAAAACATAAACAGTCGATGTTTTAAAAGGCCTTGATGCACATTTAATTTTTTTAGTTTATGATACACATTAAAGCTGCATAAGATTTTATTTAAGGCTAAAAAATATCGAATGATATATTTAAAACTCAAACATTTCATGCAAAAAATTATTTAAAATGCTTCAAATCATTCAAAGATTTATGAACAGTCTTAATATTGAAAGTTTCCCCTAAATATTTAGTACTCTTAAAGAATTATACAAATTGCAAAAAACTAATGATTTGAAAGCATTGTAAATTCTTTTACGCGAAAAATTTATTTACAATCCTAAAAAAAATGGTTTAAAAAATATGAGAATACCTTCTATATTATATAGTTTTTTGAAATTTATTTTACTCTCGAAGGTTGCAATAGACAAATATTTTCAGTCTTTTGAAATAAAGAAAAATGTAAGTAATAATAATAAGCTATTTTATTAAACATTTACATACACAAACACAACCAAATATCACATAACTGGAGGGAATCTATCGGAACACAGCATCATCTAGTTTGGTGTCTAGCTATAACATCACAAGGAACATATAGGAACATAAAATAAAGTGTCGAAAGACACGAGTGTGTATACAGAAGACAATCATCTTGTGTAAACCTTGGACGACTTCTCGAATGCAAATATTTTGCATGTATAACGTAAAAAGTCAATAGTCTTTGAAAAAAAATATAAGGAGCTCTCAAATCAGAAGAGCTCACTGTAAAAATATTCTATACAATGTACATCTGTACAAGTCTGAGTGCTGCCAGAGCTAACCCAGACAAAAAATATGAAGAAACAAAATCTGGGACCAAAGTCAAAAATATTTTGAGCAAATATTCATAACCTATTTGTACATTGGAAAAATGTACTAACGTGTTAGATATGCAACTGCTATGCATAAATTTAACATTTTATAATACTGACCCTAAAATAAAAAAATAAAAAAATAAAAATAATAAAAATAATTATATATATTAATTTAAATATATTAATTAAAATAAATTATGACTAGCCCTGGGAAAGACTTGTTTATTTTCAGTCTTAATTAAAATTTAAATGCTAGCTGTATGTAGCATACAGTACACATTAATTTACAATAATTAAATTGCGCTCCCAGATTTTGATTCTTTTTATATCACATTTGGAAAACTGGAGCTTATTTGAACATGCTTTCAGCTAAGTGCCAGATTCTGAAGAAGTATTCGTTTCGACCAGCAAGCACGTGTTTAGTGTAACTACGAAGGAGTGGTTCCACATTAGCTTCCCTGATCCAAGAAGACGATGTTTCTGTACTATAACTGACTGAAATTGTCTTTTCATCAACTTCTGGCTTTTCAGATTCTTTAAATCCTGTCGGAAAAGACAAGTCTAATCATTAATCTAATACTTATTGGTGATAGCGGTCACAAACTAATCGATAAAGTTAATTGCGCGGAGCGATAACGATCTATCAGCATTATTTATCGAAGTTAATTTACTATTTTCAATAAATATAATTTCAGAAAAGATGTAAGGAAATGATGTTTGACTATAAAATTTTAATTTGAAATGAAATGAACAATGTTCTAAAGATAACATATGGGAGTAAAAATAGTTATTTATATATTTCACTATCAATTTTTATAGTTAATCTTGTAGGTCAATATGTCATTCTAAAGAATGTTGTAGAATATTTAACAAAGATATTTCAGTCAGAAAAGAACATTTTTACACTATACTGCCAAATATCATCGGATTCTAGTTAAAGTTGCAGGTGAATAATAATAATAAAAAAAAATTGAGGTTTGATGTTAAAATGCGACCGAAGTTTTTCTGGAAATTGGTGAACACGAGTGCTTTGGTATTTTACCAGTTTCATTCTGGCGTAAACAATGGAGAGATTTGAAGTAAATTTAAAATTGTTAGTCCTCCAGCATGATCTAGCTTCGGTCCACACGGCCTTTTTCGGATTTTTGTGGATCATTTATTCTCCTGAATAACGAAGACTGTCTAAAGCAAACTACATAAAAACTGCATTTAAAACTTACTAAAAGGACCACAAAACATATCTGGAATGACTGCAAAAAGTCAATGAAAAGATATGTATTTGCCGTATTGCTTGACATAAACCCATTTTACCTGGCTATTCAAAATAACTGTGCAATCATCTTTTATCAGAATTTGATCGAAACCTCATAAGAAACTTTGTTTACCCTTCAGGCAAGACGCTTTTCATTTTATAGTATTACATTTTTACAAAAGAAAAATTCACAGTGATTCAATTTTTTTTCATTTCATTTTTTATCACTGGTAATGCTTCGTTTCTATTCACTAATATCCATTAATCTAGGTATAGTTAGTGAACAAATAATAGACTGATTCTTCATTATCTATGTTAACAAGACACTTTCATGCGTCATGTGCTATATGACCTAGAATGCAGTCATACTTCAAAATTTGAAGATTCCGTCATAACGTGCGTAGAAACTGAACAAAACAGAATTTATTAATGTACAGAAGTTGCTTTTCAAGACTTATTGTTCCAGATAGTAAATTTCGATATTTGAAACAAAATAAATGCTACAAAGTTAATACTTTTCAAAGTCACTGCAAACTGGTGATTTTTGGCAGTATAGTAAATATTTCACAAGGGCTAATTGTTACAAATATTTAATTTATTTTATTTTCCATGGACTTTCTTTCTCTTTTTTCTGCCGAATGCGCTTGCATTCGACTTAATTATTATTGAATTACTTATTCAAAATGCAACCATATCATATGAGGATTGCTTTAAAAATGAATTACAAATTTTACTCAGGATATTTAGTTTGTGACCACAAAAATTAAAAACATTTCATGAAATATATATTTAAAGATAAATGGATAAATAGCTTATTAAAATGGACTGTTTTCATGAACTTACATGATAATTATAAATAATATATTTTTTAAAATCTTAATATAATATTAATAATAAATAAACATATTTAAAGATAAAAATATAGCTTTTGGTAATAAAAACACTTATAAAACCTTGTAAAGAATGAAAAGAGACGCGTAGAAGTTTTTTTTTCCGAACAGTTAATTTTAATTTATAAATTGTCAAGGTAATTTTTACTGAAAACTACTGTGAACACACATTAATTAAAAATAAACAAGTCTTTAACAGAGCTAGTTATTGCTATTGCTCTCGTGCGCTAACAAAATTTAAGAAATTCTAAATTCATTTGATTGAGAAAATAAATTTTATTTTATTATTTGATGACTTTCAAACAGAAGAAAAAAAAATAAAAAAAATAAGAAAAAAAACCCCAACGAAATATAATAATGATTGAAAAAAAAGAGGAAAGATTATCTAAATAATATGTTATATTACAAGGAGGTGGGATTTCTTGCATAGTATTATTTTCCACAAATAGAATTGTTATACTATGCACCTGTTGTCTATGCAAGTGTCGTCAAAAAGAAAAAAATACGAACAGTGAAAAAAAATCTAAAAATTTCTTCAAATTTATTTCACAAAATAAACAAAATGTAGGACAGCAGAGATATTTTGCCTACTAGATGTCTGAATATTGTTAAAATTAAGGTGCTTCTTAAAACACATTTGATTTTGTTATTTTAATTTAATTTAAGAAAGTTGTATCTGAAAGTTTCAATAAAATTGCTACTTATTTAATTTTTTTCCTTGAATTTAATTAAACAATTAAAGTGCTGAAGAATATTTTTACCGGCACCTTCTTTTGGTCATAAAGACATGATTTTCTAATAAAAAATCTAACTTTTTCTCACACGTGTACATTTTTTTATATAAATGAGTGGCGAATAAAGAGAAAATGTGGAATTCAGAAAGAGATTAGAGTCTAATGAATGTTTTACGATTCGAAATAATAAACAAGGAGAGAGGGGATAAAAAATCATCACTTCAATCAAAACTTTTGAAAAATTACCTGGAGGTCGAATCATTTTGACAGGATCCTCGGGTTCTAGAGGATCACTGACGCCAACTTCATTGCGGGCCATGATTCTAACCATGTATTCTGATCCTTCTTGCAAGTCTTTTACTTGGAGTCTTTGAGTTTCCCCATCGACTTGACCAACCTGGATAAAGAAAAAAAAAGCTTAACGTTATACTTTATGCTATAATAACAAGAACGAAGAATCGTGCATCAGAAATAGTTAATGAAAAACTTTCCAATACTAACAGAATATTAATAAGGAATTTCTTTTTTTTCTAGAATCAAACGAGATATCTAAATAAGCAACTTTAAAAAAAAAAAAAAAAAAAAAAAAAAAAAAAAACCTGAGTAAAAATTTATTTTTAGCAGTTGCCATCCATTTCCAGTAATTAATTTGTGTAGCCCTGTATACGATCTACAGTATTTATACACACCACCTAATACACTCAAACTTATATAAGTTTAAAAATGCATACCAAAGCGAAAACTCAGTTCCAGCAATTATCGATCTTAATCAGTCACGTAACTGAATTATTTTATGCGTCTCTGTAAATTAACGATAAATTCGATGCACTCCACAATCTATAGATAAAATGTTGCTGCGCACTTCAGTGATTTCATTATGTTTGAACTATCATAACATCATTAAAATGCACCACAAATGATTTTCTCCATAGACAATAATGTAATGGGACTCTTTTGTGCATCCCTATAAACAAACTATAAACAAACTATAAATACCACTTATTTATATTTATCTGAGATGCTCATGCCTATACTCCTGAGAAAGTATGTTCTCGCCCCTATCAGCAATGCATATCAATCTTATTATGTTCACAATATCGTAACATCAATAAAATGCTCCGCAAACGATTTTTCTCCGTAGAACACAATGAAGAAATTCTTTTGAGTGTCTATGTAAACGAACTATAAATGCTACGTGCTTTATTTTCAATCCCGAACATTCTGTAGTAAACCTCAAAGCTCTAACCTCAATAAGATATAAAATTTTCATGGCAATCTGAGTATATTTACGTGACTTAGAGCACGGACAGATGGCAGACGGTAGAGAGACAGGCAGATAAACAGAATTCATAAACACTTCTCAAATATGTTGGAAAACATTAAAAGTTAATAAGCGTTTAATATATTTTACAGGAAGTTTATTAAGAAAAAATTATAAAATATTTTTTCTGTTTTCATGTTTAGACATTATTAAATTTTCTGATGTTTTTAAGTAAAGCAAACCCTTCTGATACATTATTATTATTTTTTTAAGTTCTAGATTATGCACATATGATTCCATCACTTCGATAAAAAATTGAGGTTTAACGTCAGGTTGACAGAATTTTATTTTCACCCAAACCTTCCAATTTTTTTCTAATATAAGAAATGTGTACGTATTAAAACCTGTTACATTAATTTTGTTTCATTTTTATATAAATTTAGTATAAAATCTGTCCTATTTTTATTTTAATAGGTGATTTTGTGCCGCCGGAAGTATCATAAGACATATTATCTTAAGAAAACACCGAATTTGGGAAATTATTATCATATTTTATGTTAATATAAAAAATAAATGCAATAGTATTTATAGAATATTACGAATGAAACAGATTTCTGTATCGATTTAAAAGGCATTTGACTTAATAAGGAAAAAAAAAATAAGGCAGGTTCCAAAATTACCTCCATCCACATTATCCTTCTTACATTCTTCATAGCAACTGTGTATCCTAATATTGGAGATCCACCATCTGTTTCTGGACGGCCCCATGATAATAATATGGAAGAAGGACCAGTTACCACGACCTCTAAGGGATCAGTTGGAGGAGATGGACGCACTATAAGAAAAACAAATCTCATTAAAATATCAGCATATGTATAGAAAAATCATCGTAATAGGAAATATTTTATTATGTTACATAAATGAAATCTTAATGGTAAATAAAAGAGCTTTTCTTGCACGCATCCAAAGTAAACCTTTTCTATTAGGTTTCAAACAATGTTATTCATAGTTAATTTATACGAAAGATAAGACCTTCTGTTAATTGGAATTTTCTAATTGTCTAATTTACGACGAAAATACAATGCGTACCTATTTTCAAAATAGATTAAAAAATTATTGCGATCTATTTTTCTTTTCAAGTACGAAGTTTACATTATGTTTTCAAGTTTAAAAGATGTTGGATTTCATGGAACATTTATTGCATATTCTTATTGGAACAAAATTTATTTATGTCTTATCAAACTGGATATTCAGTAAAATTTCGGAATATTTTTTAGGGATAAATAATTTTTTCAACGCTTATTTTATTTATTTACTAGTTTATAACCCCCGTCAAAAATAACGGATTGTTGATCTGCGTTCCATTTTCATAAGACTTCAAACAAACAAACAGCATGAAGGTTTTATTATTGAATGGTATCTATTGTAGAAAAGTACATTTTAGAAATGACAAATGATTTCTACAAATACAAAGGAGGATTTTTTTTTTTTAACTCAATGTTAAATTTATGAAATAGTGAACAAAACATTCAAATTAAATATTTAAAAATAATCCATGTGCGAAATTTTTTGTAAAAAAAAGTGTTATCAATGAATTTCTAAAGAGCTTGACTCACCACATAGCTTTTTTTTTTTTTTATATATATAAGCAAAAGTAAAGGGCAATTACTCGGTATTATTTATTCATTATATTTTAATTACGTTTCATAAGAAAAAATTATTTTATTTAAGATGGAAACAAAATTTCAAAATTTAGGTGGATATAAGATAGGATCTTAAAAATGGATATAACTAAGAAAAGAAATAACATTAAGCTGAAGCTTTTAAAAGTTGATCTTGAAATAAATTAATTTGTCCTGAATTTTTCTTTCCAGAAGTCCAGAAAGTTCCTTTGTTTGTATTATCTGCCGCTAGATGGCGCTAAATGTTAAAAAAAAGCTTAATATAATATTGGATCGATCACCGATCGAGGCAAAACATTCCTATTAAATATTAAAAATCAATCCATGTGTGAAAGTTTTTGTAAAAAAGTGTTATCAATGAGTTTCTAAAGAGCTTGACTCACCACATACCCCATTTTTTGATCATATAAGAAAAATTAAATCAAAATTACTCGGTACTATTTATTCCTTATATTTTAATTACGTTTCATCAGAAAAATCATTTTATTTACGATGGAAACAAACTTTAGGTGGATATCAGATAGGATCTTAAAAATTGATATATCCAAGAAAAGAAATAACATTAATCTGAAACTTTTAAAAGTTGATCTTGAAATAAATTATTTCGTCCTTAATTTTTCTTTCCAGAAGTTAAGAAAGTTCCTTTGTTTGTATTATCTACCGGTAGATGGCGCCACAATATTTAAATAAGAAGCATAATATCGTAGCCTACGATGATGCGCGGCGCTGTATCACAGCGACGTGCATCATCGTAGGCTACGATAATATAATACTGGATCGATCATAGGTATTTCGTATAGGGATTCGCATCTCTGACTCGGAATGATTACCTATATTTTCCTACACTTGGATTTGTCGATAGATGACTGCTAAAATAATTTTTGAAGGTTTTAAACAAAATTAAAATATTTAAAAGCTTTGATATGTTTTTACAAATATTTCAAGAGCAGAATTGCATGCGAAGCTTTCAAAGAATCGTTCATTTGTGATTCATTTGAATTTGTGATGCTGAATGGCAACAGTGTTCGTCTGTTTATATCTGGGATTCCGAGGTTTAATCTGGTTTTTTAATTAAGAACTTAACAGATTATAATAGGATATGATATACATGTTTTATAGGAAAATATGCTGAACAGACATTATTTCAAATAGAAGATATTATCATTTACTGTCATATATTGGCATAAGTTTTTCACTAAGCCTAAGATGGCGTTTAACTACGGTCGATTCGCAGACCAGAGTGGTTGCGCTCGGAATGGTTACAGACACTTTCTTGCCTTCGAATTTTATTTTAAGTAGATTAATTTTACTTTAATAACAAACTTTTTATGAACTAGTAATAAGAATTTTGGAATTATAATAATACAAATAAAAATGAAAAAGCATTCACCGACTTTTCTCTTTCATAAAAATTGAGATTTTTTGGTCTATTAAGTTTTAAGACTATTTAAAAAAAATTACATAGAAGAAACTTCTCTCTGTTAAACGAAATATAGTTACAAAATTTAAACCATTTCAAGCGAGAATCATAAGACTTAAAACTTAAAAAAAATAATAAATCTATTTTATAATTAATTAAATAATTGCAACAGTTAATCGTAAATAAAAGTATAAGTACCTGCAGTAGATGTTAGCTTGATGGGTTTGTCTGTTTCTAGTGGAGGACTAAGACCAGCTGGATTCTCAGCAAACACCCTGAAGAAATATTCTTTTTTGTGTGTCAGATTGTGGACGGTGTAAGTTGTGACATGGGGCTCCAAAGTTTCCAGTCTGTTCCATGCCGTTTTGGTGGACTCACGTTTTTCAATGATGTATGCAGTGAGATCTGCACCGCCGGTATTTGCTGGTGGTTGCCAGCTGAGTGTGACAGTTTTATTGGTCATGTTTAGTATTGCTAGTGGTCCAACAGGCGATGATGGTGGAGCTGAAAATAGAATGAAATTAAAAAAATTGGTAATCTTATTTACATTGTAATATATAATATATGTGTAACTTAACACTAGAATTACCGAGGCTGGTCATCTATGACACAAGACGTGATTTTTCACCCGTATCACTGTTGTTTTCCAAAATAAAACTTTGAAATATTTTGATTTTTCTAAATATTCAGTACAATTGCTTTACAATTTTGTTGAATTCCAACGAATATTTTTTTTATTTACAGATCTGTATACATAGAATTACATCGGGTATAATGTAAATAAAAACTCATGGAGCTATATATATTTATTTTTATTGTGTTGTAATATATTATTAATCTGCAGGAACATTGTTAAAAAAATTAAATTGATAATTAAAATATATATTATTTGAAAGATTTTTCTTACTTTCCATTTCATATGAGCTGTTAAAATCTCAAAATATCTATTCGAAATTCGAAATTAAAATTTTTTTTGATCGTCTCTTTTCCCAAAATTTCATATTGTGTAATATTCTAGAAGCCAAATTGTATTAATAATTAATTAAAAATCATTGTATTAATCATCTAACCTTATTGAGTATCTATATCTCCCATACAAAACAAGAATAATATCAATGAAGTCCATTGGTCAGCTATGACCCACCCCGGTAGTTTTAGGTATACAAGAAACACAGTAATTCTAGTGTTACTATATTGAGTGAGCAATTAGTATCTCTAACCTAAAGTCATTCTATGTATTGCAGAAATGTAAAAAGTTGAGTAAAAATAAAGATTAGAAATAAATAGAAAAACTGGATTTTCAAACATTTTATCTCTTGAAAAAATTAATGTTTTGTTAATTATATATCTACAAGTAGAATGCAGTTACATAAAACAGGGGAAAATGCTTTTAATTATATGTATCTTCTTATTACTTAATCGAGTGCATACTTGTTGTTTTACAACAAATTACCGTGATCCTCATTAATATTCTTTATTAGCTAAATTTTTTATATTTTTAATAAACTCAATGATATAGAAGGGCATTTGTCAGAACAAAATAAAAAATATACTTACAGATTTTAAGACCCGCTGTTATCGTTTCATCTGGAGCAAAATAAGGACTATGTCCGATTTCATTCCTACAACACACCCTGAAATGATATGCGGTATCTTTCTTGAGTGCTGTAACTTCGACTGACAATGTTTTTCCATCAGTGGCCGCAACCCTTTGCCAAGCTTTCTTATTAGCTTCTTTTCTCTCCACTATATATTCAATAATAGGGCTGCCTCCGTCATTATCTGGAGCCAACCAGCTCAGTGTAAAGGAATTCTCAGTCATGTTGGAAGTTGTGAATGGTCCCTTTGGTGCATGAGGTTTGTCTATAGGAAGATTCAAGGAAATATATATATATTTTTTAAATTTCTGAAATGTATGAGGAAAGAAAGTAATTAACATTTATTTTATCCACGACAATCTAATTGAGAATAATAGTTACCAAATAGGCTCTTGGGAGCTACTGGATCGGATGTTAGAGGGTCACTTCGACCATATTCATTTGTTGCAATGACACGGAATGCATATTCAATACCTTCACTTAAGTCTGTGATTTCTTGGGTTAAGACATCAGATTTAACCGTCGTGACCTAAAAATAAAATATAATAATGTGGTTTCTTTTCTTTTCTTTTCTTCTTTTTACAAAAGTATATGAAAATGTTTTAGTGTTAATAAAACTTAGTTGATAAAAATCAATGCAAGTGTACATATTAACTGTTAAGATAGGTTTATAAAAAATGAAAAGAAAAGCTTTTTTCTAGATTTTAACTATGCATTAGTGTGATTTACATGGACAAATTTTAAGTAATTGCGTTATGCTACATAAGAATTTTAAAGATATTTTCATAATCAATTCATACTTTTCTAATTTTTTCATTAAATAAAGTATTTGCACGTAAGTAAGCAAAAACTGATGCTCACACTACTGCCCTTGTCACTGATATATGTTGACATTAAGGCCAATTAACGTAGAAAATGCAATATAATTTATTTACATTGCACACACACACACAAACAATATTTATTTGTAAATCTTCTTTATAATTAATTTTTTCTAACATTATTTCCTAAGCTCAACTCAAATTTCACATCACATTATAAAGGAATAAGAAAATTATAGCATAGCTGAAATACAGGACATGATTTTTGTTTAATTCTTTTCAGATCATTACACTTTTAAATAAGCGGAAATTGTCGGAGTTATCTGCATATTGATATTTAAAAGAAAAGAAAAACTATTTTAATATTAAATTCCTGCAAGGCAATCTTGTTATTGATTACATTGTTGAACGCATAGTACATTCATACGTTTAAGCCAGTAACGCTCGTTGTCATCTCCAAGTGACACTTCTTTGAAATGACCTCTACGCTTAGATGATATGAACGATTATGAGATTAGATAATGTGTTAGTGAATATTTACCGTGGTGCCTTTATTGGGATTTAGAAGAATTTACCTATTTATAGAAAACAGTCTTAGCTTTTCGGATTTTCTGATATGATACTAGAACCTTCCAAAATTTTGCACCCCCTCCAAAGAAGCAAGAACTTGAGTTGGTGTTCTTTTTTGAGATAAAAATGTCAAAAAAGCAGCAAATCTCACTTTTTTTATGCCTGAATGTTAAAGTTAACTAAATGTTAAATTGGTATTTGTAAGATTTTGAATATTTGCTTAATTTTAATTGCTGTGATGCGATCTTGAATTTGCGTGTCAGTCATTGGCGACACAAAAATACTTTTGATAAAATTTGTACTTTTTGATAATATGTATGTTTTATTACACTTTTTAGTGAGAACAATAGAATGCACCTGTGAATTTGAAAAAAAAAGAAAAATATGCATAGAAGTTTACTTTTGGATATTGGAGGGTTAAACTCTGGCTTGCTTTGTCTTGAATTATTTAGGAGTTGAAATGACAACAGGCTGAATTCTAACTCTCTATTATTTTTACATAGAAACTCTAAGATAATTATTTTTTTGTAGATAAACTCCAGTGTAAATGTACCTTGATAGACATTTGATGGCTTCAATGATTTTTTCGCAACAGGAAACAATAACACGCTGGCACTAAAGAGAAGAAGTATAAAGGAAAAAAAAACCTTACCTCTACCCACACTTTTCTTCTCACTTCACACTTTTCAATAACGTAAGAAAGCACTTCGGATCCACCTATGCTAGGAGACTGCCATCCAATAGTGACAGAAGTTTTCTCAATTTTGTGGAATGCAATTGGTCCTTCAGGAGGAAGAGGTTTGTCTGCAGAAAATGTAAAACACAATTACAAAAATTATCTTTCACATGTATATATATTTTCAATTTCTTTTTTAAGAATGCCAGATTATCGATTGCTAAGGGGATATAAAATCAATGTTGATAGCGATGAATTTTAGCAAGCGCAGATGCCGATCAGGTATGTTGTTTGTTTTGATTCAGAAAATCGATCGTGCTTAAACAATGTTTAACTTGACATTTTATCTCTCAAGTCACGTTTATTTTATGATCTAATTTTTCTAAGAATCTGGAAATACATGAAATTTGCTGCCAGTCAAACAAGTTGTTTCCTGTTGTGAAACTGTTTTCTGACAGTTTCCAATTGTTTCCTCATAATTTAAATTACATTAAATGTATAAAGTTAACTAAGTAACGCCTGGACACTCATGAATTAAACTTTACTTTATTTTATCCACATTTTAAATCCAGAATAACAATAAATATCCCTGTCACAAATAGGCATAATTCTTCTTTGGTTTCATAATAATATTTAAATGAATAGTAAAAAAAAGGAAAGTTTAGTAAAATTAAACTTTAAAAGAGAAGTTCGGTGTCTAAATAAATTTAAAACATAAAAACGAAAAATTGTGTGTCGATACTATCTATTGTTAGAAAACTGGATATTATCGGTACAACTGGTTGTGTGAGGTACTATGGTCATTCGGACCATCCCAGTTTATGCATTACAATAGAATCTGATTAAATTATTTCATAATGTCTAAAATTTTAATTTTGTAACGAAAATAAATACACTTACAAAGTTACAGTAGGTTTTGATTTTAATGAAATCGTAACCCACATGATCTGATGATAATTTGCAATATATAAACATTTTACCTGATCATAAATTTATATTTTGCTATAGTATGGCTATTGAAATTTAAAAAATGACAGTTTACATATTATGATGAATTAAACATGTTCAACATACATAAACTAATTGATTAAATTATTAATTTTTTACTTTGTAAATATAGTGATTACCTTCCACATGTCTTTTTAGTACTGACTTCAATTCGGAAAAAGAATTTTTACAGAATATAACAATAAATAAACAATAAATAATTGCATCCAATTTCCAGTATACTTCCCCAGTTTTTGAAAATACTATATGACACATACTTATCCAATTAACTCTTAAAAAATCAGGTCATATATCTTACCTAGTACAAAGAGTCTGAAGTCGTACTTCACAGTACCAGCAGGGTTGGTCAACTGCAGTGTATACGTAGCACTGTCTGTGTTTTCAACACTGCGAATGGTAATTGTGGTGGAATCTTCCTTCGTTTGCACTAAAGTGTGTTTTGTAGATTCTAACACTTTTCCATTTTTGAACCAAACCAATTCCGGAGAAGGATAACCAAACACTTTAATGTCCAGTATGTATTCACTGTGAGATTTTAAGCGGACGTTCTTCATACTTTCGTCATATTGGATTGTGGGTGGTTCTAAAAAATAGGAAAGAAGAAGTTTGAATTTTACGCTGGTAGTATTTTATTGAATAATACAAAATCTGTTTTGCTTTTTACACAACTGTCATAATCGTTAGCGGAGAGGTTTAAGTAAAAGAAATATATTTTCTTTATGCCACTTAGCTTTAAAGGTAATATTTGAAACTATAGTTGTACCTATAATTAATCAAATACATGCAATGATTTTTTTAGTTTCGAAGTATAATTGTAAAATTTTAAATTTTAAACAAAAGAAATATTGAAAAAGTACATATGTTTAATCTAAAATCCTATACTAGTAACAAAAATACTAACAATTTATATTAGTGTTATGCTCTGATGTCCAGAAATTAAGGGGCAATGACTGGACACTTTCGATTTCAGACGTTTTGTCGAATATGTACTGAAATTCGTGAGGAAATGCCCGACATGCCCTTGTACTTTGAGAATGTAATGAACATGTTTGACTTCATGTTTTTCAGTGAAGCTTTAGTTCCGAGGACAATTAGGGGATAATAATTAATTTAATAATAAAATAATATTTGCATTTCTCCAAGAAACAGAAAATGCTCAAAATGATCCGTCACTCTAACAAATGATTATGTAGGTCTTGTTCAATGTTTTTCTGAATTTGGTAAAAATAGCACGCATATTCTTGAAGATGTTAACGTTTCTATGAAAAATTCTAATGATTTTTTTTATAGCATACAGAGTTTTCAACCGAATTTAACACCGCTATCCAAAAACTTGACAAAGAACAGTAGAAATAGTATAATGCAATTAAAAGATGAATATATTAAATAGTTGATGGGATATGGGTATTTGCATGAAATAAATTTTAACTACGCATGCGAGAACTATTCCCAAAAATTTTTTGTCATGATTTGGCATCAATTCAATAAACTTATATAAAAAGTCCAATCAAATATTGCGAAAATACAGAAAGATACAGGCAATACAGTGAGCTAATTCATAAATTGGGAAAGAATTCCCATGTAATTCTATTGGATTTCTTCCCCAATTTATCAATTTAGCTCGCTGTATTGCCTGTATCTTTTTGAGTTTTCACGATATTTGACTGGTCTTTTTATATGAGTATTGACTATAGTATTGACTACCAAATCATGACAAAAAATCTTTGCTGTAGTTCGCGCATGCGCAGTTAAAATATATTTCATACAAATACCTATATTTCATCAAATATTTAATATATTAATTTTTTAATTGCAGTATATTATTTCTACTGTTCTTTGTCAAGTTTTCGAAAAGTGGTGTTAAATTCGGTTGCAAAATCTGTATGCTATAGGCAAAATTTTTTTGAATTTTTCACAGAAACGTTAACATCTTCACGAATATACGTGCTATGAATTGTGTGCTTACACAAAGCACACAAATGTTGAACAGGACCTACATAGTCATGTGCTGCAGTGACAAACAAATTTTGAGCATTTTCTGTTGCTTGGGTGATCGCAAATATTATTTTATTATTAAAATTATTTTTGCCCCCCCCCCTTCCCCATAATTGTCCTCACGACAAAGTCTTCACTGAAAATTATGAAGTCAAACATTTTCTTTACATTCTTGAAGTGCAAGAACAATTCGTATAGAATTTTAGTAGATATTCGACAAAACGTAAAAATCGAAAAAATCGGTCACTGCCCCTTAATTTTTGGACATCAGTATATTTATGAGTTATGTATTAGTTATTAGTATGAGAATAATAATAGTAGAATAAATATGTCGTAGTATCTATATGTAGTATATATACCTATGTGTATGTATATATATTGCCTTTGAAAAAAAAAAATATATAACAAGTTCGTATCGCAATAATTACCGAATTTTTAATTTAAAGGTGGCATGTAATAATATTTTCTTAGGAAAAGAAAAAAAAATTACTATTTCTTATAGATGTTAAAAGATAAACTTATGGACTTTTACAATGATAAAAGTAGAAAAATGAAGATATTTTTAATTGCGAAAAGTTGTACTTTTTTTTTCCTCAAAAAGAGAGGTAATCAGTCTATACAGTAATGACTAATGATGATAAGACAAAACTGTGAAATTATGTATGCTTTTCTCTTTAAAAACAAAAATAGGATATCCAACAGAGAACACCTGTGATTTTTGTATTTTGAGCTTCGAGGGGGCAGCTTAGATGTTGTAAGGTGTGTGTATGTGTGTGTGTTACGAAGTAGATAGCTTACAAAAACTTCATAAGAAACACACATTACAACGTTCAAACTGGCCCTACTAAGCCATAAAATAAAAAGAAGGTGTTCCAAGATGGTATAACTATCAAATATGCGTTAAATATAATCAGAACTTACCCACTTTATCCACGGAATTCAGCCTCTAATTATTTTTACTCTAATGTGATGAGCGCATACATGCTCAGGCTATCAGCATATGTTGTTTCAAATTAATCTTTTGTTTCACATTAATAATTCATATACACATTTTCTCTTTCCCGTTTCTTAGATTTAGTTGATTTACTAAGTGTATGAATAAAACTTATAAGCTTTCTCTTACATATATTTTGAATCTCACTTTAGTGTGATGAAATTAGTAAAATATATAAATGCGTTGAGGAGAACATGCATGAATAACCATTTGTGATTTTCAGAATGTTATTTGATTTACTGTGCATCGTAAGAAGTAAGTGAACATCATGTCACACCGGTAAATGATAAGATAAATGTTAAGAAATTATTTATATTACCTCGTATCGTAAGCTCGCTCGATGTTTCAACAGAACCTAGATGATTTGAAGCTTTGCATGTATACGTTCCAGCAGACTTATCATTAGTTTCAGATATTTTAAGAGTTGAAATTTGGTTCTCATAGGTGGCTGTCATATTGGTTTTTAATACCGCAATCTCTTTACCATTTTTGAACCTGAAAACGAAAGCATTTATAAATAAAAGTTTAGAAAGAGAAAATATTAAACAATTTAAGCGCTACAAAATGTGAAGTAAATAAATATCAAGAAACTGGCGTCTGGTAATAAATTCAAAAGATCTTTATTACTAACATCCTAATTACATTAAAAAACAAAATTGTAAACAAAAAAAAAAAAACGAAAACAACACACACATTGAAACAATGTATTAATATAAGATATTTGACGTGATTTTAAATATTTTTTTGGTGTTAGTGACAGTTTCTTTTATTTCCATTGTACAATATATATATTTTTTAAATACAATTTTGGGAATGTAATCTAACTAACCATTTGATTTCTGGAGGTGGCTGGCCACTGATCCTACAGGTCAATGTAGTAGGTTTCTTCAGACCACACGTAACCGGTTTCAAATGCTCAACAACTGCTGGTGGTTCTCCGGCTGAAAGAAAAGTTTAAATTATTAAATTTACATAAAAATACATTTTAAAAATTTATTAACAACATTTGCTGACCGATGTTTGCTCAAGAATATTTCTTGGAGGGTGTAAAAATCGTTTAAAACTAGCTCACTGCACCTCTCTTTCTGTCTATTATATTTATAATATATATGAAGTTAGAATCTTGATCATAAATATCAATTGTCTGTTAATATTCAGCGAAATGCCTGAAATATATTACAGAATAGGTTTCAGACAAGACTATTCTGATTTACACTATTCGAGACTTAAGGCACATCATGAATTTCGCACACACACACTCTTATTTAATCGAATGTGACTGTAATAATGAAATTGGCTTTAAATGAACTTTCTGTATAATGTTTATGTATAAAAATGTCTAAATGTTTATTTAGAATATTTCGTTTGTATATATTTTAATATTTAAAATAAATTAGCTGTTATCTGTAATTGCATTTTGGAAAAAAAGAACATGTTGTAAGATACAAATAAACTAGTACAAAAATAAATAAATATGTAAGGATAAAAAAAAATCGTATACTGTAATCAATATAATAGAAAATATTACATATATTTACATAAAAAGGGAACGATTTGAATTTTACTTGTTCAAAGCGCAATTAATATATTTATTTAACAATACTCAATACGCAATTTAATTTCTTCTACTAATAAAGTCAAAGGGTTGCGATTGTAATTTTTTATTACAATTTTAGTTGAATTATATTCTTACCTGTTAGATAGTATTGTATGCTTTTTATGTTAAGTTTTCCAATTTGCCGACATTTGTACATAATTTAGTTTAAAACATTATTAAGTATTATATATAATTTTGATGTTTCTGAAATCCACCCAATGTGGATGAATTACCCTTTACTTTGTGTTTATGGCATGGCAGGAGTATGGCTTTTATAATAAAAGTATTTACTATTAATAAAACTATCATCGATAGAACGGTCTTTGAAATACATGATGAATCTTATATATTATTTCTGTTGTCAAAAAATACAAAACGTAGAACGATAAATGAGGTACCATATCAAAGGAGTTTGAACCGGCTACATAGTACACTTACATTGCGTTAAATCATGTTTTCTTTAATTAAAAATTGCAGTTAATTAAAAATTAAACCAGCATTGTTTTCATAAATGAAATGAAAGTTTTTTCTCAAATCAATGTTGCCACAAAAATAATAAAATACCGCATTATATCATGTTCAACCATGATTAGAAAAAAAATTGTAAAATAAAGATAAGGTGGGACGTTGTTGGTGCACTGGTTTATTATATATTTATGATTAAAATGCAAAATGTAAACTCAAATGCTCAATTTATTTTTCTTTATCCTATGTGTTTTTTTTTTCCCGAAACAGATAATGTCATCCTCTAATGTCGATTATTCTCTAAATACGATTGATAATATATATTTTTTTTTGCCTTAGCTATCTACGATCTGTTTTTACTGTAATTTTCATGGAATAAATGAGATGATATTCTGGCTTGACTAATGTTGTTTTCAGATATTTTTAGTCCTTATATTTTTCTAAGTTTAAACCTGCATCTAAAAAATATTAGACTGCAGTGCGAAATCTTCGCACGGGTCTACTGGTCATATAATATTTCTGATGTCAACATCTCTTTTTCTATGCGCATACAAAACGCAAAAGGATGAATGAGGTATCATACGAAATGTTTTTGAACAGGATTTTGACACAACACATTCACATTTTGTTAAAACACGTTTCAAGAGTAAAAGTTACAGTTAATATTAAACATCAGTGGAAAAATGTATCAGTAAATAATCTCAAAGATTGCAGATAAACTGGTGTTATTAAAAATCATCAATGAAATTATTTTATGAGTAAAAACATGTGAAGTGTAAATTAAACTGTATAAATATTCCAATTGCACTCACCTTTAGGTTCTTGTACAAGAATGTATTTAGTTCCTGGTGATGGGTCACTTTTTCCAACTTCATTCACAGCAATAATACGGAACATGTATTCCTCTCCTTCTTTCAATTTTTCCACTGAAAATACAATAATGTATAATTGAACCTTGATGTTTAATCTACATTTTATCTTCTTTCTATGTTGTTTGTAAAACGTACGTTTTTAATTACATATATTGCACATTTTTCTTAAGAGACACAACATGCAAAAATTGAAATTTTTTAGACAAACAAAAAAATATTTTCAATTATAGAAACATATTTTTTAATTTAGAAAATAAATTAAATCATTATTTTATATTCAAGGTAAAAAATTATTTCAATATAAAGTCAAGTTTCATCTAAAGGTTTCAGTAAAAGCTGTGCAAGTTAAACTTCGATAATAATTAACCCCCTCTAATTCGATCATTTTTGAAGGTAATTACATATAATTTTAATGACAAGTTAGAATTTTCTTTATGTCATCCACACGTATTAATATTTCAAAATTTACATAAAGAAAAAAAAATCACTTTAAAAATGCGTGTACGACGCATTCGTCAGTAAAAAACTTCTACTAAAATTTTTGGTATTTATAACTAATTATAATTAAGAAATTACATTAATAATTTAATCAATTATCATATTGAATTTGAATGTATTGTAATACTTATAAATAAAATCTTGATATTACCTTTAGAGTAAGGTTGATTAATAGTGAAGCTTTCATTGTAAGTGGACCAACGAAGGGTATTTCTGTCATGGTATTCAATGAGGTAGTTTGTTATAGGCGAACCACCGTCACTGTCAGGAACTTTCCAGCTCAGTGTTAGTGAAGTGTTTGTAATTTCAGATGCATTTGGCATGCCCGGAGGTTTCGGTTTATCTAAAAAAAAATATTTGTAACATTTTAATCAGAAACTAAAATTGTACGAGGGGCAGTCGGAAAATAAGTTTCCCCTGGCGACTGTGGACAGAGGTGTGTATGAGAGATAAAAAAATGTAATGAGACATTAAAGATAAAACACAACTTTATTTTTCTACATAAGTACCAAGTACATTGAGACATTTGTCATACCGATTTATAAGCTTCAAAAAGCCCTCCAGGAAAAAATCAGGGCTTTGCATAACAGCGCCATCTGCGCAGGCACTGCAACATCGCCATCTGCTGGATCGCGGTCGACCTCTACTCAATGGTGTATCGGTGTCTTGCACGTTCGCGTTCACCTGCTGTGTCGTCTTTCGCCCATAGCCGTTCAACGATTCGTCCGTATGCAAAGCCCTAATTTTTTCCTGGAGGGCTTTTTGAAGCTTATAAAGCGGTATGTAAATGTCTCAATGTACTTGGTACTTATGTGGAAAAATAAATTTACGTTTTATCTTTAATGTCTCATTACATTTTTTGTCTTTCTTACACACCTCTGTCCACAGTCGCCAGGGGGAACTTATTTTCAGACTGCCCCTCGTAATTGCAGAAAGGCGAAATATTTTAATTTGATTTTATAAAAATATAGAGTTTACTTTCTAAAATTTGTTTTTTGATTATAAATATAATAACTTTTTTATTTATTTTGCCAATCTAATATTTAATTAGAAAATAATGAAAAAAAGAACAACAACACTAATTTAAAATAAATTAGCATATTGCATAATATATGCCTTTTTATAGCAATAACAATGCATATTGCACAATATAGGCATTTTTATAGCAATAACACTGCATATTTTATTTCTTTTTAAATGCAAAGAAAATTAGTCTAAATTTTTATTATGTAAGATATACTATCTTCTTTAAAATATTTTTGCTTAACACTTTCACAGGCAGTCGAATTCCTATAGAAAAATGGAAAAGTTTCATGATTTTTTAGAAATATCTAACAGTTTAATTGCAATGGCCTTTTTGTGTATTTCAGTATCATTGCAAAAAGATTCAAGAATACTTTATAATAAGTCTTTCTACTTTTTAGTTTTACATCAAGATGCTTTTTTTTGTTGTTGTTGCTATAATTAAATATTAATCATCATTATTTTAAAGATTATTGCGTGGTGACACATGGCAACAAGGTACTATTTGAAAGTACGCTATCTATTTTAATTTATAAAATGACAAGAGATTTTTATTAGAATACTAAGTATATTGCTCACTATTCTTATGACGAAAGAGCAACTTTTTAAAAGTATTCCATGAAAAATAGAAAAGCATAAATGTCAAACATCTATATATAAAATAATAATAATAATAATAACTGTTATGTATATATTTTGAAATGCACCTTCAAGTAGCTAACATTCATTTTTAAAATCCATCTAATTTCAATAACATTTTAAAATTTAACTGGGTTACTATAGAAAAGAGGTTCTTAGGTTGTTTTCTTGACTGTGTGATAGAACATGATAATAAAAAATTAGATTATAATAAATGGAATATGATAATAATATGATAATAAAAAATATGAACAAGCTAATCACAGGGTTCGTACGGCTCCTGGAATTTTGCTACCAAGAAATTCTACGGTACCAGTATTTTCTTACAAAAAATCCTTCCTTAAAAGAAGCCGAAGTGCCACGAGTTTAATGTACATTTATTTTTCTATACAGAAAATACTGGTGAAACTCCTGGAAAAATCCCTGACCCGTGCGAACCCTGTAATCAAGTCTTTTGTAAAAAATAAATGACTTATTTAATCAACATTAATCAAATTTATTTTGATAATCATTTACTTATCATCACGGTCTCAACCCTAGAAATTGAATTAATACATGAAACCAGAATCAAATGAATTTTATGCAATATAACAACTGTTGATGTTTTTATGAAAATACACTTTCTTTTATTTATTTTTATTTCTCATTTTCTTTTTCACTCTAATAAATGCTTTCTCAACAAATTGAAAAATAATAAATAAATAAATAAATAAATAAATAAAAATTAGAAATTAAAAATTAAAATTAAATTAAAATAATATAAATGATTATCATAAAGTAAATTTAATGATTATCATATTAAAAAAGCCTTAAAAACTTTTATTTTCCTCAAAAGTAGTTTCAAAGAATATGTATTAAATAACAAATGTTTTGTCCATATAAAAACTCGATAATTAATTTAAAATAAGAACAAGTTTATGCTCGTCTAAATACCCTACAAAAATTTCTCAAAAATGTTATTGTTACAATAAGAAATGACTTACCAATAATAGAGACTGTGAAATCTGTTTTAGTTTCCCCACATTTGTTAATCAGTTTAAGAGTATAATCTCCAACGTCTGAATCCTCAATCTTTTTAATTGTAACAACCGTTTTGTTTCCATAATTGTCTATCGATCTCTTTTTGTCAGCTGTTATAGGTTTGCCTTTGTAAAACCATTCAATCTTTGGTTGTGGTAAAGCCATGAATTCAACATCCACCACAACATTGCTACCTTTTTTGCCTTTGTAGTGCCTTTTCTCCGATACGACCCGAGGAGTTGCTTGAAAGAGAAAAAAAAAAAAATGGAATATGTAAAAGAAAAATATAATTTAAGTATGCTAAAAAATTCAGATGCGAAGAGTATTAGAGATGAAACTGAATTTTTAAATAATAATAATAATAAAAAATAATAAGAATTGATGTCCATAAGAAAAGTACAGTAAAATTTCAAGATATAAGTGACCATCATCAAATTAATCTACATCTATTAAAGTTATTTGATGAATGTTATAAAATTTTCGAACATAAATTTAAGTCCTAATTATATTTGTATAATACCATGTAGTTCCTAAAAGGATTGTACGATGTTAAAAATTTTGTGCTGTGTTGAACCATTTTTTGGTGCTGCAGTATTTGCAACCATATGATGAGGAAATCTCGTACCAACATCTGGAATTCCGGTTGAACCATAGACAGGGCTTAATAAGAAAAAAAAAGTACCGGAGCCCTAATATTCTGCAGCAATAACACCCGTAACGTACACCTCCCCCCCCCCTCCGCCGTCACTCCAATCTGCATATTTATATTTCATACATTATTTTCAAAATTTAAAGCATCGTTTTTTTATTTAGCATAAAATTTTTAAATTATCTGCGTATATTTAGCTATCAACTGTTCCACTTTTTAGTTATTACTACTTCCAAATTTAAACTTTTTCCTAATCTTAATGTTAATTAATCGCAGAATTCTGCGATTAAATAAGCTCAGTATTATAGTTCGGAAATAGTCTTAACACAAAAAAATGAATAGCTCACACCTATGGAGAATAGAAAAAGACTATTTCTGTTTACTCTTTATTCTCATCTAAATAACATTAAAATGATTTGAAATGGAAATAAATAAATTTTTGAATTTAAGACAGATTGAGCTCCAGCCTGCCCAAACCCGAAGACTGATATAAAAATCGAGCCTGTTTCATTTCCATCTCTTACGTGAGCGACATATTACGTCACTTATAAGTTTTTTTTATACAAAAGAAGGCTAATGATTGTAGATTGGAGGGAAATGAAAGAGTAATTTAGGATTCGTTCTTATGAAGCACTGGGCTCCGGAGCGCAGTGTTTATGAGCTCCGGTGAATTCTGGCCAATACACCCAGAGAAAAGTTTTGTTGAATCAACAGAAATTTGGTTGACCTAACAAAACTTTTTGTTTAAATATAGGTCAATGGAAATTTTGTTTGAATCAACAAAAAAAAAAATTTTTTTTTTTTTTGCAATTCCAAAAAAAAATTTTGTATTGTCAGCAAAAAATGTTTTGTTAATTCAAGTAAAATGGTTCAATTTTACTTGAATTTTGCTAAAACAACCAAAATGTACTCAACAAAACCTGTTTTGTAGTTTTAATCAATTCCTTTTTCTAGGTGTATTTAAATATTTACTAAAAACAGAAAAGTACCGGAGCTGAGCTTAGGTGGGCTCTGGCGCAAATTAATCCCTGACCATAGATTTAAATGTTGGTCCAAGATTTCACCATCTTATGGTTGCAGCTACTGCAGCACCAAAAGCTGGTTCAACACAGCACAAAATTTTTAACAGTGTACAAATCAATATTCTGATGAATATTCTATTTGATCACGTGCATTATCCACATCCTGACTTCTCGGTCTCCGATCTAATGATGAGATTTTGTTTCTCTTTTATCGATAGTTATGTTTCTGATATTTCAACCTATTTGCCTGGAATATTTAGCAATAATCACAACACAGTCTTAGCCAAAAGTATTGACCGTCTCCATACTTTAAAAATATCTTTAAACATAATAGTTAGGTACAAATGTTTAACTGCATAGAATTATGAATTTCTTTTTTAAGTTATCACATTTTGTAAAAAATAACAGCAGAGAACGCATCAACTTATTCAACAACTGCCTATATTTTCCTCTTAATTAAACCATTTAATTTAAAAGCGAGTTTTTTAAAATTACTGAACTATTTTAATTTTCTGGAATTTTCGTTGTTGTATTATACAAGTTAATAGATAATCTTGAAAATTAAAATAATTCTCTGAAAAAATGCCAAAATATAAGAAATTTAGTCATCAGCAACAAAAATGAAAAAGAAATTCTTCCTTAATGCGAAAATATTTTAAATATATATTTTTTAATTTATAAGTACTTTTTTTATTACTTTAATTTGTAACATGTATTAAAATAATTATTTTTAAAAAAATTACACATAAATTTTAAGATTTATTTTTGTTATTGATTTTTTGCAACATAATGTTTTATTATTTTATTTTTATTGCTGAAGACTAAGTTCTTTAATACACTGCCGCGCATGCGTGGCAGTATATAACTGTTTATTACTGTTAATTTTACGGTATAATACTGGCAGCTGGGGTGCCAGTATTATACTGTAAAATGAACATTTTTTTTTTTTTTTTTTTTTCATTTTTTTTTTTTTTTTTTTTTTTTTTTATCAGTGTATATATTATTTATTCTGTTACTCTCTGGAAAACTGAATTAAAAATAAATGTAATATTTTCGCAAAACAAACAGAAATATTTGATAGAGTTAAATAATTGCATATACTTACTTTCAACTGTAAGTGTAGATGAACAGGTCTTTTCCTCTAGAACGCAAGTATACATGCCCCTATCTTCTAAAGTAGTGTCTTTAATCAACAGTCTCCTCCTACAGCCTTCCTTTTCCATGATCATTCTATCAGTTGGTTTGATTGTTTGACCATCTTTCATCCATCTTACTTCAAATGTTTCCCGCGTTACTTCAACCAGAAGAGTAGCCGTGTCACTTTCCCTTACAATGACATCCCTGAGTTTGAGCGTGAACTCAGCATGTGCTTCTGCAAAATAATTTTTTTTATTAAAAAAATTACTCAAAGTATATGTTAAAAGTACCATTATGAAAAAAAATATTTGTACTTTTTACTCAAAGTTATCGAATATATGCCTGAAATAGGGAGAACTTTTGGCAGCGGTTTTTTGAGGGAACATGACGTCTATTCTTATTAGATGCCAAGAAAATCATCTCAAATTTCGAAAATACAGCCCACTCCTCTCAGATTGAATAAAGAACTAATGCAACAATTTATACTTCACAGTATACTATTTTAAAGTTGCATGCAGCTAAGAAAATAATTCAATCAAAATTATAACAAATATCAAAATTTAAAGTAAATGGCACGAAAATGAGATATTAATGTGCAATTACAGTTATTTACGAATTACTAATGTGTGCTTCTAAATCTACTTTTATAAAGGAATTGGTCACAATGAAATACATTATTATCAACACAGCTGATGATGCGATATCTAACAGCTTAGTATCAAAAGAAACAGAGCACTGATTATGAAGTATCTCGAAACATACTTTTGGGCAGGGTGGTGCAAAATTTTAAGAAGATTAACTATTGAAAACTAACGATTAAAATTTTAATCATGAATAAAGATTGACGATAAAGTTCAATGTTTTTGGGTGTTAAAGAATCTGACTATACTGAAACGGTTAATTTTGGTCAAAGATCAGAATTATTTCTTTCATTTTATTAGAAAAAGCATACTTACTTAGTTTCGTGAAATATGTTAACATTAGTTTCTACTTCAGATAAGTTTTTAGTTCAAAATACATTTGTTGAATAAATTATTACATAATGCTATAACATTTAAAATAAATTACTTTCTACAAAAACCCTCAAAGAAAACGATGTACGTGCGTAAAAAAGAGCATAAATCTAAGAAAACAGAGAACTAATTGATAAAGCAAGAGGAAAAATAAATGCTATATTTGGTTTAAATTCTTAAAGCAATGCGTATTCACAGATCTATTTTACGCTGATGTATAAGTTATTAGTAGCAGATACAAAATCCACATTTAAAAAACCCATTTTAATAAAACTATAGCTGCAGTTTAGCAATATGTTTTGCTAAGAATTTTTATTGAATGAAATGCAATGAAATATAATGAAATTATCCATCATAATTGTATTTAACTTAGAGGCGTATCAAGTGAAAATAATTATTTAAAATAAAAATTCCAAATAAAAAATGGCATCAAGCTCTATAATATGACATTTGTAAAGTTTTCCCTTAATAGTGGGAAAAGCTTATAAAAATGTTCTTCATTGATAATTAAAAGTTACAGTTGATTTATAAAGCAACTACTAAACCATTTTATTTGTATAAACATACCTTGAACCTGTAATTTCGTTGTTGTTTTCACATTTCCAGCAACACAACTATATTCAGCCGCATCATCTTTTTGAGCCCGCTGGACAATCAATTTATATACATTTCTTTCTTTTATAAACTGGAATTTATCCTTCTCCTTTTCTGGTATTGGACTACCGTTTTTCAGCCACTGTACAGGCACATCTGGTCGAGAGAGTTCGACAGTAAAGCTTACATCTGTATCTTGAGGTACAGTCATCTTATCAGGCAATTTCGCTGTAAACTCGACGGTTGGAGCTATAACAAATATGCAAAATTATTACAATTTTTTTCTCAAAATCAGCAATATGTTAACTGGTGCATTGATATTATCCCACTGCATTTACACATTAGAGGTTAAATGGAAAGAATCGGATCAAAAATTCGATTTTAACAACTTACTGTCGAAATAATAGAAATGCAGATGTTTGTAGGTAAAAAAAGAATAAATGTTTCTTAATCTAGGAAAATATAATACAACCACGAACGCAAATATATAATGATCTCTTTCGAGTTATTCATGATTTCGAAAAGCAGCCTTTATCTTTAGAAACTTCAGGTACCAATTTATTTTCGAGATTTAAAGATGCATTTATAAAAACAGTTTCTTTGGCTGCCACTAACTTTTTAAAACGTTTCGAAGTAGTTTTAATAAAATACTAATTGATTTTCTCAATTAGGAATATAGGTTTTTTTGTAAGCTATTAATTTCCAAGCAAACATTTGCATGTTCAACAAACATGTTTTACAGACAACGTTTTCGAAAATAGTGGCAGCAAAAGAAAGTTTGTTTTTATAAAGGCTTCTCCAAATCTCGGAAATATATATGTTTTTGAATTTCAAAAGATAAACAACGCTTTTCGGAAGCATGGAAGGTAACTAAGAAGAGATTATTATATATTTTCGTTCTTGTTTTTTATTATATTTTCGTAAATTATGAAACAATTGTCATTTTTTTACAACGTAGTATCATAATAAAGAGATATTTCTAACATTTTTTATTGAAAAATATTTTTTATTTTTTTTTTATCAGAATTTAGTAGACAAAAGATTTAGTGAATTATCACATTACAAAGTAATAAAAATATGATTTTGAAAGTATGCGATTTATTTTTAATTAAAAATAAAAATTTATTTTTCATTTATTATCTGAGTACAGTTCCATTTAAATAAATTATATTTAGAAGATATTAAAATAGTTTTATTCTATACTTTTTATTTTAAATCTTGCCATGTTACAGTTAAAATCGTAAACATATTTAAATAAATAGATTAGGTTAATGGTGTTACTGTAATAATTTAGTCTTAAAATTTGATTTCTTTCCAACTCATATTTTAATATTTATTTTATTTTTATGTGGATCTAACAGTGCGAAAATTAAATACCTAAATATCAAATATCAAAATAAAAATTTATATGGAAGTCTGAAGAGGAGTTATAAATAGTGTTTTTGATTAAAAGGAAAAAATTGTGTCATATAATGACAAAAATCATCAAACTTTATGTATAGAGATTCCCTTACAAAGGATTGAGTAAGGACATATGAATAGGCAAAATCGTTAAAAAAAATTGCACATAATAAGAAGAACATATATAAATGGTAGATTTGTCATACTATAAAGGTAATCATAAAAATATTGTTGCATTTGCCGTATAATGCAGGAAGCACATCATACATCAATACTTATAAAGTTCTTCTTCAGTGCTAATGTCTGTACTACTAATTAAAAATGCAGATAATACTATTGCTGACTATATATGTAACACCTCTATTCTCATCACATTCGTAAATTATGCTAAGAATGTATAATGTATGTTGATAGTAGTATACAGATAATACTAGTGCTGACTGTATATTTAACATTTTTACGTCAACCCATTCGCACTTGATGCTAAGCTCTGTTTCTCCATTTCAATAAGTGGACTAAAGCTAATATTGTTTGGTCCCTTGTAACCTATATTTCTTGTTTATTCCTTCAGTTTTTGTAAGGAATAGCACAATTATAACCGAATACTTACATAAGTTACATAAAAACATATAATAAACGAAAAATATAATTATAACTGTGTAGAGAACCAAGATAATTGAAATTACCTTCGACTTTCAGTTTTGCAGTCCTCTTTTTGTTGCCCACAACGCAAGTATAAGTGCCAGCATCCTCAAAAGTGGTATTGTAAATAATGAGTTTTTGCCTCTTGCCATCAATCTTTAGCATTACGTGTTCACTAAATTCAATTTCCTTATCTGAAAAAATATTAAAATGAACACTTTAATTAAGTTTAAATAATTACAAGAATAAAGTGATAATACAATCTTACTAAAAAATGTTTAGGATTTCTTTTTTTAAATATGACTTTAGAATATATTGTTTATAAAAATATTAATTTTTTTTATAGTATGCTATTAAACATCAGTAATATGAAAAAATATATATATAGTGATTGGTGTATTAAAAGTCAGAGGAAATGACTTACTATCCTTGAACCATCGAGCTCTAGCGTCACCCTTTGTCAGTTCAACTTGGAAAGTTGCACTTTGTTCTTTGGCCACAGTGACATCCTTCATTTCACCCTTGAAATCTGGTGGAAGCTCTGCAGAAAATACATTTCTAATTAAATATCTTAAAACAAATCGTACGAAAAATAAGAATTGTGACAAAGTTCTACAAATAAATAAGAAATTTTTCGGGTGATGCAATGTAGGAAAATTAACTTTTTTTTCGATGTTGGTCCCTAATATTAAAAGAATTTCGTAGTCAAAGAAGGTTTTGAAAATATGATATTGCATTTGGATTAAAATAACAATATTTATGCACAGATATGGCCTCCTTTTTTAAGAAGGTCGTATGCAGAAAACTTTCTAAACCCCCAATTAGCTTTAAAAAAAAAAAAAAAAGGGGGGTGTTAAGTGAAGAGAGTTAGCGAAGTCCCGGGCTTAGAACATTTTAGAAGCTATTTTTTTTTTTTTCAGCGATAAAAAAAGTATCTTTTAATCTCATGGAGCGAAAGGACCGGGTGTAATGCTTTCTCTGCATCTGTCTAATGGCCGATGTTGTTTATACATATCAAACTTTTTTTCAAAGTATGTTGTAGACTGCACACAAGAATGTATAATTTTATGTCACTGTTTTGGTTACTTATGCGAATTCAGTATTCTATACACTTCAGAATTTACTCTGTAGTTTTATGCCTTAATTTTATTTGAAGAACATTTTGAAATACATTATTTAAAATGCCCAATAGAACTAATTAACACAAACTGCAGTAAACGAAACTTACCTACTACCACCAGTTCAGCAGTGCATTCTTTCTCTCCAAGAACACAAGTATATTCTCCTTCATCATTTACATTTGCATCTTCAACTATAAGTTTCCGTGTACAACCATCTTCTACAAATTTCATTCTGTCTGTAGGTTTTAGTTTCTCCCCATCTTTGTGCCATGTCACCTATTCCATTATTAAAAATACATTAACAGAAGATAACAGAAAAAGGAAGAACAATAATGTTATTTAGAATGTTCATATTGCATTCAATAAAATTCAAATAATCTGAAATTAAGTAAATGTGAGCATTGCGGAAGCTTGTACTTTTGACATTTATTAATTTATTTTATTTAAACTAGATAGAAAAATCTATCCAAGATGAGTAAAATTAAAAATCTACCTTAGATTATAAAATTTACCTACTTATAATTTCTACTTCAGAATTCACACTTTTCTATGTGAGGTTAAAAAGAACAAGTTAATATTATTAAAATATGAAAGAATAAAGCTCAGTGGAGGAACGAACTCAGTAAAAAAGTGTATTCCGATGAAAATTCTTATTTCGAAAAGTAAAAAACTCGTGGTATTAATAATTTTTTACAGAAGTCATTTCTATAAATGTGGAACAAACTGTTGGATGTGAATGATTCTAATATACAATTAACTGATGATCGGTTGCTTAAATTTTGCCGCTATTCTATCTCTTCTTTAATACTAGAAAAAAATAATTTGCAATATTAAAACTAACAAGTGACTATATATAACTTTTTTAAAAAAATTTTCTAAGTTTTACGATATACACTAAAAATAAGAAAAGAACACTAAGTGTTATTAAAGAAATATTTTTCCCTTCAGTAGAAGTAAGCATTACTTACTTGAGCAGTTGGATGTGATACTTCGATGCTAAACAGAGCCGTTTCCCTTTCTTTCACTTCAACATCGTACAGTTTTTCAACAAAATCGACACCAGTCTCTGTAAAAATATCACAAGTAAATTGATCAAGCCATCAAAATCCATAAATTGCTGAATAGCTTTAACAGTATTTCACTCTACATGAATATGAAGAATAAATTTAAAGATTTACCAGATAAATTCTATGATGCCTTAAAGGGAGCTATTATTTCGGATAAATGTTTTCTTTTTACTCAATTCGTAATTAAACTCTTAACAAAAAATTATGAGGAATGTATAAAAATTTGAATTTTTCATATGTTTATATATCTTGATGATTATTTGTCTCTATGTTTATATTCTTTTACTGAACCCATGGCAGTTTCGCCCTTCTATGCGACTCGATATTCGGACGCCGTGGGAAAGCATGAGCCGTTGGGAGAACTCGGCATATGGCCTAGGGACCAGTTCCTCTTATGGGGTTCTGGCGACGAAAGCAGTCGGGGGTTTCCTGGCGGTTCATCGAGTGTCCACGTGGCGGTCTCCTCTGATTATGGAATCCTCTGTGTGCCGCAACGACCTATGTCGTCACTTACTCGGGTAGAGATGGCTCGGGGGTCCGCAGATGGCGGCCCCCGACCGGTCGCGGCGCCGTGGGTAGCAGCTCCTAATGGTGCGGTAAAAGTCCCTCAGGATTTGGGTGCGACGGTCGAGACGCGCTGGGCGCTCCTTAGGCACCTGGCGTCGCAGCTTAGTTTTAAATCCTTTTACTGAAATTTTCTATTAGTCTTGCACTTAGATTAAATGTAGTCACACTGTCGACAACTTTAAGAATATCTTGCAAAAAGGATGCCGTCTGATTTTAGCAAATATAAAATCTGAATACGGAAATAAACTGTGATTCCTCATGATCAGTTTTAACAAATTTATTGTTTTTTTATATGTAATCATGCATAATGTCATTTATCAATCACAGTTATTACTTGTACTGCCCATTTCAGTCCGATATTATATTGTTTTTAAAACATACTAAAAATAGTGCACTCTTTTTTTTTAGTATGTTTTAAAAACAATATAATGTCTGAATGAAATGCGTAATACAAGTAATTATTAAAATTTATCGGTTATATATATACTAGTGGTGGGCATAACAATTATTTTGATTATTCGAATGAATCATTCGGGCATGCACAGAAGGATATCTGTTAAATGTCAATTTTTTTATTCAATTACTACCAAAAATTTTGAAAAAAAAAGAAGTTTCTGATTTTAATTAGAATTAGATTAGACGCCAGATAAAAATGAAAAATGTGTTTCGTTTACGAAACACATTTTGTGACAGATATTCAACAAGTTTGACAGATATACTTCTGCGCATGCCCGAATGATTCATTCGAATAATCAAAATAATCGTTATGCCCATCGCTAATGTGTACCCTTTATCTACTTATATAATTCCTTCGCATATATGACTTTTTCCTTATCAATGAATATTCATGTCGATAAGAGTACAATTGAAAGTATAATTCCCTTTAAAAACGGAAACATTTTACGAACAGTGTTAGTACAGAGGCGAATGTTATCAATGAAAATCATTGAAATCAAAGAATTGTTCTAAAACCTTCTTAGGAGAATATTTCCTAATTTTGCATGTTAGATAGTAATATTTCATCCCGATTTAATAATTCTTAACTACCTTAGTGTAATGAGAGAATTTTACAATATCTGAAAGAACTGTTTCTTACTATCATTCATATTTTATCCAGGTGAGGCGACTCAGTAAGAATTAAAATAGACAAATGCCAATCGCATCTGAGCTTAAAGTGAAGTTTAGACTTAAAATTAACACAAAGTTATAGGTTCGAAAGTCATCTATTTCATAGCACAAAGTCTAATACCCATTATTTTGTAAATATTTTTTTAATTCCTTTTATTCTTTAAAATATCTTAATTAACACCCCTGATCCCTTTAAAGACATGCTTTATATATTTTGTTAAAAAGTCTCTTTTCAACCTTTTATCATTCATCTAAAGTAGACCTAACTAAATACCAGCTTAAACATATTTAGAATTTATAGAGGAAACTTGAATGTCTGATTTCTGTTTTCCATTAACTATATGAAGCAGAAAAAATACGTTTACTTAGACTAATCTAGAATATATATATCGGGTGCGTCATAAGTTCGTTAAAACTTTAAAAATTCATTAAAAAGGAACATTTGATGCTAAAAAATTGCGGTTAGCACGAATGAGATTAAAAGGAGATCGGATTTTTTTAATAACAAGAAAAGGTGTAGTTCAAAAAAGTACTGATAGATGGTGCTATGATGTATAATATGAAGCAGATATATGCAAATAAGGCTTACACTAAGAGACCCGTTTCTTCGAAGAGTCTGATAGGCATCAGTGTGCCAGCACATGCCCTTATCTCGTCTTGAGAAATTTTGTCGTGCGGAATTTTCGAAATATGCCAGTTCTTGTAAAAAAGCTTAGCCAACAAATGCTTGATCTGGTAACGATAGCACACTGCTAGCATCGAATGAGGAATCTAGGTGCAACGAGGTGTTTTATTGGTAGCCGGATTTCCATATATCTGCATTGTATTATGCATGCCAGTGCCATCTATCGGTAATTTTTTGGGCCACAACTTTTTTTGTTATGGAAAAAATACGATCTCCCTCTAATCCCATTTGTGTAAATCGCAATTTTCTAGCAATCATTTGTACCTTTTAATGAATTTTTAACCAATTTATGACGCGCTTCGTATATATAACATATCTTTACTACGAATTGTGGATACGAAACTCCTCATACTATTCCATATCATATTATTATTTTTTTTCACTCTTTTATTTAATAATTTTTTATCCTTTTTTTTATTTGTTTTACTCCACGGGATTTCATTTTCATTATATATATATATATATATATATATATATACATTTTAAAATAGCCTAAGCAAAGATATTTTTGTTATACATATATATATATGGGTCTATGGAAATGCTTTTTGTGTTTAAACATAGAATGTACACAAAAGCATTTCTACAGCCTTCACTAACTCGGAAAACTAACAAATTGAACTTCTGGCTCAGTATTGAATAGATTTAAAAATGAATGTTTATCAGATAACATGTATTTGTTATTGTCTACACAAATCTATAATGCATGCTATGAATAAGTAAATACGGGATCATTCACTTACTTTGTACTGTGACTTTAGAAGTATGCTCCACAGTTCCTTTAGGATTCTTGGCTACACATTTATATTCGCCAGTGTCAGCTTCTTTTGAATCAGTCACAGTTAATGTGCATACATCGTCTTTGATTGTTTGTGTAACATATTTGGATGGTTTGAGTTCTTTTCCGTTTCTAATAAAGAATACAAATATTTAAAATATGTGTTTATGAACGATGAAAGGAATTTTAGCACAATCTCAACGATTTAACAGTATTCAGATGATCATTAAATGTTTGTCGAAATTCAACTATTTTTAAAATGCAAACATATATTTAAAATACTTGCAAGAAATGAAAGAAATATATAATAGGCAACTAACCAATTACCATATTTTTTTAATAGCATTGAAGACTCGCATATAGTTTAACACTTAAATACATGAATTGTTCTTTTAAAATTTGTTTTTAAGACTTGTATTAAAGATTAGACACCAGAAATTTTAAGATACATTTTTAACTTTATTTAGTAGCATATTTAATGTGATATTTACACGATTAATATTTCTATATAAATATAGTGGTTGCGAAGAACTTGATTTATTTATTAAAAGTTAAATAAAAAGTGATGCAAATTTGAATCACTATGCATTAACTCTTTGTATCACCGCGTTTTATATCTGCAACATACCATAAAGTCAATGTTTCTTATACATAGGGCTTTAAAAGGCGATTTTATTTATTTGTGCTATCTCTCGACATAGCAATTAACATGAATTGTTCATATAATTCTCAACGGACTGCGATACTAAGTTAATTTTTCACGCCAAAGTTTTAATTATCATTGTCATCGTTATTTCTAAAATGAACTTCTTAAATTTTGGAAAATTAAAATGCCGGATACATCCAAAATTAGATTTTTTACAAAGGTAATTTCGTATACTTTACAAATTTGTATTAGAAAATTTACATTATTTATAAAAAAAAAAGTATGTAATTTTCTGTTTTTACAGATGTGAAAATAGTATCTTTTAATCAGTAATTTTTTTATTGTTAGTTCAATTTTTTTTCATGCTTAAATTGATGTAGTCTAACATCTGAGTAAATATTTTTCAAATTGGAGTTATTGAGTCACAAAGGGTTAGTTTAAATATGTAGTGTATGTAATTAAGAAATTTTCAAAAATTCTAGATATTTAACTTCAATGTAATGTCAAAAAGAACATAATAAAGAAAATTTTACCATAACTGGAGCTTAAAATACTATAACATGCTTTCCTTTCTTTCTATTTTCTCCCTTTCTTTACACAGTCACTAGAAATTTGGTCAAATATTGCTACAGCTTTTAGATACTGCTCAAGTCAAATAACTTATTTTAAAGTGTAAGGAATATTACATAAACTACTTTTAGTTTTATAATCAATATTATATGCGTTGATGTGTGTATTAATAATTAACAGCAAATTCAACAATATTACTTATTTTATTTTTTGATTAAAATAATGTAGAAAATTGGAACATTCATAATGATAAAAGATCACTTACTTGTACCACGTGACTTCCGGCGTAGGCGTTCCTTGAACTTTCACAGTCAGAGAAACTGTATCTTTTTCTGAGCATATGACGTCACTGTACGTTTGAGAGAAGACTGGAGGTTCTTCTTTAGGTTTCTTTGGTTTTTCTGAAAATTTGAAATTATATACCAAAAGTTACAAAAGTTAAACTGCTAAAAATATCGTGATTAAATTCGTGAACAAGAAAATTTAATTATATATTATTAATTGTACAGATTCATACCAGTAACATTCAGTATAAGTGAAGTGACCGATTTTCCCTCTCTGTTCTCAGCAATTATTTCATATGTACCAGCATCTTCTATTTTTGTTGTCTTGATTGTAACTATTACTTTAGTGATATCCAAATCTTCTGTTACTGTGGTAATTTCAATGCGATCTGATTCCTTCAGAGGTTTCTGGTTACGAAGCCAAGTAATCTAATTTTAAAATAAATAAATAGGCAATTATTATCATAGTTAAAGAAAACCATACAAATATTTCAAAGGCAATAATATCTAGGCTGCTGCATAAGGCAAGTCCTACCTTAAGGGGTAGAAATAATAGTGAAATGTTTTTATTATTATTTTAGACCGCTGACCAGGCCCCTACCTGCCGGGCTTTTGCCCAGCTTAACGGGTTGATACCTGGAAACGGAGCAAGGATTCGCCTGATCTCCGCATGGGGAAGATCTGTTTGATAAGCCTCTAGGCCGACGTGGCTTAAGTGCATCTTGTTGCTTAAGTTGCTTCTCCTTAGTTGGACGGTTGCTAATTCATATTTGGGTGAGTCGATTCAGCACTGCACAGTGTAGTGAAGACATGCTGGACGGATGTCAGATGCTGGAGTATTTAAGTTTATACACAGACACTATTTCTTGGTGACGTATTATTATTATAGGTTATTATTGTTATAGGTTATTATTATTATAGGTTATTACTATTATAGGACAAAAACCTTCGAATTGTCTAATATTTAATATTTTATATCAGTATTTTTTTATGATTATTTATTTCGTTGTATAGAAAATTATTTCACATTCTAGTCAATTAGATTTAACAGGGGACATTTAGATGGTTTAGGAAATGAATAAATAAAAAAAAAAACCATTTCTGTAAAATCACGACCAAATTTCAAGCTATTGAGTTTTGTTAATTTGTTATGCTATTAGTTCTAAAGAATGGCTTAAGGGTGTATTCAAATCCAAACTGCTTATTTTGAGACGCATTTGTAAATTCATTTTTGCTCTAAAATGCATCCAATTGGCAGGTTCTCTTATTCAGAAGCTTTATAATGTCCGTATTGTCTCGATTTTTTGATAAAGGCAGAATACATTTCAAAGAATGCTGTCAAAGTGGACATTTTGAGCCGAATTTCGAGAAGCGATAGCGCTGGAAACAAACAAAAATTATCGTACTGTGAAAATAATTGTCTGTAAATCAATTTCTAATTAATTGAACGAAAAATAAAAACATGGGGCCCTTATAAATGTCTTTATAAATCACGCCACCAAGTTTTCTGTTGTTACTTTTAAAAATGAGTCTGGGAATGTGTCTCAAAATTTTGAGTTGTTGAGCGTGGAAAAATATTTTTTTTGAATACCGCCTTAAGGGATAAATTTCTATATTGATCAGAGAGCTAAATTAGAGTAGATTTTTTTTAAAGGGAATCTGATCCATATAATGTTATACGTCAAGAAAACTATCTAGAACACAAATAGACGGACGCAATTTGCTATAGAGAACTGAATATACTCTATTCGAATATATTAAGAGACATTCCGTAATCTCATATTTTATATTGGAAAATTAATCAATAATGGAAAAAAAATTCATTAATAAAAAAGAATCAAAGAAATAACATTCACGAGGAAAATAAAAATGAAATATAAGAGAAAGAAATTGGGAAAAATAATATTAACAAATAACTTATAAATAGAAAAACAATGAAATTAATAAATTCGATTGTTTCGAAAAAGTAATTTAATTGGTAAGTACAGAAAAAGCAACATATAATGCGTAGTGGAATATCAAATAAACTTATGCATAAGCTGTATTCGTTTTTTTTTTCTAATACATGTATACATTTTTCAATAAAAATAGGATTGTATTAGATCTTAGAGGAGCAATATCTGCTCCATTAATCTGTCTAAGTGTTAGATAGTTTACGAAACCAATATTTTTCAACTACTAGAGGGAAAATATGACTAAATTTGTCATTATTAATAATTTGTTTAAAGAAAGGTCGTATTCTCTTTAAAGTGCTCGTGGTTAGAATAAATGAAAACAGCTTAGCTACTTCTTCAATTCTTCTTGAGAAGAGCTCAAATTACAAATGCTTGTGCAACGTTTAATTAGGTCTTGAAGAATCGCATCATTACTTTTTGTTTCACATGAAAATAGATAAATGAATAAAATAAAAGAACAGAAATTGGACAGGTAATAGGAAACATTCCTTTTTGTTTCACATGAAAATAAATAAATGAATAAAGTAAAAGAATAGAAATTGGACAGGTCACTAGAACAGATAGGCATTACTTGAGGGAAATGATAATTACTTTAGGTTCTGGAATGCCAGTGACTTTGCAGACAAGTTCAATAGGTTTTCCTTCATCCACTTTCTTATCTTTCGGTTTCTCAGCAAAGACTGGTGGAATGCCTTCCAAGATATCTGTCAGCGAAGACTGCCTAGACAAGCTCAGACGAGAGGATGGGAATGTCTCCGATCCGTGATCAGAGAATGGAGCTGAAAAATAATAAAGTTTTATTAATATGGAAAAATAATTTATACACTATGATTATGTTATGTATATTATGATTCAGTAGCAGAATATTAACTTTTCTAAAATTCTACTTCTTTCATGGTTAATTAAAGACTTAAAAAATGGATCAATAATTAGTGTGGCCATCAGAAAAAGCCAACTTTGTCAATCTTAGCTTTAAATATAGTCACATTGTTTTGTTTATATTTTTTTCTTCATAAAGTATATTCAAAAACATTGAAATATATAATAAAAAAGGGAATATAAAAATAATATATGGAATAAATTATGAAAAATACATAATTATTATATTATTATATTTTGTAACGTGTAAAAATAGAGAAAAAAGTTTTACTCACTGTCTACTATTAGATCAGCAGAGCACGATGCAAAGCCAGCAGCATTCTTAGCTACTACCGTGTAAGTACCAGCATCTTCAGGAAATACTTCTCGGATAATTAGTGTAGTAACGTTATCCTCGTCGTAAAATATCTAGAAGAAAAAGTAGAAAATATCTCTGCAGCAATTGTATTTTTTTCGTAAATGTATACTAATTTTATATCCAGTTACTTCATTCTCGGTTTCGTACGTATGGGCGTATATATATATAAAAAAAATCAGAATTTAAAAAAATACCACATATCACATTAAAGTTAAGAACTTTATCATACCTTTCAATAACTTATATTTTAAAAATCACAATTTTCTGCGGTTTTTTATTTATTTATTTATTTTTTTTTTATAGAAGCCAAGTACGAAATAAAATAAGTGTGTTACTGTTTAGTAGCAAATAAGTTTTTTTGAATAATGAAATGATTCTACAGAAAAAAAATAACTAAGTATTATAAATTTCTAAATATCTTCGGAGCTTTTGATTTAAAAAAGAAAAAAAAACTGAGATCTTGCTGATGTCACATTTTGTTTAATATAGATTAAAAAAAAATCACAACATAAAAAAAATAATAGGAAACACTATTTATTGGTTTGTGTTATACCATAATATTTTAAAAGAAAAAAAAGGACGAATTCATATAAATGAAATATATCCGCATGTATTATTAAAATATTATGCAAATGCGCATGCGTTTAAAACCTGAATTATCACCAAAATTATAAAAGATAATAGTACATAAAGAAATGGGATTTAATTTTAAACAAAATAAAATGTATAACAATTGTATTGGGAAAAAAAATCTTACAAATTCAAATCCAAGATAAGTGATAATTTGCTTCATGTTTTATTAAAGTTGTACTTCACATTTTCTCTTCTATTTTAATTTTATTACAAATTTTGAAAATTTAAAACTTCTCTCTTGTTTTTTTTTTTTTTTTTTTTTTTAAATATAAGATTCTCGTTTCTCTTACTAATTTTTTTTTTATAAGATTATGTTTTTATACGTACAATATTTTTTATCGTTTCCTTTTGAGACGCAAGCAAAAGCGTATGTTACATAAAACAAGAAAGAAAAAACATGCGTCAAGCATACAACATTATGAAACACTTTCCAACACTTCTAGAATACTTTAACAAAGCTTCCCTGTTTAATTAGGTGAAAGAAGATATTTTAAGTAAAAAATTTAGAAAACGCATAAAAACTGAAAAACGTGCTTTCAGAAATAACCATACATAAAAGGTAATGTATCTAGGTCTTTGTGTATATGAATTTATTTATATTCTACAAATATTTATAAGTAACTAAATACAGTTCATCTGGAAAATACATATATGAATTAAAAAACACTCTTAAACAATTCAAGCTCATACGCAGTAATGCTTACATATGATTTTGTATAGCCTTGTCTGTGATCTATATAATTTATACACACAACATAGTAAGCAAAAACATATTTAAAATTAAAAACTCATACCAAAATTGAAAACGCACTTCCATCATTATCGCTCATTGGTCATACTGTAACCGAATTCTTTTGTGTAAACCTGTAAATGAATGATAAGTGCTTTTCACTCCCTGTTTTACAGGAAGCGTGTTTTGGTGCGTTTTAAGATATGCATGCCAATTTTATTTTATTGATTATTGAAAAAGTATACCACCATTAAAATACACCGCAAGCCACTTTTCCCCATAGACCATACTGTAACATGATCTTTTGAGCGTTCCTGTAAACGAACTAGAAATGTTACACACTATATTTTCAATAGCAAACATGCCATAGTGAACTTCAATAACATATTTCAATTTTATGGCGATCCGAGTATTTTCCCGAGAGTTACAGCACGGTCAGACAGACAAACCGAATTCAACATTTTTCAACTATGTTGGAAAGTGTTAAAAATGAGACAGATAAAAGTAAAGAATATATATTCTTTAAGTTGCGATTAATTATTTCTATTTTTGCTATTATTTTTTCCGTGAAATTTTCCAAACAAATTTTAAATTCAATTGTTGCAGCTTACTTGGAACTCCATAGAGGGTTTAATGATTTGAGTCTGTTTAAACCACGTTATGGTAGGTCTTGGATTTCCTGTCACTTGACATGATATTTCAGCTGTCTGTCCATCGACCACCTTCATTGGAGTCAACTTCTGTACAAATTTGGGAGCAGTCATTTTCTCCCCAGGCTTAGGTTCTATAAATCAAAATTAAATTCATAAACGCTGCAATACTAAAAAAATGTTAATAAGAGTAAAAGAAGTTTGCATTTTACTGTGAAAAGTTTGAGAAACTTTTCCTGATATAACATAAACTTTTACGAAAATTCAATGTAACATCGTAGTTATCCACGATTTTGGAAAGTTTTCTTTTATTTTTAGAAACTACAAATTTGGAGAAAGGTTAAACAGAAGCTTCAGAAAACAATGCTTCAGAGGTTGCAAGAAATTTTTCTGAAAAAAAGGCACCTTTGCTGCCCAGAAAAGACATTTCTGTTTGTTTCGAAATTGATTCCTAGGTTTCTGATTGATTTTAATGAAAATATTGATTTCTGAAGATAATAGAAATTTTTCCAGAATCGGTAACTTTGAGACAACACTGCTATATAGTAAAATAAGGAATTATATAAACATCTTAAAACTCAAACCAAATACAATAGTATGCAAAATAACCAACATTTGTTATGTTTGTTAAACATTACCGGTGTAACATGCCTTTCAAAGAACCATAAATATTAGCTATACACCGCAATTTGTCCTGTATCAGTTTTAATATGGAATCTTGAAAATTAAAATGACACTTAATGTGTTTTATTACTTAAAAGATGATAAAATTATGAAAAAGATGTTAAACTATATTATCATTATTCAATGCCAATTACTCCAAGCACATTCAGCTATACACATAACCATCATCAGGGATAAAATACAAACTGTTATTACCAACGGATTAATTTCAAAATGTCCACGTCTTAATACGGGAACTAGGAATAGGCCAATTTCTGCATCCGGGTTTGTTGGGTGATTCCAATTACTCTCGGTGTAAGGGTGACAGGAAAAAAAGGAGGGGAGGGTGAAGAATATTGTATTTGTAATATTTGCATTTTATCCTTAAAGATGACTATGTGTATAGCTGAAAGTGCTCGGAGTAATTGACATTGATTAATATTTACGCAGTTTAACATCTTTTTTGTAATTTTCTCCTTTTTTAAGTAATAAAACACATTAATCGTAACTTTAATTTGAGTCTTTAAAAGATCAATTTTAGTATTCTACTCACTTATTTGCTTATGGAATATTGCTTAGCCAAAATGTAATACATTCAAGTGACATTGTGTGCTAATACGAAAAAATCCTATCCCATTGCTTCAACTCTTAAATCTTTTTTAGCACGTAGCTTATCCACTTGTAACCCCCCCCCCACACACACACACTCGTTCATTTGTTTTTGTGTTTATTTTTTTGTGTTATCCTCATCGCACTTCACTTATAAAAGTTGCATGTAATAATTTACTAAATTATTTCATGTAATTTTTATACGCCGTTCCTTTTTTTTTTCAAATCAAATGATTACTAAATCTTGCATTTATATTTTTTCAGTAAATTTATTAGTAGGAAAGTACTGTGTGAATATGAGATTATTTTTTGAGACAATTCATACCACAAGCTATTTGGAATATACAGAGTGTTTCCTGAATTCGGTTTCGCCTCAAAGAACTGATGAATCGAGTTAGCTACAATCATGCATTTTCTGGGTATAGTAAAACAGGTATGCGCAACACAATGAAATAGCTGTCAGCGCAACCTAGCGGCAAACTGTGAAGTTAGCATTTCTATCTCGAAAACAGAACACGATACGGTAAAAAGTCAATTACAAAGCTGTAAACAGTCTTCGATTTAGTATAGAATGATGTCTAACATATAAAAATAACTATGTTAGAAACCCCGAAATGTAATTTTTCATATCCAATCACCAACTGAAATAGAACACTAATTGCATGCAGAAGTGCAGGATTATAAAGCAGATGCATATTTAATAATAAAACTAACACATACAAGCAGTGTATTTTAATAAGAAAATCAAGTTAAGTATGCTCAATATGCCCATCATCGACAGCAAAGCTTCATGATGCATTTTACATGTGTCTCGATGCTAGCCGCACTGAGCATACTTAACTTGATTTTTATTTCTAAAATAAATTATACCTTGCTTTCATGTCTTAGTTTTATTAATATTTTTGTGTCTGTCTTACCATTCCACACTTCAACATGCAATTAGTGGAGAGTATTTAAACTGGTAAATGAATATAAAAAATACATTTCGAAGTTTATAATAAAGTTATTTTTACATGTAAGACATCATTTCATATTAAATCGAGGACGCTCTACAACTATGTAATTGACTTTTCCCCGTATATCATACCGATTACAATACAGAAACGCCAACGCCACAGTTTAGCTCTAGAAAGCACTATCGCAATGCACATTTTGCCTTATCGCATTGTACATTTTACTACAACTATATATTACGTTAATGGTTGTAACTAACTCGGTTCATCAGTTACTTGAGGTGATACGGAATTAAGGAAACATCCTGTATAGCAAAAAGTTGATTGTTATATAAATTAGGTAATTTTCACTACTTATTAATAAATCTATTAATTTTTCAATTTTCGAATAACTGCATTAAACATTTACATAAACACGCCAAATGATTGTTAAAGACCATTTACTTCAACAGTTCACATAAATAGCTAAAACAATATTTATGGAATTCAAACTTAACTGAAGAGTTCCTAACGAAAACAACAATTGTCCAAAATTCACAATTTTTAGTTAAAGAAAATCGACTTTAAACAAGTGTCGTTTGTATGAAATAACCAAAATTTCCTCGCTTCACAACGAGAACATGGAGTGTTTTTTATGTTAAACGGTTTCACAGCGTTGTGGCTACCGCTAAGAATAACATTATTGCGCTTTTGGACCATTTTCATGATTTTTGGACAAATGCTGTTTTTGTAGGAAGCTCTTCAATGGAAAGAAAATCATACTTCTCAACACAGGTAACTTTTCTATTTTCTTGCTGAGAGTGTCTTTCATATAATGAGTATACGTTGCCGAATCCTGAAGGACACTTGGTGGAACGAAGCCCTTTTCGTTGGTAACCACCTTGCGAACAAACCACCAGTCTTGACTAGTTTTTTCTATTACTTCAACGCGTTCACCTTCAACCAATGACACAGAATCGGATTTCTCTGCCACGAAAGACGAGATGGCCACATACTCTGTTACTTCCTGAAAATACAGACAAAATTCATTGCACTCAATATATTTTCTTTTCTCTCATTTAAAAACTTAAAATTATGGGAAAAAAATGCGTCAAATGTAAAAAGAAAAAGAAAACACTACAATAATCATTCACTTTAAATATGAATAGAATTAGGTTTCGGATTTGGATTAGTAAATAAAGGTGAACAGTAAGACAGACGATTTGTAAACTTCAATGGCTCAATTCAGTTTTCATTGGCTCAAATATTTTTGAGTTCTCAGGTAAGCATTTGAAAAGTTTTTTTAGTAGTTTTTTTTTCTTTAATGTGCATGCGAATAACTTCGGAAGATAGGAAAAAAGCAGATTGCAATGTTAAACAGAGTGGCCAACCAATCTAGAAATCCTCCAGAGAAAAAATTTAACAACACTGGAAAATTTCTGAGAAAATCAGGAAATTTTGATTGAAACCAGAAAATTTCAGCTTATTACCGCTCACTGCAAAATTTCGTGCGAGAGACAGAAGGAAGCGTACTTTTTCAAGACCTGCAATAAACAGCACCAAAAGCATTGTCCTATGCTGCACTGAAACGGCTGTTTTCGCAGATTCTGCACGAAACCAGCTCCAAATTGTCATTTTGTTTCTTGATGGGAAAGCATCTATTGAGAGACGAATAAATTTTGATGTCGCGTTTTCAAATTGTCGGATGGTAAAGACGAGGAAAATAACTTGAGAAAGTAAGGGAAAATGAAAAATTTAGAATACGGACTACGTTGTTAAAGATTCTGTATACAAATTTACGTTCATTAGAGCATGACTTTCAAACTTTTTTGGCAAATGAGAGAGATTATCGCATTAGTTCTAAATTTATATATATTTTAGAGAAATCAAAACGCACATTCTGAATATTGAACACAATATTGCAAGGATGGCGAATCTTTTCAAATCTGCGTGTCATTTTTTGCCCATAAAATCATTTTACGTGACCCTGTCGTGCCAAAAACTGAAAAATGTAGTGAATCAAATAATAATAAATCAAAATTACTTGAGCTTATATAAATAATGGAGGAAACATTCGGTACTAAATTTTAAAAAGTATTTTTTTTAATGCGGTTTCTGTTGTTGCATTTTATATGACAAATAAATGATATTAGGTTCACAATTACTTATTATTAAGAGAGTTTAAGTTAAACTGAAGTCGTCTAATAAGAGGTTCATACTTGAGTTTTTCACATTATTCATCTCCTAATTTAATGTCTTGCAGGAAAGATTGTCATTATTGCAAGCGCCATCTTCCTTAAACACCTATTCGTGCTTGGCATTGAATTTCAAATTTAATAAGTTTATCATCGGAATTTGTATTTATAATGCCTGATAATCTTTCTTTATCTATAGTCTCCAAATCCTCTCTTAATTTGACCTTTTCAGAAAATATTGAACTAGATTGGGCTTCATTAAGTTGCATTTAAGATTTTTATAACTCAAAACCAACCGCATATAGATAAAGTAAGCTAGTCTAAATTCGTATATTGGGTACAATTTTACTATTTTGATTTAGAACTTCAATCAGTGCCGTGTGCCACGTATGGCACGCGTGCCATAGGTTCGCCGTCCATGCAAAATGCACTAAACATGCCGTAGTTACTCGCGTATACTTTGAGCTCTTTTTTCACAATTACTTCGGGTCTAAAAGTAAGGGGTGCGAAACATACGCGAGTTTTTTTTATAGCATTAATTGTTCTCAAAGGGCAAATCAGAATAAAAAGAGAACTAATTTTCTATAAGAATAATATAACATTTTAATTATAAGTAAGATTAAACAAAACAACAGTTAAACAGATATAACAGTTTGAAAAGCTCGTAAATATATATATTTTTTTAACTGGAAAAATATAATCTTTTTTTTTTTTTTAGATTTCTGTGGTTAGTTTTCTTTTTACAATAAACGATGGAAAAAACCTTTTTATGCTTTGAAGCATGAAAACCTTTAGAATCTTCTATAAGATGTATTTTCCAGATTTGAGGCCACAAAATTAACTTTTAATTATTTTTCTTAGTAGATATTGTTTATGCTTATATTAAATAAGTGTTTCATTCACTCAAAATTCGCTCTCATCTGCCCTTTTACTGCTTTTTATATTATTATTCAACAAAACACTCTACCATGAATAAAAAATGTTCAATCTAAACAAATTAGTACTTATGTACCACAATATTGATGATAATGCTTTATCAGTTATAATACCATCTGCACACAGTTGTGTGCTCCAAATTACACACAAAAGAAGTCAACAAAATCTCTATTATCGTTAATTTTGCATTTGAAAACATCCATTATATATTTTAATGATGTCTTTGCCTGGATATTTAATTATTTTTATTGTTTTGCAAAAGAACCTTATCTTTCATAAGATGAAGCTAAAATGATATTAATAGTGATACAAAAAATTTTTTTTTTTTTATTCCACATCTTTTAGAACATATTAATCGATGATAAATTCTATTTAAAATTTTCTTATTTAAATAGATAAATAGAAAAGAAAAAATAACGCTTAAATGAATTTTCAGAAATCTGCATTATACCAGTTGACAATATGATGGCACATGCGGAGCGAACTCCAAAATACACACAAAAACAGCAAAAGATGTTAATTTAATTTTGTATTTGAAAACATCCATTATTAGCCCAGTAAATTTAGACCAAAAAGGGGGTCGATAGCTAAGAAATTCATAATGAGCTAAAATTTTCAGGATTAGCTCCTGGATATGTATAGAATGGATCCTGAAAAGTCTAAAAAAATTCGATGTCGGCTTCCATCCAAAATGCCGGATCAACTCTGGTCGCCAAATAATTGCACCTTGTTGGATGTTTTTCTGTATATTTACGTCAAAAGTGAATATTTTTCGCTCAAAGGAAACCAATGCAGTCAGCAAGTATGCTAATTTGAATATGAGCTTAGGTTTATAAAATAAAGAAATTATAAATGTACGGTAATACGATTTATTTAAACTGAAATTATTTAAAAAAAATAAAAATCGTTTTTTCCTTTGGAGTTTTCACCTACATTTTCACACACAGGCATTTTTTCAACAAAACATGCAGATAAGAATAAGAATAAAAGGTAGTGAATGAAGGAATTTCCTACGCATGCGCTCCATACAGACATGGGAGGAGGTTGGAGAGGAATGTGAGTTTGCTGATGCCGGCTCTGCTAATAAGAATAAAAGGTAGTGAATGGAGGAATTTCCTACGCATGCGCTCCATACAGACATGGGAGGGGGTTGGAGAGGAATGTGAGTCCAATGCAAAGAAAGTTGGTGAAAATTTACTGTCTTCAATCATAGGATGTTCATTTGGGGAAATTAAACTTCAACGGAAAAAGAGAGTTATACCAATATCGGCAACAAATAACACATTGATAATAAGGAATTCAACTGTGATATTCAATCCTCTACAGTTGTTTACCAGGATTGCTGCTGTACTCAAGTCAAATGAAAATCTACGAGATTACCTCAAATACGAATTGTCTCCTCAACCTCCCTCCCTCTTTGATGAAGTTTCAATGAGGAAGAATGTTAAATCAACTTTAGCTGCTATCATTGAAACAATTGAGCCTTGTGTTGAACCTCCACCAACTTGCTCGTTTCTTGTAGATGGAGGATTTCTTTTGCATGCATTGGTTTGGAATGAGTCCGACACCTACATAGATATATGCCTCAAATATGTTAGATTTGTCCAGAAACACTTCTCTCCATGTGAAGCAGTTGTTTTTGATGGGTACACTTGTGCCTTATCAACTAAAAGTTTGGAGAGGCAAAGAAGGTTGATGTCGAAAATGTCTGCAACTATTGCTTTTGACGAAAACATGGTGGCCACAACCAAACAAGCTGTTTTTTTACGGAACTCCGAGAACAAGGCTAGGCTTATTCGAATGGTCATGGGCTACATCCAGGCCGAAGGAATAACTGCCCTACAGGCGGATGATGATGCTGATGCACTAATCTGTACAACAGCAATTAATTCAAGTAAGACCAATTCTAGATTAGTCATAATAGTTGGTACTGACACAGATCTGCTGACTATTCTCATCGCACGAGTTAACCCAGGAAAACCACTCTTCTTTCTACGACCTCACGAACAAAAATGCTATAACATATTTTAAATTCAAAAATCACTTGGCCCAATGAAGGATTGCATTCTCTTCCTACATGCAGCAACTGGATGTGATATCACATCAGCAATTTTTAGGAAGGGGAAATCCTCAGCTTTTAAATTGATAAAGAAAAACCATGAGCTGCTTTCTTTGACTTCCTTATTCAACAGTCCTCAACTTAAGCCCCAAAAGGTAATTGAAATTGGGGAGATATTCATGAAAAACCTTTTTGGGGGAGAGAAAGTCGACTCCCTAGTTGAGCTGCGATATATCTGTTACAATAAAGAAGTAACCAAAAATATCTCATCAAAATTTAACCTGGCTGTTCTTCCACCAACAAGTGCAGCAACTTTGCAGCATTCTCTTCGGGTTTATCTTCAAGTCCAACAGTGGCTGGGAAACAACCCAGTTCCTACTGAATGGGTATGGTTCATGAAAGAAGGCAGATTACCTTCAACACTTCTCGCAGCGCCTGAAGATCTTCTGCAGTTTATCTCTTGTGATTGCAAAATAAATGCTGCAAGGCACTGTGATGAAAGATGTCAGTGCAAGAAGGCACCTCTCCATTGTTCTAGGTTTTGTACCTCTTGCTTAGGAGAGACATGCACAAATTCAGTTCGTCCTATTAACGGATTTGAAGACGACGATAACGGTCACGACGTTGAATGAGTGGTATTCTGATAATTTTGTTTTAAGTTTATTTACCACAAGATTATTAGCTTATTTATTACAAGCATTACTATAATGTTTTATTGTACTTTTACTTTGGATTTAAATTTTTGTGCCTTGTAATAAATAATTTAAACTTGTTCTAACTTTCTTTCTTTTTTTTTCCATCACAGTCCTCTGACAAACATTTCTATATAGAAAAATGGAATATCTGTCATTTTTTAAAACAAAATTTTAAAAATAATCCTCACAAATAGGATTACAAACATACAGATGACTTGTCAATAGTTTCTTAAGTACGAGGCAAAACAGGGTAAGGGCAATGAAATTCCATTAATTTGACGACAAATAAATGAATGTACAACTCATTCGTAGCTTTTATTTTGATAAAAACTAGGTACAGGGCTCGACTAATCAACTGAGGCCTGGGTAGGCATCTCTTTGCGGGATCCCTACACCTTAAGGTTCTTTTACAAGACCATTAAAAAAACCTCAACAGCGAGTATTTTTTTAGCAATTTTTTTAGGCCTTTTCTGGCACGGGGGGTCGGGGCACACGCCCCGTGTGACCCTGCTTTAGTCAGGATTATTAAGAGATTAATCTTATACAAGATCAATCTTATACAATCTTATACAAGAGATTAATCCTATGTATACATTAAAACAGGATGTAAGTAGAGGTCACAGAATTTTTCAGAAGTAAAAAAAATATTGATATATGACTTAGAAGTGGAAAAAAAAATATTGGACGATGCAAAAAGGTCTTAGCGGCCATCTTTGATCGGCCATTTTGGACAGAAGCACACATGAGAATTTCTGAGACTTGTAAGGTTTTTTTTTACTTGTCATAAAGAGCCAATTCTGAAATTTTCAGCTCATTATGAATTACTTAGCTATCAAACCCTAAATTTACTGGGCTATATGCATTTTAATCCTTTCTTTGCCCACAATGCATTACCTGTATATCTAGTTTTCTTTATTGTTTCGTAAATTTACCTCCTTATCTTTCATAAGATGCAGTTAAAATGACATCTATTTAGGAATGAAGCACCTTTTTTTTTTATTCCAAATCTTTTAGAATATATTAATCGATGATAAACGTTAATTAAAATTATGTTATTACTTTCTTCCATTTTTACAAGAAAGTATTGGATTCGCGAAAAAATTCAACTTCCGGTTTTCGGCGGATTTATACGTTTTAGAGGGTCCTGAATACCATTTGACTGTTTTTTGAAAATGTCTGACAAGGAGAGGGCCAAGCTTTGTAAATCACAGATTTTGATTATTTTCATATATGTTGTAGGGTAGAAGACCCTTAGTCTCAGGTTCAACGTTTTATACAATGTCCCTTAGTTCTCGAGAAATGGGGTGTATAATATTATCAAACAACTTAAATAGTTATTTTGTGAAGAAATTACTGTGTTGGTCGCAGCTCAGTTGTTATGGCGTCTGCTGGTTAATCCGCGAGCCCCGGTTCCAGACAGGGACGCGCTACGTTCGTTTTTCTCATTTTTTGTTTTATAAATATAATTGAAATTACAATGTAATAATCTCAATTAAAATTATAATATTGTACATTAATTATTATGTTAACCTATTCATTTTTTTTTGTAACTAAATCGTGGTATAAAACATCATTAAACGAATCAGTTTTCTTTTAAATTACTTATAAAATGTATTTCATATATGTTTTATCGATGCAATGATATTGAACAATTGTGTCAATTTGTGATTTTAAAGAAACATCATTTATATATATTGCCTTAACAAGGGAAGTAAATGCGATGATAATATTACTGTTTTTAAAGTAAGAAGCATAATTATATTAAAAATTAACATAAGAATTAAATTACAACATATTTTTTTGCATATTAAAGATTGTAATTTATATGATGTTATTAATAAAATAAAGTAGGATTTTGTAACGATTTTGGAATTTTTAATAGTTAATAATAGATCCAATTTTTTTTAAAAATCTCTTTAAATGATTAAAAAATGTTTAATAATGGTTTAAAAATTAAAAATGCTAAATTAAAATTTAAATATGTTAACATTATAATTAATGTACGATATTAAAATTTTTAATTGTGAGATTATTAAATTATAATTACAGATATATTTATAAAACAAAAAATGAGAAAAACAAACACAGCGCGGTCTCGAACCCGTGCCCACGGATCACGCAGCATACGCCATAACAACTGAGCTACGACCACGCAGTAATTTCATTACAAAGTAACTATTTAAGTTACTTTGTTTGTTTGTTATAATATTAGACCCCATATTTCTCGAAAACTAAGGGGCGTTGTATAAAATACGTTGAACTCGAGTCTAAGGGGCTTCTATCCTACAACATATATAAAAATAATCAAAATCTGGGATTACCAAGCTCGGTTCTCTTCTTGTAAATCTGAGAGTCTGTGAGTCTGTCTGTCTGTTTGCCTTTGTTTGTCTGTATGTGACAAAATTTTTGTGGGCGATCTTTCTCAAGAATCAATGCACGGAATTTAATAAAACTTTAGATTCAGTTAGTTCCTGATATAAATCGGAGCTGATTAGTTTTTGGTGTAAATTGGCCAACAGGTGGTGCTGCTATGTTACATTTTTCACGATTTTCATTATAGCTATATCTGAAGAACTAATGCACAGAATTTCATAAAACTTCAGATTCTATTAGACCTTGATATAAATATACGGTGATTATATTTTGGTGTAAATACCACGATAGATGACGCTGCTATACCACCTTCTTCATGATTTTTACGATAGCTATATCTCAAGAACTAATGCACAGAATTTCATCAAACTTCAGATTCAGTTAGACGTTGATTGGACATAAGTTGTTGTTGATTAGATTTTGGTGAAAATCTCCCAACAGAGGGCTCTACTATGCTGCATTTTTCAGGATTTACACGAATTTAGAGTTAGTCATATCTCAAGAACTAATGCACGGAATTTAATGAAACTTTAGATTCAGTTAGATCTTGACATAAATTGGTGCTGATTCGTTTTTGGTGTACGTGAAACTTGTATGAGATAGAAGAAAGTTTTGATATTGGAACATCCGACTAGTTCATATGGGTAAATAAAAAAGACAAATAACACTTAAATGAGCTTTCTGAAATCGGCATCAAAGTAATCGATAATACGATGCACAGGCGGAGCGCGTTTTGAAATACACACACACACACACATACACACACACACACAAAAAAAAGGGTAAAAGAAGTCAACAAAATCTTTATTATGTTTGATTTTCCATATGAAAACATCCATCATACATTTTAGTCAAAGTAATTTGAAAAAAAAAAAAAAAAAGACTGAATAATAAAATTTTTTTTACAAATACTCACCAAAATTTCCTCGAACTCTTCTGCTGGAACAAAGAAAAAAAAAAACTGTTTTAAAATAAATGTTTATTGCAAAACTAAGATATTTGTAAAATTACTGGATTTCATTAAATCATTATTATTATTTTTTAATATTTAAAAATATTTACTTACCTTTTGTTTTTTCTGTTGTCTTCAATGTTACCTTAGTTTCTTCTGAAAAACAGATAATAAAAATTTTATTAATTATACAACGATCTAAATAATTAACCGACATACGTTTATAAAATACTAAATTAGGGGAAAGTAGGGGATAACCCTACAGTAGGGTGAAACGGGATATCTCAATCCGAAACGCCCTCTAGGGAGTAGTGGTTGAAATACTTAGCTTTAGGCTAAAATACCATTACGATATCTTCATATCGGAGTTTATGTAGTTTCTGCGATTAAATTTTTTTTTCTAGTTTTTAAAATTTCTAAATATGAATACTTTTGAAGTTGCTGAATTTTTTTTTTTATATTATTTGCATATTTAATAAGGATTTATTTCCTACAATGAAGCTGTTGCTAGCTTTAATAAAAGCATTTTTACGGCTTGTTCTCTGATCACATTCTGTTGAAGTAAACCCGGATATCCTATGTGGAGTGAAACTGGACACTGGAAAACAATAATTGAAGAGTCCGTAAACAATGTTTGAAGAAAAAGCAGTCATATGTACATGGACAAGAGTGCTTATGATTCTTATAAATCTACTAAAAGTGTAAGATTTTTTTTTCGCAATTTTTCAATTATAATGAAGATACAAATATACATTTCTCTTTAAATATTGAATTGAATCATTAGACCTATAATTGAAATATTATTAGTTTAGTTTCTTAGTTAAAGTTGTGAAATAAAATATTTTGTTCCTTTTTAAAAGAAAGTCTGAACTTTTTCATTTCTTGCAAGATTAACATATCCATGAGCTTTTACCAAACCGGTGGGGTAAGACAGGTTGATTTGACATTTTATATATAACCATTTATTAATACAAATATGATGAACTAGTGATATATTTAAAGTGATATTAAGGATATGTGCAGAGTAGGTACGCAAAGTTACATTAAATTTTGTTGGGAATTCTGGGTTCAAGAAGCAACTAATAATGAGGTATGCAATTTTAAGATATTTAAAACTCTAGATATTTAAAACGTTACTTTCATTTTCACTCATTAACAAACTATTTTCATGCTCCACTACTTTTGTACAGTGCGTAAAGAAAAATAAAACAACGAGAGCGTACAGGGTGTCCCAAAAACATTGACCTAGCTTTTATTACCTAAATATTGATCATAGACATATATTATAAGTTACAAAGTTACGTAAAAAAAAGGGTACAGAATTTTATGAAATCAATTAAAATTCAGGTCTTGAACAAAATTTCAGCATTTTATCATTAAAAGTAACAGAGATATCACAATATACATAAATGTTGACTTAAACCACTTTTCGATGCCTGGATATGATTTCGCAATGGAGAAAAATCATGTCAGATAATCGCATTTCAGGGCTCGTACATAAATTACAAAAAAAAAAAAAAAAAAAAAAACAATGATTGCATAAATAAATAATAATTGTGCTATTTATTGGTACAAAAGTATCTAAACTGTAAAAACATAAAACTTTACACAAAGATTACAAAACTTTTTCAAAGTATTTTCCATCCATGCCAATACAGAACTGCATTCGTCTGGGATGTTTTAGTGTTCATTGTTTTAATAATGTTAATGTTCGTTGTTTTAATAACGTTACATTTCCAAGTTTTATTATGTAATTCATCATGTAAAATGTTAAGATATTTTCCAGGAAGCATAGTTTTGTAAATTTGTAAATAAAATTAAAGATAGAGCCATATTTTATTTGCTTATGATGCATTTCTGCGTCGCGTCATCTGCAGTCTAGATGTAAACATTTACATTTTAAGTTATGATTACCCCTCACCAATTTTGTTTAAACATATCTTTGCGACCTTTTATGATAAAATTCTGAAATTTAGTACATGACTTTATTAGAGTATGGGGCACATTTTATTCATAGGGAAATTTTTTGTACGGGGGCCGTTTAAAAATTTTAATTTGGTATCTCTTCAAATTTAATCCCTTGAAAATTTTAATCGAATTCTTAAAATTCTGTACCTTTTTTCTTGTAAATTTTTAATTTATAATATATGTCAATGATCAATATTTAAGGAATAAAAACCGAGGTCAATGCTTTTGGGACACCCTGTATATATATATATATATATATATATATATATATATATATAAAAACTTATTGCAAAAATTAACCATTGAAACAGAGGTTATATATATATATATAGATAGGTTATATATATATATAGATAGATATAGATATAGATATAGATATAAGAGATAGAGATATAATGATCTAGACATAATCAACACCCTTTTTAAATTATTTTTTTCTGTAATATATTTACATACAATAAAATTATGATAGATTATGATTGACTTGTATACATTTTCACATAAAAATAATCAGCATCTTCAAAGATATGTATGTGTAAAATAACAGCTCATTCATTTAAGTTCTTTGAAGATACTGTGAAACTTTTTGATGTTGTCGTTTACATTCAAAAAGAAAAAAAAAAAACTCTCTTTTAGAAAGAGAAAGAACATATAAAGGATAATTATAATTATTTACTTTGCAATCGCAATTTTATTTTTATAAATAAATGGATGAGTCCCTAACCCGTTTACTCTCAAACCTCCTCTACTTATATGGTACTATTTGTAATGAAACTTCGTATTTTGCAAAGTGACATGCATTTTACACTTAATCAATTGGATAATGCTATTCGAAGCTTTAAATATGATATGAAGTGACTTCTTATGCATATTATGAAATGCCATATTTCAGAAACTAGTCGTTGGAGGCCACCGTAATACTTACCCATCATTGATATGCATAATATAAAATATGAAAATAAAACATGTGTAAACTATTTATAAAATGCATTGCAATTCGAATAAAAACGTGGCTTGATGACGTCATAAACTTTAAATGCTCTATTTACTGAATTGCGTGAAATAAACATCCTTATAACTCCAAAAATGATAATTATATTAACTAATGGTTTATTGCGTCGAATTAAGTGTCTCATTTCTAATTAAAATATATCTTTGAATTGAAATTTGGATGAAATACAAGGTCATGAAAAATCGAAGAGTGTGGTAAATAGAATTAAAAATATCTCGGCAACTAATTATCCGATCGCCTTCATTCTTTATGCAAAAATTATGTTTTTTTATTGTCTTTTATATTCACTCCTTAAAATAAACAATTTTGAAAATTTTTATATACCTTTTATCAGAACGAATATTTAGAAAGTCCGAAAAAAGAAATAGTTCCAGATAATCGAGGTTACTGAAATTCAATAAGCTTCTTCCCATTATTACATACTATGTACATACCAAATTTCAAGTCTCTATCTCAATTTGTTCGAGAGATAGAGCGTTTACAGACACACAGACGGACGGAATTTTTTTTCTTCTAAAAATCTGTTTTTCGGAATCTGCAGTGCCTGAAACGTGTAAATCCGTCAATTTTTTTTTTTCGATTTTTAAAACGATTACAAGACTTAACCTATTCTACGTATGATGGGTAAGTAAAATGGCACCTTTGTTTTGACTTTAATGTTTATGATTCGTGATTAAGGATGACAGTGACGTTTATTTTATGAAAGAGAATGCAAATTTTAAATGCTTATATTTTAAGTAGTATTTAGAGAGACGGAGATTCAAAACTGTTTTTATCGGAATAACCATATTCTACTTTATTTGTGAGCAGTTTTTACCACACCTCAAAGCATTTACTTCGATAATTAGCAATTAAAAATAATAAACGTACATTTAGCTAAAAAAAAAAAAAAATAGAAATGGTTATAAAATTTTCTAAGAAAACCTATTATTAGAAAGCTATAAATATTTTCAAAAATCATTTGGAATTCTACGAATTGATAAATAAAGCAAGATATTAATCACTAAAATTGTTGAGAAAAATTAATAATCACTAAGTATTATTTTTTTATGTGTGTGCCGCGTGGTAAAAGAAAATATTAGTCTTTATATTTTAGGAAACCTGGATGATAAAAAATTTGAAAGAGAAATGAAAAGAAACGAAAAGGAGAATTAAAATAAAAAATTTCTAAGCGACATAACAAGTGTTTTTGTTAAATCGGTTTGTACTTTTTAAAGAGTAAACAATATCATTTGTATAAATAACAGACATGTCTTCGTACATATAAAAAGTATTTTCAAACTAAAATAAAATATTTTTAAACTCTTACCAGATACTTCTTCAGTCTTATAGTCACGTCTTTCAGATGATAGAGAAATGCTCAATGATTCTTCATCTTCAGAGAAAACGTGCGGTTTTTTCTTGGGCGTTGTTTTAATTTGGAACGTTTCTTCAACATCCTCTACAGGTTCCTTTTCTTCAATAGATTGTTTACGACTTACTGTAAAGGATTCTGCCATCTTTTCATCTTCAACCTTTTTCTTTGGTTTCTTAATAGACACCTTTTGCTCCTCTTCTTTCATAACTTTCTTTTTAACTGTAATCTCAACATTTTCTTCAGTAGTTTCTGTTTTCTTCGTTTCAGGTAATGTAATTTTAAGTGAATCCTCTTCGTCAGATACTTCTTTGGGCTTTTTCTTCGGTACAGTTTTAATCTGGAAAGTTTCCTCCACATCTTCTACCTTTTTGGTTTCTTCAATAGATTTTTTACGATCTATTGTAAATGATTCTTTCACATCTTCTCCTACAACTTTCTTCTTAGGTTTCTTTATAGATATTCTTTGTTCATCGTCTTTAGTTATCTTAGGCTCTTCAACTTTCTTTTTAATAGTAATTTCTTCACTAACTTCCGTTATTTTGATTTCCTTTTCCACTGGAGCAGGAATAACGATTTTAGCTTCCTCCTCAGCATCTTCAGAAACTTTCTTTTTCTTAGGAATAGTGACTTTGAACTCGTCTTCAGCGGATTTTTCATCTTCTCGTTTTTCATCATCTGGTTTCTTTGAAACTGGTATCTTGAATGTTTCGGCAATATCTTCTGTTTTTTTCTCAGGTTCTTTTTTCTTTGGTTTTAGCTTTAGAGTAGCTTTTTCTTCAACTTCTTCTTTTATGGATGGTTTTCGTTTTGGTTCTTCTGTGGGTTTTAATACAACAGTTGTTTCTTCAGCTACAATTTCTTCTATAGGTTTGGGTTTTTCTTCTTGTATGACAAGTTTAAAAGATTCCTCGGCAGTCTTTTCTTCTGTAACCGTAACCTTTTCTTTCAATTTCAACGAAAATTTTTCTTCAACAGGGGTCTCTTCTTCAATCGGTTCTTCCTTTCTCACAGGAATCGCAAAAGTTTCTTCGACTGGTTTTTCTTCTGTCTTTGGTTCAGTTTTCTTTTTTAATTTCAGTTTTTTAGTGACTTCAATTTCCTCTTTTTTAACAGGCTCTTTTGGTTTTTCGACAACTTTCTTCACAGTAATTTCTTCAACTACCTCCTCCGTTTTATATTCTTGAACTTTTTCATCTTTCACTGTCGCTTCTACCGTTTCTTCAACAACTTTCCTTTCTTGCTTTTTTAGACCAACGGTAAATTTTTCTTCAACTGAAACTTCTTCTGGAGATGACTCTTTCTTTTCAGTAAGGGGAATGGCAAATGTTTCTTCACTTGGCGATTCAGATTTTTTCCTTTCAGGTATAACTTTTTTCTTCCTTTTTATTACAGTAGTTTCTGGTTTTTCTTCCTCGGGTACCTTTTCAATAGGTTGTTCTTTCTTAATAGTTACTTCAGCAATCTCTTCGACAACAGAGTATTTTTCAGGTTTTTCTGGTTTTAGTTCAATTTTTTCACTAATTTCTTCAACTACTTGAGTTTTTTCTTCCACTTTCGGTTTAATTTTCAATTCAAACGCCTCTTCAATTTCTTCCGGTATTTCTTCTGTTGGCTCTGGTTTGTGAGGAATTTTAAATTCTGCGACTTCCGGCTTTTCTTCTTGTATCTTGGGTTTCTTTTTCATTTTCACAGTCTTTACTACTTCTTCTTCTTTTTGAATTTCTTTCTTTTTAACGATTATCTCTGCCTTTTCTTCCACAACAGTGTATTCCTTAGGTTTCTCTGCTTTTAACTCAATTACTTCACTAATTTCTTCTATAATCTGAGGTTTTTCTTCCTCCTTTGATCTAATTTTTAGTTCAAATGCCTCCTCTACTTCTTCAGGTTTTTCTTCTTCGGGCTGTGGTTTCTGAGGAATTTTGAATTCTGCAATTTCTGGTTGTTCTTCAGATTTCTTAGGCTTTTTCTTCATTTTCAAAGTAGTCTTTACGACTTCTTCTTCCTCTTTTGGAATTTCTTTCTTTTTAACTGTTATCTCTGCCTTTTCTTCAACAACAGTATATTCTTCGGGTTTTTCTGGTTTCAACTCAATTACTTCACTAATTTCTTCAAGTGTTTCTGGTTTTTCTTGTTCTTTTGGTCTAACTTTCAGTTCAAATGCTTCCTCGACTTCTTCTGGTTTTTCTTCCGTTGGCTGTGGTTTCTGTGGAATTTTGAATTCAGCAATTTCCGGTTTTTCTTCTGGTTTCTTGGGTTTCTTTTTCATTTTCAGAGTAGTCTTTACGTCTTCTTCTTCTTTTGTAATCACTTTCTTTTTAACGGTTACCTCTGCCTTTTCTTCAACAACAGTGTATTCTTCCGGTTTTTCTGGTTTCAGCTCAATTATCTCACTGATTTCTTCTGTTATATCAGGTTTTTCTTCCTTTTTCGGTCTAATTTTTAATTCAAATTCTTCCTCTATTTCTTTTGGTATTTCTTCTTCTGGCGCCGGTTTCTGTGGAATTTTGAATTCTGCGACTTCCGGCTTTTCTTCTTGTATCTTGGGTTTCTTTTTCATTTTGACAGTCTTTACTACTTCTTCTTGTGGAGTTTCTTCTTTCTTTTCAGGGGATATTTCCTTGGGTTTTTCTCCCACTTCTGCAGTTTCAGGTTTTTTAGGAATTATTTCCTCAACAAATTTCTTAATGGTAAGTTCCGTTTTCTGTTCTTCAACATGTACTGCAGTTTCTTTAAATTCTGAAGTCACCAATTTAAGTCCAGTTTCTTCCACAGTTTCTTCTTTTCTGATAGATTTAAATGGAATTTCAACTTTAAATTCTTCATCAGTAACAACTTTCTCTGGTTTTTCCCCAGGTTTCTTAACTATTTTAATTTCTTCAGAAATTGGCTCATCTTTTTTAGGTTTTCTCTTAATCTTAACGTTTTCTTCTTTTTCGGAAACTTCTGTAATTTCAGGTGATTTAGGTTCATCTATCAGTACTTGTTTCTTTATTTTTAAATCAGCGGCCATTTCTTCAACAGCATATTTAATTTCTTCTGTTTGTTTAACCACCATTTCAGTCTTTTCTTCCTCAAAATGCTGGATATCTTTGGGTTTTTGAATACTCAAAGAAAATGTTTCTTCACTTTCTTCAAATACTGTTTCATCTTTTTCTGGTTTGGGTACTTTGAAATCTTCAACCGGCGCTTCTTCCTTTTTAGTTGGTTTCTTCTTTAAAGTAATTTTTGCAGTTTCTTCAATTTTGGGCTTTTCCTCAGATTTTAAAACGCTAATTTCAGTTATCTTATGTTTTTCATCTGCGTCTGATGTAATGGCCTTTATATTGGCTTTATCAAAAGAAATGGGCTCGGGCGCAAATTCATCGGTACCTTCAGGGACAAATTTTTCTTCAAACTCCTTAGCAGTCTTAATTGAGGGTTTTCTTTTAATATCGATCACTGCCTGCTCGGGCTTTTCTTCTTTAGTAATTTCTTTCATAATTTTAACCGTCTCTTTCGTTTCAACTGTTTCGGATACAGCCTTTTCAGTAAACGGTATAACGATGTCTGCTTCCGCAATTTCTTCCTGTTTTACTGACGGCTTACGTTTAATTTTCAGAACCGCTTTTTCCTCTGTATCTTCCTTCTGTATTTCTTTTAAAGATGGCTTTCTTTGAACAATTGTTTCAGCAACTACATCTTCTTTTTCTTCTTTTGGTTTTTTCTTCCTTTTTATCAAAGCATCTTCTGTAATTTCTATAGGTTTTTCTTCAATTGAAGGTTTTCTTTCAATGACAACTTCTGAAGATTCCACTTTTTCCCTTTTTTGTATTTTTATAACTTTCTCTTCACTGATTTCTTCAATTTTAATTTCCTGTGGTTGAGGAGCTTCAATAACAGCCTCAATGCGTTCTTCTTTAGTTTCTTTTGGCTTTTTAACAATTAAATGTGTCTCTTCTGTCACTTCTGATTTTTCTTTTTCAGTTTTAGGTTTCCTTTCAACAGTTGCTTCTACTGGCTTTTCTTCTCCTTTTGGTTTCTTCTTTAATTTCAAAACCGCTTTCCCTGGTTCTTCTGTTTCTTCTGTCACTGATGGCTTTCTTTCATCTTCTTTTGGTTTCTTTTTTATTCTTCTAACAGTTTCTACAACAGTTTCAGCTTCTTCCGTAATGAAGGACTTTGGCTCTTCTCTAAATGTTTCTTCTTGCAGTTTTTCGACTATTTTTGAAGGCTCTTCTGAAATTGTGAAACGTTTCATAATTAATTTCAAATAAATAAATTCTAAACAACAGACAAAAAAAAAATGTTATTTGAAAAAAAAATTCTCAGATATTTTAGTAAATTAAAATTGCAGATGATTTATGCATTGTATGTAAAACTAGATTGTTATTTTATGTACATCCTTGAAAATTTTCTTTTAAATTCATTCCTCATTTCTGAAAAAATGTTCAACATAACATAACACAGCGAAACACATATAAAACATAAATGTATAACAGTTAGTAAGGGTTTGGATAGTAACATGAAAAAAAGCATGCGTGGTATAGAAAATATTTTATTTGCATAGTAACTTACCTGTTAACCAGAGTCAATTTTAGCGAAATATGAAAGCTACTGAACATTTATTTTAGAAACTGTCGCTATTAGTCTATGCTTGCTGCATTATCTGCTTAATAATTAAAAGTATATCAAATTATGATATTTATAAAAAAAATTAGTTTTTTTATTAGTTCATATAAGTAAATAAAAATTTAAAATAAAGTTATATATGTTAAAAAAAGATTTTTTTTTTTAAATTTAGAAAGAATTTATTATTAGAGCATCCAAAGCATTATATAGGAGAGCCAGCTGTAGCCGCAGGAAGCCGAGATATATAAGTACTGGTTAAAGTCTGTAAAAATAAATAAAAGTTAGTCTAATTTATACAAACATTAAATATGAAGTGTTAAAAAAAAATTAGAATCAGAATAAACCAGACATTATTAGTAATACAATAAATATAATCTAAATACATTATAAATCATTCTATTTAAATTATGAAAGATAAAAAAAAAACATGGTATACGAAAAGGTATTGAATAATACTGTAAAAACTCTACAATTCAAAAATCGTACTTACCAGATAAATATTTTTCTTCTTCCACAGAATCGGGTTCTTCTTTGGTTGGAGCTTCTTCTTCTTCAGCAGTAGCCGAAATTGGTTTAGTTTCTTCTGATACTGATTTCATAAATGTGACTTCTTCTTGTGTTCCAGAAATCGTAACGCCATGCTTTGTTACAACAGTGTCTTCGATTGGAAATTTACCTACTTTGCTTTCTTTTCTCTCATGCAGCTCTACTTTCCTAGGTTCGTGAGTGATTTCTTCAAAATCACTTTCAAGAGTTTCTTTTACTGTTATTATGCTTTTTGATTCATTGGAAGTTTCTGATATTTCGCTAGTTTGAGGAAATGGACCTTCTTTAAGTAGGCGCTTGATCAATTTTGTGGAATCGACACTTTTAGGTTGCACTTCTATTATATCATCAGTAATTATTTCATCGAATTCTTCTGAAGGTAACTGAACAGTTTCAGTTTCATCGTGTAATTTAATTTTTGATTTCGTCTCCATATGTATACCTGCAGTTTCTTCGACACTTTTTGAATCCTTCATTAGCAATAGATTTTCCTCTTTTATTGATAACGATAATTTTTCTTCTTTTGGTATATCAGCAGTTATTTTAGTATCATGAACCTCTTTCGGCTTCTTTTTCAATTTTATTGTTTTTTCTGAAGAATCTTCGGGTTTAATGGGTTCCTCTTGTTGTTCTTTGGAAGAAAGAATTGCAGGCTGTGTTGTTTCATCTTCCTTTACTATTTCTTCTTTTGGAATATCAGCTGTTATTTGTGTATCGAAAACCTCTTTCGGTTTCTTTTTCAATTTTATTGTTTTTTCTGAAGAATCTTCAGGTTTAACGGGTTCAACTTGTTCTTTGGAAAGAATAATTTCAGACTCTACGGTTTCATCTTCTTTTACTAATTTTTCCTTTCGAATAACAGTTGTTACTTCAGTATCGGAAACCTCTTTCGGCTTCTTTTTCCGTTTTATTGTTTTTTCTAACGAATCTTCGGGTTTAATGGGTTCCTCTTGTTGTTCTTTGGAAGAAATGATTTCAGGTTCTATTGTTTCATCTTCTTTTACTATTTCTTCTTTTGAAATATCAGCTGTTAATTGTGCATCGGGAACCTCTTTCGGTTTCTTTTTCAATTTTATTGTTTTATCTGAAGTATCTTCAGGTTTAACGGGTTCATCTTGTTCTTTGGAAAGAATTATTTCAGGCTCTATTGTTTCATCTGCTTTTACTATTTCTTCTTTTGGAATATCAGCTGTTATTTGTGCATCAGAAACCTCTTTCGGTTTCTTTTTCAATTTTACTGTTTTTTCTGAAGTATCTTCAGGTTTAACTGGTTCATCTTGTTCTTTGGAAAGAATCATTTCAGGCTCTATTGTTTCATCTTCTTTTACTATTTCTTCTTTTGGAATATCAGCTGTTATTTGTGCATCAGGAACCTGTTTCGGTTTCTTTTTCAATTTTAATGTTTTTTCTGAAAAATCTTCAAGTTTAACGGGTTCAACTTGTTCTTTGGAAGAAATGATTTCAGGCTTTATTGTTTCATCTTCTTTTACTATTTCTTCTTTTGGAATATCAGCTGTTATTTGTGCATCAGGAACCTCTTTCGGTTTCTTTTTTAATTTTATTGTTTTATCTGAAGTATCTTCCGGTTTAACGGGTTCATCTTGTTCTTTGGAAGGAATCATTTCAGGCTCTATTGTTTCATCTGCTTTTACTATTTCATCTTTTGGAATATCAGCTGTTATTTGTGCATCGGGAACCTCTTTCGGTTTCTTTTTCAATTTTATTGTTTTTTCTGAAGAATCTTCAGGTTTAACGGGTTCCACTTGTTCTTTGGAGAGAATCATTTCAGGCTCTATTGTTTCATCTTCTTTTACTATTTTTTCCTTCGGAATAATTGTTGTTATTTGAGTATCAGAAACCTCTTTTGGCTTCTTTTTCCGTTTTATTGTTTTTTCTAACGAATCTTCAGATTCAATGGGTTCTTCTTGTTGCTCCTTGAAAGAAAGGATTTCAGGTTCTTTTGTTTCATCTGCTTTTGGAATATTAGTTGTTATTTGTGTATCCGGAACTTCTTTCAACTTCTTTTTCAATTTTATTGTTTTTTCAGAAGAATCTTTAGATTTTTCGGGTTCCACTTGTTCTTTGGAAAGAATAATTTCAGTCTCTATTTTTTCCTCCTCTGTTACTGTTTCTTCTTTTGGAATAACAGTTGTTATTTCAGTATCGGAAACCTCTTTCGGCTTCTTTTTCAATTTTATCATTTTTTCTGAAGAATCTTCAGGTTTAACGGGTTCCTGTTGTTGTTCTGTTGAAAGAATAGTTTTAGGCTCTATTTTTTCTTCTTCTTTTACTATTAGAATTTCTGTTTGTATTTTTTCTTCTACCTTTGGTTTCTTCTTTAATTTAAGAGCTTTGATGTCATCGTCTTTAAGTGTTATTTCATCACCAGTTTTGGATTTTAAAATATCAGTTTCGAAATCGATTTCTATCTTTTCAGATGGTACATGCAAAGTAGTATCAGATTCTTCTGTGACTATACTTTTCCTCTTTGGTTTGAGTTTAACTTCAGTAGTTTCATCTTTTTCTTTTTTGATTTGTTCCTTAAGTACTTTAGTTTCATCACCTGTAATTGGTTTCTTTCCTTTCTTTAATTTTAGCATTGCTGAATCGACAATATCTTCTTTTTTGTCAATATTATCTTCTGTAAGTATTGGTGTCTCAGTTTTTGTTTCACATACTTCTGACACAAAAACTTCTAGTCCTTCTCTACTTATCTTAGCTTTAGATTTCGGTAATACATCTTCCGATTCTTCAATAAGAATTTCGACATCTTCTTTCATGGTTTCAATGTTTGGTATTGAAACGATTTGTTCTTTTTCTTCTTTATCAGATTTTGGTGCAGGGATTATTCCGATTTCTTCAACTATAGATTTCTTTTTCTTCAACTTAACTGTTCTTTTGTCGCTATCTTCGTCACTACTTTCGTCTTTCGAAGGTTTATCTACAGAAATTATTCCTATTTCTTCAACTATGGATTTCTTTTTCTTCAACTTAACTACAGTTTTGCCAGTATCTTCCTCACTACTTTCGTCTTTTGAAAGAGGTTCTTTCTCAACTTTTCTTTTTGGTTTCTTTTTAATCATAGTTATTGAGTCATCTACTTTTTCTTCGACAGGTTCTTCAATTACAGCACTAATTTCCGATGGCATATCAGTTATATCTGATTTTGATGGTAGGGTTTCTTCAACTTCTTCAATTACTGGCTCTTTGCTAGATATTGGCTGTAAGTATTCAGTGTCAGTTTCTGTAATATCTTCAATAATAGGTTTAGATGCTTCAGAAGGCACCGAAGAAAATGTCTCTACAATTTCTTTAACTTCAACTACTTTACCTCCTTTCATTTTTTTATGAACTTTAACTGTCCTTTTCTTTGTAACAGAAGAATCAATAGTTTCTTCCACAGTTTCTTCCTCAGGCAGAGTAACAGTAAATGGAGAAAACTCATCAGTTGCAGATTCGTTAACTTCTTTTATTTTTTCCTCTTCTACAAAAGGCTCTTCGACTATTTGAGCTGTTTTCTCTTTTGGTCTTTGCACTGAAAACTCCGAAGCTTCTTCCATTACAAACTCAAGAATACTCTGATCAACATCTTTTTTCTTTGTAATTTCGACCTTCTTTGGAAATGTTACTTGTTGTTCTATACTAACTTCACCAGGAACTTCATCTACTTTAATTGGTTCTTTGACAGCTAAAGTTTGTTTTGCTTTACCTGAAGTTGGTTTAGTAGTAGAAAACTCTTTTACGCGAAGGTTACTTTCAGTTTCACTGATAATAACATGTTCAATTGTCGGAACAGTTACATCAGCTTTGATGGATTCAGGTATTTTTTCTGGTATTATATCTTCAGGTTTTACATGCGATTCAACTTCTGAAATTTCAAAATGAGTTTCAGTTGGCATACTAACACCAGCAGTTTCTTCTTTTGGTTTTTTTTCCAAAGTCAAATCAAACTCTCTAGATTGAAGCTGAACCTGAGATATTTCTATATGTTCTTTAGCAGGAACTGTGTAACCTGCAGTTACTGGTGAAGGAGATTCATCAATTTTCAGTGCTTTTTCGAAAGACTCAAACTGTGTTTCGGTAACAATCAAGTGTTCTTTAGATGATACGGATAAGTCCGCTGTAGCTTTTTTCGGTAAATCTTTAGGAACGTATTCCTCTTCTTTGGTCTCTGTAAGAACTTGTGATACAATGACATGTTTCTTAGAAGATACTGTGAAATCAATATTAACTTCTGAAGGACGACGATCTAAGGAAAGGGTATCTTCTTTTTGGTGAGATTCCGTTTGCATAACAATTACATGTTCGTCGGTTGGCATAGTGAATGATGGTTGTACAGTAGCAGGCATTTTCTCCGGAATCAAATCTTTTTCTTTCGTATCAATTTCGACTTCAGATATTTCAATATATTCTTCAACTGGAACAGTAACATTAACATGTGATTCCTTTGGCATTTTAAATTCATCTAACTCTGATTCTTGTGCATCAGCTTTTGTTTCTGATACAACAACATGTTCAACAGTCGGTATGTTGAAATCTGCGACGTGTGGTAATGGTTTCGCTTCTAGACTTAAAGATTCTTCTGCTTGATGAAATTCTGTCTGCATTACAATAATGTGCTTATCCGTTGTTAAAGTAAATGGAGCTTGCATTGTACTAGGAGTTTTACCAGGGATGAAGTCCGTTTCTTTTACACTAGTTTCGATTTCTAATACTTGAATGTGTTCATCTACTGGGAGCGTGACATCAACATATGATTCGTTTGGTTTTTTGAAACCATCAAGCTCTGTTTCTTTTAAACCAAATTCTGTTTCAGATACGACAACATGTTCAACAGTCGGTATACTAAAATCTGCCATGGTAGTAGATGGCTTAATCGGCTCCTTAAAATCTTCTTCCATGCTTTGTGTTTCAACTTGGGATACTATAATGTGCTCCATTTCGCGTATACTAAAATCTGCATTACTATGTGGCAGTTCTTTATCCTTTAACAAGTCTTTCTCTTTGTTACTTGCTATTACATCAGACACAACAATATGTTCAACAGTGGGAATAGTGAAACCAGCTTTCATTTCCTGAGGTTTCTTCAGGGGCATAACCTCGCCTTCTTTTTGACTGGTTATCATTTCTGAAATAATTACATGAGTTTCAGACGGTATATTGATTTCAGCTTCCATTGGCAATGGAGAAGGAGTAATTGTAATATCTTCTGTTTGACTTGATTCTTGAACTTCGGATACAGATACACATTCTTGAGACGGAATGGAAACTTTTGCTGTTATTGACTGTGGTGTTTTATCGAGAGCTAAATCACTTTCTTTATCTTGTACAGGCACTTCAGTGATTTCAACGGTCTCTTGAGTTAGCATGCTAAAATTTGCCGTAATAGTAGGAGGCAGTTTTGAAGGAGTTAATTCACTTTCCATTGTCTGAACATCAATTTTTCCTACAATTAAATGTTCTTCTGTATTTACAGAGTAATCAATATTAACAGTCGCTGGAGTTTGAAAATCTGACACTACTCCCTCTTTTATGTCACTTATAATTTGAGAAACGGTGACATGCTTTTCTTTTAATAAAGACATATCAGCTGCAACTGCGCTAGGCAAACTTTCAGTCTTTAATTCCTTTTCAGAAGTTTGACTTAAAGTTTCACCAATTATAACATGTTCTGAAGTAGATAAAGAATAATCTAAATGAATTTGAGATGGCAATTTTGTTGGCGAAAATTCGCCTTCCTTATCATCTGTTTCTGTTGTTGATATTATCACATGCGATTCTGAAGGAACAGAAGATATCGCTTGAGCTGTGATTGGAGCTTTTTCCTTTTCTAAGATAGCTTCTTTTAAACTAGCTTCAACTGTTGATGTTATTATACTATCTTTTGTTAAGACAGTTAAATCTGCTTTTACTGATACAGGTTTTATATCTTTCGGTAATTCTTTTTCGGAAGATCCAGACGTAACTTCATAAACAGTGATGTGTTCATCAGCAGGAAAACTAATCTTTACATTCTGCATTACAGGTTTCAATTCAGGGGTATACTCTTCTTCTTTTACATTTGGTTGCACATATGATACAAAAACATGTTCTTCAGTGTTTAGCTGTACACCAGCAGTATCGGTTTTAGGAATTTTAATTTCCTCAATTATAGATTCTTTGCTAGCTGTTTCTACTTCAGAAACTAAAATATGCTCTCCTAAGGTTAAAGTTTCTTCAGCAGAAAATTCTAATGGTTTTTTGTCGGGAACAAGTATATCTTCAGATAAAGGTGTCTGAATTTCACTTACAACTATATGCTCTTCAGTTGGAACTGAGAAATCAGCATTTAAAGGTTTTGGAAGTTTTTCAACGTTGAGATTATCTTCAAATTCACCAGATGATGTCATGCTGACGACAACATGATCAGAACACGGAACAGCCAATTTTGCTGTAAATATCTCCGGTAATTTTTCTTTGATAAATTCACCTTCTTTCATAGAAACTTCAGTCTCAGAAATTGTTACATGTTTTTCAGTAGGTAGAATAAATGACACCGTTAATGTGTCAGGTAATTTTAATTCTTGCAATTTTCCCTCCTTCTGAGACGAAATGACATCTGAGACACACACGTGTTCTTCTGTTGGAAGGGAACAAATTGCAGAAGCAGTTTTGGGAATTTTCATACTATCCAATATTCCTTCTTTTAAATCTACAACAACATCACTAATCATTACATGCTCTGTAGTTGGTATTTGCACATCTGCATGTACGCTAGTTGGTTTCTTCTCAGGTTTCAAGATGTCTTCTTTAAATTCCGTATCTACTTGAGAGACTAATATATGCTCTTCACTGGGTACGGTGAATCCAATGCACATTTCACCTGTCATCTTTTTAGGAACATATTCTTCTTCTTTTAGTTCTGTTTTGATTTCTGATACCACAATATGAGATTCTGAAGGTAAAGACACATCAGCTTGAAAAGATTTTGGAATTTCTTGTTTTATTAATTCTTCTTCTTGGGTAGCAGTTTGAACTTCAGACACTACTACATGTTCAGCTGTAGGTATACTGAATGGAGCACTGATTCCAACAGATGGTTTTGAAGGGAGTAAAATACCTTCCTTCAAATGAGCCTGAACTTCGCAAATCTGAATGCTGCCTTCCGGATTGAAATTAATAACTGCTTGACTTTCTTTAGGTTTCATTTCTACAGACATCTCATTTTCTTTTGTTTCACTTTCCGTCACAGAAACATATAAAGGCTCAATTGCGGTTATGTCAGGCTCTACTTTCTGAGATTTTGGAGAAACAGGCTGTATAAAAATGTCTTCTTTTGATCCAGATGTAGTTTCAGATACAAGAAGACTTTGTTGAATGGCCAATTGTATATCAGCTTTTGTTTCTTTTGGGAACTTATCAATGATAAGTTGTTCATAGTTTGCAGTAGTTGTGACTTCTGAAATTTCCAAATGTTTTTCTATAGGTAGTACTTTTTGTGCAGTTCTGAACTGAGGCATTTCATTAATTCTTCCATCACTTTCTTTTTCAGCTTGCTCCTGTTCTTCAATAACAACAGTTTCAAATGGTGATAATGCTAAACTTGCAACATCTTCTTTGGGAAAACTCTCTAAAGAAAGTTTACGAGCTTTCTCATCAGCACATACTTCAGTAATTGTGATAGCCTCTTCAGAAGGCATCTTAATGTTTGCTTCATGAATTTCCGGCATCATTTCAGGATGTAATGAATGTTCTTTAGTTTCTGGAGAACATTCAATGATTTCTAAAGCCCTAGTTAAAGTTATCTCTGTTTTTGCATCTTGCGGATATAATTTTTCTCTTTCAAATAAGTCTTCTTTTTGGTCCCAGTGAACTTCTGAAACAGTAATGGATTTTTGAGGAACAACAATTGTTTGCAATTTATGGGTTGAAGGAAATAAATCAGGCTTCAGTTCTCCGGAAGCACCGCAGATTGCTACATGCTCAACTGATGCTGTGATATTCTCTAACATCGAAACAGTTGCTTGTCTAGAGGTCAGTTTTTCTTCATAGAGATCTGCTTCACGCAGCTCTGAGGCTGTTTCTGAAATGGAAATTGGGTGATTAGAAGTTACCTCAACATCTGCACTCACTTCAAGTTTAGAAAATGCTTCGATGGCAGCAGGAGATGTAAAATCGCTGATTTCACTTTCTTGCACATTTATAGCAAAAGCTGTTAACATGAGATTTTCCGCAGTTTGTGTTTTTGGCATTGGTGTTATTATCAGAGGCTTTTCCTGTTCTGCTAATAAAGTATCAGAAACTTCTAAACCAAATTTCCCGGGTATAGAAACTTTTGGCAAAACAGTATCGATGGTTTGTGGCTTAAATATTTCTTCTTTATCTTCTGAGAAAGTTTCGGAAACTGTGGGAGCTTGTAAGGTTTCATAAGAATGTGATGCTTTTTGAAGTTTAGGTTTATCTTTTATTTGAAGATTTCCTTCTGATCCTGAAATAGTTGCTTGCTCTATTACACAAATCTCAAGAGGAGAGAAAATTGGCTTTAAATTTTTTGATTGCGGTGGGGTATGTTTATTAAGCGCATCTACTAGGTCTTCTGTTTTAATTTCAGACACAATTAAGGGTTCAAGCGAAATTATACTAAAATTAGGTTTATGTTTTTGAGGAATTATGGGGATTTCAAGTTCTGATTCTATTTCTCCCGTTTTGACTTCAGTAACCGAGGGACATTCAAAATTAGTGAATCGCAGTTTAGCTATATCTGTCAGCGGCAAGGTTGATATATAATCATTTGCGTTCAAAGAGGTTATTACTTCTTCTAAGATAAGAGCTTCAGTGGAAGGCAAAGATATCATTGCACTTGTCATAGAAACGCTTTCTTCTTGAACAAGATCACTTTCCTTCGTCTCCGCTTGAATGAGTAAAACTTCCAATGATTTCTCTGGCAATATTTGATAATTCGCTGAGTGAGTTACTGGAGAAACTTCAGATGGAAGTTGACTTTCGAAGGTTCCAGTGATTGATTCTTGTATGATTACTGATTGGTTATTACATACAATACTAGGTTTGGCAGTTTTTTTATCTGGCTGTTGTTGGTGAGATAATTGAGGAATTTCGTGTACAATAGTGTCTTCGACTAACAAATGATCAACATTTGGTAATGTTTGTCGCGCTATTTGACTTTCAGGTAAAATATCTGGTTTAAGATTACATTCTGTCATTGAAGTTTCCGACATATGTATTTGTATCGATTCGTGAGGAATTAAAGATGGTACTATCATCTTAGGTGAAGCTAATGTTTCTGGGGTTAATTTATTTTCTGTTTGTAGTAATGTTTGTTTGGAAATATTATATGCATGTTGCGGCACTAGCGAATAATTTGCTGAAACATTTTGCGTAGTTAAAACTAATTTTGCATCAGAAGTGTTTTCTGATGATGTTATGTGTAAGACCTCAACGGGCTCTTCTAGATTTATTTTTGGCCTTACAAATTCTGTTATAGGTTGCATAATATTTAATGTTTCTGTATCTGTTTTAGGTTGAATATCTGAAACTGTTAATGGTATATGGTGGGAAGAAAATGTGGTCTCAGCATAAACAGGTTTCTTTAAAATTTCAGTATCTAATTCACTTTCATTAGCATTACTAGTAATCTCTAAAACATTTATTGGATGACTGCATACAAAACCAATATTACCTTCTGTAGCATTTGGATAAGCAACAGGTTCGACATTTCCAAGTATATCATTTGTTTCTACAGTTGCTATTGTAAATGCTTCTGATTCTAGAACAGATACAAGAACTTTATTCATTGTCGGTGCACGAATTCGTAAGTTACTTTCCATTTCGCTAGTCTCAGTAGAACCTATTTCTAATGGTTGATTAAGTGAAACTGAAAAATCAATGTTGTCAGCCTTTGGTAGAACAAAATCTTTCATTTCTTCTTCTTTGAAATTTGATTTAACTTCTGAGATAGAAACTATCTGCAAATGTTCCACACTGAAATCAGCAGATATTTTATTTGAAAGATCCAATTTTTCTTTATAATTCATTGTGTTGTCTGATGGTGTTATCTCTTCAATTATTAATCCGACTTCTGATTCCACAGTGGTAGAAGCTGTTTTCTCAAATGGTATTCTGGTTTCATCCAAAACGTCCGTTGTTGAACTTGAAATAACTTCTGAGATTTGCAAAGCTTTTACCGGAGTGTAAATAGACTCAAGATTCGACAAGAAAGGTAAAGGTTTTAGTTTTAATGTTTCTTCTGAAATAGTAGCTTCAATTTCTTCTACTTCTAATGCTTGTTGTGTAGAGAGAATGGTGATTGCATTTTTCGAAGCAGGAGATGAATCTTGAAACGATTTTTCTTTGTCTGAAAAATCTACTTCAGTGACTGAAACAGCTTCTTTTGAAACTAAATTAACTTTTGCTTCGGATGATTTTGGGATTAATGCGGTATCCAATTTATTCTCAGCATCAGTAATTTCTACACCCAAAACCTGCACTGCGTCTTGTGTTGGAATCTGTAAGTCAGCAGTTTGCATGTCTGGAAGGTATTTTATTAATTCTTTTGTTTCTCCTGATTCTAAAACTTCATTAATTAACAAGGCTTCATTTTCTCCGAAACGTATTTTTCCTTTATCGGTCACCCATTCTTCTAAATTTAATATCCCTTCCATTACATTTGCTTGTGTTTCTGTAACACTGATAGCTTTTGTAGGTTTATATTCTGTTCGGAAAGAAAGCTTATTACCTTTTGGTAAAGGTTTGGGTTTATATAATTCCTCTTTAGAAACTAACTCATTTTGTAAAACTTCAAGAGCAATGTCTTCAACGAACATTTTTACAGCCGTTGTACGTTGTGGTTTAATTTCAGTTTGAATATCACCTTCCTTAATATTAGATATAGTTTCGGATACAAGAACTGCATTTTGCAATAAAACCTCTAATTTAGGTTTCTTCTCTGATGTCTCAGTTTTTAAACTTGAAATTTCTTCTGCTGCATTTGTTTCTGTAATAGAAATAGAGCAAGATTGTTCTGATTGTAGTATTTTTGATGCATATCTCCCTTCAGGTTTCCAGTCTATGGACCATTTTCCTTCTTGATCAACACTAAAAATTTGTGAAACTTCAACAGCAGACACAGGAGCAATTAAGCTTGTTGTAGCAGTTGAACCTTCAATTTTCAATGATTCTGACATAGGTTGTTCATTTATTCGACTTTCTGTTTCAGAAACAGATATTGCATGATAAGCAGAATATTCGGGAACAGCGGTAGATTTTATAACATCCTTCATTAACATCAGTTTTTCGTCTTTTTCCATTTCTTCTGAAACAACCTGTATAGCTTCATCAATTATTTCAAGATTTTCTTCTGCCCGAAAAGATTTAGATTTTTGTTCCTTTAAAGTAGTTTCTTTATCAAATGTTTCTTTTGTGAAAATTTCAATGGCGTGTTCAGGAATAAGAGACGAAGATACCTTCTTAGTATTGGGAGATAATACTTGCTTTATTTCCTCTTCCTTATCAATAGTTCCAGTTTCCTCAACAATTATAGCTTCTTTAGGAACAAAATTGCTTTTAATTGATTTCATTTCTAAATTGTCAAGAGTCAACAATTTTCCACTTTCTACTGCTTCCGTTTCAGCAACAGTAACAGCAAAATTTGAAGAATATGTTTCATTTGCTTTAACAGATTTCGGCATATCTGCTGCTTCCGGTAAATTATGTAATCCACCTGTAATCTCTTCAGTTACTATCATAGCTTCAGTTTCTGGAAATGAAGCCTTAGCAAATACTTCAGATTTGGATTTTGGTAAAATAAGACTAGATTCAGAGTCACCAACGGCTACTTCAATCACTTTTACTGCTTCACATTTAGATATTTCAGTTCTGATAAAACATTCCTTTACTTTTTCTGGAATGTAGTTAGATTCTTTTTCATGCAATTCAATTTCAGACACCAATGCAGCATGTCCAGAAGTTACTGAAAATGAAGGTAATACTTTCGGAACTTTTAAGTTCGTATCTAATTTTTCTTCATGTTGAACTAAAACTTCTTCAAGGACAGACACATTCTCTCTCGTTTCAAATGTGACATTCGCTGTGTTTTGACTAGAATGGTCAGCTGATGTATCTTTTAAGTCACCTAATATGAAAGTATCACATACTTCTATGGGTAGATTTTCTTTCGGAATACTTTCAGTTGCTGTGGTTGGATGTGGAATAATGTTAGTGTCAAACTTTTCTTCTTTAAATTGTGGAAACACTTCTGTAACAGAAAGACTTTCCCCAAGCATAATTCTTTCATTTGCTTTTCCTAACTTAGGTTTATCTACTAACATATCTGTACCAATATCGATTGTATCTGTTTGCTGAATAACCATTGCTTCCTGGGGCATTATTTGAGAAGTGGCAATTTGCAAATTTGGAGAAGCTTTTATAATATCAATTGGGGTAATCTCTGGGTGGATTTCAGACACTTGAACATGTGATAAAGGTTTTAAGTCTGATACAGCAGATTGAGGTTTGTAAATTTCAGTAATTAAATTTGATTCTTTAGTACTTGACACAATTTCTTCTACTAAGACAGATTCTTGAGACTGAAGTGCTAAGGATCCTTGATGCTGTTGTATCATTGGTAATTTTAATTTGGAAACAGTACCTTGAATATTTACTTCATCTACAATCATAGGCTTTGCTGGCATTATGAGAGATTTAGCAGAAGAGGCATTGAGCGTTTCTTTTCTAAAGTTACCCTCTTTATCAGATGATTCGGTTTCTGTAATCATAATATGATTTTTTGCCGAAAATTCTATTGTAGCTTTTTTAGGTAAATCAACTTTATCGGCAAAATTTTCTTCTCTAGTTTCACTTTCAGCCATTGAAACAGTTATGGCTTTCATTTCATCAAAAACACTCAATGCAGTTTGTAAAGTAGGTGATGAAATTGACGCAGATATTTCTTTACCTTGAGGAATAATATCAGCAACAGAAAGCGATTCATGCGTAATAAATGAAATGCCTGCTGTTCTTTTATCAGGCATAATTATTTCAGGAATGTTATCAACTACTTCTGCCTCGAATACAGCAATGCTCGACAACTGTTCATTTTGCATACCTCCTCTTTCTGTTTCTGGTATGATCGCCGTTTCTGATTTTTTATCTATCGTTATTTCAGGCTTTTTCTTTACTTTTAATTCAATTTCGTTATCAGATTTCTTTTTAATATCGATTTTTGTTTCTTTCTCCTTCTTCACAGTGGTTTCTTTCAATTCCAACAAAGTTTCTGACTTCTTATCTTTTTCTGGTTTACTATCAGTTTTTATCTCATAAGTATCTTCAAAAATATATTCTGTATCCTCCGGTTTGCTTCCAGTCTCTAAATTCACTGTATCTACAAACTTTTCTGTTTTTATACCAGGTTTTTTCTTTATTTTTGTTTTTATTTCGATTTCGGTGTCAGGTTTCTTTCTAATATCAATTTCAGTTTGTGTATCTTCTTTGAATGTGATTTCTTTTAGTTTAAGCAACTTTTCAGACTTCTCGGGTTTTGAATCCGTTTTTACATCAACAGTACCTTCAGGAATATATTCTACGTCTTTCCGCGTTTTTTCAGTATCCAAATTCACTTCATCAATATATATTTCCGTTTCCATATCAGGCTTTTTCTTTCCTTTTGTTTTTACACCTATTTTAATATCCGGTTTCTTTTTAATATTGATTTCAGTTTGTTTTTCTTCTTTAAATGTAATTTCTTTTAATTTAAGCAGTTCTTCTGTCTTTACGTCTGTTTCGGGTTTTTTATCCTTTTCTGCAACTACAGCAATCTCAGAAATATACTCTACGTCTTTTGGCTTTCTTTTAATCTCCAAATTTACTGCGTCAATAATTTTTTCTGTTTTCAGTTCAGGTTTTTTCTTTGCTTTTGTTTTTATATTTACATCGGTGTCAGGTTTCTTTTTAACATCGATTTCAGTTTGTTGTGCTTCATTAAACTTAGTTTCTCTCAATTTTATCAAGCCTTCTACCTTTTCATCTTCTCTTATTTTATTAATTTCTATGTCAACAACACACTCTACGTCTAGCGGCATTCTTTCAATATTCAAATTCACTTCATCAATCATTTTTTCTGTTTTCATTTCAGGTTTTTTCTTTACTTTTCTTTTTATGCCTATTTCGGTTTCAGGCTCTCTTACGATTTTGAATTCTAATTGTTCTTCTTCTTTTTCTAATGTTTCTTTCATTTTTATTAAGTCTACCGGTTTTTTGTCCTTTTCTGGTTTTTTATTAGTTTCTACCTCAATAATATCCTCAGAAACATGCTGTTTATCTTTAGGCTTTTCGTTAGCCTCTATATCTACTATATCAATAAATGTTTCTGTTTTCATTTCAGGTTTTTTCTTTATTTTTGTTTTTAATTTAATTTCAGTGTCGGGTTTCTTTTTAATATCAACTTCTGGTTGTTTTTCATCTTTCGATGGTATTTCCTTTTCCTCTTTTTCGGGTTTTTTATCCGTTTCTATGTCAACAGTTCCTTCAGAAACATACTCTGTGTCTTCGGGTTTTCTTTCAATCTCTAATTTCACTTCATCTATGATCTTTTCGGTTTTTATTTCGGGCTTTTTCTTTATTTTTGTTTTTAATTTAATTTCAGTGTCGGGTTTCTTTTTAATATCAACTTCTGGTTGTTTTTCATCTTTCAATGGTATTTCCTTTTCCTCTTTTTCGGGTTTTTTATCCGTTTCTATGTCAACAGTTCCTTCAGAAACATACTCTGTGTCTTCGGATTTTCTTTCAATCTCTAATTTCACTTCATCGGTGAACTTTTCGGTTTTTACTTCGGGCTTTTTCTTTATTTTTGTTTTTACTTTTATTTCAGTGTCGGGTTTTTGTTTAATATCAACTTCAGGTTGTTTTTCCTCTTTCAATGGGATTACCTTTTCGAATTTTTTTGGTTTTCTATCCGTTTCTATGTCAACAGTTCCTTCAGAAACATACTCTGTGTCTTCGGGTTTTCTTTCAATCTCTAATTTCACTTCATCTATGATCTTTTCGGTTTTTATTTCGGGCTTTTTCTTTATTTTTGTTTTTAATTTAATTTCAGTGTCGGGTTTCTTTTTAATATCAACTTCTGGTTGTTTTTCATCTTTCAATGGTATTTCCTTTTCCTCTTTTTCGGGTTTTTTATCCGTTTCTATGTCAACAGTTCCTTCAGAAACATACTCTGTGTCTTCGGGTTTTCTTTCAATCTCTAATTTCACTTCATTGGTGAACTTTTCGGTTTTTACTTCGGGCTTTTTCTTTATTTTTGTTTTTACTTTTATTTCAGTGTCGGGTTTTTGTTTAATATCAACTTCAGGTTGTTTTTCCTCTTTCAATGGGATTACCTTTTCGAATTTTTCTGGTTTTCTATCCGTTTCTATGTCAACAGTTCCTTCAGAAACATACTCTGTCTCTTTGGGCTTTCTTTCAATCTCTAATTTCACTTCATCTATGATCTTTTCAGTTTTTATTTCGGGATTTTTCTTTATTTTTGTTTTTAATTTTATTTCAGTGTCGGGTTTCTTTTTAATATCAACTTCAGGTTGTGTTTCATCTTTCAATTGGGTATCTGTTTCTGGTTTTTCTGATTTTTTATCCGTTTCTAGGTCAACAGTTCCTTCAGAAACATACTCTGTGTCTTTGGATTTTTTTTCAATCTCTAATTTCGCTTCATCGGTGAACTTTTCGGTTTTTATTTCGGGCTTTTTCTTTATTTTTGTTTTTAATTTAATTTCAGTGTCGGGTTTCTTTTTAATATCAATTTCTGGTTGTTTTTCATCTTTCAATGGTATTTCCTTTTCCTCTTTTTCTGGTTTTTTATCCGTTTCTATGTCAACAGTTCCTTCAGAAACATACTCTGTGTCTTCGGGTTTTCTTTCAATCTCTAATTTCACTTCATCGGTGAACTTTTCGGTTTTTACTTCGGGCTTTTTCTTTATTTTTGTTTTTACTTTTATTTCAGTGTCGGGTTTCTGTTTAATATCAACTACAGGTTGTTTTTCCTCTTTCAATGGGATTACCTTTTCGAATTTTTCTGGTTTTATATTCGTTTCTATGTCAACAGTTCCTTCAGAAACATACTCTGTCTCTTTGGGCTTTCTTTCAATCTCTAATTTCACTTCATCTATGATCTTTTCGGTTTTTATTTCGGGCTTTTTCTTTATTTTTGTTTTTAATTTTATTTCAGTGTCGGGTTTCCTTTGAATATCAACTTCTGGTAGTTTTTCCTCTTTCAATGAAATTTCTGTTTCGTCTTTTTCTGGTTTTTTATCCGTTTTTATGTTAACAGTTCCTTCAGACACATAATCTCTGTCTTTGGGCTTTCTTTCAATCTCTAATATCTCTTCATCAATAATTTTTTCTTTTTCTGTAATATTTTCTTTAAGGATTTCATGTTTTCTTTCCGACATTAGTTCTTGCGGAGATTTTAAGAAATCAATTTCTTGAAACTCTTCTGTTTCATTCTTTGGAGCAATCTCTTTTTCTTTTAGCTTTTTCTTTAGTTTTCTAGGTTTTGTGGATATATCCCTATCAAACATTTTTTCTGGTTTATCATAAGTTCCTTCAATAAATTCAGGGAGTGTTTCTTTAGTTGGTACTATTTTTTCGGTACATGATGCATCTTTTTTTCCTTGCGTCTCTTTAACATAGATCTCAGGTATGACCTTTTCAGTTTTTTCTTTAGGTTTTTCTAATATACCAGTTTTAAGAGCTTTACTGGATATCTTTTCAGTTTCAGCTGCGGATGTAACATCTTTTTTGTCCTTTACTGTGCTATCTTCTGGAATTTCAACTTTCTTTTCTGATTTTTCTACAATCTCAGCTTTTAAACAAATTTCATCAACGGATATTTTGTCTGTTTGAGTCATTGTAAGACCTTCTGTTGTTTTTATTGTCGGTTTCTTTTTTATTGTACTTCTGAATCTTATATCAAAGTTAGGTTTTTCATCAAATTCTACTGGAATTTCTTTAATTTCTATAGTTTCCTTTTTAATTGACGTGACTTCTTCTTCTGGAACTACTATATGTTTTGTAGTTGAAATACTCTCTATGTCTATAATTTGCGGTATTTCTTGTGACAAAGTAATCTCTATATCCGGTTCTTTTGAGTCTTTTTCAAAAGGTTTTCCTGTTGAAGATGTATCAATGGAAATCTTCTGATCTTTAATTTTTTCCACTTTAACCTCATCTGTCTTAGTTGCTTTCTGCATCGTCAATGAAGTTTTCTTTTTTGGTTTCTCTTTTTGAGCTTGATGATCTCCATCGAGCTGAATGTCCTTGTAAGATATTGCTTTTCTGATATCAACGTCTAATTCTTTTTTGTCTTCAATCATTTTTAAATTAAGTTCGACATCTCTTATTTCAGACTGCAATTTAGTAGAATATTCGGGTTTTGAAATTAATTTTGATTCAACCTCAACCGGTATTTTACCTTTGGATGTAAGTTCGATTTCAATTTGTATGTCTGATGTGTCTGTTTGTGTGTCTATTGTTTGTGTGTCTACCGTCTTTAATTCCCCACGAGGTACGCGAGATTTAGAGTCCAAAATTATATCCATATCTCTATAATGTTCTTCTGTTACTTCGACGACTTTGCCTTTTTTATCTCTCTTTAGCTTCTGCTGTAATTCAAGTTGCTCACGGTATTCTGAAATAAAAGATGTACCACAATGTAGAGAAATAAATTTCCTACATAAAGACTGCCTCCTTTCTTGTGCAATATAGAAATAAAATTCTGGAGATATAGGACAACAAAATAATACTTTATTTTAAAGCAGTTACTTTATACCAAAAAATCCAGCCCTTCCCGTCAAATTATCGTAAGTGATTAAAAAAATATATTTTTACGGCTTCAGTTTTTAAAATTTTATTTACTATTGTTCTTAATTAGAATTTTAATTTTGCATTCTTTATAAATTTCAAGCCATATAAAAAAAACCCTTCAGAATTTGCAATTCAAAGTATACTGTAACTGTTGCAATAAAAACTGATTTAGACAAAAAATATCACACGATAATTTGTGAAAAGGGCTCAAAATCTTTAAAATTAAAATTAAAATCAATAAACAAAGCAGTAGTTTATTAGAATTCTTGGATTATTGTTATTATGCTATTAATGTACTTATGTTTTATTATATTACATTATTTGATATAAATTAAAATATTATAAATATGTATAATGCAGATTAATTAAGTATTAATTTTTAATATATATATTTTTAAGATATTAAACAGGATCATTTCATAAAAATATCATCTAAAAATTAATTTGTAAATTATAGAGAACATAAAGTTTTATGCTTTTACCTAGCTATAGTAAGCAGAAAATTATAAGCAGCATAAAAATTTGCCACAGCTAAAATATCTAAAACGATGTTAATTTCTCTAAATAAAAATAAATTAATTGTAAGAAATTTCATAAAGAAGATTTTTAGAGAGCCAGTTGAACAAAATGTGACAAGTTGAACTTCATGTTTTGATTCATTCGCTGTTAATTTTGTAGCTCTTCTTACTTTTAAGTGAAAGGGAAATCTTTGAAAGTAAGTCTTTCAAACGAAATTTGTATATGTAAGATGTTAATAGTAATAGGCAGGGTATCAAATGGTCATAGTTTCGACAGGAGTGAGGAAACTAAACTGTCCGAAGTGGCACGCGAAAAATATTAATTGACTTATTAGTATATACATAAAATTTATCTTTTTTTTCATTAACAAATAAACGTTATTTAACACGTTTAGTCTATACAAATTAATACTACAATTAATTGTGAATGAACTAACGCATTAAAAAATTTCCCTTTTCTCTGATTTTATGCATCGTTTTCCATATGTAACTATTTTTCCTTTCTATAATAATTTAAAACTAGCAGGCTACGGCCGCTTCGCTGATCGATTTTTCCAAACGAACCTCGAATGATTAAAACACCTTTTAGCTCTACCTTCCACCGCCAGAGGACTCATTCTGTTCTAAACAAACCTCTTTCCAGAGAAACCTCCGGGACGGGTCCCCGCTAGGGCTGGGTTAACTATCAATATATCTGTCAAATATTGATATTTCTTATAACAATAGCAATAATAATGTTTTGTTTTACGATCACCGTGATTTTGAGCCCCAAAACACATCGACAAATATCTCGTACCAATATGTCCTTCGATCCTTTTTTCATCGGATAAATCTATTTATTCACTGCCCTGCTTCATCCAAAACGGAAAACTACCTCCGCTGATTATCTCTCTATCATATCTCAAAGTAAAGAATATTACAATATATCCCAATACATTCAATCTTTGAAAACCACAAATTTTACTGTTCGTTACAAATAAATATTGAACATTACTTTCACTACTGAATATCAATATTGCGCGTTCCTTGTTTGGCTGCTGATTGGTCCAAACATATTGCGGTATCTCTGTGCTTTAGATGTGTCATGTGCAAAAATATGAGCGTTGGTTATTGCATAGTATTGATATTGCTTTATAGAGTGCGGTTTCTTGGATTCGTTAGGAATTTATATCTGAGCTTAAAATGAGTGTATCGAATTGGGTAGAATCCGTCTTTTTTGGTTACCCCGTTCATATAAAAGGTACTGTAAATACAATGAAAATTTTTACACTGAATTTCACTAGATTATTGAAATTTAACTTATTGCTTATTCTAGTGGATTTTATTAGGAAATTAAATTTCTGAACGGATGTCTATCAGTTAGTTATTCAGCAAAAAAGACTTTTTTTTTCACATGAAATAATTTAAACAATGTTAGATAATAATTAACGCAAAATAATAATAACAAAAAAATACATGGGTGCCATGATTAAATTTTGTAGTAAATTGTAAGTTTCTCAAAATATGCGATATTTTTTATTTTTTTTAATTCATATTTTTAGTCATCCAAAGTAATCCTTTGCTAAATTAAAAATAAGAAACGATAATGATGATTGATAAAATGAAGTTTTTCATGATGGAGTGATTTCTTTATGCCAAGATTAAACGAAGGATATATGACGAAAGGATCGTGATGTATCGGTGGTTTGACCCGAACCCATTTCGTGTACAGAATAAACGAAATAAGGCTCAGTCCCCCCAAGCTGTAATTGAACCAAGTAAAACAAAGTTTGGTATTTTTAAACAAATAATTAAATTCTATGAAACGAAAATTGTATGCATTTTTATGTGGACAACTTTGAATTTCATTTTCTTAATTGTGCTTTTTAATCATATATTAATCATATCATAGTGGTGAAAATGAGACTTGATATATATATATACATTAATAGAATAAAATGAGAATAATAGGAGATTCTTTAAAGAAAAGCTTTATGAAAGTAATGGTTATGCAAATAGTTATTAAACAATTAGTTTATTTTCTTTTAAATATTTTGTTTTAAAAGATATAAAAAATAAAAATTACGTTCTATAAGCAAATAGATATGAAAATTTTAATTCATTGCATTCAACTAGGTTTTGTGTTTAAATTGTTGATACTATATCATTTATCTTAAAAAAGTAAATGCTATTACTCTCCCCACCCCTCCCCTTTAAATTGGTATCGCGATATATCAGCGATATCAATATTAACTTGTTGATATATTGCGATAGTAAATTTCTGATATCGTCCAGCCCTAGTCCCCGCGGCCCACGGCACCATACAGCTGGCGTGCTGCGCAAGCGGAGCAAATTCATTTAGTTCCACCTTCCACCGCCATGGAACGCATTCTATTCTAAACGAACCTCCGGCACGGGTCCCCGCTGGCTACACACGCGCTGCAAAAATAAATTCGTTCCACCTTCCAGCGTCAGGTGGTGCCAGATCTATTTACCTTTAACATTAACGCGATATTTAAATTCCCCCCCCCCCCCCGTCTCTCTTTCTCAAAATTTAACCAATGACATTTAACTTTAAAAAAGACCGGTATCTTTTGAAACAGTAACAAAATGGCGCATTTGAAACAGAAATAAAATGACGCGTTTTTCTTTTTTCAGGTTTGACTTCGCACTTTCTTTTCTTTTCTTTTTTTTTCTGACGTCTGGTTCAGATTTTTCAAGAAAAATTACCTGCCGATTTTTACAATAGTTAGATTTTTGGATGCAGAAATTTTTTTCTATATGTGTGTGTGGGGAATTTTAAATCGATACCTCAAATATTTTCTTAATATTTGCAAATTATAAAAAAATAATATTTGAAAACAAACCACTCTTTGCCATCGTCAAAGGTGAAAAAAGAACGCTTTTTCGCCGCCACGTACTTCAGGGTTTTATATATATATAGAAGTTTCATTTCGTCAAATTAATTTCATAAAGTAGTCAATGTTATTTTTCTTATTTATTACACTATGTTCTATTTAAAAAGCATGTTCTACTTATTTCCCAAAAAATATTTTATTAAATTAATATCTGATTCCAACAGAGATATCGCATTTTTAATATTTTCCAAAATAATTGAAACGTGTTTATGACTTCGGTCTCGCCGTCTGTCTGTCCGTGCTCTAACTCGCTAAATATGCACGGATTTCAATGTAATCGATATGCGTTATTCAGGTTTAGAATAGTATGTTCGTTATTGAAAATGAAGAGTGTATCATTTACAATTTTTTTACAGAGACCTCAACAGACCTCCATTACATGATGGTCTATGGGAAAAAATCGTTTACAGTGTTACAATATCTGCAATGTCAGTTGTGTTGCACTATTTCAAACGTATTGAAACTGATATACAGCACTGGAGTACACTACAAAATGCGTACTGTAGAATAGGGTGTGCATAGCATTATCATTTATTTACAGGGACACGCAAAAGAATTCGGTTACAGTACTGTTTATGAACGATAATTGCTACAACTGCGTTTTCAGTTGTGGTGTACGTTTTTAAATTTAACTAATTTTTTGCATATTACCTGAAGTGTATGATATCTATAGATCATATACAGGTCTGCACAAAAGAATTCGAGCATCTTTCCGCATATTGAAGGAAATTGCTGCAGGCGAATTTCCAATTGTGTTATGCGTTTCCTAACTAATATGAATTTTAGGACACTATGTAATATTTATACAAATCTCTGAATCTCTTCACGAAAGAATTCGAATACTTTTACATTTATTGATGTTAATTGCTGAAATTGGGATTTGAAATTATCTTATAAATATTCAATTTTCAATATCATAACTCTACGACTTTTACAGGAATGTTTCACATTTTAATAAAAAGTGTCATAAATAGTTATTCAAAATCCATTTTTGTCGTCTTTTAATTAAAAAAAAACTTACATGATCTTTAATCACAAATATTCATTAAATTACTTCTTTATATTAATTATTTATATCTACAGATAAACGACAGAAAATTACAGGACAGCTATGCGAATTATTTTAATGGACTAAACTTTTTCTCAAAGAAAACAAAAAAATAAAATTTTAATACAAACTAGCTGCTTAACCCGTTCTACGCACGGGAGTTCGTGAATTTAATTGTAAAACCAGAATTAAAAATAAAAATCAGTACAACCAAACGTATCTATGTAATATGTCGAAAAATATTTTTTCTACTACTGTGCATTTTTTTAATAAAATTTAATTTATCATGTTGCTATGGCAGCAGACGATAAAACGATAGCTTTGGAATAAGGGAATAAATAGAATAAAAAGTTTTCTTGATGTTTGTAATAAAATGTTTTTCTTTATTTTTTAAAAAAGGTAATAATTAAGCGCAATTAAATAATCTCTAATTATTTGCATGCGAGGTTTAAAGAATTATCGTAATACCCGTTACAATGCTAATAGATACTGTTTGTGAATTTTTGAGTCGCGGATAAAAAAAGTTTTGCCATCCTCGGATAGTCAATTCAAAAGTTATCACAAACTTTGACAGCGCGAGTCAGATTTAACTATAAACATCTGCTTTATTCTATTATCTTATAAACATTCAATTTTCAATATCATAACTCTACGACTCTTACAGGAATGTTTCACATTTTAATAAAAAGTGTCATAAATAGTTATTCAAAATTCTTTTTAGTCGTTTTTTAATTTAAAAAAAACCTTACATGATCTTTAATGACAAATATTCATTAAATTACCTCTTTATATCAATTATTTATATTTACAGTTAAATGACAGAAAATTACAGGACAGCCATGTGAATTATTTTAATGGACTAAACTTTTTCTGAAAGAAAACAACAAAAAAAAAAAAAAAAAAAAAAAAAAAATTAATACAAACTAGCTGTTTAACCCGTTCTACGCACGGGAGTTCATGAATTAAATTGTAAAACCAAAATTAAAAATAAAAATCAGTACAACCAAATGTATCTATGTAATATGTAGAAAAATATTTTTTCTACTACTGTGCATTTTTTTAATGAAATTTAATTTACCATGTTGCTAGAGCAGAAGATGATTAAACGATATCTTTGGAATAAGGGAATAAATAGAATAAAAAAGTTTTCTTGATGTTTGTAATAAAATGTTTTTCTTTATTTTTTTAAAAAGGTAATAATTAAGCGCAATTAAATAATCTCTAATTATTTGCATGCGAGGTAAAAGAATTATCGTAATACCCGCTACGGCTTCTTAGTAATGCAGCGTGGCGTACGTAATATGTATATCTCACATTGCAGTAAACATTTAGAACTGGTTAGAACTCGCGCGATTACGGGTTAAACATAAAAAAAAGGCAAAAATTCGTCAAAAGCATAAAATAAAAAGAAAGCATTTAAAATTTTCGAATTTTTTGAACCAATCGTTCATGGGGCCCCCTACCAGCAACCCGTGTGCCCAAATTTCGTAGCCCTGCGCCCTGTGGTTTCCGAGTTTTTGAGGTTACATATACATACGTGCACAGGTTTTAATAGAGTAGATGTCAAAAGGGGGGGGGGAATAAAAAAAAACTTTTTCATGGATTAGGCCAAACCAGAGGAAAACTTCAAAAGAAGTGTGAGAAAGGTTTCAAAGTTAATAAACTGATTCCTGTGTGTGTGTAAAATAAAAGTTTATGTCTAATGAGAAAAAAAAAACTGAAATAATAATAAATAAAAAAAACAATCCCGCGCAGAGCGCTAGAACTACTCTTCTTTACACTCAGCTTAATAGATTAATTTAAAACACCAAAATTTGCATATTTTAAGGATGCTAAATGGTCAACTTATGTTCTCTTTGTAGTTTTATTAACATTATATTAATACAGCGGTTCCCAACCTTTTTTCTTTCACTTACCCCTTGATTAGACTTTTCTTTAAGACGTACCCCCTTTTCTCATTTGTTTTTTTAATTAATAATCTTCTTGCCAGTGCTAAACAATAAATCAACTCAAATTACATTGACATTTCTAACCTTTTTTTATGTTTCATTTTGTAATAATTTTTACTTTTTATAATATTAGCTTAACATGAATATACTATTAAAAGAATTTTTAAATAACTTACGAATAAAGTTTATAACAATTTTCCATTATTGTATATAAGAAGTCAAACATGGCTTTTAATACTCTCAATAGAAATTATGTTTCATAGAGCTGATTTTTTTTTATCAAGTTCAAACGCAGATAGTCAGGAGTACCGTCAAGCTTATTACGTAATTTTTTCTGAATGGATCAAAATAAAAAGCAAAAAGATAAAAATTCACTTTCGGAAAGCTATGTATTTATGATAGGCAACCAGTATCTTAATGCTTTATCACCGATTTCTTCGTTCTCTTCAATTTTCGTGAAGATGGGGGAAAAACATAAGCAACCATGAAATATGATTAGAGGTGGTGACATTATCTAGTGGGCTTTTCCCCTAATTTGGAGACTAAATTTGTAATCTAAAATTATTAACTTTGTTTACGTGTTTCAGTTGAACCATTTTTGTGATTTCCGCCATTACCGATATTATTTTCACGTGCCACCAACAGGCCCGCCACGTACCCCCAGGGGTAAGCGTATCCCAGGTTGGGAACCGCTGTACTAATAGATTAATTTTAGATGCAAAATATTTGTTTCTGCTGAGAAAAAAAGACGTCTTACTCTTAGCAAGTCTCTGAATGCAGATTTGCAGATCGTAATTTGATGAGTAGATTTTTGCTTTGAAGCAAATTTTTAAAGCATCCAAATAATTGCATAACCTGTACATGAAGAAATTATAAAAAAGTGAAAATTTTAGATTCAGTTACGGTCAAATCTTTGGCAATGGAGCCTATCTATATTGGAATTGTACCTAAAACGAAAAAAAAAATTTTGGTCCCGGTGAAAAGAATACAATTCAATACTGGTCGAAGAATGTTACGAAGATTATGATACGGAGATTCTTTGTAGATACGGAGGAAAACCTACCTAAAATGAAAAGTTTTCTAGTCCCTTGCGATTACGTCTTTGAAGGTTTTACTCACTTATAAATTTATAAGTACTATTATTAATATGTTTTTCTTTAATTAGTTAATGAATAAACAGAGCTACAAAGTCCTTAATTGCATTGTTAAAAAAAAGTGTACGTAGATTTTCATTATAAAATACTTGTCTATTCCTGGGGAAAAAGTATATTTTTAGTAAACTTATGAATCCAGATCTCACTCTGATATGTAAAAATTTTTTAAACTAATTTTTAAAGTCTCAACATTTATTATGAATAACTGTACATAACAATATCATGAGAAGTAAGAGAAAATTCCAGTTTCAATTATAAAAAAAAAAATTATGATTATTGAGATAATATTTTAGACCAAAGAAGTTTCAACGTACGGATGCAACTTTAATTATTGAATGCATATTAAGGTTTGTTTATAGCATTAAATAAAATGAAAAAAATCTTTGATATAAAATTTTGTAATTCAAACCACAGAATAAAGTTAAAATTAAGCTAAATAAACTTAAATGTGTTCATAAACTATGGTCATTTCTGTAAAATTGTATTTAATGTGCAATAAAGTTAATGTTTGTATTAGTCACATATGAAAATATACAGTATTTTATATTTTTGTTTATTAAAATTTATAATGCAATGCTCAAAATTCGTGTTAATATGCCTAGAATACTACATAGTTACAGCACTATTATTAGCAATTTTAATTAATATTTTAAAATAATAAAAACTAACTAAAAGCAACAATGCTAAAGCAAAGCTTATAAAGCATTAATTATTTTTAACGAATTGCAAATCAGTAATACAATATATTAAAAACAAATAAAAGAAGAATACAAACATACATTTTATATCAACTATAGAAATAATGAAATAAACATATAAATATTACTAAATTTTAAAAGATTAAAAAGAACAACTTTTACCTTAAACAGAATTCTGAAAGTATTCATTACTAGGTTTATTAAAATAAAAACTTAAATTACAACAACAGAAAAGGAGGCAGTCATAATCTCACAAACTCTAATGAAATAAGATATTTTCAGTTTATTTTGTTACTGTTAATAGAAGAAATATTGGATGGTAAATATTCAGCTATCAAAATATTTTTTACACAATTTACAAAAATATTCAAGGTATAATTACAAAAATAAACAATCTTCTAAATAAATCCAATAATAAATAAAAGGAATTCAATAACGATTACAAGTGAAAAAAAAATGCAATGATAACGTTTTCCATAATAATAATATTAATAAACAATCCAATGTTAAGGTGATATAAATCCGTGGAAACTCATTTTATATTGCATTGCTTCCAAAAATCGAGAAAGTTACAGTAGGGGTGTAAAATAATTAATTTGTATTGGGTTAAATGGGGTGTCTGTGTAAAATATTCAGGATTAGTCTTGGAAGAAAAGATTTCTGGTCACTCTTAATTCAAAAGGCTAAAGGCAATCGCTGCTGAGTCAAGCTTTAAAGACTGGTCACGTGAGTAACAGGTTAGGATAAGACCAGTCTATTCTTGATAATAGGGAAGTAGGTAATGAAAGGGAAATGTTTCCTTATACTTTCATATTTACTAGTACAAGAACAGCCAGTGAAGAAATGACATGCGGTCAGACAAGTTAGGCGAAACCTAAACATTGTCGGCTCTTAATTCAATGCTTCCCTCTCTTTGGAATGGTCTATTTTTTGGCAGCATACCAAATGGCGTTTTTTAAGACTGGTCAAGCAGTAGGCTCTCAAGTCTTCACTAAAGGCAAGGTAATATAGCCAAAGGTAATATATCCTTTATGGTAATATAGACAAAAGTATATGATGTTCAATAATAGTTTATTTTTGTTGACATTCCTTTGATAAGCTACAGTAAATCTACATTAAAAACGCATTACAGAGTTATAAATTTAGCGCCATTCTGATCATCTATTTAATTTTAATTACTTTCACGATATTCAGAATATGGATGTTAAAGTGCTTTTCACAAGGCTAGCTAACAATTTTAGGGAAACCCAAGAAGCATTAGGATTTTTTTTTATACTTTTAAATAAATGTAAAATGCAGATGTTAGTTAATAATTAAATATCCAATGCTCACTTGAGGAAACTGATTGCGTACGAATTGTAAGCTTTTATTAAGGTGAAAAGGTACATATAAAAGAACTTGATAAAATAATGCAAATTGAATGCTTTCATTCATATGTAGAGGTTTTTTTGCAAATTATCAATATAAGCAAACGTGGATAGGCTGAAAAGACCTATTAAAATAATAAAAACGAAAATTTAACCTTAAATTATTAAATGATCAAGGAAGAGAAATAATAGCCTCAAGGGAAAGGGGGAGAAGATAAAGAGAAATAAAGTTTACAGAAACTTTTAATAACAGGGCAATATTAAATTAAGTAACATGACAACATAATTTACCATCCAATAGGTTGATTAATTTAGAATAAAAAGTAAGTAGTTAATTTACTACTATTAAAAATAATGAAAAGAAAAGCTTACTGATTAGTTGAGAGTAGCAAAGAAATAGACACAATTCTACATTTGAGGTACGTCTTAGTAGTTTTTATTGTTTGTAGTAATTAAAAAAGCAGATAATATTGATGATAGTTAAAGAATTTCATACAATTATGAAGTTAATGATAGAAGCATTATTTTAAAAGTTTATTTATTAAGCATATTTACGTATAAAAGTTAAGAGAATGTTTGATTAATCTTCATTATTTTTTCAAATGGTCTTGTGCAGTTAAAGATTTTAATGAAGCAGTGTTATTCATAATATTCTTTGTAGATTTCTGTCAGTGTAAATATGTTAGATATCCAATATCTGAATTTCAGTTTTAAAAAATTAGTTGAAGTATAATGTTAATATGAATAGAAGATGAAATACACTTTCATTGTAATTATTAATTAGAAGCCACTAAGAATATATTAGAAAGAAAATTATGCATTATCTTCAGACGTTTTGTTGGGAATTTTATATTAAAAGCAATGAATCATTACTAATTGATGAGTTCGTAAGTTAGTTGTCATATTTTTCTGAATAAATGTTGTGATAAATCAGTTTGTTAGCTGAAGTTTGAGGATTAATGGATTTATTTTAATTTACATCATTAAAGCAATAAAAATATTTTAAATTATCCAGAAGTAAAAGTGTTTGATTTCTGATCAAGCACTCAGAAATTATATTTTGTATTAATATCTTAGTTGATTTCATTAAAAGCAATTGAAAGACACATTAGATGAATATTAGCTCTTATATTAATAATTTTCTTCTTATTACTCAATAGGTACTTCTTTAAAGACAGTAAACAGCTTGTTAGTTCTGTGTGATCCGTATTAAAATCTTCATTAAAAGCAGTAAGATATTTCATTAGACCACAGTTAACAGTCTTTAAAAAAGCTTCTCTATAGTCAGTGGTAGAGTTTGTTAAAAAAGTATGATCTCTTTAGGTCAGTCTGTCAATCAGTCAGTCACGTGAACAGACGCTTGAAGAGTTCTTAATCTAAAAGCAGAGCAGTATTAAAAGTTTCTCTTGACGTGAGTTCTTAGGAAAAGCCTCTAGTAATAAGAAAAAGCATTAGAATATGAGAAAGTTTTTTGCAGTCATACCTAATATGAAGTTTAGATTGGTAATACAAGTTATTATTAATTTTTCATTTTGTAAAGATTAACAAAATTATTAATAAAAATTAAAGAATATTCAGTGTTTTAAATATAAATCCAAAAGTTGAAAAGTTTCTCTGTGTAGTTCTTAATACTTTTAGTAATACACGTTTCCTAACACTTTCTCGCATAAATTATTATTTCTTTCTGATTAAAATCCATCTGAATTTGAACTTTTTTCCACAGAAAAGGAGATTTTAAGAATCGAAATTCACGTGTTTGATCCTGCTATCTCAGAATTAAATTTAATTGGTTAAGGATGTATTTGGCAGGTTTAATTTCAAGTAAATATATTATGGTTCATTACTTTCATTAGAAGTTTTCAAAGATGTCGACACTGTATGGCCGAAGTTAACCGATATCTAAAAAATTAGTTTCTATTTATTAGACTTATTTTTGAATATTTTTTGATGAATTTCGGAAGTATTGTAATTTGAATTTATAAATGAAACAAGTTGTAAATAAAAATGCTTTAATCATCTTAAATTTAAACATTAAACAATTGAAAGCTTAGCCATTAAAAAAATATATTAAAATCTTTTAGAAATTAAAAAAAATATATTAAAATAATCAGATTCGCAAATTAGAAAAAAAATTATTTTATTTCACACTATTTTTTTACGAGTAACCATACTAAAAGCAGGTATTGCAAACTCTCCATATTCATTAATTTAACTTTAATAACAATTGATATAGCACGCAATAGTTTATTTCACTGTTAACCTGCTATATGAAGTAAATATGGCTTTTTTTTATTTAAAACCAAACAAATCATCTTAACAAATGCCAAAAAGTCAACAAATAGTAACTGACCCATTCGCTGCCAACTACGAGTATACTCGTGGTTGTCAACATTCAAAATAAAAAACCTTCCTAGCAACCACTATTTTAGTATGTTAAAAAATACTTTATTTAATGACAAAAACTTTGCTATTAAATTTACCAAATATTACCTTTCAGAATTTTTGGTGGGAAACGAATTTCAGTAAAAATATCGAAGACTCCGCCCACATAGTTTTGGCAGTTAATGGGTTACATTACTACATTAAAAATAATCAAATGTAGAATTTTGTTTAACCCATTTCATCAGCTTGTATCAGAGTATGTTACTTCAAATAAAACACTAATAGCAGATCTGTAGCACCACTATTTTAAATACGAAGCAATCATTGTATCTGAAACACTGAATATTCCTTAAAAAGATGAATGATTGTTATCATTGTTATTATTTCATACGAGAAATAAAGTTTTAGATTATTAATATCGATTACTTGCATATTTATATTGTCAGTAATAATATGAATAGTTAGTGCTTCATGAGTAGATATTTGAAGCAAGTCCGGCAAAGAAATGTTGAAGGTATTAGCGAAAAAGCTTATTTTTTTACTATCACAAATTTTCTTGTTCAAACCTTTTTGTCTTGAAACCGATGATTTTTCATCTCTTGCCATAACTAAAGAACACAATAAAAATATTTTTAATAATATAAAATACAAAAACAAATATAAATTATTTCAAGTTTAAAATAAAATTATTGAAAGAACACTTAAATCACCCAAATTAATATTTGAAATAAATCTTACAATTTTTTTTCTGTCCTTCATTTTTAGTGTTATATAGATAAACTTTAAGTATCTTACTTTATCATCTTTATTATACATTTTGTTTTCTTAAATATTTTAGAATTTTTGCTAATTTTTATTAGCATTAATTTTGTGCCTAATTCTATTTGCAATATGGTTTTAGGTGACGAGGTTACTAATACTTTACTAAGACTACGTTATAAGGTTACTAATCAGAATAATTAGACCAAATTATCCAAGGAAATTTAAATTGTGGTTATAATCAGAAAATAGATTAACTAATTAGAACATTTATTAAGAAAATGTAATATTGCAATATCTGAAAATTACCCGGAATATATAATTTTTTATGAAAGACATTCAAATCGACTTTTATAAACTCTTATCGTACAAAAAAAAAAAATATTTAAAAACTTACTCATAGTTGCCAACCTCCGGTATTTTTTAACAAGTCAAATAAATATATTTTGAACTAGAAAATTTATTTAATAAAATGTGTCTTGTTAATATGCTGTAATTATTTAGTTTTACTTATTAAGTAAAACTCCTGGTTCAAAACATGTTTATTTGACTTGAAAGTTGGCAACTATAATTTCTAAACTTACAATGTAAAGAAGCATTTTGATTTTTCTTAATTTCCTTAAATTTTGCATTACTAAAAATATTTAACTACAAGAATAATAAATATATAAAACTATATGACTCACCTGTATAAATTATTTTCTTTATAGTCAACGAGTCCGTTTTGGTTTTCGAGAAATTCGATGCGACACTTGAAGAAACTAAATAGTTCTTAAACATGCAGAGTGGGATATAAACATTAATGCAAATTAACAAGGCATGACCACATAACATGCAAAACAGCACGAGGAGACAAGGTTAACACAATAGGATTGTAAATACAAGTCAGGATTATTGAAGACGTACATATCACACAGATTCAGGCACAGAAGGTTTATTTCATTTATGGAAATGATCTTTGGGATGATTTAAATGTACATTCAGAAATAATCATACTTTTTCTTTTCAATATGGATTTAAGAGTTTTTACTCTGTTGAATAAATGCCATCTAAAACTTTGCACATTGATTTTGTTGATGGTTTTTATTACCAATATTCATTCTTTGTAAAAATAATGGACGAAATACAAAAAAATAATATCATACTTAACGACATGGGAAGAAAGACTATACGCTGCAGCAAATTATTTAAATAACACAAATAATTTGTTTTTCATAATTACATATTTAAAATGTCAATATTCTATTTTCTGTTTCTCATAGGTATACAAAAATAAAAGTATATTTATTTTTTTTTTTAAGAAAAGGGTGTCATAATTATTTCTAAAGTCTTTTTGGCGCAAGTTATTAAGTAAAACAACAAAATTCGTCCCTGTATCTCAAATGAAAATATCCTATGCATTCTATTAATGTGTATTTTAGAATACCTCACGAATCGGGGCTGTTGGCGATTTCTCTTCCATGAAAAGTCCTCGACACAACAACTGATATGTCTCACTCAATTTGAAAATTAATTCAGAAACATGCACTATAATTAATGCTAATATTGCTACTTAAGTTAACATTATGCTTCATAAACGTAATTTAAATGAGCTTTATTCAGTTTGAAGGTAATTCTATACCGCTTTGTGACGACGCTTTGTGAAGTTTCTTATATATTTTTTAATTTTTTGGCAACCCTTTTTTCGAACAGTAATTCTTGCCCTATTTACTTCATAAAAATCTGTCATTAGATAAACCAAAAGTTTCTTTTCGGAAACAGTGGTATTCAAATTCAAGAATTAGGCGCAGCCTAAATAAAATTAAATGTAAAATATGTTTTTATGTTTCAGAAAATATATAAAAATTTTTTGTGATCTTTGCTATATAATTGCTTATTTTTGGTAAACAATATCTGCAAAATATTTCATTATTGCAAATGTAAGTTAAGTTTTAGAACTATTTTGTGTGATAGAATCTGCAATGATATTTTGTAAAATGATAATTGTCTTTTATGGTACCTTTATAAAATATTGATATAGACAATATCATATCATTTCAATAAAGTAGAAATAAACCTTTTGCAAATTCATTGTTTTGTGATATAAGTTATTTAAGCACTGTTTTAGCTCAAGATGATAGCTTGTATTTTACAGCAAAATTACATTGATTATCATATATTAATTGATGTCATAGAAAATTTAGTAATGTGAAAAGTATTAAATACTTAATTATTACGATAGCATTTGTTATCACGATATCAATAAAAGCAATATTAATATAATATACAGAGTATTAGATTTTAAAAATAGTTTAGTTAAAAAAAAACATATAAAATCGAAATATTACTCCTGTATTATTGCAGAATTAATAATTTTATTTAAGTATAAAGATTGAAAAAAGCAAAATATTTACACTAGTCTATTAGTTTAATTATAGTTATAAGCTTGAGTAAGATTGTTATACTAGATTATTTATTAGATCTTTAAAGCATAAATTGCATGAGAGACAAATGAATTATGAAACATAATTCTGAGCATCAGAAATAATCACAATAACAATCAGTTTTGTCATTTTGAATAAATTTTGACATTTTGTCTCTCATGCATTGTATTAATTATATAGCCCCAATAAAATGCTTATTAATGTATTGTGAGTTTTTAGTGAAGCCATCCCACTCTGATAAGAGTCGGAAAATTACATTTTATAACCATAATATTTATCCAGTCCATCTGAAGAATTTGAACTGTCTATTCTAATCGTTCACAGCCTCCATAATTAGAATAGAATTTAACATAAGCTAAGCGGATATTAATTTGCTAAGTATGATTTTGAATTAAGGTGTTACTTAAGTTTGTTTCCTTCTTATTAATACCTATTAATACAAAGTTCTAAAATGCTTTTCTTATATATGTTTGTTGACTACTACTTTTATGTGATATCTTACTAATATCATATTCAATGAAAACTAAACTCATTTTCTCTATTTAAAAGTTGTATTTTAGAAAATATTTCATTAAAATTCATTCAGGTTATTTCGGTTATCTGAATATTTCCCAAATGAAAATTTAAGCCAAAGGGTGGTAATTTTAAATAGTAAAATAGTGTAACGTTTTCCCCTTCTGCACTCACGCACATACCTAGCACTTGCACAGGTTCGGACGTTTGAGCCGTTGGTAGCTCAGGTCTAGCGGATTCCTTGGCTTGTTTCTCAGTAGGACGTTCAATTTTCATGTCCTCAACTCCTAGACCAGTAGTAACTTCTGATATCTAAAACGAACATAATAGAATTCAAACTAAGTGTGCTTTAATAGCAGGCATGTTAAAAATATATTTTAGTCCTAGAATATGGAGTTGTTAAAACATCCATTTTTTAAAAAGATATTTGCAAAGTTTTGTGACTTCATACTTTACAAGAGCATACAAAATATTGAACTTTCATACTGCATTAAAATATTTATAAAGGTTTTAAATCTTAAAATTATTAAGTGGAATTATTTATTAAATATATTGAATACTCTTTTTAAAAACAATTGAATAAGTAAAATTATTATTATTATTATTATTATTATAATTTATTCAATTAATGGAATAATAAGCTAGTTCTGAATATTTTCCAATTTTTGACGTTATATACAAATTTGTAATTTTTATCCGAAGTCAGTTTACTCATGATTTTTTACCCCTTAGCACACTGACTAGCATACTTACAAAATAAAAGGTTTGGAACCGTAATTCACCGGTTCGATGCATCAGTGATTTATGAGCGGGATGAGTATAAGCAACTTTTTTAGGATTTCGTTGCAGCCGAATGCATATTTGGGTCTCTTTCCTATTAAAAGTACATTTTGAAAGTATTCTTCTTGTGGCAAAATCATGAATTTTACGTTAAATCATGTTCTTTTTAAAACATTTTAAAAAATAATAATAACTGGTTTATGATATTTATCATAATAAGCACATGTATCTTTAAACTTTCAGCTGCAATCTTCTAATGGGAATTCAGTTTTAAATTTCTTAAACATGAGAAATAAAAAGGTCTACACTGCAAAAAAAGTGATGATTTTACAGTATAATACTGGCACCTCAGATGCCAGTATTATAGGGGTAAAATTAACAGTAATAAACAGTAAAAAAAGCAGAAATACGCTACCGCGCAGGCGTGGCAGCGTATTACTGCTTATTTTACTATACTGGCAGCTGGGGTGCTAGTATTATACTGTAAAATCATCACTTTTTTTGCAGTGTAACAATCATCTAACAATAACTGATAGGTCTCCGAATCATTTTATAATATACATATTTCCATTTGTAGCTATTTTTCATAATTCAACGAAATCTTCTGTGCTTTTCAATGCTGAATTTTATGCTTTCTTATAATTGTTTATTATATCCGGATTTTTTTCAAAAGATTATACTGGAGAATAAGGTATTTGGATCACCATTTTAATCACCATTTTAACCAAAGTAAATATTTATTTTCACGAAGTATTCAGTGTAATAACATTATATATTAAAGTTTAATTATCGTAATATTAACTATATACAATCTATCAAGATTATATCAAAAATATAAAATCTTGAATTTTTGATAGGTGAATATATACAAATCTACATTTTCTTAAAAATTAAAAAACTACTCAGAAAATGACTGCATATATTAATAATAATTTTATTATTAAACTAATTCGCATATAGGGAAATTGAAAAAAGATTAACAAGGTGAAAGAAAATGAAATTTCATTATTGCATGATTACAAAAAGTAAAAACACGATAATAATAAGATCTGTGAAAAGAAATACCTCATATCGTTTTAAGTAAAATTGTTTCATGTTTTTCACTCCTATCAGTATATACGTGAATATTTTTCCTTGAAAAATTACTGTTATAAGAAATCAAAACGAAATTGTTAATTTAACATTATAACTTACCTGCACAGATACTTTTTCTACAACAGCAACAGAAGCTGTAAGAGAGGAAGGTTTGTCCTCAGGTTTCATTTCAGACAGAGAGCTATGAGCTAAAATTTCATACACTTGCGTGGCTACTTCGGACGGTAAAATCACATCTACTTTGCGAGAACCAGGCAAGTTTTCTGAAGTTAATTCGGCTACAGAAGAGCTGCTCAGTATTTCATACACTTGAGTTGCTAATTCAGAGGGTAATGTTACTTCAGCGGTTACAGACTTTGGATATTCTTCGGCCATATCCTGCAGTGACCCTAAAAATACGCAAATAGAAAAAAGTAAAGTAAAAAATCTATAAATTAATAATATTATTTTGAAATGGATGATAATATAGTTGGGTAAATATATAACGCAAGTTTCAGATTCATGGACTGACGTAACCGTACAAGTAGTTGATACTATCAGAAAAGAAAATACACAGTTACAAAAAAAAAAAAAAAAACGTTAGTGAAAATCCATACTCAGACAGTAATAATGTAATATTTTTATTGATTTATGCATTATCAAAATTTTATAGGCAATGTCATGTCACTTTTCCACATTTTAACATCATACGATTATATGGGTAACTGTGAGTGAAAGCAGAACGGTTTTAAATACAAAATTAGGGAAAATATTTTAACTCCATTTTAACGCTATAAAAATTGGAATATTAGTTTTGCTTTATAAAATAAAGCTAATCAAAAACTTAAATTGAAAATCAATTAATACGGGAAATTAAAATGAAAGAAACAACGAAAGTTTGGGGAGAAGGAAATCATATTAAACAGAAGATTATAAATCATAGTTAACAGCAATCGTACGCATAGTGCTTTATATAGATTTTCTTCCTTTCTTTCCCTCTCTCTTTTTCTTTTTCTTTCTTCTTTTTTTTATCTTGTAGAGATTAAATGATATAACAATCAAACTAATGTCTTAAAAACGAAATCGAAATTTAATTTTCTGGAAAAATTGATAATATATTTTGAATTTTGACTGTAAAAGATTTTGCAAGTTTTACAAATAGATTTAAAAGTAAATTTAACTCATCTTACCTTGTGTAGTCACTTCCGACACTTGCATCGCAACATCAGAGGGCACAGTATATTTTGCTTCCCGGGATCCTGGTACCTCACCGGGTTTTAGTTCCTGTACAGTGCTATGTGTGATCACCTCTGACACCTCAGCTGCTATATCAGGAGAGATTTCCATATCAGCTTGTCTAGAGCCAGGGCGCTCAGCGACCTGGAGATCACCAATTGAACTGCTCGCGAGTACTTCATAAACCTGAAACATTTTTTTCAGGTATTAGCATTTTTGAAATATCAAACAAATAATAATGAATTGCAGAATTAATACTTTTTCTCTTACGTACACAGAAATAATTTTAGGGAAAAAAGAAATATGTATTAATAAATCTTTGTATATCCGATGTATAGTATATTTCGGTTAACTGGGACATATAGGCTCTAGTATGATTTGTTCAGATAAACTGGCTGCCATAAGTACAAACAGTAAAGAATTGACTTTTAATGTAATTAAAAAAAATGTTTTTTTTTCTTGCGCATTATAATCAAACGCGAAAGAAATGTACGAATGGGTTTCCAAAAACTCCCCTGTTTACAAAATTTATTCATATCCGCTCTATATAAGATAGACATGTGAAACTGATACCAAAATGTTAGAAAACAAATTAAGTTTTTTTGATGCAGGTTTCCGTAACGTGCCTGTAATGTAGCAGTGTCAGTGTCCAGGATACCGGACCACGTACCAAGAACTGGCCGACCATCAACTTCAGCTGAAAGGGTGAAAGAAGGGGACAGTCTTTTGTGCAGTCTCAAGAAATCAATGCGCGCGGCCTCACGTGAATTACAGATGCCAAACTATTAGAAAAGAAATCAAGTTTTTTTGTTGCAGGTTTCTGTAACGTGATTGTAATGTAGCAGTGTCAGTGTCCAGGAAACCGGACCACGTACCGAGAACTGGCCGACCCTCAACTTCAGCTGAAAGGTGAAAGAAGTGGGACAGTCTTTTGTGCGAAGTCTCAAGAAATCAATGCGTGCGGTCTCTCACTTGAATTACAGATACCAAAAAGGTTGCGAATACGAGAGAACACATTGAGTATTTTCATGATTTGGGAGCATTTCTCGTTTCCTGGACACTGACACCGCTACACTACAGCCACGTTACGGAAACCTACAACTAGAAAACGTGGTTAGTTTCCCAACAGTTTCGCATCACATATCAATCTTATATACAGGTCTTATATACAGGATGTTCCCGAATTAATGCCACAAACTTTAAGGGTTGGTACAGGACATTTTAACAATCATTTATTGTATAGGAAACCAGTATAAGAAATCTATTTATTTAGTCAAAACTACAGGGCGTCTCACTACAATCGGAAGTCGCATTGTCGTTCATAACTTTAACAGTATTGAATATATTTTAACAAAATTCACAACAAACTTATCTTCGTAAGAAAATTTGCGGATATGAATAAATTTTATAATCAGAATAAGGCTTTTTGAGATCCCTGTATAACTTTACTTTTTACAACATTTTAGAGATACGTATAAAAAATGCATAAGGCATGTGGAAAGCCCTGGATGAAGTGAAAGTTTTACAGCTTTAAAAGTTTACTGTCCTCCTTCTATTATTGCAATTAAACGCCATTTTTCACAAACCGTCGGATGTCTTGTAAATGACATGTTCCACATTCCACACGAGAAAATTTTATCTTTTTTGCATATTTCTGTATAATTAAAGTGAATACCCTTAGATTACGTGATAACATTGATCTTGAACTACCAACTTTTCATTGGACTTCACTTGATTGAATTAACCTTTTATAGTTGCTCCTTTAGTTTTTCCAATCATTGTATATATATCTATACTTTTATATTGACTGTTTTAGTTACATTTAGATTTAGATTTTATTTTGAGTTTCTAAATATTTTAAGGCATATTAATTAATTCATCATGTCTCAGATATTTTTAAAAGCAGAAATCAAATAGTATGAAACGTCTTCGCAATTGGCACTATTTAATATCCATGAGAATCACAAAAAACATTTCACCAGAAAACATGCATTGCAGCCCTGGATAAATGTATAAACAAGGGCAGAATCCATGTATATAAATGAATGAGCAAATAACACTGAATACATGTATATAAATGAATGAGCAAATAACACTGAATGCATGTATATAAATGAATGAGCAAATAACACTGAATACATGTATATAACTGAATGAGCAAATAACACTGTATACAATTTTGAGACTCAACTGTTTATTCTTTTAAAATTATAACCTTTTCGAAGGGTTTATTTGTGAGTCTATCTAAGATTTTGTTAAAAGAAGATTTTCAATATTTAGATTAATATAGTTATTTCTTTAGAAAATGCAGCATTCTTTTTACCTGGGTAGCGAGTTCAGATGGTATAGAGACATCAGCCAATTTTGATCCAGGAACTTCACCAGGTTTCATTTCGCTTACGGAAGAACTTTCTAAAACTTCTAATACTTGCATTGCCAATTCAAATGGAATGGAGACTTCAGCCTTCTCAGTTCCCGGTAACTCACCACGCTTCAATTCTTTTACAGAATCTATATGGAACAAATTGGATGTTTAAAGATTAATAGTTCAGAAAATCATAGCCGTCCTTAGGGATGGACAACAGGTGTGACAGCACAGGGCATCGCACTTAAATAGGCCTCACACCCAAGCCAAAGAAAAGTCATTTAATAAAAAAACATCTAAATATTTAGCAATCGATTAATAATTCACTTTATTTCCATAAAAATTTTATTTTTTAAGGAATGCATATTGTATGGTTTGGTTGTTACTAACACGATATTTAAAAAAACTTAATTACGCATATGGATATAATTGTTGAGAGTTCACGGCTGGCGTTTAGAGTGTTAACACTGAAAAGGAAAGTTAATTCTACACTTTTCTCAACATACAACATACACCTTTTAAAAGCAAGTGTTGAATATGCCATTATATTCAAGATAAGCTACTTAGGCAGTCAAAATGAGTGTCTGATGCAGAACTGATATTACAGAATATAACAAAAGTTACACGTTTATGATTCATTTTTTATTTGGAAAATTGAATATGAATTGTTAAGAACGTACGCAATTAACACGAAGAGACAAGCAAGCTAATGTTAAACCAATGGCAGCATTTTTTTTAATTTGTCGTTTGAATTTTAATATTTTTAAATGACTCTTTTGCATAGAATACCTAAGGTTTTTGTCTAATCGGTACTTTTGTACTTTTTCGAGTTTGTTTGCAGGTTCTTTTTTTCATAGGACACTTTCATTTTCGTAACCAGTTCCAAAAGTGAAAGTGATCTCAGAAACCCAAACTGCAACCGAAATAGAAAAATTGCGAAAATACCCGGTTAGACATCGACCACAGATATTCTATACAATATCTATATGTATATATATATATATATATAATTTAAAAATATTAAAATGAAAACCAAAAACTTGAAAAGAACGCTGCCATTGGTTTAACATTAGCTTGCGAATGTATTCGCAGTATTATAATATATATGCAGATTAAAAAAAAAAAAAGAAAAACTTTGGTAGTGCACATCGAAATTAAAAAAAAAACAATCTTGTAGCTAACCAGGATCGTAAACTTTAAAAAAAAGACAAATGTTTCTTAATCTAGATCTTATCTTCCTTAAAATTTACGAAAATATAATATAACCTCTTCCGATCTACCGAAGTTTCTGAAAATCGTTCCTTTATCTTCAGGAACCTCCGAAACTAACAGATTTCCGAAGTTTAAAAAAAAAAAGCAATTCTGAAAATAGTTTTACAGTGCATTAATCAGGTTCCTCAAACCGAAATATCGGTTTTTCGAATGCTATTAGTTCTCAAGTAAACATTTTCATGTTCAACTAACATGATAAATTAATAGCATTAACATTAACATTAAAACTAATAGCATTAACATTAACATTAAAATTAATAGCATTAACATTAACATTAAAACTTTTTTTGTTCATCTTGCATGTATAAATTATCTTATGCAGCTCAAAATATCCACTTGAGATTCGATAATATCGGAAAAAACGATATTCCGGATTGAGAAACTAATTAATATACTATAAAAACTATTCCGAGGCGTTTCTGAAAATTACGAGTAACAAAAGAAAAAACTTTTGTTTAAGAAATGCTTCGTTTAAATCTCAGAAATCTATTAGTTTCAGACGCTTCTAAAAATAATGGAATATTTTTCGGCATTGCGGATAACCCAGAAGAGGTTATATTATATTTTCGTAGTAAACCTTAAGAACAATAAGAGATAGATTAAGAAACATCTGTCTATTTTTACAGTGTAATATATTGTTTCCTGAAAAAGTACTGGAGATTTGACTCCAATCTGAACATAACTAGTGTTCATGACTTTAACTAAAATAACGATATTTGAAAGCGGTTTTCAACATGTAAAATGTGTAGAATACAATAATATCATGAAAAGGGATGGAACTGTACAGTACTGGGTACGCCAAAAGTCCGTTGAAACTTTACAAATTCAGTAAAAATAAACAAATGACGCTAAAAAATTGCGGGATGGAAGTGTACAGTACGGGGTACGCCAAAAGTTCTTTGAAACTTTACAAATTCAGTAAAAATAAACAAATGATGCTAAAAAATTGCGGTTTGCTGAAATGGGATTAGAGGGAGATCGGTTGTTTTTTGAATAACAAATAAAAAATTGTGGTTAAAAATTGCCAATAGATGGCGCTGGCATGCATAATATGAAGCAGTTTTATGTAAATAAAGCTTATAGTAAAAGAAAACCCATTTCAACGAAACGTCTGACAAGCTTCAGTATCCCAGCACATGAGACAGGCCCTTTTCTCGTCTTCAATCATTTTGCCGTGCGGAATTTTCGCAATGCGCCAGTTGCAGATTCACCCTTCTTGTAAAAGAGCTTTATCAACAGCGCTTGATCTGATAACGATAGCACACTGATGGCATCGAATGAAGAATCTGTGTGCATTGTGGGGTTTTACCGACAGCCTGATTTGCATAAATCTGCTTCATATTAGGCATGCAGCGCCATCTATCTGAAATTTTTGAACCAAAATTTTGTTGTTATTAAAAAAAAATTCCCTCTAATCCCATTCCTGCAAACGGCAGTTATTTTTATCATCATTTGTTTCTTTTTAATGATTTTTTAAAGTTTTAACGAACGTTTGGTGCACCCGGTATTTCGGTAAGTGAAATTTTAAAAAATATCAATTACATTCGGTAATATGGATCGTCTAATTCGGCGCTATTTAGATGAGGATGGTAGTCTATTCTATCACGTCCCGTGATATCCTCACATCTCATACAATAAACAATTGCCAAGCTCAACATGTAGAACGCATCATTTTCAAATGTGATAACAAAAAGTTAAAGGTGTATGTTATTTAATTTTGTCAATTTATTTATTTATCGAAAAGGGAATTCTAACAAGTGGAATAAATAAATGAATTTTTAAAAAAGAGAAAAAATGTAATACATATTTAAAATTTTCAGTACATTTATGTTAATGAGATCATTTAATAAGTTTGAAATGCTATAGCAGATTTTCTGAAACTTTATAATCATAAAAATGAAGTTAAACAAACATATATTTCTCGAAAGACTTATCTATTTACAGGTGGTTGAAATTTTTACTACGTGGAGTGCGCGTGATCTCCCACCTTACCCACCCACTCTGCAAAATTGTCGGCTTTTCTTGACCAAACGTTGAATAATCACACATCTTACAGTGAATGTTGTATCTTTTACAAACGCCTTGCTCTACTTTTTATATGCGCCAAAATTTTATATGGAATGTGTATGACTTTAAACGTAAAAAATCAGAAAAAATCGTACAATCACAGTATCGCGCACATGACATTTAATTTTGAATAGTTTATTTAGCTATCAAAATAAAAATAAAACTTTTTGAAAATATTTCCTAGATGCACTTCACTGAAAGATTCTGTAATCCAGAACTATTACAGTTCCACTGTGCAGTTATGATAAATTTAAATCACAATTCTATTACACATGTATGTTACGGTCAATATGATTAATCCAGTCATTATTAATAATAACCGGTTATTATCAATAATGTCCGTGCATAAAGGCCAGTTATTATCAATAATGACCGCGGTCAACATTTATAATAACCGATTATTATTAATAATGACCTGATTAATCACGTTGACCGTAACACATATATAACACTTACCTTGAGTGAGGACTTCCGATACTTCTGTTGCAATCTCTGAAGGAATTGTTACATCTAACTTTTTAGACCCCGGGATTTCATGGGGTTTAAATTCCTTTACTTTCTCCTCAGTTTGGACTTGAGAAACACTGAGGGTGTGTTGCGATGATACGACAAATTCAACCTGTCAATAATAACAGAAAAGATGAGAAAACCTCTGGAAATATATGTAAATAAAAACATTTTAAAAAGTACAAAATTAGAAATGTATTAAACAATTTTAAGACGTCTTTTAAAACGATAGTAGTAAATCGAATTTTAAAAGGTTGTAAATACTAATAATTCCTTTTATTTTCTTTAGGATTTGCAACAATAAGACATCCTTTATAAAACCAAGGGAATTAATTAAGTTTTAAACGGTTGAAAATTTTAATGTTAGTAATTGCTTTAATTTTCTTTTGAATTTTCAATTTTAAGATATTATTTAAAACCATAGAGATTAATTAAATTTTAAAAGGTTATATATTTTATTTTAGTAATGATTTTAATTTTCTTTATATTGAAAGTTAAAAAATGGAATGAATCTATTATGTAGGATATTTTTCATATTGATTATAAAATTTAAGAAATTAGTATTGCATTTCAATAAAGGAAAAATAAAAGGTTAAAAAATAAAAAGCATGAGACATATTAATATTCAAATTTTCAAATTATTATTATTATTATTATTATTATTATTTTATTTTTTTGCACAGGCGTTAATAATTTTCATACATATGTAATCAAGCTTAAAATACAATTTATAAGAAGATTAAAAAATACGTTATTGATTAAAATATATCAAAAAATCTATTAGAAAATAGGTTGCATTTAGTAATTGTCATTTTTTATTAGTTAATAATTAACACATTAAAGTAATAGATGTATATCTTTAGAGTTATAAGTAGTCACAACATTAAGCATTGCATATATATAGTGGTATCTGATAATTTACAAGCCCTAAATTTCAGCAAAATGTTTTCATTTTCAGCCGTACAAAATTATAAAATACCACAACTATGAAAATGTTAAACATTATGAATTACTTTGAAATTAGTAATATAAGCATATTTATAAATTAAAAAGCAGCAAAATACTATTGAGTTAGAAGCTTAGATGTTATGTAAGCTAAGAGATGAATTGTAAGTAACCAACTATTAAATAAATTCATTAATGAATTAAGGTAAATTAAAGCAGTATTATGTACATTAGAAGCAGTGAGTAGTGACGATCCATTGATCTTGATAGTTAGCTTTGTATTTAGTCAAGTAGTCAAGCTGGTAGAAGCTTATCCACTCCATCCACCATCCATTGCAAAGCGTGTAGAAGCTTCTCCTTACCTGTTGGCCGTCTGGTTTTTTCTCTTCAACTAATTCACCAGCAACTGCTTGAGTTTCAACATCAGATACTGCTAGATGTTGTTCTGGAATGAATTTCACTTTTGCACTTGCCTCTGCTGGTAATTTTTCTTTTTCTAGAGATGCAGCTCTGGTCGATTCTACAACTTCTGAAACTATACAAGATTCATGAGGAGATAAAGCTATTTTGGCAGTGCTAGAAGGTAGTTTTTCTTGCTCACCTAAGTCTACAGTTTTATTTTCTATAGTTACCTCAGATACAGAAAGTGATTCAAGCGATGTGAAAGATAATGCTGCTTTTGAACCAGACGGTGATTTATCTGGTATTAATTCCCTAGCATGAGTTTCAGCAAAAGTTTCTAATATATTTATATAGTCTTGTTTCGTAACAGCAACACCAGCTTTCTTTTCAGTGGGCCTTTTATCTTCAGGCAAATCTTCAAAATTTTCTTCTGATTTCGTTTCTTGTACCGCAAATGATTGCTGATGAGTATAACTAACTGATGCAGAGGCAGACTCAGGAGCTTTGCTTGGTGCAAGCTCAGCAGCTGTAATTTCAGCTGTTACTTCAGATACGTCTAAAGAATCTTTGGGCAAATATTTTGTTTTTGCAATTACTTCTGCAGGCCTTTTTGTCTGAAGTAGCTCATCCGGAAAGTCAGCAGAAGTGACTTCTGACACTGCAATTGTCTCCTGATAAGGAACACTAACAACAGCTGTTTCTCCAGATAGAGCTTCTTTAGGTATTAATTCTTCTGGCTGATCTTCGGCAATCGTTTCCGAAACACATAATGAATCAATTCCAATTACTTCAAAATCTAATTTTTTCGTTAAAGGTTTTTTGTCAGGTTTTAATTCATCCGTACATAATTCAGGTACTACTTGTTCTACGGATACTGTTTGTTTTGATATATACTTGCTCGCTGCACTCACACTGACAGGAAGTTTCTTAGCCTCAAATTCATCCGGTTTCATCTCGGATATTGTTTCAGACACTGAAATAGTTTCTTTTAAAGTAAGTTCAACATCAGCAATTATTTCTTGTGGTTTTGTTGATGAAATTAAATCTGCTGATGTCTGTTCAGTGGATACTTCAGAAACAGACAGTGATTCTTTAGTTGTAAATTTAATGCCAGCTTGAACCTCCCCAGGAAGCCTGCCAGCTGCAAACTGCCCTGGTCTCTCTTCTGGAAGAGTATGAGATACTTCTAACCCTTCTACCTGAGATAAACCAACAAATGCTTGAACAGCAGTCGGTTTTACTTTCTCAGATAAATCTTCAGATTTGTCTTCCACAGCAACTTCAGAGACTGATAAAGGTTTCATTGTCGTAAATTTTATTCCAGCCTGAACTTCACCTGGTAACCGTCCAGCTGCAAAATGACCAGGTTTTTCTTCAACTAATGTTTCGGACACTTCCAGACCTTCTTGCTGAGATACGCCTACTGACGCTTGTACTTCAGAAGGCTTTTTAGAAATTTCTAACTGGGCAGGTACTTGTTCTGTAGATGTTTCAGAGACAGTAAGAGATTTTTTTGTCGTAAATTTGATACCTAACTGAATTTCTCCTGGTAGTTTACCAGCTGCAAATTTTTCTGGTAATTCTTCAGCTGTCGTTTGTTGCACTTCAATGCCTTCTTGTTGTGACACACCAACAAATGCTTGAACAGTTGCAGGTGTTTTAGTAACCTCTAATTTTTCAGATTCTTGTTGTGTTGAAACTTCAGAAACAGACAGAGATGATTGTGTATTCCATTTTACCCCAGCTTGTACCTCACCAGGAAGACGACCAGCTTCAAATTGTCCTGGCTTTTCAGATGGCAAAGTTTCGGAAATTTGTAGAGATTCTTGTGACGAAACACCAACAGCTGCTAATTCTTCCACTGGTTTCTTTTGTTTCTGCAATTCTTCAGATGTTTGCTGAGTTGAAATTTCAGACACAGCTAACGATTCCTTTGTTGTAAATTTCACTCCAGCCTTAACTTCACCTGGTAAACGACCAGCGGCAAATTGGCCAGGTTTTTCATGCGGTTGCATTTCTGATATTTCCAATCCTTCTTGCTGAGAAACAGCGAGATTTGCCTGGACTTCAACAGGTTTTTTCTCAGCAGGTAAATTTTCTGATTCTTGCTGAGCAGAAATTTCTGAAACTGTCAATGACTTTTTAGTAGTCCATTTTACTCCAGCTTGAACTTCTCCTGGTAATCTTCCAGCGGCAAATTGGCCAGGTTTTTCTTCGGGTAACGCGTGCGAAACTTCTATAGATTCTAACTGAGAAATACCAATTGATGCTTGTACTTCTACTGGTTTTTTACTCTTATCAAGTTCTTCAGACAATTGTTGAGTAGAAATTTCTGACACCGACAATGGCTGTTTAGTAATAAATTTAACTCCAGCTTGAACTTCACCTGGTAATTTTCCAGCTGCAAATGAACCGGGTCTTTCTTCCACCAACATTTCTGATACTTCGACATGTTCTTGCTCAGAGAGTCCGAGATTTGCTTGTACTGAAGTGGGTTTCTTTTCTGGTACCAATGTTTCAGATATTTGTTGTGTTGATACTTCAGACACTGTTATTGATTCCTTAGTTGTAATTTTGAACCCAGCTTGCACTTCACCCGGAAGCTTTCCAGCAGCAAACTGTCCTGGTTTTTCATCAAATAATGTCTGAGATATTTGAATTGATTCCATCTGTGACAAACCAAGAGTGGCTTGCATTTTTATAGGTTTTTCAGTTATATCTAAATTACCAGGTTGCAGTTCAGTTGAAGTTTCAGATACAGTTAAGGGCTTCTTAGTAGTCCATTTTACATCTGCTTGTACTTCACCTGGAAGTCGACCAGCCGCAAACTTTCCAGGCATTTCCTCAGACAATGTTTGTGAAACCTCAATGGGTTCTTGTTGAGAGAGTCCTACCACTGCTGTAACTGATGTTGGTTTTTTCTGCAAAACTAATTCTTCTGATTTTTGCTCGGTTGAAACCTCAGATATAGAGAGAGATTCGGTAGTCGTTAATTTCACTCCAGCTTGAATTTCACCAGGTAGCTTTCCAGGAGCAAATTGATCAGGTTTTTCTTCAGGCATTGTTTGACTAACTTCAACAGATTCTTGTTGCGATAGACCTATATTTGCCTGCATGGCAGATGGTTTAATGGAATCGGGCATTTTTTCTGTCATTTGTTGCGTTGAGGTTTCTGATACTGTGACAGATTCTTTGGTAGTCCATTTAATTCCTGCATGAACTTCTCCAGGTAGTTTTCCTGGAGCAAAAGAACCCATCTTTTCTTCTGGTTGAACTTCAGAAATTTGGAATGTTTCTTGATGAGTCATGTCAAAAGTAACATTTTTGGCACTTGGTGTTTCTTTTAGAGGAAGTTCTCCTGATGTCATTTCAGCATTGACTTCAGATACTAAAATAGGTTCTTTTGTTTTGAAAGTTGTTTTTGCTTTTACTTGACCAGGTATACTACCCGCTGAAAATTCTTCAGGCTTTTCTTCAGATTCTACTGCTCGAACATCAATAGGTTCTTGAACAGTGTATTTCATTGTAGCTTGGGCGTCTTTCGGTTTTTTAGTTGTTATTTCTTCGGGCCTCTGTTCATCAGTGATTTCTGAAATTATTAATGATTGTCTGGGTGACATTTTAACAGTAGCAGAAAATTCTTCTTTTTTCGAAGGTTTGATGGGCTCAATTGATTCAATTTCATTACTCAATTCCTTAATCTCAATTTTTTCTGGAAAGATCATACTTTTTGTTGAAACTTCAGTTATATCGGCTTCAGTAGACTGAGTTATTTCCATTACAGCTTTCCCGGTCTTTTTTGTGATAATCTGCATCTTTTGTTTAGTTTCTTTTTTATCAACTTCGCCTTTTTGAATAGTCACTGATTTAGAGACTTTTTTACCTAAAACAGTTTCAGATTTTGAAACGTGCATTTCCGAAATATCTACAGATTTTTTTGTTTGCTCTAAAGATTTTCCTTTACTTTCTACCAGTATATCTTGCCTTATAATTTGCTTTACGTCTATTTCAGGCCCTTCAACTGCTTTTGAAATAAACTGAATTTCTCGTTCTTGAATTTCTGGCTGAAGTTCTTGAAATTTAATTTCTTTTAGATGTATAGTATCAGGTTTCTTTACTTCTTCAGTTACTCTCCGTTTGGATATTATTTCAAAGTTTGTTTCTTCTCCCGGAATAGACTTTTCTTTTGGTTTTTTATCGACTTTTTCTTTCTGAATAGTAACTGATTTAGTGACTTTTTTACCTAAAACAGTTTCAGATTTTGAAACATGCATTTCTGAAATATCTAGAGATTTTTCTGTTTGCTCTAAAGGCTTTTCTTTACTTTCTACCTGTATGTCTTGCCTTATAATTTGCTTAACACCTATATCAGGACCTTCAACTGCTTTTGAAATAAACTGAATTTCTCGTTCATGAATTTCTGGCTTAAGTTCTCGGAATTTAATTTCTTTTACTTGAATAGTATCTGGTTTCTTTACTTCTTCAATTACTTTCCGTTTGGATATTATTTCAAAGTTTGTTTCTTCATCCGGAATGGACTTTTCTTCAGGTTTTTTATCGATTTTTTCTTTCTGAATAGTTACTGATTTAGTGACTTTTTTACCTAAAACAGTTTCAGATTTTGAAACGTGCATTTCTGAAATATCTACGGATTTTTCTGTTTGCTCTAAAGGTTTTTCTTTACTTTCTACCTGTATGTCTTGTCTTATAATTTGCTTAATATCTATATCAGGCCCTTCAACTGCTTTTGAAATAAACTGAATTTCTCGTTCATGAATTTCTGGCTGAAGTTCTCGAAATTTAATTTCTTTTAGATGAATAGTATCAGGTTTCTTTACTTCTTCAGTTGCTCTCCGTTTGGATGTTATTTCAAAGTTTGTTTCTTCTCCCGGAATAGATTTTTCTTTTGGTTTTTTATCGACTTTTTCTTTCTGAATAGTTACTGATTTAGTGACTTTTTTACCTAAAACAGTTTCAGATTTTGAAATGTGCATTTCTGAAATATCTACGGATTTTTCTGTTTGCTCTAAAGGCTTTTCTTTACTTTCTACCTGTATGTCTTGCCTTATAATTTGCTTAACATCTATTTCAGGACCTTCAACTGCTTTTGAAGTAAGCTGAATTTCGCGTTCATGAATTTCTGGCTTAAGTTCTCGGAATTTAATTTCTTTTAGCTGAATGGTATCAGGTTTCTTTACTTCTTCAATTACTCTCCGTTTAGATATTATTTCAAAGTTTGTTTCTACTTCCTGAATGGCTTTTTCATCTGGTTTTAATTTCGCTTTACTTTTAACCGTTACGCCAGGCTTGAATTTCCTCTGTTCTGTGAAATCTACTTCTGCAATTTCGGCTTTCTCAGGTTTTCTTTCAAAGGAAACTATTTTTTGTGGTTTGTATTCTACACTTACAGCTGATTTCATTAAGGGTTCAATTTCCTCATATTCTTCTTTATCTTCGACTCGCTGTGGTTTAAGACGCTTGTCACGAATTTTGGGACTTTTAATTACTTCTTCTTTTTTGTGTTCTATGCTCCTTACATCAATTTCTTGTTTTGTCTTTAATGAAGAAACTTCGATGTCAATTATATCTTTTTTCTTCTTTATAACATCTGTAGTAGTAGTACCCTTTTCTTTGATTTTCTCAATAAACACTTCCGGTTGTTTCTTACTCATTAATACAATAGAAAGTTCTTCTGGCTCTTTGAGCGATATTACTGCTTCTTCAGGTTTTTTGGGTTTAATAACAGACTTCTCAATTTTGTTTTGAAACTGAGTCATTGTGAGATGAGTAGTATCTTCTTCAGGTTTGTCTTCTTTGACTTTTCTAGATTTTAATTTGGAGATTTGAGACAGTTCAGCTGTTTGTGGTTTAGGTCCTTCTTCAATTATAAAACTTTTTAATTTATAATCAACAAATTCCGGCTGGACATCTTCAAGTACTTTGCGCTCTATCTTAGCTTCTTGAAGTTTGACTTCAGCAAAAATGGGTTTCTCAGGTTTGATAACTTTCCGTTGTATTCTTGTTGGCGTGAGGCTTCTCTTTACAACTTCATATGTTTTTTTGTTATCAGGCATATCTTCAAAAAATATTTCTTTTTCATCTGTCTTTTGTTTTCTTTCAATTGCTTCAGTTGTTATTTCTTGCTTTGGTTTTACAGTGTTAGTTTCATCTACCTTGATTGTCTTAAGTTTGGTTACATCTGTAATGTCAGCTTGAAGTGGTTTTGGAGTTTCATCTATAGCAAAAGATTTAAGCTGGTAATCAACAAATTCTGGCTTAAATTCTTCTGGCACTTTCCTATCGAATTTCGTTTGCTGAAGATGAACTTGAGCAAAATGGGGTAATTCTGGTTTGATTTCTTTCCTTTGAAGTTTGGTAGGTTGCAATTTGACCACTTCAACTGTCTGAGGTATGTGAGAAATATCTCCAGTTGTTACTTCTTTACAGCTATCAGGTGTCCTTTGCTTTACAATCGATTCTGTAACAATTTCCTGCTTTGTTTTTAAAGCTGATAGCTCTATATCAATTTTTTGTTGTTGTTGAATAATCGTTTCAGTAAAGTCTATTCTTTTTGTGTCAACAACCGTTTCGGGTTTTTGAATCTTTTCTTTATATGTTATTTGTACAGGCGTGTCTTCAAAAGGTTTTATCTCAGGAGTTTCCTTCTGAACAGTTTTTGTCGGTTTTATAAAAGTTTTCTCCGTTTTTCTTAGAACACCAAACTTGGTCTCAATTACAAGAGTTTTCTCAGTTTCAACTTTGTCTGTTTCTGCTTTCAAGGGTTCAATTTCTTTAACTACTACTTTTTCCATCTGTTGAGGAACTGTGTCTTTTACTGTCAATTTGGAAGGAAGCTCTTTAAATGTTGCTACCTCAGTAACTTCTTTGAACTTTACTTCTTTATGTTTCTTAGGGCCCTCTTTAGCAGTTTTTGGCTTTCCCATTACAGTAACTTTTTGTGTCTCAGGCTGTGGCTTTTCAATGCTCTCAATCGAAATTTCTTGCTTCGGTTTCAATTCATAAGCAGTCACTTCAATTACATCTTTATCTTTTATCGGCTTTTTAACAACTTTTTTAACTTTTTTACCTTTACTAACTATTTCAACAGTCGTCGTCATTTCAGGTAATTCTTGTGTTTCAGGTTTTTCTTCTTGCGGTGCTTCGATTAACAGTGGCTTTTCTTGGGTGGGAGCTTTAGGCTTCATCATGAATGTTGTAGATGTTATCTCTGTAATTTCCTTTTTGGGTGCTTCAGGTTGGTTCTTTTGCATAATAATAGATTCCTTGTGTTTAATCTGTTTAGGAACTTCTTTGCTATCAATTGTGATTCCTTGTTTAGGTTCATACTCAAGAGCCGTAATTTCGATATCTATTCCTTTATCATCTTTTTGTAGGCTTTCTGTTAATTTTTGGGTTATTATTTGCCTGGCTACATCTTTACGAGTAGTTGAAACTGCAAAGTCAGTTTTATAACCTAGAGGCTGTGGACTAGGAGCAAATGGTCTTTCTACAAATGGTGATGGTGCTTTTGGAAATTCTTGTTTTGGCTGTGGTTTGAAATCAATGGCAGTGACAGATATTGCTTCTTTCGGTTTTCTTTCGGTAGTTATTATAAGGCTTTCTCTTTCTGTTATATGTCTTGGCGTTTCTTTGCTTTCAAATGTGATGTCATGTTTGGGTTTTATTGGCAAGGCAGTAATCTCAATCACTGGTTCTTTATCTTTTTGCATAATCTCTGCCAGCTTTCTTTCCACAGTTTGTTTAGCTGTTTGTTTACTTGTAGTCTGAATGGTAGATGGAATTGCAGACATGAGTTGGGGAAGTTCAGGCTGGGGAGTTTCGGTAATTTGTGGGGTTTGTCCGTATATTTTTTGTGTCTGAGTGATAGTAATTATTCTTCTGGAATCAAGTGTAGGTTCTTGTTCTTTTGATGTAGTGTCAAGAACAATTGTTTTTCTTTCATGAAGTGGCTTTGGGTGTTCGATACTTTCATAGGTAATTTCTCGCTTTCTTTCCATGGGCAATACTGTTATATCAACTATATCTCTGGGTTGAACTTCTTTAATCATTGTTTCACGGTGTTCTGTAACTTGTTGTTTTGTTTGTCGAGCAAAAGGTTGCATAGTAATATCTTGTTGAATTGTTCGGTCAAATCTAGTTTGCTGAAAAGATACGCTTTGCATTTTAACCTGATCTGATTTCATTGTGAAAGACTGGAAAGATTTTACATCAGGAAACATTTTGATCTGTTCAGGGATATCCTCAAATGGTACCTGCTTTATACTTACAGATTTATCATACTCATCTACATTTTTCATTACCTCTGCTCTCTCTGGAGCTGGCATAGTAGGTCGGAGAACCTCGGATGGTTGCTCCTGTGCTGTAACCTGTTGCACTTGTACATGAGCAAGTTGAGCACTCATAGCTGTTTTTGCATGGTGCGTAACTGTTTTGGACTCTTTAAATTCTCGTGTGCGCTGCAAAAATGTTGTTTGTTCTGTAGCCTTCTTGAGAGTTGGTTTCTTTAGCTTCTCAGGTTCTTTCTTCTTCGTAGCAGCTTCGTGTTCTTCTCTTGTAACTGAAAGTAAAAATACAGATATTTGTTAAGTTATTTTTATCAGAAAGCTAACTCATTAAAGCCAACCACAAACTACATTGATTTTATATACTGCAACAGACTTCGTAGCACCTGAATCTTTCAAACTAAATCAAAGTAAGCAGAATCCAGTTAACGTTTTCTAGGGTCCATGTTCTAGCATCTTTTTGACGCTTTATTTCCAGTCGCAGTAGTAGCTGGAAAATGCTTTTACTTTACTTAAATAAACAAACAAATAAATAAATAAATATTTATTTATTTACCGACCGAATTTAGGGACCGAATTTAGTTTTAATGTAGTGCCTGCTACTTGTATCTACTTTTATCTTGCAAATATGTCATGCGCAATGCCTAATTATTATTTAAAAAGTAAATAAATGTTTTTAAATTTGTAATAAATGTGTATGCATGACTCCCAAATGTCTACACAGTTAGCGTAGTAATTACACATATAAGAAAAATAAAGGTTTTCAGAACACTAATCAATGAAACTAACATTTTAAATACACAATAAAATTCTAAAAGGTAACACGTTTGAGAACAAACAATAATACATATTAGGGATGCCTAAATGAAAAGTGGACAAGTTGATTAAAAATAATACCTTTATTTGAAATCAAAAGAAATCACCATAAGCGTTGTAACACAGGTCCCATCGTTTCGGCAGCGAGTCTATGCCTTTGCTGTAGAAAGATCGTGGTTTATTCTCGAAGAAGTCCTGCTTAGCTTCCTTAACTTCGTCATCCGAATGGAAACGTTTCGCCTGTACTTCTCTCTTAAGTGGTCCAAAGATATAAAAGTCACAGGGTGACAAATCTTGGATGTATGCTGGGTGTTCCAACATTTCCCAACGGAATTTGTTTAAGGTCGTCTGGGTTTCACGGCAGACGTGTGAGCGGGCATTATCATGGAGAAGGATCCGTTATTGTGCGAGAAGGCCTCGTCATTTGCTCTTGATTGGTTCCGTAGTTTCGTCAGAGTACTGCAGTATTGTGTTGAATTGCCGCAATCACCTTCCGCATCAGAAACCGTACTACTGCGCGTTGTTCTGATCTGGACGTATCCATTTATAGACTTGACTTTCGATCAATTTCCTTTACCGCGAACAGGTTTCACTGCGGTCTTATGCGGTGCACACTTCCTACTATCCTTTATATCCCTGTTCGGTGGCGCTGCTATAGCTGCAGTCATTCTGACGCAATAGCACGTGTCTACTTTCCATTTGAGCAACCCTTATATAAAAATTGTAGGTCGAAATGCAAAATTCACTTTGTGTCAATCGTAAAATATGTAATGATATGTAATTTATGAACATATTATTAAAAATATGAACATATTATGAATTTCTACATTAATTACATTATTATGAACATATTATTTAAGTCAAACAATAGGCCTAGTATATAGTTAAATACCTACATATTGAAAAGATGAACACCCAATAACTTTTTCGTACATATATGTTTCAAATTATTTACAAATTTAGTCCAGGGATCCATGGCAACAAATCTGGCAGCATCCAAGGAATAATGGACTCTCCCATCTCAAGCGAAGGCGAAGTGTTTGAATGAACAGGACGTTAGTAAAGGAAATTTTCTCCCTGATGAAGTTTGCGTATACAACTGAAAGTACTCGGAGGTTTAAATAAATGTGTATTTTAGAGTTTTACATTTTTTAAAATCTATTTATTTTAATGTCACCTTTTAAGTGAGCCATGAACTTTTATGTTCATGTTATATTCTACATATTGCAGCAACTTTTAAGAGAATATTCAGAAATCCTTTTTGTCATTTGCAGGCCTAAGGCCGCGGCCTAGTTGCCCTATGTGGTAATCAGACCCCATCTGTAAGCACTTTTTGGCATTAAGCAACATTTATCATTTATATATTACATTAATAAGGGATATTTCTTACCTCCAACATAAAGGTAAGCGGTGGATACTTCTTCTCCATGTTCATTTACTGCTCTACAAGTGTATTTACCTTCAGTATCTTTCGTGACTTTCAAGATAATAAGCATAGCACGATCTTCCGTATAAGAGACGCAGTAATTACCACTCGTTATATCAATTTCCTCTTCATTGTGATACCATGTAACCTGAGGACGAGGTACTCCTTTAATAATGCATTCCATTGTTACTTTCTTACCAAAGGTTTTCACAAACATGTCACGAAGTGGTGTATCAATCTTTGGTGATTGGGGCTTTTCGTCTGAAAAACAAATGAGTAAAAATAATCCTGTGTTTAATTTTTATAAATGTAAGGTGAACTAAAACTGTGACAAATGATGTAAGGCATGCAAAAAATGTTTATTTTCACTTTTTTTCTTATTGTTATTAAAATTGTAAATCATTTTATAGTAGTTAAATTTCAGATTCAACAGGTTATAAGAGGAAAAAAGTGTGAACCTAAAAATATAGAACACCCATAAAATAAGTAATACTACTCACAAGGAGAAGTTACGTGGTCGGCGTCACAGAATGCGGTGAACCTCTGTGTATCGATAGATTCTAGTTTGTGTATAAAATATATGAAAGCCATAAAGTGAAATACCCATGGAGTCTTGAGAAAAAAAAGGTCTCAAAGTTTACATTATAGTTTATAATTGGATAAATTTCTTTTTACGCCAAGCCTCTTCGTAGCGTAACCGGTATATCGCTGGATTCGAGATTTTTATGTCTGAGTTCAAGTCCACAGCTTGACTTATTTTTCACAGCGAAAGGTTTTATCAATTACTTTTGAACAACAATTGAACAAATAGTAATTCCAGATAATTTTGGTATATTTTCACCGATCCTGACCCCCAGACCCCAAAACCACCCTCTGTTCAATTGTTGATATGTATATATATATATATATATATATATATATATATATATATATATTACCATGAAAGACCGAAATTGAAAAATGTCGACCTTCTCTGGTAAATGTCAACACATACCAAAATACGTCGGTGGAAGACTGAATATTTGATGATATTCTCATTCGGATCATCACCGGTGTTAATTGTACCATTAAAAGCAGGAGAAACAAATATACAGTATTATGTTACCAATGATGAATTGTTCAGTATACTATCTGAAACTCACACCAGAATAGGTCATGGAGGAAGAATACGTATGATTAAAGAATTGCAAGTTAAACACAAAAATATTACATATAAAGTTGTAATGTAGTATTTAAATTTATGTAAACAATCTCTAATGAAACATGGTGCACCTAAAAAAGGTATTGTTGTGAAACAAATGGTCAGTTTGATGGTTAACTCAAGATGTCAAGTAGATCTGATAGGCCTGAGGTCACACAGGGAAGGTGAATATAAGTTCATAATGGCGTATCAAGATCATTTAATGAAGTTTGCTCAGCTACGACATATGAAATCTGAGACAGCTGAAGAGGTGGTGTATCACCTTCTTCCAATATTTTTAACATTTGTTGTCCCAGCTATAAAGTAAAGCCGGGAGAGATGGCGTGGTCGGAGAAATTGCGCACATAGAGGTTTGGGGGGAAGGAGTAGAGTGAGCGCACAGCGACTCCTGTACAGAAACAGTAGTAAAGTGTCTACTTGAAAGTGCACGTTGATTGCTTTGAGCGTCTAAGATTGCTATTTTGTTTTGTTTTCCCAAAGTAAGTGCTTGAATTTTCATAGCTATTCATCAGAATTTCAATACAATGTAAATAGCACAAAATATTTTTAACTTAAACGATTTCTCATATACTACTAATCAAGACTAACAATGTGAACATCAACGGTTCGTTTTAGAAAAGGTCATGTTTAGATAAAATGCCGCGCAATCTCTCCTACCGAAATTGGAGAATTTGCGTATGTGCTACTTAGGAGAGATGGCGCAGTGTTCCCATTAGTTTTTATGCTAGGAGAAATTACGCAGCTTATTGGTAAATTTGCATAAAAAATGAAAAATGAATGTGGACTAATTTTAAGTTAAACTAATTTTAAGTTAAGTAATTTTAAGTTAAGTAAAAATTATTCATGAATAGTTTAGCAAAAAATTAATATTTAGATTTTTTATTGCTATTCTTTTGAATTGTGCGCAGACTATCCTAGCTTTACCTTATTGCAAGAAAATGGTATCAGAAAATGGTAGGGAGTTCTGTAATCAAGTCATATCCGAACCATGCGCTATGTGGAAAGATGTTAAGATAGTTCATGGAAAGCCTCGTCATAGTCACAAGGCTTAGTTGAAAAGGCCAGTCAGGATATACAGAATATGTAAACTGCATGGATGAACGATAACGATATAAATAAATGGTAAGATGGTTTGCCGTTTGTTCAATTTGCCAAGAACTACATAGCACGGAGGAGTACACCGAAGTCCTTATGAAGCCATGTTAGGCGTTAAATCAAAAAGAGACATAGCATCGTCATCTTTCCTGGCAAACAAATCGCAAATATTGAAACTGAAGAACAGCTCGAAGAAATTGGTAATACTTTTGAAGAAAATTTGAGCAGTGGCCATACCGAAAACCATATTCCAAAGGAAAATTTTGAGCTGCAACCCACAGCGTTTTCATATCAAGCCCTGACTAAACAACACGAGTTTCTTTCTATAAAAAGAGTGGCTGCAACAGAGAATATTCTACTGCAAGCAATAAAAATGTTACGTTCCTCAAAAAGAAAATTTCCTCCTGCTCAAATTGGTGATACCGTATGAATACAAGTCCCTGATGTCGACCTGGTCTGTACAGATGTCCGAAATATGTTGGCGGTTGTTGTTGGAATAGAAGACTCCGACTTTTATAAACTAGCAAGCATAAAAGGTACCCTCAAGCAGCTTTATACCCGCAATCAGTTCGTAATTGTAAAGAAAAGTGTAAAAAGATGAGATTTCTTCTCAAGAAATGTCGTTGAGAGAAGCAGATATATCGATATATATATATATATATATATATGAATATATATATATATATATATCGATATATATATATATATATATATATATATATATATATATATATATATATATATATATATATATATATATATATATATATATATATATATATATATATATATATATATTTGGATTTGATGTGACTGAGTATGCGTATAGAACATACCAAGGTCTCGACCAAGTGCGTTGGCCAGATTCATCCGCCATTATGTTTCAGAATGGCGGCCAGTCAACATTTTTTATATTTTTATAAATTTAAAAAGATGTACAAAAAATTATACTTTGAAAAGTTGTTTCGTTAAGTGTTAGAGCGTAATACAACGATTGCGTAGCATTTTTTGTTTTGACTTTATCTTAAAAAATGGCTGAGATATGGCAGTTTGAAATTCTAGGCTGGCTGACATTTTCCAACATTCTGATTTTTGTTATGCTGTAACTCTCGTATTTATGAATGATGATATGAATGCGACTGATCATGTATACAGGACATACCAAGGTCTCGACCGAGTTCGTTGGCCAGCTTCATGGGCCATCTTGTTTCAAAATTGTGGCCAGTTAATTCGTTTTAATTTTATAAAAATACAAAATGATGTATAAAAAATTTATAAATTGGAAAAGTTGTTTCCGTTAATCGTTAGATCGTAATACAAGGATTACGGAGCATTTTTTGTTTTGACTGTATCTTAAAAAAGGGCTGAGATATAGCTATTTGAAATTCTAGGTTGGCTGATATTTTGAAACAATCTGACTTTTGTTATGCTGTAACTCTCATGCTGAAATTCGCATTCAAATTCAGTGTTAATGGAAACCAGGACTGAATATTCTATAATCGGGTTCCAATAATTTTAGTTTCAGGTGTTGGAGTAAAATAAATTGAATTTTTAAAAGCATGGGATATGGAAGCTACCTTTTCCTCCCTGTACATGCCGGAAGGATTTTTTAAATTTTCTCTCGCATTAAAAGAAACAGATGTAATTTTATAAAATGAAAGAAAAAGAGTGAAATGATTTTTAGAAAGACCCGGTGAAAACACGATATCAGAAAATAGCGATAAATTGACATAACTTTAGAGGTGTCTCATTAAAATAGATCTGAGGGTCTAATTCTTTTAACTGTTGAAAAAATATATAAATGCTTTCACCATTCTGACTATTATAGAAGATATTTTTATCACCTTAAAACAGAAATTTTTTAAAAAATTTATTTGATTTTGATATCTTAGTTTCTGATTCTGCTGATTTGCTGATTAACAAATCTCATTGAATGAATATTCTTAAAGCTGAAGATTGAGATCTTTTAAAACGAAAGTCAAAGTTTTTTATAATTTTCATTACTTAATATCAATAGAAACTTTCAGGATTATTTCAAATGATTTTATTTCACTTTTCATTCAAATATAAATACGATACTTTAAAATGTTTATCAGTTGATTTACAGTAATTTATAAGTAAAACATAATATCATTTGAATTCTTTTACGAAAGGTAACAAAAATTTTCGTATTTTTTATTTCTTAATATCAATAGACATTTTCAGAATCATTTCAAAGGCATTTAATTCATTCTTCACACAAATATAAATACAGTCTATTTTATTCTACTACAGTCTCATATGATTATTTACAGAAATATATCAAATTTTGACGATATTATATTCATTACATTAAACTAACTTAAGCAAAACTGAATGAACATTACCTGGAGTTTTTAAGAAAGTAGACATATCCATATTACTGCCTGTTTAGAGTGCTGTTGAAAACATATTGTTCAGTTGAACAAAATATGTTCCCTGAAGTAAGCGCAAATAATCAATTATTTTTTTGGCAAATTACCACCACCCTTGAACTGTTTTCACTAGTTTAAGAGTCATACAAAAAGTACAAACATCAATGAGATTGAAATAAAATAAAAATAGACCATTGAACTGCAAATACTCTAAAACATTGTTGCATTTTTTTTAATTATACGTAGAATTTACATTTTTTTTAACAATTAAAATGTATTTTTTATTAAAGCAAAATTGTAGCTATTTAAAACTCGCCTCTTGCTTTAATGAAAAATACGTGCTTGAAAACTAATATTTGAAGGTATCTCTGAAGTATAGTTTAATAAAAGTGTATATATATATAATATATTTAAAAATATTACACTTTTATGTTTTCTATATAATTTATTTTCTACGTTTTAGTGTTTAAAATATTTCCTTATTGCCGTTTCGCAGACAGTTGGCATGTTTTAGCGAGCATGTTCGGGCGTATAATCAACACCACTGTTGTAACCATATACAGTTGTAACCATGAAGAATATTTGCTGAAATACTTGCGCCCCGCTAACGGAAAAATGGCCTTAAAATTAATTTATAATTAAGTTTTATAAATATTAAAGCATTGTATTGTTATAGGAAACACATTTATGTACATAATTTGTGTAAATCTAACATATCGAGAAGTGAGTGAAAAATCGATTACAAAATTTCTTCCTTACATGAACCAAGTTAAGTTACATAATCACAGAATAAGATCATTAATTACAATTAAAATATAGATAAACTGCTTAAATGATACAAATATAAACAACAAAAGGCTTATAAAAACTTTTTAATGATCGACATACGTTTCAACGCTCATACGGCGTCATTTTCATCTTCCATCTTGAAAATGGCGTCGTATAAGCGTTGAAACGTATGTCGATCATTAAAAGGTTTTTATAAGCCTTTTGTTGTTTCTCTATTTGTATCACTTAAGCATTTTATCTATATTTCAAGTTAAGTTAAATAAAATAGTGTAATAATATATACTTCAATGATTACAAAGATCCTTCCTCAAAAATACTTTAGTTATGGTTTTTACTTTAATTATTTATGTATATATTGTATTTTTGTTTTTGTTTTTATCAAAACAAAATACCCACAACAATTATTGATTTTTTTTTAACTTTTAAAATCTTTCCAGATAGAAAATTATTGTTATTATTATTGCACTTGTGCGTTTCTTATTATTTATGTTTTCTATATAAAGAAAAAAATCTGTAGTATAAAATAATTTTATATAGACTAAAAGGTTTTAAAAAATATTCCAGAACGGAATATAACGCATACCTACTTAATTATTATTATTTTAATTTATGAAAATTTCTGCAAAGTAATGTGAAGTATGAAGAATAAAAACACAGAAATAACCTAATGATCAATATTTAAGATTCTTTACTTTTTACTATAAATATAAAAAAATAATAATTTTGCAGAAAATGAAACATGTTTTTTGCATTAAACAATTTAAAAAAAATAAAACGGTAATTATTTATTCTGGCTATAGAACTGACAATCCATCTATTTAAAGCTAACCTGTTATTTCGTTTTTCATGCAAATATGACCTTTATACGCGTGCGCGAGCATTCAGCTAATCAGCTGAGGGCCGTTACTATCCAGACACAGAACTCCCTTAAAATTTTGTTCAATACGCATGCGTCGGCATTCAGCCAATAAGCTGACGGCTGTTACTCTGCACAAGCAGATTCGGATTGACAAAACATATCGCTATCTACAAGGCTTAATGCAGCTGATCTGTGTTTTGAAGGTATTTATTTTATTTATTATATAATTTGTATAAATAACTAGGTGTCGAAACTGAATTTAGGCTCATTTAATGTTATATCTAGGTATCGATTTCCATTCTAGCGTTTCGTCAAATCCAAATCAATCTAGATGGAAATCGCTTTTTTCCTTCTGTGATTTTGATTTGCAATATAATGAAAATATACAATAAATCTAGAGACACTAAATTTTAACAACTTTTATAAGCCCAGCATTTTTTTTAAAGCTGCGAAATTAATCTGAGATGTCTAAAATAATCTGCAGCGCCTGCTGCCGTTTATATGAAACTCATAATTTGTCACAAATAGGTAATTTTATTGATTTCGTGCTTTGCCCATGAATGCGAAAAAAAAAAAAAAAACTATTTTTGACTTCAGGTGAAATGATTGAGGTTATTTCGGTTTTTCTTTTGTATATAAAAAATGTTATATATAAAAAAAACCTGGCCATTAATCACATTGTTTTTTGTATATATAAAGACGTTTACTTATTCTTTGTAATTATTTTTTGTTGGGGGTTTTAGGGCGAAATAATATACTTCATAGATAGAACCAGTTCCACTAATCATTAATATTTACTTAATCCTATGACCGCCGAGCAAATGGGCAAATTTGTGATGTTTTTTTTTGTTACTTTTTTAATATACAATAAATCTAGAGACACACTAAATTTTAACAACTTTTATAAGCCCAGCATTTCTTTTTAAGCTGCGAAATTAATCTGCAATGTCTAAAATAATCTGCAGCACTTGCTGCTGTGCTGCACTGTTTTTGCTACCAGGTTAATATTTAAGAAATATTTACATTGTATTGTTTGTATGTATACAAATCTTGAATGTTTTGATTTATTACATTCATTTTATACCAGATTGCATGTCCGCTCTTGGGTGATTCACATGAAACTCATAATTTGTCACAAATTGGCGATTTTATTGATTTCGTGTTTTGCCCATGAATGCGAAAAAAAAAATACTTTTTGACTCCAGGTGAAATGAATGAGATTATTTCGGTTTTTCTTTTGTATATAAAAAATATTATATATTAAAAAAACCTGGCCATTAATCACATTGTTTTTTGTATATTTAAAGACGATTACTTATTCTTTGTAATTATTTTTTTGTTGGGGGTTTTTGGGCGAAATAATATACTTCATAGATAGAACCAGTTCTGCTAATCATTAATATTTACTTAATTATCTGACAGCCGAGCAAATGGGCAAATTTGTAACATTTTTCTGTTATTTTTTTTAATATAAAAAAAGAGATGAATTTTCAAATTTTGTATAAAAAACTTAATTACGTATATGAGTATATTCCTTGACAGTATTAATCATTAATCGATATTTTAAAACTGCATCATATTTGTAGAATTATATAAATTTAAACAATGCGTCTATTGCAGTGAAACCTGAGCATAGTGAATGGATATATCAGTTCACGACGGTGAGAAGGTTAATGTTTTATACAAGATTTGTATACATACAAACAATATAATGGGTACTTTTCCGTTATATGGACACCATGCCAAAATGTATGCTAATGCATAATGTATGTAAATGTACGCTTGGCGACAATGATGTCCATATATCTGAAAAGTACCATATAATGTAAATATATCGTAAATATTAAGAGTTTGCTAAGATATTGAAGCATTAAGTGATGTGTTAGATGTATGCTTTTATCAAAACAATTATAATTTGTAAGTATGAGTTAAAAAAACAAAGAAATCCCCATTTTCTTGCATATTATGAATTTTATTGTAGTAATCTGAACACCGTATGAATAAATAAACGGACTATAAGAGTTCCAATTTTGTATTATGTTAATTATTTTCTGTACTATACAAACAAAAGGACAGAGCTAAAAAAATGTAATTTCCATTTGGATCGATTTGGCAAACTATTAAATGAGCCTAAATTCATTTTTAACGTTAAAATTAAAATCGACACCTAGATATTTATACACAATACAACAAATAAAATAAATACCTTCAAAACCCTTTTGATCATCACATCAGCTTGCAAAACAATTTTTTTACCGGAGACTGACGAATTTTACAATTTTACCGCAAACGATTGTTGAATTTTGCAGTTTATCGACTATTGATTAACGAATTTCATGATTTCTTCCATGAACGCTTGACGAATTGTTCAAAAAAATTAAGAATATAGTCTCGGGTAAAAAAAAATTCAATATTGTAAAATGCCTTCAAGAAAAAAATCGCAAAATAGATATACTGATTATGAACCATGATTTTTCTGGTATTGGGCAAGATTCATGTTTCAGCAATTCTTTGATGAAATTAGTGTTTTTTCAGCGATCCTTTGAAGAATTTCGCATTTTTCTCGCGATCCTTAACGAAATTTGCATATTCCAGCGATTGTTTGATAAAATACATTTTATTCTGCAATTCTTAGACTAAATTTAGTAAAAAAAGCGTGATCTTTTGGTGAAATTTTCTTTTTTGCGATTCTTTGACAAAATTTGCTTATCTTTCGTGATCCTTTTGCATAATTCACGTTTTGTCTGTGGTCTTTTAACGAAAGTCATGTTTTCCCATGATCCTTTGATGAAATTAGTGTTTTTTCCTCAATCATTTGACGAAATCTGTGATTTTTTCCCCCGGCAAAGATTGGTTAGATGTTTTTAGTCTGCAGGTGCCCTAAAAAGTCTGTGACGCCCGTTGCTGCATCGCACACATTCTTCCATTGGGCATCAAACGAAGGGAATTCATCCTAAAGAATCATTGTTTCATTCCTGACATTTCTGGAAAGAAACAACGTTCAACTCATTGGCTGAATTGTAAAGGGCGAAATGTGTCAAACATTAGCAGACAGAAAGTGCGCAATTTGTTTGTTCATGGAAAAAATCATGAAATTCGTTAATTGATAAATTGCAAAATTCATCAATCGATAGCGGAAAAATCGCAAAATTCATTAATCGACAGTGGAAAAATCGCAAAATTCATTAACTGGTTTCGGGGGAAAAAGTTTTCGAATATCGTCGAATGGCTTCGAGAAAAAAAATCACAATCCGTCAATTTCGGGGAAAAAATCGTAAAATTTGCCAAATGGTTTCGAAATTTGTCGAGTGACAGCAGAGAAAAAAATCTTTTTCCATTCAATCATCGCAATTGGTGAGTGTGACTATTATGTTTGACCAGTGGTGGCAATAAAATCCATTGTCAAATTTTCAGTATTACTCGCTGTTTGGCAAGTGCTAATTTTGTCCTATACTTTCAAAACCCTTTTGATCATCACATCAGTGTGCAGGACAATTTTTTTTATGGGAGACCATTTGATGAATTTCAGGATTTTTCCGTTATTGATTGACCAATTTTACTGCTATCGATTGTTGAATTTTATAATTTATCAAGTATTGATTAGCGAATTTCATGATTTTTTCCATGAACGTTTGACGAATTATGCAAAAAAATTAAAAATATCGTTAAATTGTCTTAGGTAAAAAAAAAATTAATATTGTCAAATGCCAAGTTGCAAGTTGAAGAAATGCCTATGACTTCTTTTTCATGTTATGCATCTCTGGGGTCCATTCCCCCCACTCCCACCCCAAGTGGGACACTTTTATAAATTTTGCACACACCCCTCATGTGATATATTGCTGGAAAAGTCTTTGACCGCTTATTCATGTTATGCATCTCCGGGGTCCATCCTGCCACTTCCCCCACCCCCTAAGGGGGGCACTTTTCTAACTTTTGTTGACACCCCTCATGTCATATATTGTTGGAAAGGTCCGTGACTGCTTAATCATATTATGCATCTCCGATGTCCATCTCCCCACTTTGCCGCCCCCCTCCCAAGGGGTACTTTCTAAATTTTGCACACAGCCCTCATGTTATATATCATTGGAAAGGTCTGTGACCACTTAATTATATTATGCATCTCCGATGTTCATCTCCCCACTTTACCCCCCCCCTCCCCCCAAGGGGTACTTTTCTAAATTTTGCAGACAACCCTCATGTTATATATCATTGGAAAGGTCTGTGAACACTTTATCATATTACGCATCTCCGATGTCCATCTCCTCACTTTGCCCCCCCCCCCCCATTTTGCACACAACCTCATGTTATATATCATTGGAAAGGTCTGTGACCACTTAATCATATTATGCATCTCCCATGTCCATCCCCCCTCTTTGCCCCCCCAAGGGGTACTTTCTAAATTTTGCACACAACCTCATGTTATATATCATTGGAAAGGTCTGTGACCACTTAATCATATTATGCATCTCCCATGTCAATACCCCATCTTTGCCCCCCCCCCCCCCCAAGGGGTACTTTTGTTAATTTTGCACACACCCCTCATGTGATATATCGATGGAAAGGTCTGTGACCGCTTAATCATATTATGTTCCCCACTATGAAATTTGTCAAGTTAAAGCAACTATATAAATTTTATTTTTATGGTACTATCAAGTTGTTTGCCGTCAAATTTTGACGGGTTCCATCTAGTTTATTTTTAACTCAGCATTACTCATCAATACAGATTGTTTGCTTCCGTAGAAAATTCAAAAATACTAACCTTTCTTATGACTTTTCAGCTCTACTGCCCAATCAGGTGTCCTAGGCGTGTATTCTGTATAAATATTTAAAATGATATGTCAATAAATGATATTAATATTTCTGCATCTTGGTAGAAAATGTACCAATGTATAAAATTACCAATTTTGGTTTATGTCAACTATTTTCTGTTATAACTATTACTATTCACAACAGTCATAGGTATGTAAAAAAAAGTCCCCCTTTCAATAATTTCCTTAAAAATAATGTATTTTTTTAATAACCACTATTTTTTCAAATAATTATCATTATCTTTATCTATGTCCGCCAATCATTGTGCAAGAACCATAGGTGAACGGAAAAAAGACCAAAGTCCTACTTTTAAAACATTCCGTAAGAAAATTGCTTTTTCAGTAAACTATTACAACGACATAAAATATATTAATAATAAATAAAAAATATTAAACCATGTTTCTCCCCTCAAAAAACGAAGTTGGTCATTGGAACTTTTTATACCAAGGTACAGATTTATACAAAGTTAATTAATAAAATATTCATGGATATATTTTTTAAATTAATTTAAATTATGATGTAACTCAGACCTGTAGCATTTCTTTTTAAAAGAAAAATATAATCAAATACTTAAAATAATTCATCATTAATTTATAATAAAGACATTGAATTATTTGTCTTTCCAAATGCTGTACCTAAAAGAGAGAAACTTTTGTAGAGAAAAAAATCGCATTATTTTCCACATGTTCTACAAATCAGCAATAATTTGCACATAAATTACTCAACTTTTGAAAAATGTTTTATGATTTTATAACTGAAAATTATGTAGATTTAAAAAATCTCACCTGTCACTGTAATTTTTGTAGAAGTTATATCTACACCGTTCCTGTTTCTCGCTTCACAGCTGAATTCAGTAGAATCTTCTGGTTTGCATCTGACAATAGTGAGTGTACAGACTCCACTTGATTCATAGAAGATGTTGTAATCAGGATTGTGTTTTAATACTTTACCCGATTTGAACCAAGTTATTTTTGGTTTTGGTGTGCCTGTAACACGACACTCTAACCTGAAATTAAGAACAAAATCATACATGAAATAAGATTAATAATAATAATAAAAATAATAAAAGATATAACATCAGAAAGATCTTTAAAGTACTCGCTACACTGGGAAATTTTTTTTTTTGATTTTACGGTATAATACTGGCAGCTGGGATGTCAGTATTATACCATAAAATCAACCTTTTTTTTCTTTAGTATACCTATCACATTTCGAAAAATGACGAAAATACCAATTTTCGAATTTTTTGCTTAAAATGTATCGAGATATCTTTAGTGTAACCTGTGAAGTTACATTAAGATCTGATAATTATAAATGTATGAAAAATACATTTTACTGCATCCATTTATCTTTAATTATATCAGAGTTGCAATTTTTAAATTCATTTTTCTCAATTTGTGTTTTTTTCAATAAATTAGTATGTTCAAAATGCTAAAACTTCAAAATATATTTTTTAATTGACTCGCTACATTTTCTGACTATCATTAAAGTGCATTTAAAAAAATTAGGGATCGGATTTTCAGCAATATAAATCTTTTATTTTTAACAAAAAATCCTTAGAGTTATAAAACACACTTGTAAAAAAATAAAAATAAAAAATAAATTCTATAAAAGGTTTTTAAATTGTAAAATAATTTTTTTTTTTCAAATTTGCTTAAACTTTTGCATTTTGCTACTAGAATTGCATCTTTCTTTATTAAATAATTTTCCTTTCATTTAATAATATGTCAAAAAAGTGTAAAACATTTAAAAAACGGTTCAAATGGTAGTGAGCTCCCTTAATATGATTTTCATCTCTTAGGAAATCTACTAATGTGATTATTTTTAATGATTTCGGATGAATTTACTTTAAGTTTTTTTTACGTATAATTAGCAACTAGAATCCTCAAAATACCTTTGAAATTTTTTTTATGTTCATCAAAATGGTGAATAATATGTGGCACATAATGTGAATTGTGAGGCCTTTAATTTGAGAGCTAGATAATGTAGCTGATACAGCAAAATTAATAACTATATGCATAATTAGGCAGCACTAAATAAGTGAAATATGCTCTTTATCTATGATTTAAAAAAAAAGCGTTCAAAGGGGGGCAAGACTGACGTAAGTCACTAAAGAGTTCGAAACAAAGAGTTAAGTGCATAGAAAGTATCCAGGCATATCATTCTATACATAGGAATATGGTATAAGAGATAGTTCCACAAAAATTTTCTGTAGATACCACTCGAGGATATTCTATTCCACAGAAAATCAGTGTATCGCGTGCAGAAAGGCCTTTTTTTTGGAGCATTTAAGGCTGTTTGTTCTCAAAACCAAAGGTGCTACTTTCCAACACATTTATGAATTCATTTTTGCTCGGAAACGCATGAAATTGGCAGGTATTCTTAATCAGAAACTGCATAATTGAATGATGTTTTTCATTTGCTGGTAAAGGCAGACGATTTTTCAGTAAATATTGTCAAAGTTGACATTTTGAACCGAATTTCCAGACACGACAGCGCCGGTAAAGAGAAAAAAAATCTGTCGTCATGTGACAAGAATCGGTTATAACCCGATAAATAATTTATTTATAAAAAAAATGGAAAACACTACTCGATTACAAATCACTTCAACTGTTAGACATGCAATTTTTATGCCTTTACATTTAAAAATGAGTCAGAAAATGTGCTAGAAAATTTTGCGTTTTTGAGCAGGTAATTTCAGCATTACCTTGATAAAATAGGACTTACCCCACCCCCCCCCCCTCCTCCCCTGCCTCTAAACGCACCAAATTAAAGACGGTAAAAAAAAAATCTTAATCGCACAGAAAAATTATATGCAAATATTAGTCCCGCTGAACAATTTCTCTCTCTCTCTCTTTCAAGGAAAAAAAAAAAAAAAAAGATTGTTTTTATCGTATTTTTATGTGTATTGTTGTTCTCATCCTTTTTTTTTTTTTTTTTTTTTTTTTGATAGAGGAAAAAGGGGGGTTATATTTTGCATATAAGACATACAATATTAATTTAAAGACAGAAAATACGCATATTTGAAAATGAAAAATTAAACTGAGAGAGAAAGAAAAAAAATCTAATCTGAATTACCATGTTTACTAACGTGTATTTCCTGCTCCCCCCTTATTACAATACCACGAAATTAAGTTTTCAGTTATGAGTATTTTTCAGCCAATGAAAGCTGTCTTAAAAATTATCGATATCACTACTGCAATAGCATAAATATTCGTTATTCTATGCTAAGCCATTAGGGCGCAATAGCTATTTCAAAGCTATTATAAAAGAAATTATTTTTAAAGTAAAATAAAAATTTAGATGAAAAAGGATCATCACATTCTATATTAAAATTGTTTAAAAACATTTTCTGAAGATTAAACTAGACGATGAAGAATTATCGTATAATTTTTCCTAATGATACACTAATAATTATGGCGCGAAAAAGTACAATTATTTTTCTAAATTTAACTAGTTATTTCGATATTTATTTCGATAATTTTATCTCAAAATCTATGTATTCAGTGACTTAGTAAAATGATGCTTGTTTTGTATATAGCTGTCGGAAATATTCATTGTATACATTTTACGAAAATGTGCGCATTATATATGATATAGGATATTCCAAAAAGAGTGATACGCACCGTAATTCTTTGACACATTCTTTGACACCGTAATTTTTTGACGTTGATACATCTTTGTCAACGTATAAGTGAAAAATGCTAGACTAGATGTCGTCCAGATGGTTTAAATAGTAAAGCACTTGGTGCCCTATACCAGGGTATCTAGGTTCGATTCCCGGTCTGGACAAATTTTTCACTCTGTTGATTATGGGTTGTTTAGCAAAGTCAAAATTAAATCACATCCTTTGTCAGTGTAATTTTTTGTTATTTATGGCAGGGCTATTTCATCAACATAATCTTAATTCCTACCTTATTTGGAACACTTTTTCAATTAACATTGCCTACATATCTCCATATGGTAAAAAATTAAAGCGCTTTTCAACCTTTTTGGGATATCTAGATGTATACGATGTAAACAAAATTGTTTCAACATACAGCATCACTTTATGTACCGTATCGCATATAAAGCTATCTCAGTTTATGCAAATTTCCGCTAAAATCACCTATGATCCCAGAAAAGATAATTATTAGAAAAAAAAATAGACCGTTATCTTTTTCGAAAATTATCCCAAAATATACAGATTACTATGAGAAGTTAATCCATTTCAGCATTTTTAAGAACGAAACAAAATATATTATACTCACTTTACAGTATATCCGGGTTTGGTGTCGATAGTACTTTCTAGAGGTTTAACGAATTTTGGTGAAGTGCCTGGTTCAGATTTAGGAACTAACACGAATTCTGATTTTTTTGTTGGAGTTTCAGGGACAACTTCTTCTTCTGGTAATTCAGGAATAGCAGAAGTAAATTCTTCACTGCTGGATTCTTCAGAAAGGCTGACAAGAGTAGCGTCAGCAGAAGCCGTTTTGTCCATGCTGAGTGTGGCAATTTCCGAATCAGGAATGTATTCATATGCTATAAAGTGCAAGAATGATAATGTAATGTGATCTAAAAAAATGAAGACATTTCATGTAACATATGCAGAAATTTGTTTCAATGCAGCTCTTTTTAAAGTTAGATTAAGTGGTATAAGAGTAAAAATAAATGCAACAGAGATCATTTAATGGACTGAGATACATTTCGTAAATCAGAGTTATCATATGCTGATTTTTATAGATATATTTATATATTAAACTAATATGCACAGGTTAAACAAATAATTAAAAGCAACATAGTTTGGTTCCTATATAGATGATTAAAAATGGAATGATATACATTGTTGTGGTTATCTCTAATCCTCCGTCAGTATCACCTCTGGATAACCTGGTTCGAGCGCAGAGCGTCTGACAGACGCCTGTTTTACAACCGCCATTAACACCTATTTAATTCTATTCTAATAATCTTAATGTGATTAGTGACATTTATTAGGAAGTATAAAGAGAGAGTATTCGAGGTCTGATTTAAAAAAAACATCATTTATTAACTTCAAAACAACTAAAACACTAAGCAATTTCTGAAGCAATCTTCACTAAACCATGGCAGCACTACAGTCAAGCACGCTGCAGCTGACCGAGTGTTAAATATTATCCATTGGGGTATTCATAAGTAATCAGTTTTAAGTCACGTAAAAAAAATTAACGTTAAAAAAAATTCATGATTATAAAATAAAACAAAGTTTACAGAAGAATCTTAAAAGCAAAGATAATTTTAATCCGCATAGTGTTAGAGAATATAATATTAACCAAAAGGAAGTGCAATGCACTTACCAGTTACTAGGCAACATTTAATTTTTTTTAGATTGAAGTTATAAAGAAATAGAGCCTTACTTAAGTGATGATAATGACAATAAGTCGTTTAAGATCAATTCAAATTGAATTAATGATATAAATGCAGTTCAAATGCATTTTTTTTGGCTGCAATTATTTAATTTGTTGCTGTTTTAGAAAGAATTTACTCATGATTATTTTAGTTCAATTTAATTTTTACACGTTATTTATGGTAAAGTAATTAAATCTTTGAAAGTAATCACGAATATTCAATGAAGCTTAAGAACCTACAAATAAATGTTTTATGCTCCTGGATTTTTGAATAATTTATGAGTGTCCAAAGAGCTATTTTAGACGTTGATTTTTACATTAAATTAACAACTATAAAATTAAGGACACCTGTATTTAGCTTTTTTTATCATAAGCAAATTCAAAATAAAAGCATAACACTTAACATATACACTATTTTATTATTGACTTATCAGAGAAACGCGTGAAAGTATACGATGTAAAACCATAATAATAAGGATAAAATGTTTACATAAATCAATATCTTATACACATTTTTTAATATTTATTTTTATGGATAGAAATGTATGTATGCTACGAGAATAAAAGGTTTTTCTTTTCAGAATATTTTATTTTATATACTTACATTCAACACTCAGGTTAGTTCGTGTTACAGCCTCGCCAGCTTTATTTACGGCTTTGCAGACGTATTCTCCACTATCTTCAGGAAAAACTTCGGATAAAAAGAGCTCACAAAAACCATCTTTCCTGTATGTAGTCCAGACTTCAGAATTTTCACGGACTTCACGGTTATTGTGTAGCCAAGTCACTTTTGGCATAGGCTCTGCAGTTACCTTGTTAAATAAAAGCATATTTTTACATTTCTATCTCAACTAAAATTGTATAACTCTTTATGACTTATGTAACAAAATTTAACTTGTTAATTTTAAATTGTTTTCTGTTTGCACTCAATAAATAATGAAAAACATTGCATTTGAACTTTTCAATAATATATTTCTGGAACCTAAAATCTGGGAAATAGTTCTTACGCAGTGTTATAAAAATATCTATTAGCCGAAAGACTTATTACGATTTAAAAAAATATCTCAAGTTCAGTTCAGAAATTTTATTTTCTATGCCTTGAATTGGAAAATTTACATTTAGTTATCGAAGAGATTTTCTTGAAAAAGTTTTCGACAGCTGTCTCTCTGTCTTTTCCTCCCTGTTTACTTTTATTTTAATTCTTAGTCATATATTTGTTCAAGTAGTAAAATTTCATAATAGTACTGATCTCTGCTTAATTGAAGTATTCAATGACTAAATAAATAATTAAATTAACACTTTCAAAAGCATACGTTTATTAAAAAATATGAAAAATGGTTTAAAAAATATATGTGAAAGAAACAACATTAAACAAATTAAAATAGGATCATTCTACAGAATTTCGACAAATTTTATTTTATTTATTATTAGCTGTTACCCGTGACTTTGTTCACATAACATTTAAAGAAGAATCAATGCATTAATTAAGCAAAAAAAAATAACTCACGATAATGAAAAGCATTTACAATCAACCAACTCTTGATCACATTTTATAGTAGGAAATACTTTTGATGATCCCAATTTGCATATTTTTGTTTTTATATATAAGAACATTTAAATTTTTTTAATGTACTTGGAATTTCATACGCTTTCTAAGATTAAGTGCTTTAGTAACTTTAATTCTTAATAATAGATAGAACAGAAGTTAAAACCCATTTGCAAAGAATTTCTGTCTTAAAAATCTCTTTAATTAGATCTGTCGTGGATTTTACAAAATTTAAAGGTTTACAAAATCTTGCATATTTTCTATACTGGTAGACATAAATAAAAAAAATTCAAAAGATCTGAAATTTGAACAATTTTCTATTAAATCATGCAATTGTCGTGGAAGTTTTCGTCTTTTTTTCCGATATATTAGGCAAAACGTCAGTTTGAAAAATTATATCTCACGAAAGGAAAGAGATAACAATATGCCCCCCTTTTTACTGTGTGCCATTGTTACACCCGAACGGTACCAGAAAAAAAAATGCAGACTCTTTTCTCTTTTCCCTTCTGAATTATAATAATTTAAATATGGAAAATTTTCAAAAATCAGCATTTTCAACAACTTGTAACTCAAAAGAGCGAAGTGGTATTACTATGAAATTTGGCTGGAAAGAACCTCTTTATTTACTGTCTGTAATCAGAAAGTCGTTTTCTGTTTTTCAACTGGTCTCAGAGATATTGAGTCTTGAAAATAGAAAAAATAACAGCCATCTACGAATGAAAAGAACGTTTAGAAGCAAGAAACATTATATTAAATCAACTTTCTGGGCTTAGTTTGTTAACAGTACAGTGAATTCCAGAAAAGTTTTTCTATTTAAACCACAAAAATTTCTTCACTAAAATTTCCTCTTTTCTAAATTTCCTTTTTATTTGTGAGCAGATTTCAGATCTTTTGAATTTTTTGTTTATCTTTACAAGTTCCAAAATTATGCGAAGATTTTAGAAACTTTTGAATTTTATAAACTCGTAGTTTTGAACCCTCTCTAATTAAAAAGATTTGTCAGATAGAGATTTTTTTTAAATGGATTTTCCCTTCTTTTCCATCTAGGTTTACACATACAAAGTATGGAAAAAGACATAAATGGTGCGTAAAACAAAGTTTGTCGCAACTCTGTCGAATGTGGACCCAATAGCTCTAAATTCTCACTTACCACGCAAGATAATCTGGCTTCCTCTCCATCCATTACTTTTACTGGTGACAGTGGAGTGGTGAATTTCGGAGCTGCGGTAACTTCTTCTTCCGGTGGACCTGCGTTTTAAAAGATTACTTTTAGCAAATGACCATGAAAAGAAAAAAAAATGAAAAATACACTATTTATTCATATGAGGATTACTTTAGCTTTTTGTCTATAACAGAGCAAGCTTACGAATTCTCCTTTTTCTTCTTATAGTTTTGAAATAAAAAGAAATCTGCCAAAAAAATTTCGTCAAAAATTGTAAAAAGTACAGACAGCAAGTTGACGGAGCACCTCTGTGATTGGAAGAGATTTTCCTATTGTAAGAGGAAATTTCCGCCTTTTGATGGAAAATTTCAGAAAATTTTGAGCTTTGGTTCGCGAATTTTTCGTGTATTAAAGGGAAAAGGACAGGCGTAAAAATTCTGTTCCTAATACGAAAAAGTAACAGGTAGCACAGTTGGCGGAACACACCCCGTGAATTGAGGAAAATGCAATTTTAGATTGGAGGATTTCAGGTAACTTTTACGCTACATTGGTGATTTTTCTGTATTTTAGGAAATGAGCAAATAAAAGCAAAAATATTCGCGTTTAACAAAAAAAAAAAAAAAAAAAAAAAAAAAAATTCTATTCATGGATTTTTTTAAAGTGAAAATGAAAGAGGAATAATTTTATTTTTATTAAAAATATATATATATCAATAAATAAAAAATGTAAAAAATCTTTTTAATTTTACTGTAGTGAAGAAAAATATTTTGGAAATAGACGAAGATTTAATTCTTAAGTAAGAAAGTTCAGAAATAAAGCGAGTGCTGGTTGTAATAGTGTTCATTAATCCTTTATTTTAAACACTAATTCATAATTTAAACCTTAAAATGTTTATTTTTGAAAAAATACTTATGTTTTTATAAAATGAATTTAAAAATATTCAAAATGATAATGGAAGTTTTTATTTGGAAGATCAAATACGAAATAAAGCGTAATAGTTTATACGATACTAATTACATATTTTTTTTATATTTTGTAATGCCCCGTTATTAAAGGCATCAATAAATTTTTTATGGGGTTCCAAGTGATTAAAAAAAATGTGTATCTTTTTTTTTTTACGTACAAAATTTTGGAAATATAATTTTTTTTTTTAAACTTGCTTTCGATCTGCTGAAAGAACTCTTCTTTTGTCTCCATATAATGATTATACAGACTACGGCTATAGTTTTTAGAGCAATTGTCTACTCTCATCATCAGGTGAGATTATCACCTATCCGGACAAGGATAAAACAGTTCTGTGAGCTGCTTTTATCCTTGAGCGGACATCTGCTAATCTCACTTGATGATAAGAGCAGATAATTGCTCTTGCCACTATAGTTGTAGTCTGTATAATAATTATATAGCGAAAAAAAGAAGATTTACTCCAGTATGTATTTAATATTTAGCGATTTTCTCATTAATTATTTCCGATCTGCTGAAATAGATCTTCTTTTTTTTTTTCTTCCATATAATTTGTTATACAGACCATGACTATAGTTTCGAGAGCAATTAGTTATCTGCTCCCATCATTGTGTGAGATTAGGAAATATCAGGGCAAGGATACAAATTGTTCAGCGAGCTGTTTATATCCTTCCGCGATATCTGCTAAGCTCACCCGCTGATGAGAGAAGACACTTAATTGCTCTTGAAACTACAGTCGTGGTCTGCATAAACATTATGTGGAGAAAAAAATATTTACTCCAGTACATAATCCGTCTGCAGTGATATTATCGTTACTTACTTTCGATTGTCAGGGTGGCAGTAGTTGTTGCTGTTCCAGCTTCGTTCTGTGCTTTGCAAGTGTATGCTCCACTGTCATCGGGAAATGCCTCGCAGATCATGAGAACTGATTTGTTCCCTTCACTCGTTGTCTGGAAATCCCTGGATGTCTTGATGGGCTTCTTCTTGAACATCCAAGTAAAAGTAACCTCTGGACTCGCCATAACTTCTACCTCCATCTTTACCGGTTCCCCTTCCGGAACCAGTTGCGAGAGGAGAGGTTTTGTGAAGATGGGAGGAATAAGCTCTGGTTTGGGTGACTCCACTTCGCCTGAAATAAAGAACAATTTCGTTTCTTTAACCCTCTCATGGACGAGAACCTCCAATAAAGTCGTATTAAGTAAACACATATTCGTTTAAAATATATATGTATAACTCTCTATTTTTTATTTATATTTTATTTTCTACTTATTAGTGTTTAAAATAAATCATTGTGGCAGTTTCACCGCCAGTTGCCACATTCTAGTGAGCGTAGTTTGGCTCATAATTAACTCCACTGTTATAACTCGTACAGACTTGTAACCATATTGTTTATTTGAAAGAATGTTTGGCGATTTATCATCTGCAACTGGCTGAAAATAAATGATCTTTGCAAAATAGCTATTTTGATAAATGGTTTCGGCTGACATTGCCAGAAATAAATTCGTATTGTAAAAAAGAAATTATACTCTTTATTTTTTACATTTCAATGTTTAAAATATTTCATTGTTGCAGTTTCACAGCCAGTTGGCGTATTTGAGCAAGCGTGGTTTGACACATAATGAACTCCATTGTCGTTGTAACCGTAGAATATCTATAGTTGTAACTTGTATACAGTCGTAACCATGAAGAGTACTTGGCGATTTATCACCTGCGTCAGGCTAACTAAAAATGCATTTAAAATTATTTATTAATTCATAATTATGTTTAAAAAATAAAGTTGTAAAGCCATCGGAAACACACCTCTCTATATAATTTTTATAATTCTAGCATATCAGTAAATGAGTGAGAAATCCATATCTTTATAACCTTAAACCAAGTTAAGTTAAACGAAAGAGTGTGAAAATGATCCTCAGCAATTTTAGATTAGGCTCAAAAGTTTTAAAAACATAGAAATTAAAACTGTGCCAAATTGTAAGAGACCATTTTTTTTTTTTTTTTTTTTTTTTTTTTTTTTTTTTTTTTTAACCAGCTTTTATTGTATTTTAACCCACTTAATCTCACAATATTTTTCCTTTATGAAAGTGAAAGAAACAAAGACATAGATGTAGTTAGCCCAATCAAAAGTTCTCGAAGGACCTCTTGACTCTGCCTGATGGTTACGGTCTGGAATAACTCTTGATGTTTTTTAATAAAGTCCAAAAAAGTAATAGAAGGGGGGGGGGGGGAAGGACATGTGCCCCGTGAAATTGGGCAACTTTTAAAATGGGTGTTGCCCTTACCCTGAAAATGTAAAATAAACAATGGGAGGTTTGTTCGTTCATCAATTCAATTGAGTTCAACAAAATCCATAATCAAATGTGTCCGCTCAACCATCCTAACCAAAAGAAATGGTATTGTTTATAATCGAAATTATTCGCAACTTAATAGATCAATATGGCGAGCTTCACAGTAAATAAAAATGTATCATATCAGAAAAAAGGTAGCTTTAATAAACCCTTTTTGCAAATTAAAATAAAAGATATATAAGAAAAAGACAAAAAAAAGTAAAAGAAAAAAAAAATCAAATAAATAATATTTTTATTATTGTTAATCAACATATATATCTTCTAACTCGATGAAAAAAATTCACAAATGGACACAATTAATTATGACAATTTTAACCTCACGAACGTTTTTGTTGAAATATATGCAAAAGTCTTCAGAAGCGTAAAAAAAAATGAAGATGTTTTTTAATAATTTTATATTAGTTTTAATCTTTTTTGACTGTAAGGTTTTGTTTTATTTTGGTTGTTAAGATCGTGTTCATAATTTCTATTTAGAAATCAGCTACTTACTTATGACTTTAAGCGTAGCAGTAGTGGAGGCCTGACCGGCTTTATTAACGGCTTTTACACCATACACTCCAGCATCATCGGGAAATACTTCTGCTATAAGAAGTGAAGATCGACCTCCTACAGTGGTTATTTTGAAATCCCTCGATGGCTTTAATTCTTGATTATTGTGAAACCTAAGTAAATAATAATAATAATAATAATAATAATAATAATAATAATAATAAACGGAAAAGGAAAATAAACGGAAAAGGGAAAAAATATACTTTTCTAAATAAGTAATAAATCCACAGAAAACTCTTTACCACAGTAGTTAAAATATAACAATTATATGCAGGGTGTGCCGTATTATTGTTGCTATTATTACAGCTAATTCCTAAATCACTAGTTGCAGAGGTATAATTTTAATTGCAAAAAAGTTTCAAATGATGTTCTTTATCACATTAAAATCTATTTAAGCGAAAATAGCTACGTGTTAAAAAGTTGCGAAATTAAAATTTTTATACGGCCCTTGAGTCCTATAAGAAGTTTAGAATTTTTTTCTGCATTCTCTAACAGGTAAAACAGTAAAATTTTCTATTCTTCGATGATCAAAACTCAGCGAGTTTGAATTGACCTTGAATTTTATGAAATTTCGGAGTTTTTCGGCACTAAAAATTGAAAGTGCCGAAAAACTCCGAAATTTCATCGTAACTTCATTTGAAGATTAAAGCAATAATAATAATAATAATAATAATAATAATAATAATAATAATAATAATAATAAAACTCTAATAATAAAATAAATCGTGCTTTTCTTTTCGTATGAGTCGTGGATTATCGACCAAATTTACGGTAATCATAATAGAGATAAACCTCGGCAGTCGATAATCGTATAGTCAGAAATTAAAAATCAAAATTTAAGATTGAAATATAATCCCGAGTATATTCTGACGCAACGCATCTTTCAAAAAATTCAATAATAATTTTATGTTCAACATAAAATGAAAATCTGTCTTTTAGTTGACAAATTACAGTTCACCGCCTAAGTGCTATAACGTATCGTTAATCTGCCTTTTTTTTCTAATTTACTCTGGACAATCAGTTGTCAACTGACTTCATATTATTATAACAAACAAATGCTCATTGTCGAGATAGATTTTTTAAAAATTCATGCTTGAAAATTATTTAAAAAGTCATAAAAAATCACTAAATTGAGCCACAGTTTTCAAAAAATTTCGTTTGAAAGTAAATTTTCTTTCCTGTTTGATTATGTGAAAATTGAAGTTATGCAACACTTAGAATAGATGTATGAACGATAACAGCAGCAACCGATTTCTGACAGCCGTCAAAAAACTTGTAAAACATTTCTGACGACAATAGAAAAGTTCGTCAGCGAAAGAAATAGAACATGATGATAATAGGGCAAGAGATAGTAAATGCCTGACTTCAATCTTGTTCACAAAGAGACACGATTCTTCGCTTATTTGTGGGCCAATTAACAACAGTTTTTTTCTTAATAGTCATAGTCTTAGTAAATTCATAATTATTGAATTTGAAAGCATTAATAACTTACCACTGCATTACTGGTAAAGGAGTACCAGTCGCCTCAACAATTATTTCCAGTGGTTCCCCTTCAGGTGCACACATTGGAAGTAAAGGTTTAATGAATTTTGGAGGCTCGTAGAGATCCGATTTTTCAATAACCACAATATCCTCTGAAATGGAAGTTTTAAAAATATAAATAAGTATAATATTTTTCCTATTGATTAAAAGTTTACAAGAAATTATACTAAGAAAGATGTAATCTGTGATAGTATAAGAACAATAATAAAAATAATAAAAAGAAGAAATTTCTGTTTTCATGTAGTTATAAATGATAACTTGCTAGCTTACAGTAAAGTAAACGGTTCTACTAAAATAAGTTGAAATTCTGTAATATTCCAGTAATAGTATAAGAATGTGATAAGTCAATAATTGGATAGTTTAATATCTATGCTTTATCCATATAACAATTTTTAAGTAGGTAGATAGTTTTAAAAAGTTAAGAGAAATAAAATTTTCAAAATTGTATATCAAACATATTGATTTTTTAATCTCGCACATCTCATTTGCGGTTTCTATAACAAAAGTAAATCGATCTTTTCTAAACTAAAGTGAATATTTTTGGAATTTTTTTTTCTTTTTCTTTAGATTTTTTATTCTAAAGATATTTGTATAAAAACATCTAAAACAAGTTATACTGTTTTAAAAATATTATGGAATATCGTAAAGATATTATTACCAAGTAAGAGTGATTGTTACCTCCTGTAATATTACTACTATTAGTAATTATTCATTCAACGATAATACAGTCGACAGGTAAAAAGATTCTGTTAAATTAGGTAAAATTTCTTATTTAAATTTGTTTTTATAAGTGAAGCATTTTCTGTACAATCAATAGAGAAGTGGTTATATTAATAAATAATTATCTTTTTAAAAAATGAATACATTAATAGTAAATAAGAAGATTGTTAACTAATATGTAATTAAATATAACGTATTAAAAATAAATCCTCTAACCAAAATTATTTCTTGTATCCTGTAGTTAATATCCGTGAAATAATCCGGTACTTTTCAATTTCATATATATTTATTAAATACCATTTTATCAATAATAATTAGAAATATATAAGGAAATCAAATATATATCAACATGATTACTGTTTGATGTCTTTTTTCTCTCGTGAATGGCAACTTTATATGACGTTGCATTGAAAAATTACCTCCCCCCCAGGAACTGTACTTATATTATATTATTATTATTGCGTGTAAACATCATTTAAGGCGGTTCTCACAAATATTTTTGTCCGTTTAACAACGTAAAACTTACTTTCTGCCCCATTTTTAAACATACAAGCATGATACTTGAAGGCATGATTATTGAAGAGATCTGCAATCGATCAGTTCTTTTCATTTTCCGATAAATGAAATACGTCTTGAGTTATAAGCAGTTATTGTCTCATGACAGCATTTTTTTTGCCTTTGCTGCGCTGCCGCGTCCGGAAATTCGGTTCAAAACGCGAAATTTGACAGGATTTTCTGAAAAAGCTTCTGTCTTTAACAAAAAAAGGGAAAAACTGTTCGATTACATAGTTTCTTAATAAGAGCATCTACCAATTTGATACGCTTGCGCTCAAAAATGAATTAAAAAATTTGTCAGCAAATAGCCAGTTTCTATTTGAAAGCGGCCTTAAAGTTCAACAACGCTTCTAAAATACAGCAATAGATAGTATAGCCATTTCCTTTTCAAATATTCAAATGAAAAATCAGTCTTTGACAAATTTACTTCTGTTCTGCACGAGAGGAGAGATTTTCTCAAAGAATTTGTGCTTACTAAACAAAAATGTGACCAAAAATGTTTCATTTTTTTATTTTTTACTTTGTGGTAAGATGTTCAACATTTACATTAAGACAAAAAAATATATATATATGTTTAATTATTCTTAATAATAATGTTTATAATGCTTGTAGACATTATATCAAAGTCGTTATGCAACTTTGCAATAAATGTAAGATTTTTAACAGATTTGTTCTTAATAATCCATTTCAAATATTTTTTAAGAGCAAGATATGTTTATCATCTGCTTAAAATTAATTCATGCACGAAAGGGTTAATAATTCTAGAACCAAATGATATGATAGTTAACAACTGATTAATAACTCATTAATTACAACAATTATTAACTCATATCTAATTGTAAAATAAAATTATTTTACCATTGATTAAAGCAGCCATATTCAGATTAGCACTTATTATTCAAATAAAAGTCTTCCATTAACATAGAAACTGTTCAATTAAGAATAGTAAACTGTTTAACGTAGCACAAAATAAATATTAAAGGAGTAATTTATTACAAAAGTTAATAAAGGATACAGGATGAATATTATTAGACATCGATAAAAAAAAAACGGATCGAATAATGATAACACGTATAGCAACACGGAAGTTAAGAGAATAAAATTAGCCTTTAATTTTAACATTACAATGAAGTGTTTGATAGGATGAATATTAGTCTGTTAAATTAGTTTTTATGTACAAGCCGTATATTTGAAGTTGATTGGTTAAATGTCAAAAATAGTAGTAAGTAGTCAGCCACAAAATATTGATCTAACGAATTTTCCTCCCAATAGTCTTCGTGTTAGTTTATACTATGTGGTAATTTTCTTTAAGTTTTAAAAGTGTGGTTCTATCTACTTCTAATAAATGTATTTTGAATATTAATAGTTAGTTAAAAGATATATGACACCAATACTTGAAAATTTAAGCAGAAAATATGCTGAGATTGTTTCTATTGATATTACTAAGAAATGCGAATTTAAAATCGTTTTTGAAGTAACGCTAGATGCCATTTTTTAGATATATAGAGGAATATAAGAGCTAATAAAAGTAAAGGCCAGAGCATCTTTAAATAATAAAAATTAAAAGGTATGAATATTCATCAAAGAGAAGTGATGATGAATGATTAAATCTAAAAGATGGTATTTCAAAACTAAATATTTATAAGATAATTACAGCCTTAAGGCGATATTATATAATCGGATATCAACACTATTAGATCTTTAAAATACTAACAATTATTATTATTATTTATATATAATAATATAAATGTCATTGCCAATTGAAATTTACGAATAAATCAAAACTCATTTTAAAAATAACCGGAAAAGATGCGTACAAATATCATAAAATACGATAATCGAAAATTTCTTATAGAAATTTCGTTATTATTTATGAATAATAATATGCTTTCATATTTTTTCTTATATTATTTTCAAGTTTAATCTTATTTAAGTTTTTTAAACAATTTTTCCGATCATTTATTGAATCAGCCTGGTGAAAGCAATAACAACCACAACAATAATAATAAAAAAATTACCTTTAACAGTTAACATAGCAGTTGTTGCGTCTTTGCCAAACTTGTTGACTGCAGTGCAGGTATACGTCCCTTGATCATCTGGAAATACCTCTGGAATCGTAAGAGTAGCTTCTCCTGTCTGAATGTCGTAGGATGGTTTGAAATCTCTGGTAGGTCGAAGCTCTCGTCCTTCCCGAAACCATTTGATGTCCAGTACTGGTGATCCAGTTACTACACATCGCAGAGTAAGTTTGGATCCCTCGACAGCAGTCACTGGATGCAGAGGATCGGTAAATGTTGGAGGTTTTCCACTCGCTGAAGAAAAAAGAAAGAAAGAAAGAAGAAAACGTTATTTTCATAAAAGCAAACTAAGTCATAGTTCTGTATGCATGTTTAACTAATATATAAGGTTATAAGTGTGGTAGAAAAATATAAAACCAACAATTTTTGTATAGAACACCGGATTCGTAATCCATTTACTCACTCAAGAATGCAGGGTGTAATACTCGAATCCGAATTCGGATTTCTGTTCATAACTTTAAACAATAATGAAAGTATTTCACGAAATTTGAAACAAAATGACCTCCCTGTATGAAATTTAAGTATGTCACGAGAAGTGGCGCAAGTGACTACCATTCATATCCAAATACCACTGAACTAGACATTCCATATTTCCGATTGTAATTGACACTATATTAATTTTAACATAATTATTCAAATTGGTGAAGAAATCATATGAGTTGTAATTTGCGAACTGAGAAAAAATGTCCGGACCAGGATTCGAACCAGGGATCCCATGACTGAAGCTGCCAATGCTCTACAAATGAGCCATCCCTGGACGAATCTGGAGGACCTAATTCACCCAGTTAACCTTATTGATTGTAGAATCATGTCTGATATCTGAGTCACCTGAACAGACCAAATCGCAGGTAATAAAACTCCAGTAAATGTATAAGCAATACATGCAATAAAATACGTAATTACACTATATTAATTTTAACGCAATTATTCAAATTGATAAAGAAATCATATGAGTTATTTCCCAACTGGGTGAAAATTGTCCGCCCAGTCCCAAAAATGATTCAGGATTCTAACCAGGGGCATCTTGGCTGAAGCTTCCAATGCTCTACCAACTAAGCCATACCGGACGAATCCGGAGGACCGGGCATTTTTCGGCCAGTTGGGAAATTACAACTCATATGATTTTTTACCAATTTGAATAATTGTGTTAAAATTAATCTAGTGTAATTACATATCCAGCGTTTACAGGAGTTCCATTACCTTTGATTCGTTCTGTTCAGCTGATTTAGATATCAGACCAGATGCCATAATCAACAAGGTTAACTGAGTGAATAAGGTCTTCCAGATTCACTCGGGATGGCTCAGTTGGTAGAGCATTGGTAGCTTTAGCCAAAAGATCCCTGGTTAGAATCCTAGCCCGGACATTTTTTACCAGTTGAGAAATTACAACTCATATGTAATTGACAGTTTATACATTTTTACTTACCGAAATACTGTTCACATCAATTACTTTTCATGATATCATTGCATTTCACGCAAAGCAAGGTTACACAAAGGAAGGCGCTGAAAGTCTGTTGGAAATAGCTTTCATAATTTTTTTTGTTGTTGTTAAAGTTAGTTATGAGTGATAGTTATTTTCGGATTAGAATCAGACAATGTATTTTTGCGTGAAAGAAATAAAGAATTACAACCCTTGTTTCAAATACAAAAAAAGTTTGTTTTATTGTGATCTACCACTCCTTAAAATTTATTTGAATGGTCAATTTTTAATCAACCTGTGTATGCTGGAATATTAGCTTTAATTTACAGTTATATATTCCGGTTGACAATACGTTTTATCCGATTGGTGAAAATGGTTTAAAAATGGTTTTCAATTACGGAAAAAAATAACAGTTTAAGTGTATAAATGGATGAAATAATTATAATAATTTTTAAGTTTGCTTATGTTCTCCTGTAAAAAGAAATTAAAATATTTATTTCCCGCGTTTCAATATTCTTTAATTGAAAATAATAAAAGTCCTTCTTTCGTAAAATATTCTTATATTACTATTTTTTAAAAGATATTTTAAGAAGTTATGTGCTTTATTAAATTCAACATAAGTTTGACAATGGTTGAGAGATAGATAAATTAACTACTGTAGGCTGTTGAATATCGTTTGGTATAAGATGATAAAAGTCGCATTAATTTGAAGTGTTGAACAAATATTTTATAAAAGTCTTACTACTGAAAGTCTTATTAATGCACAAAAATAGCGTTTTAGTTATTGAATGTAGCAAATAAGAATTAGGATATAGTATACTTAGTAGGATATAGTATACTTAGAATGTGGCAACCTAAATATTAGAAAAGGTAAAGTAGATATATAAATAGAGGGTAAATGTGTGCTAATTTTGTATATGAAATGTTAACAGTGGTTGATAAAATGTATTAAAATTTTAAAACAATAACTATCACAGAAACTGAAAATAACTCGAAATTTTAATAATATGTATTGTATTTGTATGGCTTACAGAGCCGTAACAAGAGGGGGCTGCATAGGCTGAGCACCCCCTACCCTTGAAACTTCTTGAGCCCCCTCTAGACTCCATAATATTTCAATACGAAATTATAATCAATATTCCATCAATATAACATTGAACATTATTACAATAAAATTATCATTTCATTATCATTATTACATTTAAAATTTTTAAAACATTGTAATCAAAAGTTCTATGACAAGGGAGGTCTTGCCTTCTACTTCTGTTCTATATCTATATGAGGCATTCAGAAATGAACTGGATCAAGTCCACAATTTTAAATTTAGAATCAAATTGCTTTATATGTTATCATTATAATTTTTTAGAGCTAAGACTAATATTTTAGACTTTCCATGACAACTTTAAGCCAAAAAAATTTTTTTAAGTCAAATGAAAAGATTACAATCAAGGAGAAACTTTAATTCGATGTATCTCGAAAATGTGAAAAAGGACTTGATCCACTTCAGTTCTGAAAGCCTCATATATTATTAAAGTACAGGGGGAAAGACAAACTGCGAATTAGCCGCACCAAAAAATTTCAAAGCCCCGTCTGAATTTGCCGACTGGTCAATTCCCTGATGCATTATGATACTCATGTTCTATATTTCAGATCCATTATTAAAATAAATCAAAACGTTACACTCAACTTTTTACTGACTATCTATGGTGGTCTAAAAACTTCAAAGGAAAGAGCAATTTTTAATTTCATTAACATTATAAATATCCACTGATTTTACGAGTGCAAATAGCAAAAGCAGCTTTCTGATAGGAAAACAACATTACGAATTGGGCTGCCATAACAAATTAAGATTTTGGCTCTTGAACAAAAGTACATTGCAACGTACGGAAATGAATTCCGACATGGATTCCATTCTTAACTGAAAGCTTAAAATGCTTGATAAAGTAGCATGGATCCTTTTGTGCAAGTGTTACCCCTTTGGATTCTAGTTATATTCTTTTCGAAATCGGATTTAAGTTAAATGTTTATTCAGCAAATGACAAATTCGCTGCAGTATTAAAAAAAAGAGACAGAGCATCACATTGTTCTAAATAGTAATTAGGTAAAACGAATTTGAAACTGATGTGGAATTTAAGGATGTTTACAATGAATTATGCCCTAATCTTTGTGTTTGTGAGGGCATTATCCTTCTTTTGAAGTCTTCAGCTATTTTCTAAAATTAGTCGCAAGAAACATCGCGACGTTTTCCGTAAACGAATTCTACCATATATTTCCAATATGAACTTAAAATGTTTTTTCGCAATAAAAAACTTCTTTTTTAAATGTATTTATTAATTTTATTAAATGCAAAGTTATTAGATAAATATAATTGCAACTTTATGGTTAATAAATGTTTATTATAGATAATGGTGTTTGTTATAGATAATCGTTGTTAAAGTAGTTTTTTTTTAAATGTATGCAATAGGATTTGTGATTTTGAATAAATCTAAATAAAAGAGTTATTTTTCATAACAAACTTATGACGAATGAGAATGTTGAATGAGAAACTTCGAATAGTCTTCGTACTAATATATATATATATATATATATATATATATATATATATATATATATATATATACCAAAATTATTTTTGTTGCGTTTTTACATTTAATTGTTTTCAATCTATAAAAGAAAAGAAATAATCGTGAATAAATAACTTTCAAAAGTATTTTCTATCACTACAGCAAATGCATTAGAAATAAGGTAATTTTTATCAGTGTTTTAAAAATGTATCTTAAATTACATAAAAAGAGCAACTATGACCATGAAATTACGAGGAATAGTACAAGTATATTTCGCTTCTTAAGTATTTAAAATAACTTTTACAATGTTTAAACATATATTATTATGTTATGTATTTTTAAATGCATTTTAAAGTACAGTGAATCTAAATATGAAAGCTACTATTGTAAATGTAAAAAATTTCTCAAAGAGAAATAACAAAAAACTCTCTTTGAATTTTAATGAATTTACTGATTAAGATTTAAATTACCTTAGTACTGCTTTGGAAAACAAATTGCATCAAAAGCATTATTATAATTTTTCCTACGAAGTGGAATTTGCTGCTAAGATTTCAGACAAAGGATATATTGTTGTTTTTCAATCAATGTATAAGTTAAATCGAATAGTGAAATCATTCATTATAAATGAGTTTGCCTAATGTTACTGTAGAACATGCTTAGAGGGAAAAAAAGTTATTACGTGCTAATTTACGTCATCAGTCAACCATTCTAATTTACGTCATTAGTAAGTTTGTTTAGTCTGACCTTGTTTTAAAATGTTAAGTAGAACTCATAAAATATAATAAATGCGTCTGGTATGGCAGGCTATAAACGTAATTGCTGACTAACTGAGTTTTAAGAGTTACATATTTTAAATGTGGGCTAAAAAATGTCTAGTATAAACGATGTTAGTTTTTTAAAAGACTGTATGACTGAAAATTAATAAGCTCTTTTTTACAAGATTGAAGATGAGGAATGTGTAGCTGTTGCAATACTGAGAGCTCTTGTGAAAGTAGAATGTAAACGGGAGACGAAAATGTTTCAAGCTGCAAGTTGAACAGAAAAAAGTGGGCATGTTTCTATTTATTTTTTCCTTTTTGCTAACAAATTAAACTAGGCTAACAAATATCTCCAAGCATAAATAATATATCGAAATAAAACTAACGTATTATTGCAAAATATTTCAAAAATAGAGATTATATCTAATATTTTTTTCAGTTTATTTGCTTGTTATCAGTACAACTATTATGTAATAAGTAAAGTTCAGTACAAAGCCATTTATTCATCTAATGTTAGAGTTTAATCTAAATAACAGAGATTTTTAAGTTTTATTAAAGTCTTGTTTTCTAATTTGCTTAGATTTAATCAGCAATAACAAATACCAAGACTTCAATTCCGATTTAATGCAGATTTATTAAGATTCTATTAACTACGGATTTTTTTAATCTGTTAAAAAATATAGATTTTCAGTAATCTAACAAATCAGTTATATGAGATTTTTTGCAGAAATGTAATGTTTATAAATATCTTAGTTTTTTCTTGTATGAACTAAATTTCAGTCATTCTCCTCTTAAAAAAAAAAAAAAAAAAAAAAAAAAAAAAAAAAAAAAAAAAAAATTGTTTGTTTCGACTGAAAATGCTTAATTTCTTCCGGATTCTTCTACTTAAACAGTAAAATCACGCTTTTAACAACATGCATTTTAAATTACATATACAGTAAAAAGACTTCCGCGATGCATAAATAAATAAATATATATATATATATAACAAAATTCTATATGGCTCATATAATATAAAATCTTGTCGACTATCCTAATACGGTACATAAGTTACTACCCATGCATATATTATCTAATATTGTGCAAAAGTTTCCGTTTTATTACGATTATTTTGTTTCCGTTTTGTTTAATAATGTAGCAACGTAACTCATTTCTGTATGTTTCTATTATCTAAAAATCGGCCTGTTTGTTTGTATTTCACAACTCCTCCTCCTAAAATATCGAACGTTGAGCAATGAAATTACACCAGTTATTCGCATGTATCCGGTGATGTCATATAAGCTCTCAGTATTTTTAAATTGGAATTAGTTTCCAAGATATTATTATTATTTTTTTTTCTTTTTGTAATTTTAGTGGCAATTCTGTAATGATGGCAACTAAATTACTTCATTTCTGTGAATGAAAGAGAGAGAAAAAAGAAACTATACAGATTATTGGATTTTTACGACGTCATTTTTCTAATTAAATTGAAGAGATAAATTATTTTGAATTTAAATAGGTAGTTAAAAAAAATTCTTGATTAAATAAAATTTCCCAAGGAAATTCAAAGAAATAAAAACATATTTTCACGTATTCAAGCTTCATGAATCAATTTATTCTACAGATATAACAATCGTCTGTCGATATATTGACATTTAGAAATCATTACATCAAAGATTTTTTCTTTCGTCTTTCAACTAAGGAAGTGTATTTAAACTCCTTGCATTTCGGCAGACAATTATTGGTCCCTATTCACAATAAATGAATTTAAAGAAAAAGCGTATGCTATTTTCAATTAATTAATTTGAAAGATGGCAGTTAAAGCGTTTCACATAGGCGATAAAAATAAAAATGGTTTATCGAGTAAAAATAACTTTTTATTTTTGTGTAAAGCTATTTCAAAATTATTTTCAAAGCTATATGATTTAATTCCAAAAGCTAAAATATATTTTTATAAGTTTGTAAAATTAACGTCATTTTTATTTCAGTAGCTCCGAAATTAGAAACCAATTTTTAAAAGAATTATGTGCTTTTCACAAAGTTTTCACTAAAAAGTAGCTTATCTGCAAAATATAAATTTCGCAATTTCTGTTTAATCTGCATTATAAATACGATTTCTTACTTAAAATTTGATAATTAAACAAATTAATGTTATAAGTTTCTTCTAAATGTACAATAATGTTTGATTTCTTTTTCGCAAGTAACTGGAAAATCTCATACAATGTAAATTCAACACATCGGGTTGTCACGCAACTAGCATTATTCTAAAACGTGTGAACAAAAATAATACTCTTCAAGGACTAAAATAAATTTCAGATTCATCTCTAATTTATGCTGTAAGTTACATAAGATTTCTTATGATGTCATCTAGTCTAAAAACCTACTGAAGAATACAGCCAGTCCCAGTTTAGAATCGAACACTAAGTTGAGCGGAACTTAGTTAAATAAGAAACGCAACCTTGAAGTGGGAGGCAATAAAACGCGATGACAAGACAGGGAAATGGAGTAAAGGTGACGCGATAAACGTGACATACGTGAGACGAAATTTCACTTTAAAAAATCACTCTAGTTACAGAGTTCTGAGTCAAAAAGGTGTTCTGATAGATATACATAGCCGCCTTCCCCGCCCTGCTAAATTTAACTTAGCTGGGTTGCTCACAAAAGTGACTCAAACTGCATCTTTTATTTTTGAACGTAACCTGAAAAGGATATCAAGCAAGCAGTTTCTACCGGGCATGGAAAGCTTCAGTTTAGTCGGATGAAGAAGGGAAAAAAGTTCAGACTGACATCAGTCCAATAGGGTGATGCTGAAATGAGGCCGTCTCGCGCGTCGTTTGAACTTACTTCACAAGATTTCTTCATTCTGCGAGAGTAGTTAGTTCTTCCAACAGTAGCGATGATATTTCAATGAATTCTGCTGCGTGATGTTGTAGCAATTGAAGCACCAATGAATTACGGATTATAAAATGCCTGCAAAGTTATATGACGAACTTGCTGAATTAAAAATTTTAAAAAATCTACATTTTTATTTATTGTTTTAAGAAAAGCAAATTTATTACTGTTTCTCAGTGAATTTAGAAGAAAGCTATCTTTTCATACCTGTGGATAATTGACATTTTTCTTGTGCGTTGAATGAAACAAGATGGTTCATAATTTCAGAAAAAAAAAAAAAACTTTACTTCATGTACAATATTTGAGATTTTCAAGTTCATAATCATTTTGATACTTTGATCCATAATTAGAAATTGACGTTGTGTGCAATTTTTTCAGAATGGAATTCAGCGCAGAAAATCCATATAATGATATTCAATCAAGACAGTATTTTTATTTGTGCATTTAAAAATATTCTACATTGACAATAATATAAAACTGAACTTACCTCTGACAGTGATTGTTGCTGACGTAGATGCTTCTCCAGCAACATTTACAGCGCGGCATGTGTAAATGACGGGACTTACGGGACCAACATTGGATATTTCAAGTACGCTGGTTTTGTCTTTCTTCACCGTTATCTTGTCGAGCCTGGATGATGTTAAAGGATAATTTCCTTTGTACCAGGTAAGTTTTGGTTCTGGATTACCAGTAGCTTTAGCTTCCAAAATTACTTTCTCATTTTCTTTTACAGTTTGAGATTTTGGTGGTTTTGTAAATTTTGGTGGAGTCGGTTTCTCCTCTGGAGGCTTCACTTTCTTGGCGGGAGTTTTGTCTTTAGAAGGCACAGACTCTTGAACGGAAGTTTTTTCTGAAATAATAATAATAATAATGTTAAAACGTTGCACAATATCTATTAAAATTAAAACGTGCACTTTTTTCTGATTAAAATTTTAATGTTTTTGCAAAAATCATAGTTTAGTATTTATTACAATTATATTGCCTTTCTATTATTATTATTGTTATTATTATTATCCTATTTAATATTTTTCTGCTAAAATTTTTTGGATATTTGGGCAAACTGAGAAACTAGACATAAACCTTATTTTTTTTAAAAAGGTGGAAAGAGAGGTTTTTTTTCCCCATAAATCTGTAAATGAAGTATTCTTTATGTGCTGAAAAATTGCATGTAAATATTTTTCTCATTAAAAAGCATCTAATGAATGCTTTATAAGATTTGAATATTTAAAACTTGACATAAATTTCAACTCATATGCCGGGAAATATATTTAAAAAAAAATTAAAACATTTTTAAGTCAGTGTTTCATATTTAGTTAAGCGAACAACATTTTTTATTGTACATATATATATATATATATATATATATATATAAGTAATTTCTACAAAAACTACTTTTCTCTGATGTGTTTTGTAGCATAACTTTATTATCGACTTTGAATCAGATTTATCTATTTTATTTCTAATCAATAGGTATGCACTTTAATTTAAATTTATTTTCTTGCATTTAAAAGCATATGTATTTGCTCATTCTTGTGTACATGAAGTAATAAGAAAAAAACTGATATTGCCAAGCATTTATTTTAGAAATTTAAATCAAATATAAATAAACAAAAACAGTTAAAAATTTACAGTTTTATATTGTGAAATGTTTTAAGTGTGTAAAATGCTATATTTAAAGTTACTAAAATTAACTTCACTTCTCGAGGGGGAAATGAATATGAATTAATCAAGTAACTGGTTGATACTTATTTATTCTTTAAAATTTGGGGCATACGACCTAATTTTGAAAAGGGGTTTGGGAACGAAGAAGTATTTAGTCTCCGGTAAATAAAGCAGGCAAAGGGAGTAGGACAGGTGTGTATCTAACCTATGCTAACACGTGTAAAATGAATTAATGGGTCTTATCATAAAAATAGCTTTACGGCACCTGGCGCGATATCAAAACGTCGACTTCCCATCCCATTGTTTAATAAAGAATAGAAGCTTAGCAACTTCACTTGTTAAGTCATGGGATAATGTAAGGTAGTTACTAGAATTACGCGACACTGTTTATTCAGAGATTACTGAATGTTTACTATTAACATAGCTTTTTTTCAGTATTTAAAGATTTAGGAAATATTATTACTAAATTTTCAGTAAGTAAGAAATTTTTATTTTAAAAAACATCATTTGTTTCCATACATTGAATTATACACCCTTAGCTTATCATATAAATTTACAGTATAATTAGTTTTTAATATATAGTTTAATATATAGTTAGGGTTATTAAATTTACAGTAAACAGTTTCATTAACTTTTATTAGCTTTTTTTAAGTATTTAAAAATTTACGAAATATAATTACTAAATTTGCAGTAAGTAAGAAATTTTTATTATTAAAAACAACATTTGTTTCTATATATTGAATTATACACACTTAGCTCATCATATAAATTTACAGTATGAATTTTAATAGTTTACTTTTAAGAAAACAGTTGTTTTAAATACTTAAGTTTTACTTTTACTTATATATTTTTTTACTGTAAGTTTCTGCACTTAAGTTTCATTCAAAATAATCCAACAGTAATGCATGTATGATATACCTCCCTTTTTTTAACGTTTTTTCCTGATACATACTAAATAGAAAAATGATTATGTAAAAGGAAATTAATATTTAAGTAAGATAAGAATAGTATTTCGATTTATTTGTGTTCAAATTTTTTATTTTATTTAATATTTTCTAACGTAAAAGCAATGATGCACAATTAGTCAATTAATTCTTGATTCTAGTAACTTTGTACTACCCCCCCCCTTTTAGCCAAGAAAAAAAAAGGTGGGGGGGGGGGCGTTTTTTTATATGCTTTATAAAACTTAGAAAACAGACATGCCAAAAAACAACAACCGTGAGGAGACTAAGCTTATTTAAGAGACATGTAATAGTAACTGGAAAAAATTACGTAAAAGTAAATTACGTGCAGGTTAAAAAATACTGTGCTAAGCAATATGAAAAAAAAATGTGTAATAAATGTATTTAAAGAAAATTCTTTTTACAGGTTACAATATGAAGAAGTTGTATTCCATGTATCATTGAGGACAGAGGAAACTACAGGAATGGATGAAGACTAGAGTCTGAGGCAACATGTCTTTATGACTTAAAGATTTGCCTTGTCGCTTTCAGACATTTGAAAAAGAGCAGATAATTCATCATCGAATGACAAGGAGAATTAAGATGCAATTAACCATAAAAACGAAAAACAAATCACCACTTTAAAATGTCACAGAAAGAGGTAAAGTATGAGGTTGCGGAAGTACAGGTATATTATTTTCTGTAATTAAAATTTAATCACGCAAAAATTTAAACATTTTAAACTTTAAAATATACAAATTATTTTGGAATTATTCAAAATTATCTTTTATTTGGATTTTACTAAATTATATTGGCCATAAAGAATTTGAAATAATATCTTAATAGTAGATTTTAATCTTAATGTCATAATAAATCATTTTTTAAATCCTCCTGTCTTTTAGATATTTAAAAAATAAATAAAAAGTTATCAAAAATCTAATTTGTTAATACTTTTGGTTGAAATTTTCTTTCTTTCTTTCTTTTTCTTTTTCATTCCAATACTTTTTTTTTAAACTTTTTCAAAGCATAAATGCGCGATTAATATATATATATATATTTATTTATTTATTTATTTAAGGTAAATTAATATCAGTTTTAGTGGAATTATTTTTTATTTTTTCAAATTTTGTTATTTTTCCGCAGAATTTTTGACTTTTCATTAATCTTTTTTCTCAGTTTTCTTAAACTATTCCGAATAATAATACATTCTTCAAATATTTCCAGTATTTATCAAAGTTTATTTTTTAGACTTTTTTTTATGTATTTTTTAATTCAGTTTGTTATAATCCTTAAATAATGTTAGAGTTACATACATTTAAATTATAATTTCTGGGATGTAACCTAGTTTTGTATTTATAATAAGTACTTATGTATATTATATATGTTTAATAAAGTTTTTTATTTCGAAGAAAATGAGCATTTATTTATTTGTCTTTTTTCTCCTCATTTTTTATAAAACAAAGTGAATGTGTTTTAAATGTGTGTGTGGATGTATGAGTGGATATCATTGGTAATGGAAAGAAGAAGCACAATTTTATTACACACTGTCTGAAAAAAGAAAAAAAAATTGAAACGTTGAAGAATAAAATAAATGGAAATAAAAAGTGTTTCAAAATAATGACTTCTGAAAAAGAAAATAAAATAAAAGAACTGATGCAATAACAAACGCAGGAACTTCAGACAAATTCAGAAATATTTTAAAAATAGAATATGCCTCATACAATGACAGCTGCATAAACTATGCGAGTGGGGGGAGTATTTAAGAAAGTATAATTGCCAAAAGATGATTCAGAACGAGACACTGTAATGTAACAATGTGACATAATCCAGAAAAAAAAACATACTGAAGAACATAATAATGAATAGATAAGAGAATGAGTAATTATAGATTTAACTAGGTTGAAGATAGAGCACGGTGATTAAAATGATCCTAAAATGTTTTTAAGTATTAAAGAGTCTTCTTTGTTTTACGTTACGTAAGCAAATATTTTTAGAACATTTATAAAATGAATAATAAGGACACTGAATGAGTAATTAGAGATTTTATCAGGCTGAAGAAAGTGCACAGTGATTAAAATTATTCTAAACTGTTTTAAGTATTGAAGAGTCTTCTTTGTTTAAATCAAGCATTCGATTTTTTAGCACATTTATAGAATAAATAATAAAGACACAGAATGAGTAATTAGAAATTTAACAAGATTGAAAAAAAAATCACAGAATATTTTAAATGATTAAAAATGTTTTCAAGTATTCTTTTATTTATTTATTTTTTTAAGTTATATATTTTCACGTATTCTTTTATTTTTAAGTTGTATTTCTTAATGGAATATTTATATAAAAAAAAAGCATTTGAAATTCGAAATAATTAATGATTCTAGTAAGTTTTTCACATGTTACTTTTAATTCCGTTATTCATATTTTTACATAGCATAAATGCTTTTATATATCTTAGATGTACGATATTTGGGTTTAGTATCGTAAGTTTTCTATCCCTATAATATGGTAGCTAATTGCATAATTAAGATGATTTTTAAATGAAGACTTCATGTTCGAAATATCTAAATCAATCTAATTTACAATATCATTAATTATCACGCATACAATTATATAGAATGTAAAATTAACTCAATCAAGTTGCACTCACATAATTCAGATACTAATTGTCATATCTTAAGATTAATTATTTATTACTCATTTCTCTCATCGAGAGAAATGAGTAATAAATTTAAAAATAAATTTGCAATATACCCTTATTCTTCCTTTAATATTATTATTTACAACTGAATTTGAATTCAGTTTTTTAAACATATTTCTTATATTTTTCTAAATCTCACATGTATATCTATTTCATATAAAATATAGTATAATGTTCTTCTATAATTATATCTAATTCATATAAAACATGGAAAGAGATTTTTTTTCCATATTTTTATCCTTCTGTAAAGTCTGAGATAGTTTTTCACCCATTATAAAGAAAAATTGGGGGAGAAAGTCTAGTGAGCTGTGTATTTCATTTCTTTAATAAAATTCAAAGCATCATACTAATTATCCTTGAAGCAAAAATAAACAAAATAATACACATGGAAAAAAAAATTCTTCCATATTTCTATCCTTCTGTAAAGTCTGAGATAGTTTTTTCATCCATTATACAGAAGAATTAGGGAAAAAAGTCTAATGAGCTGTGTATTTCATTTCTTTAATAAAATTCAAATTAGCATACTAATTACTCCTGAAGCATAAATAAACAAAATAATACACATAAAAAAAAACTATGAAATAATGACAAAATCATAGTGTATTTCTGTAAAATTGTAATTTTAATTCAGCAACGATTAGTTTTACATAAGACATTCACAGTGAAAAAGAAAGCATTGTTGAGACAGGATAAAAATTTGGTGCCGTCATCACATTCAGTAGTTCTAATCACAAAGCAAATTAGCAGAATTCCTGTTTGCACTAGCACAATTCTTTGGGCAGCTGAGGGACCCGATTTTCACGACATCGGAAATTCTATCTCCGAAAGCTGGCGTCCAAATTTGGCTCAGTTCCTTCTTCTATATATAGCACCAGTCAGCAGATGGGTTTTCAGGTCCTTAGATCTGGAAGCCATCAGTTCTCTTTCACTTTTGTTTTCTTTCATCACAGTTCAGAGGATACTTTTTTTTCTATCTTCCAAGATCTAAAATGCTGTCACAGATGTTTACCTTCCTACTTAGAAAAATACTTCGAAAACTGTCATTTTCTCCTCTTTTATTATTCTGCCTCACCAAAACATGCTTCACAAAATTTACTTTAAATCCGTCATGAATAAATGAAAATTTATGCTAAAATAAACTTGAGGTGATTTTTTTTTTTTTTAAACAGATAGTTTTTCATTTCTAAAATGACTAATAGTTAAGATTAGTTTAATGTCAAAAATAAAAACCCTTAACGAAAATATATCCTACCGAAATTATACACACTTTAGAAAATAAATAAACCTACTTACTGAGAATGGAGTACACTAAAAACCAAAATTTGGTATAAAATGTCAATTTAAAAGAATTTATGAAATCTATAATTGATCTAATATGAATGTTAGGTAAAAAAAATATGCGATATTTACATCTTTATTTGTGAAGTATCAAAATCTCTTACGAAATACTTAGATAATCAAACTTCATTTACAAATTACTCAAGAAATTTTCCTCACAAAACAGATAAAAGATTGGTTAAATTTTTGGCTACTTGAATTGATAAATATAAATTATGACCATTCTCAGTAAAATAAAAATAAAAATTTTGATTTCAGGGTTTAGGAACTGAAAATCGGTGATAGACGAAGAAAAATCTATCAGTTAGATTTTTATATAAAAATAGTTTAAATCCACACAGTATAAAGCTTAGTAGCGTTCAACATGTAATATATCTCTAATAGACGTAAACTGTTCGAAGAGACATTTTCAAGGTGCTGGACAGAAACATGGAGACATAAAAAAACAGCCACACCATATTTACATCAACAGTTTGTCGAGATTACGATTTAGGGCAGTCAACAAAGAATCTGAATTCATGGACGAAGTCATTTACGCTTACTTTCAACAGTTAATCGGGCAGAAGTTTCGGCTTGTCCGCTGGCATTGGTAGCCCTGCATGTATATACACCTTCGTCTTCTTTATAAGTTTGCCGGATTACCAGAGAGCAAGAGCCACCATCTTGAAACATCTATAAGTAAAACATTAGTTAAGTGAAAAAGTTTTTGTTGTACAAATGTTGTTGTCACTGAGCTTCATAATGAAATGGAGCACTTACTCCCTATTCTCTAGCATTGAATCCAGCGACCCGTCTATAAACACAAAATGCCATAGAATTCGGAGACGAAGTATGGCATAACACTGATTTCCTCACATAAGGAAGTAATGAGTAGATATTTTCAAATTCGATTTTCTTCTTAAAATATGATGTTACTATAATTTGCATTGAATTATATTCTTTACTTAGAAAAAGATAGCTTTTATATCATTTTACCGCAAAAAAAATGCTGATATTCGAAAATGAACAAATTTTAAAATAAAATCTCATGTAAGCATGATAAGAATCGTAATACTTTTATGTATTGCTTATAAAAATATGAAAAAGTGCAGAAATAACCAAAAAATTATTAAAAGTATGCCAAAAAGTTGAAAAAGTGTCATTAATATGTAAATTTTTTAAATGGCAGGTTTCATTGCTTGTGCACATTAAAGTATAGTTGCGGTAGCAACTAAAAATGGACTAGAGAGTGAGTGCTCCGTAGTACTATCAAACTCAATGGTTGCAGCAAAATCTTAATTTTTATCTCAAACATCTGTTATGCACGCGTGTGGAACATTGATTGATTTGTAGGAAATAAGAATTTTGTTTCTCTCGTAGAACTCAATATAGCAGGAACTCAAACTTAAAGTGGATTCTAAACTACTGCGAACACTCAAGCGAGGCATAGAATCAAATACAATACCTCTCAAATGTCTACCATCCAGTTTAGTGATTAGGACATTAGCTACCATTCGGAACTGTGTTTAATTCAGACATTTTTCTCAGGGAGGGATTTCTGTAGCTCTGGAGTGGATACTGTGGTGTTCCCGGGAACGGGAGTGTCATTGCACTTCAAAACCATTAGTAAGCATAAAATCCCAAATCTTCCCGGGGACATTTCGATGTTCCGAGGGAGGGGGGGGGGGGAGGGCATCCCCTGAATTCAAAACAGATTCGGAAGGTATCAGGTTAAAATTTTGGTTCAGACTAAGATGTTTGTAGTGGTTTAGAATCCACTACAAACTACAAATCCACTACAGAGAATCCACTACAAAACGAATTAAGGTTTTGATTCTAATTAACAATCATGCGACATCATAAAACTTACCAACCAGTCCAATGGCAATCAGATACCTCATCACTGTAAAATTTGTAGACAGCTAATATAAAAAAGAATGGGAGTGTGGAAAGATTTTCGCATTTTATGTTGCATAGAAAAGGAAATCAGAACAGTCTTAAAACACTTATGTGGACCTGGGTCTGTTTGTTTTTAGTAGTTTTTTTATTTACGATCTATATTAACTATTATTCACACATTAAAAAATGTAAAAAAAATAAGAATAGCAATTCCAGTATTTTTTTTTATACTGTATAGATAACATAATGCCTTTACAGAAATCTTATTTCTAATTTATGCAGGTTAGTTTTTTCGCTTGAAACTCCTATTTTCCCGGGGAAATCCTTCAATTGTCGGAAACTCTGATATTATTAAGGCTAGTACTATAAGTAGATAAATTGTAATTAAGTTCAATGCTAGAAAATAACGCTTATTTAAAAAGGAAGCTACGATTCACGTCTGAGCTTTAACATTTAGCGTTATTGAAAGTATAGAACATGTTAGATTACATTTAGGCAATCTCGGAATCCCATAATAGGAAATTAAACTCAGAACATGTATTTCCTATACGAAATGTATTTTGCTTGAATTTGCGGAAACATTAGATAACGTCAAAATTTTTCAGCTATCCATAACACCCCAAAATATCATTTTACAGTTAAAAATAATAATATTTTAATCTAAATTTATTCTAACTCATGTGTATATTTATTAGTTTAATTTAATATTCTCTAGAACAATATTACCCTTGAAAACACAATCGTTTTATAAACTTCAATACGAAATAGAATGATTTTAATTAAAAACTATTTTGTTTTAAATCAAGTACTGTAATTAAAATCGATGTTTTTAGTAATTTGTTGTTTTAATTCATCATTTACATCACAGCTTGTGTAACAGAATGCTCTTAGCGTAAAAAAATTAATAAAAAATCTCAAAATAGACAGAGATAACCTTTTCAAAGTGGACTATTTTTAAAATATTAAAAAATTTGACGCTACTTTGGCAAGCATTCATTATTTAAAATATGAGTGAAAGCAATTAATTCTATATTAGAAACATTCGCAATGCACGTATAATTTTCAAAAGCTATGTTCCAGTTATTTCTTTCTCTTTACGCGCTGTCGGCAGCTCTGATTTAGGTATTTACATTCAAAATTAATTAGCTTCAAAATCCTGGCTGTAATACTGCTTTAAAAATAATCGCAACATTCACTTGGGATTGCATAACTTCAAATAAAAATTAACATGCTTATGCTCGTTAGAAACTGCATTTTAAGTTTAAAAATTCAAGCTGATTTTAAAAGTCTCCCTCCCTTCCCCCCCCCCCCCCCCCCAAAGAGTATATTGATTTATCTATGAATTTTTAAGACATCTGTTATCATTTAATAATTACTGTTTTAAAAACAGCTCAATTAAAAATATTCATGCCTGTTAGGTCCATTATAAATAATCATATGGGGAAAAAAACTATTAAATAAATATATCATTCTAATGACTGTGTTTAAATAATCATTATTTCTCTTTAACATTAATTGTTTCAGTTTTCAATCATTTAGATTTCACTAAAAGTAAATTTAATGGATTATTTTATATATCTATATGCTGAGATTAAAAATATAATACAATTTTTTGCTGTTGCAGTTGAATTAGAAATAATTTGAATTGTTTAAGTATTTAAGATGTTAAACATAAATATAAAAATATTTTTTTTCATATATTTAAGTGAGGATGACGGTGTAAAACCTTCAAAAGAGTAAAAAATGAAATGAAACATAAGATTTCTACGATTTTCTCCGTTTTCAAGACCGTTTTTCTCAGTGCTCAGTTAAATAAAACCACGCTATATATTTCTAAGAAATACCTCTTCCAAAACTTTTAAATACAATTTAACTAAAATGGTGATATTTGAACTGGTCGGCATTGTAGGAATTTCCGTAATTTCCGTAATTTCCGCAATCGACTTCCAATCTGGAGATAAATTACACGAGACATATCTTTTGAACCATTAAATTTGTCTTTATAATTTAAAATTAACATAAAATTTCCAAGATTTTCTCCGTTTTCAAGACAATTTTGCTCAGTGCTCAGTTAAATAAAACCACTCTATATTTCTAAGAAATAACTCTTCCAAAATTTTTAAATGAATTTTAACCAAAAAGGTGATTTTTGAACTGGTCGATATTGTATAAATTTCAATAGTTATGCAATCTACTTCCAATCTAGAGAAAAATTACACGACACATATCTACTGAACCATTAAATTTGTCTTTATAATTCACAATTTTTCGACAAAAGTGGCTTCTAATAAAATCGTTTGCATTTTTGTTTTCTAAAATTTCACTTTACAATGAAATTAAAATTAATAATATATTTTTGTGACAATTAATGATTTCCAGATTTCTACATTCAGTTAAAAAAAAATTCAAACCCTTGTCTGTTTGCTTTAGAACCACCATTATCAAGTACTAGCGCCCACTACGGGAAGGGACACTACGAATCATTTTCTTGTTCCGACCTTAGTTCGGATGTTTCGGACCTTAGGTCGTAGTTCAAAATTCGTACATTAGAAGGTCGTAAATTTCAAGACAATTTTGCTTAGTGCTCAGTTAAATGAAACCGTGCTATATTTCTAAGAAATACGTCTTCCAAAACTTTTAAATGAATTTTAACCAAAGTGGGGATTTTCGAACTGGCCGCCATTGTATATATTTTAGTATTTATGGAATCGAGTTTCAATCTGGAAAGAAATTACATGAGACATATCCAGTGACGATATCCAGGGCACGAGAAGACTGTTGGGTTAGGTCACATGTTCGAGAAAATTCGATTAATGGATCATTTTGGTCATGGGTCGTTATGGGTCAAGCTATTTTTATCTTAACAAGAACGAAAAATCGTGCTTCAAGCATAGATTATGAAACACTTTTCAACACAGACAGAAAACTGTAACGAAACTTCCCCGTTAAATAAGGGGAAAGAAGATATGTAAGTAAACAGTTTAGAAAACACATAACACCACAGTTTTCGAAATTACCTTCTAGTGTCAAAAAAGTAGTCGAATTATTTTGTGCAGCCCTGTATATGATCAATAGATGTGGATATATAGTATGATAAAATTTAGTTCAGTTAAAATAATCATATTTAGCAATTTTCGCCAATCGATTGAAATGCACTCGAAATCTTTTGTACAGCCCTGTATATTATCTGAAGACTTTTGTACACACCCCTATTAAGCTAAAAGGCAACTTAAAACTCACTTGCAGCAATTACCAAACGTAAACGACAATGGATCTTTTTTTTCGTAGCCCTGTATATGAATTTATTTGTATTCCACAAACTTCTATTAGTCTTAAAATATATAGAAAATTCCATATAATGCGAACGACAAATTCACCCTCTCAAATTTATAAAATACAATGTAAACACATTGATAATTTGTTGTTACTACAGAGGTTCCAGAAAACAAAACACAGTTTTAAAAATTAAAAATTAAAAATTAAATACATCCCGTACATCTAATAGTTTTAATTTTTAAAACTGTGTTTTGTTTTATGGCACCTCTGTAGTAACAACAAATTATCAATGTGTTTACATTGTATTTTATAAATTCTATTAGTCTACTAAGTATAGTTCAGCAGGAAAATGCGTAAACACAATTAAAAAGTACCCTTAAGCAATTCACTCCCATAGTCTGTAGTACTTACGAATTTCCTTGTGTAGCCCTGTATATGGTCAACCGAATTTATAAACACACACGTACTATGAAAGAAAAAAAGTTAAAAATGCAAACCAAAGTTGAAAACACACTTATCACACATAGACTGTAAATATCGCACATGTACTGTAACCAATATATTTTGTGTGTCCCTGTAAATAAACGCATGTGAAATATCACTAAATTACACTGCAGACGATTTTCCCCCATATAACGATGTGTAAAAGAATTCTTTTGTTTGACCTTGTAAATGAATAATAAATTCTTTGCACCCCATATTCTACAAAAAGCATGTTTTAATGCGCTTCATAGTTATACATCAATTTTATTATGTTTTAAATGACGTAGCGTCATCAAAATGCGCTTGAACCGATTATTCCCCATTGACTGTAATGTAACGGAATACTTTTGATTGTCCCTGTAAAAAAACTATAAGTGCTATACACTTCTGTTGAAATAGGGAATATGAAACGACAATAACATACAAAAATTTCAGGACAATCGAAGCATATTTACGGGAGGTTAGAGCACGGACAGATGGCAGACAAACCGAAGTCATAGACACTTTTCAACTAGGTTGGAAAGTGTTAAAAACGACTCAGAGGATTTGAACTAAATTTAGTATCTTACAGTTTTAGGGAACGAGACGAATATTGGGCTAGGTCACATGTTCGAGAAATTTCGAAAAAATATGTGGGCCTAATGTTCAGATTGATTTTTTTTAAATGGAATTTGTTGTTTAAAGCAATGTTTCTGCCCCAGTGTGCCGCAACACACTGGTGTTCTCAAGTTTCCTTCAAGAATTTGTTTTGAGAGGTTCTGGAGTATGCCACAAAATTTTTCTGTCATGTTCTGACAAGATTCCATGAAATATCACATAAGTATAGTTATTTTTACAAGGCTTTGGCGAATAGTTTTTCTTTACTATTTTGTCTATCACTATTTCCAAAATATAATATAATAATCTACGTTGAAAATTAGTAGAAATCTGTTACGAGGATTATTGTTTTGAAATAGTGGTAGGCACAGTAATAAAAAACAGTCGTTGTTGTTGTCGATTTGTGTTTTTTTTTAAAGACAGAGAAACTTATTGCAAAATTTTGTTGTTGTGCGAATAGATACGAAAAGAATTAATTAACTGTCTTAACATTTTTTAAAGTAAAGTAGTTGAGATGACTATTTAATACTAACCACAAAGTGCTTAGTAAGGAAAAAAAAAATTCAAAGAAACAAGTTTAAAAGCACTTCTGCCATTATAAAGCACTGAGATTTATCAAGCAGATTTGATAAAGCAATACGTTAAACTTAGATGCTTAATTCATAAATATTTTAATTAGACATTTTTCATTTGTTAAAAAAGTGTATGCGAAAATGAAAAAATAAAAATTTTTAATGATGAAACACGCACAGAAATTTGAAATATTCTATTTCCTTATTTTTTTCTTCGGAATGAACTTTGTGTAATATACAAACATAATATATATACTAACCTATATTTAAATTTGTTCAACAGTTCAATTATTGATGGACATAATAAAGAACTATCTTTATTTTAATAGTGATAAATTATATAATAAATGTACGAGTGGCTCTTCCTTATAAAGTCTATGAGATATATAAAAAGGCGATTCGACTAACCTGGAAATCACGACTAGCTTTAACAATATTTCCTTCTCTGTACCATGTAATTTTTGGTGTTGGTGTTCCAGTCACAGTAGTAACAAAGCGAGCCGGTGTGCCTTCAGGTACTGTAAGATCGGCTAAAGGACTGACTGCTGGTGGCACTTCAGTTATTTCAGGTACTGGAAAGATAAGTCATAATTTTCTTTTAAGAATGAATTATATAAAATACATCAAATAAATATAGCAAATAAATTATGAAAGAATGGTTTTTTTTTTTTTAGAAATTGTTACTTTAGTAAGAACTGATCAATTTTGCTTATACTGCCATCTGAAGAATGCTTTTACGAATGCCTATCTCAAAGGGAAGTATCTCAGATTTTCACTTTATAAAATAAAAAACCAGAAACCCTCATCCACGCCCCTTCTGAATTATTTTTCGTGGATCATGGAATGATATTTTGAAAGTATTATTTTTATTAGTTAGTAAAAAAAAACATGCAGATCGAATGTCAAATGTATTTTCGAATAAAAACACTTCTTAAAAGTTTGAAGGGTATGTTTTGTGAAAATATTTTTTTAGTTATATTTCTATAAAAATAGCTTCTGAATTTTTCTGGTTTTTTTTTTCAATGTAAAAACTCAATTACTAAGGCATTTATTATATTATATTTATTTTTCTTAACAAAATGATTCACATATATTCTTTTTTTCATTTTCATTCTTACTTCGTTTTTCGTTCTTTAGCTTATCTATGTGAGTTCTTATTAATTATTAATTGTTATCTTACTATTTATTGCTATATTAATACAAAGATAAATAGTAAAGATTATATAAAAGTATATTTCTATGAAAATAGCTTCTAAACTTTTCTTTTCTTTTCTTTTTCAATGTAAAAACTCAATTACTAAAGCACTTATTATATTATATTTATTTTTCTTAACAAAATGATTCCCATATATTCTGTTTTTTTTCATTCTCATTCTTCCTTCGTTTTTCGTTCTTTAGCACAAAGTCAAAATTATGTATGTGAGTTCTTTTTAATTATTAATTGTTATCTTACTATTTATTGTTATATTAATACATAGATAAACAGTAAAGATTATATAAAAGTATATTAAATGAAGAATATTAAGAATTGACATATATGTGTATGTGTATTCGTGTTTATACTTGGCTTGAGAATGTTTTCCGATGTGTAAATCTTAAATCTTGGTGATACTTAATGAAAATATTTCAGTTTTTATATGCTTATAAATCCATTAAAAGAAAAAAAAACAAAAAAAAAAAAAAAAAAAAAAAGTCGTAGGTCTTTCACTTTAACATCAAAAGTAATTTGTGGATTTTGTTTGCTTTTCGTTTATTATAATCCCCTTGTAATTTTAATAAGGAGATTTAATTAAATCAAAATATGGGTTAAACCACTTTAAACATGTTGCTACCGCATTATTCTCGAATATGCCTTCTTCTTTAGTACGTACTCAGATTAAAGCAGTATAATTCATAATTCAATGAATTTGTAAATGACTAAAATTGCGTTAATATCCTGTGCAAAAAGAAGTTAAATAATATACAGTTAAGAGCATTATTGTCAAAATTTATATTAACTTTGTAACTTTACATATCTGTTGGAATTTAAATGATCTGTATGTAAACATACTCTCAATATAAAAAATAAGTTTTTTTTTTTCTGTTTTTTTTTTATGAGAAATATGCATTTAAGAGTAAAATCCAAATTTACATTTACTTTTTAACTTTATATCATGTATGAATTTAAATTATCTGTATATAAGTGTATTCGAAAATTAAAAGTATTTTTTTTCTTTGTGGGGAATAGACATTTAAGAGTAAAATTAAATTTTATCGATTCATATTTTTTGCAAAACAGCTATTGAATTATAATTAAGTGGCACCAATTACTTTACAACAACAAGGAAACTTACCAACAACTGTCAAGTGAGCAGTAGTAGAAGCTGTTCCTCCAGCGTTAGTAGCGACACATTTGTATTCACCTTCATCCTCGGGGAAAGCTTCAGATATGCGTAAAGTGTAGGTGTCATTTTCAACTGACATGCGGAAATATCTAGATTGCTTTACCATAATTTCACCTCTGTACCATTTTACTTCAGGAGCTAAACGGGAAAAAAAAAAGACTTATTCGAATTTAAATACATTTCACATTATCTCATAAATACATCTTAAAATGCAATATAAAGCTGAAAATACCTTCTCTCCAGTCGCCAATAGGCGATTAAACTTTGAAATATGGTGATTAGAAATTCTGCAGGACCAACCGAGTAATTTTACTTAAATTTTTTTTTCTTGATACTTTTATGTTACCTGGGCGCAGGTGATCGATCGCCAAATAATGTTCCCCTCACTATCATTCTTATTGTTTTCATTTCATTTAAAATATAAAACTTTCACTCATTTCCTTTAAAGTACAAAAAAATAAGAAATTAGAAATAATGCCATAAACCAAAACATTTTCTTTCAACATCAAAGATTGTTTCTAATTTACACACGCGAAAAATAAAGTCTGCTATTGGTGACAGAAAAAAAGCTATTGGCGACATTTGCGCTCGGCTAACATAAACGTATCTTTTTCTTTATTGTTAAATTTAAATATAAACAATTTTAAGTAACTTTTATATATTGATTATTTAGTATTCAAATGCTACTTGTGTATATTTGGCCTAACAATGGAAGTATTCAGTACTGACATTAAATAAAAAGTAATTATCGGCCAGAAATTTGCAACTAAAAAAATCTCATCAACTAGCCAGCGACTATTAGACAAAAATTCTTACTTTGAGCTTCAGTACAATACAACGCATACCAAATTCATAATTTATATAAATAATTAGGCAGGAAAGAAAATGAAAAGGAATAATAAAAATATATATTTAACAAAACCTAGCTGTAGAAATAATTTAAAATTTTGAATTATATTGCTATATATAAGACACTTAGAATACACGTTTTTGGGTTTCAAAAATTTTTATTTTGCTGAAAATAGTTTTAATGAATGTGTCAATATGGTATTTTTGTAAGACCTGTGCAAATAATCTTATAGTTGATTTATTAAAAGTAGGTTCTACTACTTTGTATCAAAGATTTCGATTTTATATTTTTTGCATACCTCAAGTGTGTGACTGGTTGTCCTGAATCGGTTTCGTAATATTCTAATTCTTTATAATATGTTTTGCTCGTTTAACGTAACCTTATGGTAAAACTTTAAACTTGTTTTTAACGAAACCATGTTTTTAAACCTGGGCGATTATTTTTCTCGAGAACATTCAAACATTTTTTTTTAAAAGAAAGATAATCGTTTTTGCTGGAGTTTATATCACCGAAAAGTACAATTTTCATTGATTAATTATTTTTTCAAGCTCGTAAAAGAAAAAAAAGGGGTAAAAATGACCTTTTTTGTACAAATGACCGCTATTTTATCGAAAAACAACTTTTTAAACTAAATGTTGGTAAAGCTCAAGAGGATTTAATGCTCTTTCATAATTTGGCGATCAATTGTTTTTCAGATGACTGGAGAAAAACAGTCGCCCGATTGGAAGTTCACGGCGCGCACCTGCAGTCACTCACCGTCGCTCAAGCCGTATTTTACATTTTGTTTACACACAAAAATTTAAGAATAAAAAATGTCAATAAATGGTCCTGGAAAAAGTCCGAATATAATATCTATTTTCTTTGTAAACGAAAAAAAAAAAAATTGTAAAAATCACGTGAATTTTAGGCCAAAGATGTAGAACCTCCCCTCATATGTAAATGTTAAAAAAGTGATTATCATAATTATATTTACTATCATCAGTTTCTATTATTAGTTATTATTATTAGATTCTTGTATTGATTCTTGCGTTATATACCCGTCACCGCATTCGCTAAAGGCTCACCCCCCCCCCCACACACACAAATACTTTGATAGGCAGGCTTGCCTAACTTACTAGACCACCGAGACTAAACACTTTAATTCCGTATTTCTTTACATCTAAATTTCACGAAATCACTTTCCATAAACTCGTACCAATCATATTCTAGATAATTTATGTTACATTTCTTCTTTAAATTTAATCGTATCGCAAGCGGATACTGCAAAAAATTTGATTACAGATAGAAATAAGTTGATGGTGATGCATTAATGTAAGGCAAGCCTTCCTATTAAAGAATTTGTGGGGGTAATGGGTAGGTATGAGCCTTAAGCCACAAACTTTTGGAAGAAAGAAGTAATACACGAAACTAATGATAATAACTAATAATAGAAACTAATGATAGTAACGATAGTTATGATAATCACTTATTTGCCATATGTAACATATGCAATGTTTTTCATATTGCATGCAATATGAAAAACAGTATTACACAAAACTGTGATTATCTTATGCAAAATACAAAATGTGTCATAGGTTTTAAAGAAAGCTAATAATTGCAGAAAAAAAATGTATGGCATTTATGAAATAAAAATCAAAACCTGTGACACAGACTTGTCATTAATGAGATGAATTAGTAAATGAGAATAATTAATTTAATGATCAAGTGACAACTAAATTTACCGTAGGTGAGTGTTGTTCGCCAACATGTTAACATGTTATTTTCAATTTCATTAATTTTCACCAGTGAAATGGGTTTTATTTCAAATTTCTTTATTTCATTTCACAAAGAAATTATTCACGATAAGAGAAACAAAATTCTATTGGAGGTTCTAATCATATTTTTTAACATAATAATTAAATGCACCATGCTTTTATATAAACTAGTGAAATGCACAATATAATTAAAAAAACTTCTTGAAACACCAAATATTTAGTAAAGCAACATGCTTTTCGAAAGAACGTTGTCCTTCTTTGTCTGGCACAAACAAAAGGTGTTACCACCTTACAAGCAGAAGCAAGACAGTCTTGATCCTACTTTAGCACGTCTTGATTGCGCCTGATGAAGAAAGATGTTGTTCTTTCAAAAAGAGAAGTGCTTAACTTATATTTTATAGCTTTTCAAGATTCTTTTAAAACTATATCTTTTCATATGCAATTAATTTGCAGAATAAAAAGACAGAGGAAAATATCCTTTAAAATATAGTAACACTTAAAACTATTTTTCACACAAGTTTTCATTCTTACCTATTTGTTGTTTCTATTGAACTTTTAACAATAAGTTTAAAAAAATTAGATAAAATCAAATGTTAAACAGATAAGCGGACAAACTGTCCTTTTAATCTGCGCTTTTAAGGATTTGCAATCTTTTTTTTTTTTTTTTGATTTTCCTTGCAAAAAGGGCGATTAGGTAATTCATTTCAAATGAAATAACAATTAAAAATTACGTACCAGGTGTCGCCGAAAATCGGCAGATAAATTTAGCAGGCTGGCTCTCTTTTACTGTGACGTCTTTCAGTGGTTCTGTGCATTCTGGTGCGACGAGCTTTTTCCCGGTTTTCTTAGTAGTTGATTTTGATTTTGGCGCCGGAGCAGCTGAAATTGTTATTTTAAGATTAGCATTATTTAAAATATTTAAAATATTGTTTTTATATTTCAAAATGAATTGTTAATGATAAATATATTTTTAAATAATTAAGGAATTAGTATATTTTTAAATATTTCAAATGAAGACAACGCTAAGAAAGACTAGATAAATTTCAATTTTTGATATTTCTTAAGATCATAAAAAGGATATTTCTTGGAGAAAATAGAACTAATTTTACTAACTTTACATCGATTTCATAGCTTTATTTTATTAAAAAATATTTTTAATTTAATATTAGTAATATTAAAATATTTATTATATTTATTAGAATATTTAATCTGCTAATAAAATCCATCTGTTCTTGGTAGAATGTCATCCAATTTTCTTTATTTATTAATAGGAGTTAACTATTTTAAATAATTATGATTTATACAGATAAATTTGATAATGTTTATAATACCAAAAAGATTACATGTATACAGGGTCATCGAAAAATACGTTACATTAGTTCAAAGAGCTCTGGGGTATTTTCTACTGCTCTAAATGAGTTGAAATTTAAACTACAGATAAAACTCAAATGATGCACTTTTCATTAGTTAAATACAGATTTTCCTTACGAAAATTCTTTGAAAGGTAGTGCTATAACGTTCAAATAATTGTTCAGTTGGCCTGCACATTTTAATGACTAAAATGCCTTTATATGAATGTTTAACAGGATTACAATGTATGCTGAACATGGCTACATTCATAGTAAATTACGTGCTATAATCACAATACCAGTTTTTTTATAGCAAAGTGCGGTGAGTCTGATAAAATATCTAAAAAACGTGTTGACGAATGTTTTCTTTTGTAGCTGCTTAGATACATTTATTGGGGAAATTTTGTACTGCTGATTTTTTTTTTATTTAAAGCGTGACTAGTACACAAATTGAATTATCTATACATTAACATTAAAACGGCCATACGGTTAAATTTATCTCAAGTTATATAAACATATTTTAAACCAGGAACATTATTTAACCGAACTATTTAACTTATATCTGCGTGGTATATATTAGATTTCTTTAACTAAGAAATTACTGGTTCGAAATGTGTTTATTTGTCCTCGGTCAAATTGGCCGATATGGCCGTTCTAGTGTTTAGTCTCATCAGATTCCAAGCAGTAGAGCGCGCTTTAGAGTCTAGTGAAGTGGTTAAAGTATCCCTATCGATCCCTGTATTTTGGAAAATTAATTATTATTTTTTTTTAAACGAAACATCAGAGTTGCATTCTTATTAATACGCGACGCTAAAAACTACCAAATGCACTTCATGTTGCACTTTATAGTAATTGGGAAATCGCATTAGTCTGTTACCTTGGACTTGAATGGTGGCTTGACAGCGCGCTTCTCCGATTTTATTAATTGCCACGCATTCGTAATTTCCAGCATCTTCAGGAGCGGCTTCCAAGATGAGTAGAGTATATTGATCTCCTTCTTCTACGGTTTTATGAGTGATGTCTTGAACGATTTTCTTTCCATTCTGAAATATTTAAGATGAAAACGTGTTTTAATGCAATTTAGCACCTTAAGTATATTTTGCAAATTATTTTGATGAATAACCTTATCGCATTTCAATAAATTTATTTAATAAAGATAAATTTGCAAATGTATAAAGTTCATTCTAGTTTGTTGTACTCATTAAATAATATATATATATACGGTAAAAATGCAGGGCGTTTCATAAAGGACTATATAAATTTAAAATTCTATAATTTTTTAATTATTTATACTAATATACTAATATATACCTTTAGCCAGTACACATCCAAAGGCTTGGATCCAGCAATCATGGCATCTAATCTCACAAGCTGACCCACTGCAGTTGATGCATCTTGGATTGTTTTGACAAAACTAGGTGGAATGGCACCTCTCATTTCTTCTTTGCGTTCTGAAAATATTTAATGTATGCCATAATTAAATAGTGATTTTTATGTTTATGACATTATTCTACTGAGAGTTTTATATTATTAATAATACACTACTTTCTGCTGTTAATTTATTTAACCAGAAAGAAACTTGGTAAATCACACTTGTTTTCCTTACCTTCGACAACCAAATTGGCTGAGCTTTTAGCAGTGCCACCTCTGTTCTCAGCTTTAACGCTAAATACACCACTGTCTTCAAGGTAGACTTCTTTGATAACAATTGTGGATGATGTATCTGTAGTAGTAATCTAAAAGTGAAAAAAAATTGCTTTATACAAATGATATTTACAATCTGTTATGATTCTGTGCTGATTCTGTTAAGAAATATTTGATAATATTTGTATATAATATAAACATTAAAAATACCTCATTATAAAATTATTTTAAACGGGAAATAATTAAATAATTATATAGTAAAGATTTTGAGTTTATTTAAGTTAAGAACAAGAATCCATATCAAAAGTAAATCATGCCCTTATTTTATTGTAAATAAGTAGTTGTTCAGTTATAAATAATAATTATAAGTTATTAAATCCAAAATGAAGTTCAATATAAAGGAAGTTAGATAATATACAATTAAGAGCATTATTGTCAAAATTTACATTAACTGTGTAATTTTACACATCCTGTTTGGATTTAAATTATCAGTATGTAAACGTACTCTCGATATTATTATTATTTTTTTTAAAACGAGGAACATGCATTTAAGAGTAAACTCCTAATTTAGATTTACTTTTGTAACTTTCTATCATGTTTGAATTGAAATTATCTGTATTTAAATGTATTCGCAAAATTAAAAGTATTTTTTTTTCCTTTGTGAGGAATATACCTTTAACAGTAAAATTAAATTTTATCCATTCATATCGACAATTTGATCGATGAACTAAAGTTCTTTTAGGTTTATTAAAATTCTATGTATTTAAATGAAAATTATTCCTTCATGTATTTAAATAAAATCAAACAAAAAATGTAAAATGATTACAATAAAATCCCAAATGTCAACCATACTGCTTAAAACGAATCAGTTGTTTAGTAATTTGCAGCTTTAGGTCCAATGAAAAAAATTAAAATATAACATATATTACCTGAAAATCTTGAGAATCTTTGATGGGGAAATTCTCTCTGAACCAGGTAATATGAGGTTCTGGATATCCAGTGAAGACACATGTAAAGATACCAGATTCACCTTCAAATACTCGGCAAGGCTCAATCTTTTTGGTAAACATAGGTGGCTTAGTTTCAGGCTATAAAATATTTAAAATGCGTAAATTAAAAAAAAATCAAGTATTCAATATAATTTTAAATTAGTTTATTTATAATTGCTTAGTTGGTGATATGCTAACTTTAGTAAAAGAAAAAATAAAAAACTATTCAATAATTGAGCATATGTATGTATTGTAGCTTAACTTTAATGCTCATTAATATTTCTATACTATACTAATGAACATTAAAATGACATTTAAAACACAAAAAATAAGATTTTTGAATGTATGTTATAAATATTTTATCCAAGTTTCTAATGGTTTTAGAATCATCCAAGTTAATATTTAATTAGTGTAATTTATAAAAAAATTTCAGACCATTGACATCACAGACAAATTGTTATACTCATCCAAGAAGGTTTTTAATTTTTCGACTTCAATGAATTTTCATGATGTAATATTTAAAATTGCCCATTCAGAAAACGTGTCTGCATTAACTGTTTTAACACTTTTATTCTGATAAGATTGTACTTCATTCAAGATGAAGAGAGACTTGACATTAATATATATATGGGAAGGCTAATTCCTTTCTACTAGGTCATGCCTAGTTTGTTTACGACTTGTGAACACTACTCTCGGATGAAGACTCTCTACAGACCGCCTGAATGCTGGAGGCGTGGCTAAAGAGCCAGCAGCTGAAATGAAGTGATATGATTGAAAAGAGAAAGACTGTCATGTTTTGGCGTGGAGAACTGTAGATGAGAGCAGTGAAAAAAGATGTTATTTTAAGACGCAGACGAACAACGTAGAATTACAAATTATGTTTTAAGTAGTTTATTTAACAGAATGTATCTGTATTTATAACTATCTGTGTTAACGTATAATACATATAATTAATTCATTCAAGTGTTACTTCATTTAATTCCGAATTACATGCTGATCCTATAATTACAAGGGATGCATTTTTATGCCAACGAGTTCAAGTTTTGCCCTTTTATCACTGATTTGACGATTTTATAAAAATAAACATATAAACATTTGTTTTCCAAGTGAAATCTTTATAAGAATAAAAAAAGTGGCAAATATTTGATGAACGGTATAAAGTAAAAATATCTTTTTCTTACCACGGGTCCAGTGACTTTTCTCTCTTTAGTTATAGCTTTATGCTGCTGTTCTCTGGTTTCAGTAACAGTCTGGTGACGTGTGATTTCTAAATCACCTTTGATTTCCTTCTGAGTTTGTTTCTGTGTAGACACATGAACTTCTTTACCGTAAATTCCAGTCTCTAATCCGGATGGCATAGGTGGTTTCATGCCTTGTTGTTTTTCACTACAAATGATTAAAAAAATGAAAAGATTATCTTTTTAAATGATATTTTTAATATGTAGAAAATTTATAATTTTTAGTTTGTGCTCATTAGTTTTACAAGTTTAAAAATATTAAATGAAGTAAATATTCTTATTACCCAGCAACAAGAACGATAAACCCCTTTTAACACTTAACTACAGATGCAAATTATTAGTCAATATTTTAAAGGATTTCCAATCTTAATTTAATTATTTTTAAGTTGTAAACTAAACATCTAATATACGTTTCACATCTTTTTTTTAATTTCTAATTATTTTATTATCTTTATAAACATTTATCCATATATTACATTCCTTCTTAACAAAATTCATCATTGTAATATATATATATAAGTTTTAACGATAAAACACAAAACGAACTTAACGAACTTACATTTCGGCTTGTTCTTGAAATTCTTTTGCCAAATATTTTACTTGAGATAGATCTTCAATACGTTTCTGACCCGTTTTTTCATCGATCTAAAATTTAAAGAAAAAAAATTTAGTGAATCAAATTGTATCTCTCAAATTTAGTTTTGTCAAAATTGATAAAGCAATGAAGTTTTATTTTGTTCATTAGTTGCATACAATTAGTTACAATTTATTTTAGAATTAAAATCGTAAGGTGGAATGAAAAATTCACCTGTGTTAACCATAAAATATAACACAAACTTAAAAGGTTCATTGCTTACTTAAAATCTGACATTAAAATAAATTGATGTTAAAAGATGTTAAACGCTAAAATGTTAAATGAATGTAATTAGGGTTTTTCACCTTTTAACATCTATTTATTTTAATGTCATCTGTTAAGTAAGCAATGAATCTTTTAAATTCATGTTATATTTTACAATTTATTTATTTTTTAAAGGTTTAAGCTCTAAAAAATAATTTAACAAAAAACAAAAAGAAAAAAAAAACGTTTTTGTTCCTACGTGTATAATAGAAAATGACAAAAGAAAACATTAACAATGCGGTAACATATGAATAGAGACATATATGAGAGTATATCTTTAATTTATATTGATAAAAAGGAAATGAAGACGATTATGCTATGATTGGCAGCATTATATTGTAAGTTTCTGCTTATAGAGAATTAGAAGAAAAGAATTAACAGTCATAATTCACACATAGGATAATTTCTAAAATACTTTCATATTAACTTTTTGCAGATTGTTAACATGTATTAATATCAACATGGACTAAGAAAATAAAAATAAAGATTAAAACCTATTTTTCTTCTCATTTTTTAAAAGAAAATGTACTTAACTACAGTAATGACTATGATTGTAATTTTATAGATAATTCACAATTTTGTTAAAATTTAAAATAAGAACGTTACTGTAAATGTTTCCAATGAGAAAATGAAAACAAACTCTAAGTTAATGTACATTTTATTATTTTAATTTTTGCAAATTACAATTTTTTTTTAAAGTTTTAAATATATATATATATATATATATATATATATATATATATATACCGTGTAAAAGATATCCCTTCTTATCACTGACCAATAGCTAATTCCTAACCCGTTAATTTTAGAGGCATGCTTTCAATTGCAGAAAGTATTTCAAATGTTACCATATTAAAATCCATTTTTGTCAAAATAGTTATTTTTGTAAAAGTTACAAAATTTAAATTGTTATATGGCCTCTGTTATCCTATAAGTTATATTTAGAAAACATATTCTCCATGCTCTAAGCTCTAACAAATAAAACAAAAACAAAAACCTCTTAATCATCATCATGAATTTTCAGTGTTTTTTTTTTTTTTTTTTTTTTTTTTTTTCATTAACAACGGAAAGACGCATTTTTAGTGTCGGAAAATTCATAATGAAAATTAATAAAATTCAAGTTATCATAACTCGGTAAAATTAAATCGTAACAGAACGGGATTTTTTTGTTTCTTTGTTGGAGTATGTATTTGGAGTATATAGAATGTTTTTTCTAAATATAACTTTTAGAACGCAATAGACCTGGGTCTTAAAAGTTATATTTGAATTACACGAAATTCATATATTAAATACACATATATAAACATATAAACATAAATACAATTAATATAAACATAAAACATTAAATATAAACATGAATTTAATTACACGAAAATGTTACTCGAGAATTGATAGCATTCGATATACCTATATTCCTGGTTGAGAAGACTTATTAATACACTATAATAAAAAGAAAAAAGTGCCCAGTTAAACTGATGGCATTGAGCTCACGGGCTATTCACAATAATTGTATATTATACTTATTTCAAAGAATAATGCCCCTCGAAAAATAAAGAAACCGACAATAAATTAAGGGGGGATTAGCCCCCCGTCCCCCACTTTATACTTAACTAATGAACCAACAAAACTATTCAGGTAAGTCCTTATCACAATGAACATATATACAGAATTTGAAGCAAATCGGATAATTCTTCATGAAAAACCCATTTATCTAAATTAAGAGGGAATTAGCCCTCAGTTCCCCCCTTTATACTTAACCAATGACTCCCAAAGCTAATCAAGGTAGCGCCTTATCTCAATGAACATATATACAAAATTTGAAGCAAATTGGATATTTCTATCAAGAATTATCGCGTTACGTACATACATACGTACGTACATACAAAACGGGCGGGCACATTAGCTCTAAGGCTTTGATAGCCTGTGAGCTAAAAACTACTCGGAAACATATCCGGAAATCAGTGGCAAGAAAAGAAACTTTGTTTTTATAAATGTTTCTTTAAATATCGAAAATATACTGATTTCTGAGGTTTCTAAAAATTATAGAATGTTTTTCGGAATCATGGGTAACTCAGAAGAGGTTATACTACATTTTCGTTCATGGTTATATTATATTTAACCAGATTCGTTTTTTTTTTCAGTGTATTTTTAAAAGACTGTTGCGGAATGTTTACGTCAAACTAGACCTTTTAATGAAAATAAATGAAAGAAAAAAAATACTTTTTATATATTTTTACTAAGTATAATTCTTCTTATTTCTTATATTAACTATATTTTCATAACAACATTCTATGAAAGTAATTATCAGAATAAAATACAATGTCTCACTCAATAAATAGATTATTTAAATAAAACATATATACTTACAAAAATGGCCTCAGTTTTGTATCGTTCGACTTTGGGAATCATTTTTTGGGTATCTTCTTCTTCCAAACGTTTTATGACTTTTTTGTGCTCACCTAAAATTAAATGCATAAAATTTAAATCCATAATGACGTTTTTTTAAGGTCTGAATTTTATTCAAATAGTTTAAAGTATTAAATTTTATCACCCATTATTAACACATTTCGGATGCGGAGCAGCGAATTTATATCTAGCTTTACTCAGTGGACAAGTATGTTTGAAGGAGTACAATAAATGTTTTACGTAAATGTTAAAGGTACGTCTTAAAAGTAAATAACAGTGTTGGTCGTAATCGATTACTTTTGTAATCTGATTAATAATCACGATTAAAGTATATATAATCGTTATTTCTCTATTCACCAAACAGATGTCTGTCGAAACAAAATATGTATGAAATGCAGGTTTGTTAAAACCTAATGAAATAAAATTAATTCAACATATATATATATATATATGTGTGTGTTTAACCTCTATTGATGATTGTACATTTCAATTTAAATATTTGCAAAATATGCTTTTCTCAGTTCCAATTAATATATAAATATTTTGTCATAAAATAAACAGTTTAGGAGGCAAGGAAACCGAGATAATAATTTAAGGACACCCTGCATATTATTACAAGATTTTTTTTTTTTTAAGTATGATGCATTGTATAACAATATAACTGTGATAACGATCAATTCGGTCAAATAATCCTACTTCAAACCAGAAATTTTACTTTACAATGGAAATTATATATGTATATCGCAGAAAAAAAAAGATACGTATTTTATTTAAAATTTTTGTTTGGAAATATGTTTATAGGGCGTGAATGATTTTGATCCGTGCGGCCGTGTTTAAAATATTAAATTTATGTAAAAAGCAAGTTATTTTTATTACTATGGACAAAATATTAATCACTGTTAATATCTTTTGGAACATTTAACCTCAGCGAATGCGGTTTCCATTACAGGGACCTTCCCAAAATGACAACAATTTTAAACCGAGATGTCTCGAGATTGGTCACAAGCACTAGAACAGAAAACAAGAGAATTTTTGTGATTCACCCACAATGTATTAACAATTATATGTTAAAAATAATTATGTGTTAAAAATTCTTTAACTTACCTTCTTGATCTTTCGTTTCCCATACATCTATTTTAGTTCCACCGGGAGTGAGTTTCTCTTCAAACACATCTTCGAGTTCTGTTGTAGTTCGAACTTTTTGATATGATTTAATTTCTGAATCATACCATGCTACAAAAACATTTGAACTTGAGTATCAAATCTTGGGTTTTGTTGTATGTTTTGCGAAATGTATTTCATGATTGCATTTCTTATAAATTAAAATATTTTTCCAAATAAACTTAAGTAATACTAAGAAACTACATTCGAATATTAATTTTCCTTATGTTTCTAATTTTATTTACATGATAACTTTGTCGTAATACATGATTATTAAACAAATGTACTTTTAATAAATCAACTTAATACAGATCTCTAAACAATTAAGTAATAAAGCTAATTACAGATTTGTCGGCAAAAATAATCAAGCTTTATAAATTTAAAGATTCAAAATTCTGCAATTTAAAAAAATTAGCGTTTTTTAAAAGACAATTTCATTTGATTATGAATCAGTATACTAAACATTTTTAAAAAGCATCTTTGATATAAATAAATTCACAGATCAAACAAATAAAAAGGAAATAATTTACTTTTATTGCATATAAATATATATAATTTATTTTTTTTATAAGTATCGTATAAAAATACAACACTCCATTAATAAATTAATTTATTAATATACACACTATTAAATGGTAAATTACACGTAAAACCATTATCCCTTCATTTAGTCAAAGAAAAACATCCATGCATTACATGCAGAAATATGCAAAAACACATTATTTGAAATCTAAATTGCACTGCTGTTTTGAAACCAGTTTAAACGCATCTAACATATTTGATCCACCAATAAAATATTTTCACAAGTATTGATAAAATGAAACTAAACTTTTGAGTTCATTTTAACTTACATAAATCTTTATTTTTGTATAGAAAAATGACTTTTTCTTTTATTTATTTGAAAGCAGCAAAATAAGTCTAAAATGCTGGAAACTAGTATAGACAAGTATGTACAAATATATATTTTAATTAAATTTAATATAACATAAAGCATTGAATTTGAATACTCTGAAAAGTAGTTGTTTAAATCCCAATTACATTCTTTTTCAAACAATTAGATGTCAATAAAGACATCATAAATAGTACAATCAAATTCAGCGTTGTTTGAAGTATACAGTATAACTTGTTTCAAAATATGAAAAATATAATAAAAGTTTTCATAAAAAATTGTTTTTCACTTCAGTACGATTAGATGAAATTCATATATTCGTTATCATTCACGAAAAGTACGTTCCACTGTATCCTATAAGATTATTATATTTTATAAGTTCATTTGTCATTGACAATTATTGGTGAGAAGATTTACATAAAACAGAGAGATTTTTTAAAAATTGTTTTTTAGAGACTAAGGATTGAGGCATTGTGCAATCTTAAGCTATTCTTAATTTTGCTACACTTCCAAATTTTTCTTGAAACGCATAATAGTCAAATGAGATTAATATTGCAGCAAATAAAAAATCGAAATGACTATGATATGATTTAAATTTTAAGGCTATACATGTTTCAATAATACTTTGAATTTTATTACAATTTACGAATGAAAAAAAAATTAAAATAACTTTTTAAATTGACTTTTTTTTTCTCGCATTATGTTGCTTTGAAAAAGATTGCACTATAATATCAGAAGTCAAGACGTTGAGAATTAAAAAATGGATAATCAATTATCATGGGAGATAAATTAGATCGTACCGCCATTTTAGAAATATTACTCTTCTCATTTTGAAGGCTAATTGAAGTAAAATTTCTGATTTTCCGATATTAATATTTATTTACATTCCAAATATACCATTATGCCATATTTTAACCATGCCACGGGAATTTTTGTGATCAAAAGGTAAATGTTAACATAATACTTTCTGGCATTCAAATAATTTCAAAAATATAGCTTATGAAAATAAGTTTACAATTTGGATTAAACGTAGGTGTTTCTGAACAAAAAGTGTTTGAAGTTGTGATTAAATACATTCAAATTCAAACTTACAAGAAATCAAATGTTTGTGGTTTGTATAAATGAAATATACCAAAATGGTCCCGAGTTCAGACTTAAGAAAAAACCGCTGTATTAAAAACTGTACACACTGTAAAAAAAATGAGTTGATCTACTAAAAAAATTTTAGTTTTTCTCATTAATCTTTGCAATTACAAAAAAAAATGTATTCTTACTCAGTTACAAGAAAATCTGTAAGAATTACGAGAAAACAGCTAGCAACGATTCCGGTTTATAATACCGGTTACTAAAAAATTCTGTGGAATACAAATATACTAAAAAAATGTTAGCAACCTCAGGATTTTTTTTTTTTACAGTGCAGTTTTTGAAATAGGCCACTTTATTTTTTTCCCTTGAAAAAAATATTGAATTTTTACTTTTAAATTAGTTATTTCGTTGAGTTTAAATAATAAAAAAAAATTCATTTGATCATATTTTGTATGAATACACTATTTCCATAAATATATAAAGTATATTTTTATGGAAGAAAGGTAGCCCCATTATTATGATGTATAAAAAAAAGGAAAAGTTCCTGATAGTTAAAAGTCCTTAATTTTCCATTCAAATAATGTGTTTCTTGCTTGCGTTTATTAAGGTCAATAGATAGATACTTCCTACCTATAATTTCAGCTTTCCTGTTCTGTAAAGTATCTTCTTAGAAGCAGATGAAGAAGAAGCAACTAAAGAAATCTTTCCACTTTTATTGCAGATAGAGAAGGAGAGACGACTGATAGACGCGATATTAGGTTCACATAAATTGATAAAATTATTTTTTTCTAATTCGTTAGTTTAAAATTAGTATAAAGCTTTAAAGAAGATTGTAGCAATTAAATTTTAATTAGTCAATATGCCTCATGCTTATGAGACAAAAGAAGCTACAGGTCTGAGTTAATCAGCTAAATGTCAGGCAGAAAATGTGATGTTTAAACATAAATTTGGAAGACAATTAAGTGGAATATTTATAAATAGTGTGTGTCTGTAAAAAGATGGATAGGTTATTATACATATAATCAGACAGGTGAAAATAGATAGACATTTATAGACAGAGAGATAGGGAGATAGAGAGATATAGGTAGATAGGCTTGTTATAGACAGATAGAGAGACATAGACAGATAGGCTGATATAGACAGATAGAGAGCTATAATAGATAGGCTGATACAGACAGATAGAGAGATATAGACAGATAGGCTGATATACACAGATATAGAGATATAGACAGATAGGGTGATAAAGACAGATAGAAAAGTAGATGGACAGTTGACATTAAAGTAAATAGGATAACAGCTTTATTATACAGAAGGTCATTCGCACTTTATGGAAACAATTTTCAAAGTTAATTTCTATGCATAAATGACATATGCTTTGCAACAATTTGACTTTGTTGAATAGACTTGACTTTTGGCTATAGCTCTGGCTTGAAATTTCTATGATAATAGAGTTTTCTTGTTACACTCATGTCAGTTAATCCGACACCTCTTGTGAAAACGTTCCAAAGTCTTTTCAATGTACGTGAATTCATTTAAACAATCCAAATGCAGAAAAAGGCCATTGGTGATGAGGAAGGTTGTGTCAGGTGATTGTACAGGCATTTAATCAATTAATACACAATTTATTTATTTATTTCCGTTTCGGATTTTTTCTTTGCTAAATATGCGTCAGTTGAGTTATGGAAAAACGGCTGGGAGACTTTGCTCATATGAAGCTCAATTAATGTCTTTTTCATATAACGGTGGAATTTCTTCTTCAAAAATGGGTTCTAAAGTATTTTACTGATAATAAAGTTAAATCACATTAGCTTCACTGCATTTTTAACCTTTAATTTAATTTCATAACAAAATCCAGCAGCAATTGTGAGTTCTTTTGGAAAATTTTCTTTGCATTCACAAACCCAAGTCTTTCTTTTTTTTCTATTAATTCATAAAAATTGCTCTTATTTTGATACACTCACTTAAATACAGCCCTATTTCATCCAGTGTTACGATAAATTTTTATTTATCACCACCTATGTGTTTGTTAAAGCGTGCGTTAGAAAGCGCTATCTACAACACATTGGTAGACTTTGGAAAGTTTTCCAAGAGGTGTGGGAGAAAATTGATATGATTGTACTAAGAGAAAAATCGACTATGAAGAAAATTTTGATCCAGTGTTATTGTCAAGAGTCTGGGCTATACAGTAAAGTAAAATTGCCGCAAAGATTATGGCATATATGTTCCTAAATTAACTGTGAAAACCGTTTCTATAAAATGCAAATCACCTTTTGTATAGGGATATAAATAATATGGAAGCTATTTGATGTAGAGATATGATTATATATAGATTTTTTCTAAACTAAAATTTGAATAGGATGATAAATTTATTTGCTTGAAATACGTTTTCATTAAAACATCACATTTTCTCATAAATATCTTAATCTTATTATTTAAAACCTTTTGATGCATGTTAGTTAACTCTTTAATAAAATCTCAGTGAAAATGTGTGAATCGTATTTTGTCACACCTCATCAAAACTCACAAACTGTTAAACAAACAAATATATGGTTCAATGTTATGTTATTATCACTGAGATTTTTATTAAATTCTGATCACCATCATTAAGAAAAATGGCAAGTTTTGACTTACGTCTTGGTGAATTTTTGAGCACTAGCCTATAGTCATCGTGCCTAGGTCTCACTTCGAGTGTGGTCCAGCAATAAGCTTCACCCAATCCATTGCGGGCAAAGACTTCTACTTTCCCATGATCATATTGTCTGGTCTTCGGAATGTCCATATGATAGATACCATCATAAGTTAGTTTGTAGCGGGAGCCCTTTAAAAGAAATGCTCATTAAAGATAACATTTTAAATGAACACTTATACTTTTTTTAGAATTCACATATCTAGTTAGAATATGAAGGGTTCGGGCATATAACATGGTCACTGATATTTTTTAATATTCTTTTTTATTTTCATGGAAAATTGTTTAATTTTTAAAAGTATAAGGCTTATTTTTTTACTCAATATGCACTCTTAAAAAAATTCGTCACAAAATTTAAAATTACATGCAGCAAGTTACCGAAATACCCCTCTGATGGAAAAGATTTTTCTGTTATTTGAGGAAATGTAAGCCTTTTCACTGGACAATTTAAGGAAATTTTGAGCTTTGGTTTGCAAATATTTCGTATTTTGAAGAGAAAAGGACGTAAAAATTATATTTCTAATATGAAAAAGTAATACGCAGCACAATTGCCAGAACACACATGTGATTTGAGGAAAATGCAACTTTTGGTTGAAGGATTTCTAGTAAACTTAAGTAAGATTGGGGATTGGTCTTTTGAGGGAAAATGGCAAATGTAAGAGGGGAAAAATTGTGTTTTACAGGGATGAGAGCGCTCCGACCCGAATGTCCGATTTTTGCCACTAAATTTTAATAGTATTCTCCACCGTATTGAATTTCCGAAATTCTGTCCTTAAATAAGATGACAAATAATATTAAAATTTAGTGGTAAAAATCAGACATTCGGGTCGGAGTGCTCTCATCCCTGGTTTTACGAAGAATAAGCAACGGGAAAAAATTATTACATTATGTTCATGATGGATTTCATTCTTTATCTATAAGATTCTACGGCATTCATATTTGAATCTAGATGACATGTGAAAGCAAATTATTTTGTGCCGATGTGCTCTAAACTTAAAAATATATATATCAAATGGATAAAAATATTTTATGTTTATATAAATGTCATGGTACATTAACATCTTAACGAATGGAAAAATGATTAGTGTTAAATATTCATCATCGAAACACTGCGAAAGGAAAAAAGGGGAAAAAACTTTGCAAATCCAGTAATTGAGAAATAAATAAAATAATTAATAATTAAAATAAATTAGCGTTAGATCGTTTTTAAAATACTTATAATAAATTACGGAAATCTTTCCGCAAACCTACAAGACAACAAATAAAATATTTTGAATGTGATGAATGAAAACATTGCCAAGCCTGTAATGGATTACTTACTGGTCCAATGGTTCTGCCATTCAAAATCCACATTAGTCTTGGTCTCGGGTTGCCAATAACTCTGCAACAAAACTTAGCCCAATCGCCTTCAGTTACAACCTGTGGTTCAGGTTTCATAACAAATACTGGACGGCATTTTTCCGGAGGTAATTCCTCTTCAGTAACAATCCTTTAAAATAAATCATTGTCAATAAATAATATTTATCAGAATGAAATAAATAATTGTAAGCAGATATTAGTAAAATCGAAAAATCGTTCATTGTGAGCAAATGTGGTTGTGACTATCATTTAATTATACTTTCTGAAATTTTGCTAAAATATTTAATTTTATACTTTTATTTGTGAGTATCCCTTGTATATAAATGCATCTTATTTACACTTAAAATGAGCTTGTGCTTTTAAAAAATTCTCTCAATGATTTGTACCTGATGGAAACGCAGTATCAGAAAAATTTTATGTTCATATTTAGAGTTTAATCTAGGAAAAAGAGATTTGTAGCTTTTTGGCTAATTGCAGCCAATAACTGTTAGCCAAATAAAAATAGCTTTAGCCAAGAAAAAAAACTTATTTATACAAAATTTCTATATAAATGAATATTATTTGTAATTATACAATATACAAACAGTACACCACTCTGTAAGATTGACCTCTCGAGATTTGGCCATACATCACACATCAAATGCTTTTTTAAATGGAAATTCTTTTCAAACTTCCCCTTCCAAATTAATCATCATCAGAGTTTCCCCCAGACAGTTTCAGAAGGGTGTTGCACACTGCCTGCCCTTTGGCTTACAAAATAGCACCCTTCTTGCCCTTCATAAAATAATTAGCACCCTTCTTGCCCCTCCAGTAAAATAATTAGTACCCTTCTTGCCCCTCAGTAAAATAGTGCCCTTTCTCCTTCTGGCATTAAAATTTTTGCTTTCATAGTATAAATTGACTCAATGTTGTCGTGAAAAGAGTGCCCTGACTTTTAAAAATCAAAAGTAGCTTTAAAACCAAAATAATACCTCTAACAATTAAAAAAAGTGCCATCAAGAATCCGAAAAGTGCACCCAAGAATCCAAAAAGTGCACCCAAGAATCCAAAAAGTGCCCTTAAGAATAAAAAAGTGCCTTTTTTCTCATTATCAGCACCCTGCCCTTTTTTAAACCTGGGGGAAACTCTGATCACCATTAAGTTAGTTAAATTTTTGATTGTCAGTCTATTTCTCAAGTCAGTTTTTATTATATTCACGAGACTCAATCCCCTTTCACAATCTGCTGTAGACAACAGAATTGTTGCTACAAATTCATACAAAGAAGTCACATTGGGAAACATGTCAGTAATGCCATTTTTATGAAAAAAGAATACAATCAGCTGGTTTAATTTCTTTACCCCTTGTGTAGCCAGAACCTGCCTAAACAACTTCCATTCATGAACCGTTTTGGTTTCATTTCCTAAGTTGGGATCATCAACAAAAAATAAACAAACTCTTTTAATTTCCTCAATACTTGTTTAATGCAAATGACGTCATACTGTTTGTAAGATGCTTGCACAGAGAGGACGAGACAAATTTTGAAGTGAGTTGCCGGGACAGAGGTGGTTTGAGATTTTTTTTCACGCGGCAGCTGAAGGTTTACGAAAGGCAGGAACAACAAAATGGAAATGATATATATTTTTTTGGCTGTTGCTTTTTGGCTAATCCCCTAAATGTTTTGGGGGCAAAAGGTGCTTTCAGTTAGCTTTTTGGCTATTTGGCTAGCTCTAGATTAAACCCTAATATTTATACATTATTATCTTAATGGCACTATTTGATGATATGACTTTATGAATATTACTCAGCCTTTTGAGCAGGGCTAAGAAATGCCGTGTCCAGGTTCGCACTGGTAACCAAACTTTTTTTTATTTGGCAACCACGTTATATAATCTGGCATTTTTTTTTTTTTTTTGTACAAAAGTTGACCAAAGAAATGAGCACAAACGGCATGTTTTCTCTTCCCCAACCCCATTCGTACATGACAAGCAGTAATATTCCTCTTCTTACGCACTTTTATTGGAAGAACGAAGTTTGAAAGGCATTTTCAAGCTCATGCACAGAAAATTCTGTTCTTTTTCTGTAGCCAGCTAGCATGTCAGGTGATTATAATGTGGGAAGAAGAGGGGGAGGTTTCAGTAAAACATCATGAAATAGTACCAATCTAAGCTCTGTGGCATCTAAAATTCGATACAATTCTAAAAAAGGCATAAGATTTTTATAATTTCAAATGCGATTTTTGTGTTCAGAATTAGAACTTATTAATTTATCTCATTCATTTTAAAGATTAATACGTAACACATAAGTGATGATAAGTAATTCTATAAAGCATTATTAAAATTTATGAATAATTCCTTTTAGGATTAAAGAGATAGGATTAAAGAATAATATGTATTTTTTAAATATGTCTACCTCGCTTAAAATGATTGGCGCCTTTATTATCATGGCGTCTCTGTGCACCGTTCGCACTACTCAACAGGTCGGCACGACCCTGTTTGGAGACAAATGTCTAGTACTGGAATATAAATATTTTGTACTATCGACTAGAATTGTTTGCTGGCTACCAGATTTTATCAAATAAGTCTGTAAAGTCCTGCTGTTGAGCATCGGTCAAAGACATATAAATGTTCTGAGAATGGTAAAACCAATTTGTTAATATCGATTTTTAACCTTGTTAAAAATATTCTCTGCTATTTATCGTTCCTACATTCTCTGATCTATTTTAATTCCTAGATATAAATATAAAGTCTTAGCTTTTTAAAAATGGAATTGATATTTGTAGTAATATATATAAAGTCTTCGCGTTTTTTTTAAAAAAAGAATAAATATATGTAGCGAATACTGGCCTACAATATAGCCACGAAGTAAAAGTAACCCCAAAAATTATGTATAGGAATCCTACAAGTAAAAGAAAACACTTCATTTAATGTCTGTAGAAATTTTACCTTTGCCATGAAGCTTCCATCTCGGCTATTTTCTGTACACCTTGTTCCATAGATTTTGGCAGCTGTGTTTTGTATTCCAGAAGTCTTGTAGCTGTTAAAAATTGAAGTGCAAAACAAAGTGAATAAAATTAAATTTGAAAATTGAGATACGTTTACAGGATAAATTGTATGAATATTCATCATACCTTTGCATCGTAATGTTGTTTTAGTTGTGTCTTCACCATAGTCATTGACTGCACGAGCCACATATTCACCACAATCTTCAGTGTACACATAAAGCACATCCAAAGCAACAAAACCGAAATCGTGAGTTGTTTTAAATCGATGACCTGAAACGAGCGAAAAGAAAAGAAAATGAGTGCACTGATTTTTTTTTTAACGTTGCTCATAATTCATACTTTATAATTAATTCAGTTATTTACCTCTAATAAAGTAGTTATCTGTTTAAATAGATTTCTAAACATTCATAATACAGGGTGTTTCTAAATGAATATCGGGGTTTTAAAGCTTTGTAGTATCTATTATAAAAAAACAAAATTATACTTAATACATAAAATGAAAGAGCAACTCAAACAGTTTTACCTACAAGCTTACAAGTGTTCAATGTGAACTCCTTTCGTCATACGGCCCACATCAAGTCGATAGCTCAGTTCTTCCCAAACGCCACTCTACGCTCACCGATCTGACGGCCAGAGAATCAAATGATCTGACGCGCATGTGATTTCTACTTGTTGGGGATCATAAAGGATCGAGTGCATGTGCCTCCGCTACCAGCTGACCTACCCAACCTAAGAAACAGGATTGAGGCAGCTGTTGCAACAATTACCCCCCAAACACTAATTAACGTTTGGGAAGAACTGAGCTATCGACTTCATGTGTGCTGTGTGCCGAAATGTGTTCACATTGAACACTTGTAAGCTTGTAGGTAAAACTGTTTGAGTTGCTCTTTCATTTTATGTATTAATTATAATTTTAAGTTGTATGTAATAAATACTACCAAGCGTTAAAACCCCGATATTCATTTAGAAACACCCTGTATAACTTTGTCAGAAAATGGGGGTTCATATTACCATCCTTTCCTATATTATTATGAATACTTGATGTAAGTACACGATTTTAATTTGGTCACAGATCCTAAATTGAAAATTGTAATGTGGAGATAGTCCTTTAAACAATTAAACGAAAAATTTAAATAGACGTTATTCCCGATCGACTAGTTTCAGTTTAATTTCGGTACTATTATTTGTGAAAATAATTAGTAAAGGGTGTATTCTTTCTTTTCCAGATTTTTACAAGCAATAAGTAGACTACCAAATACTTTCAATGTTGTAATTTCTTTAAAAGAAAGAAAGAAAGAAAGAAAAAAAGAAAACTGGCATTAAGAAATCTAATTACCTGATTTAAGTGGTTTTCCATTATGATACCACTCCACTCTCAGTTTTGGATCATTAGTAGGTTCCAATCTGCACTCGAAATGAGCACTATCACCCTCTTGAAGGTTATCTAGGGGTTGAATTTGTGTAGTAAATTTTGGAGGCTGGGGTTTAAAGTCGTCAGCTGGAGCTTCTTGTGGGTGTGGTAAATCAAGTTCTCTGAGTTTTTGGGCATCCATTCCAGCAGGAAGTTGACTCTCCATTATGATATTTCGTTTGCCTATAAATAAAATCAATAAAATTATATATATATATATATATATATATATATATTGGAAAATTACCTGGTAAAAATATTAATATAGTTTTCAATGATCTCATTTTTTCTATTAATAAAATGAATAAGATATCAGTCATTCAAAATTTAACTACATTCTCGGGAAAAAAAATGTTATTTGAACTAATTTTTCTTTGGTTATATTTAGTTAAAACACGAAACTTTTCATTGTTTTTCCCCTTTTACCCCAAAATACAGAAAATGCCTCAATCCAATGTAAAAATTACCTGAAATCCTCCAATTTAAAGCTGCATTTTTGAGAAATCACAGGAGTGTTCCGGCAACTGTGCAGCTTAGTACTTTTTCGAGTTAAAAATGGGATTTTTACGTATATCCTTTCCCCCTCAAAACATAAAAAATTCACGAACCAAAGCTCAAAATTTCCTGAAATTCTCCAGTCAAAAGACGGCAATTTCTTCAAATAGCATTAAAAAAAATCGCTCCCAATCACAGAGTTAAACTTGCTGTCTGTACTCTTTACGTTTTTTGAAGGAATTATTTTGGAGAGTGTAGAGGCATTTTAAGTCCAAAAAATTTCACAATAATCTGGTTTTACTATTAATAAATTCATTTAAATGTTTTTAAAAAATAAATATACCTTAGAGACTTTAATTTGAGAAATGTTAAATCCGAAATTTTTCATAATGTTAGTATTACAATGCTTTTGGTGAAATCAACAAAAAATAATAAAAGTGAACATTCTTTGGAGAATTCAGAATTATTTTTTATGACGTATAATACGATTTTTATATGTCATGCATTTAACTCATTTAAAGTTATTTACGAAAAGTGTCTAAATTGTTTAGTTATTTTTATTATTTAATTTACAAATAAATATTAATATTAAAAATTTAGACGTTCTAAAAGTTGGATTTTTTCAGTAAAAATTACTCACTTTGAATTTTCAATACAGCCTTCGTTGTGTCTTGGCCCCATTTGTTTGTAGCTCTGCACATGTATTCACCAGCATCTCTAGGGAAGAGCCAGTCAATATCAAGAACAACAAATCCAAAGTCGTCCACAGTATGAACACGGGTGCCTGGTTTAAAAATAAAAATTTGAAAATGTATTTCAAAATACAATAATTTAAATTTTGAAAACAGACGTAATGCGAGCAAAAATTTTACTTTTCAAAGCGAAATTTCGAACTCTCAGTTTCGTGTATCAATGTGATTTGAAAAAGAGAAAAACTGATGTATATAGTACTATAAATAATAAGAATGAAATGGAATTCAGTGAGTTTATTGATAGATTCTTAATTTTATTTATTTTTATTCAATTATAGTGAAGGGAAGGAGCAGCCATTTTGACAAGTGGTTAAATTTTTTTTTATTTACAAACATGAAAAACTATGAAGCCAACTTTCACAACTTTGATCTTACGGAATATAAACTTGGTAGACGTACAATGTTTTTATTTAATTATAATTTAATAATAGGAAATGATCATTTTGTCGGATGATTACATTTTTACTTTATACAAACACGAAAAACTGTCGAGCCAAATTCCATATGTTATACCTTCTGGAATATAAACTCTATTGGCATATGAGGCGTTTAGAACCAGGGTGGGCCAACCTCACCATCTCTGATTTCAAGAGAAATGCTTTCCAAAATTTGTACAAATAATTGCAAATTAGTTTAGGCCAGATCTGGCAGTACCAGAGAAGATTAAGCTTCTTGTTAAGCTAAAAGTTAAGGTAAGTGATTTAAATTTCATAATGTGAACGTGATACAAGGCTCCATTGTGAGGTTCTATTCCTTCCCGGCTTGTACGATTTGTTCTGTTTACAGCCTTATGCGGTTACATTCAACAAAGTGTTTGATCTACAACTGCTGAAAAATCAAATTTATATGATCCAGAACGGTGCTGTTGTGTCCATAATTTTATGGTGATATCAACAAAGTTTCAACATTTATTTATATGTAGCCAGTTTTGGGTGTTTTATTATTATTATTATTATTACTATGTGAAAGTTTTAGTAACTTTTGTCATTGAAAAAGAAATCTTAAAACACTCACCTGATGTAAGTGGTTTTCCATTCATAAACCACTCTACTTTCATAGTAGGATCGCCAACTGGCTTAAGCCTGCATTCAAAGTGAGCTGATTCACCCTCCACTTTATTGTCCAAATCTTGAATTTGAGTTATGAATTTAGGTGGTATTTTTCGTTCGTCATCAACGATGATTTCTTCAGTTCTCCGCAAGGACTCTTCCAGCCTCATCAGACTTTCAGTACCGGACTGCCATTCAGTGGGTAACTGAGGTTCCATAATAATTGATCCCTTGGCTGTAAAAAGGGGAAATAAAAAAAGTGGTAAATAACATTAACCCTTTATATCCTGAATTAATTTTCCAGCTACTTTTTAGATGCTCAGAATCCTCGATTATTCCCACCTGTTATTTTTTTGTTGTAAAGTTTTCCTTATCTAATCATAGCATTTTTGAGATTCAATTAGGATATCATAGGATATCATAGGATATTAGGATATCATCATAGAATTTTTGAGATTCAATTTCTCATTTGAAAAACCGGTGGTAACAGATTAAAAATTCTGTAAAAGACGCTCGTCGCGAAGGGGCTAAAGTGGTACTTATAAGTACTGTCAGGATAAAAAGGGTTAATAAAAACTTTATTTTAATCCATAAAGGTTTCAGCCGTCTATGACTATGTTCTCAAGACTCCCCGTGGGTTTGTTCACCTGTGGCGAACTTGTTAATCGAGTTTGATATATTTACTAATGATTGATTTAACATTCGGAATGATTTGTGAATGTTGCAATAATATTATTTATTCCTTTCCTCGAAATAAGAAATAATTTTAAGTGTTATCTTCAGACATTAAAATGAATATGTGTTTATTTTTTTCACTTTAAATGATTCTTTAATATATCACCCCACAAACATCCACACTCCCTCAGATATTTTCTTCTGCGAAATTTTCTGACATATTTTGGGCCTCATTTTTAAATGTAAAAGAATGGCACTTTTTGTCATGATCATTAACTTGGTTTGGAATCGAATGTATTGTCTTCATTTTTCAATAATATAATTACATATCTAAGTTATAACCCAATGTTTTCTCATAACCAGCTTTACCGGGTTGTCGCATCTGGAAATTATATTCAAAACGTTCACTTTGACAGCATTTTCTAAAAGATCCCGTGCCTTTATCTAGAAATGTTACAAAAAAAAAAAAAAAAAAAAAAACTACCGATATCATAATTTCTATATAACAGTCATTTTTATGCGTTTACGAATAAAAATGAATTCAGGAAAGTGTCAGTTTGGAACAACTTCAAAATTAAAAAAAAACACTTCCACTTTTCGCGTCATGAGGATGAATCAAGTGATTGGGTGAAAGTATTGTACCAATTTTTTTTCGGGGGGGGGGGGGGTGCAATAAGAATTTCTATCTGAGGGATTTTAAACCAATCATAAAATATCACATATCGAATACTTTTTTCTTTTTTTATCTTTATGCAAAAGATTAATTTCGTATATGAACCAAATTTAAAATCCGGATAAGAATAATTTTATATTGAAATCTCTTAGCATGACAATATGTTCTTCTTTTTAGATAGTGATTAGGAAAACAATATTAAAAAAAGCGAAAAATAGCTTTAGCACTTTCAAAAATGTTTATTGGAAAGAAAGTAAAATTTACTATATGAGGGATACAGATTGAAATCAGATCACTTTATTGACCATTGTTACATCGTAAGATTATGCAAAAATGCCGAAATAAAAGAGTATAAAATCTAAAATAAGAATCCTGCAATAAAAAGGTTCTGTGCATTAATTGTCTTCTGTTTATTTATTTATATCTTCATTAGTAATAAATAATGTTTAAAGAGTTTGTGATGGAAAATATTTATAACAAAATTCTTAAAATAAATAGAAATGTATCACTGCACTAAAGAAGAAAAATCATATATACCTTTAACAGTCAGCTTAGCAGAGACTGTAGCTTGACCATAAGCATTTGTTGCTTTACACATGTAAACGCCATTGTCTCTAGTGAAAACACCAGCAACCTCCAAAATCACGAATCCAAAGTCACTAATCGTTTTTACACGTGATCCTATAGCGAAAAAATAAAAAAATAATTATTTTAATATCACACTAATAAAGAGTAGATTAATTTGTAATAAATGTAAATAAATAAATAAATAAATAAATAAATAAATATGTTAAAATAATTTAATTTGGCTAAAATAGAAACATAATAGCCTAAAATATGTTAGAATTTTAAATATTATCCTTCAATCCTATCAAATACAAAATAAAATATTTATGTAGTTAGTATATGAATTTCTTAACCAACAAATTAATTTAAACAACATCTTTTTAAGGGAAATTAAGAATTAAGCGTAAGTTTTGGGGTTTGTTATGGATGTATTTATCATCGCATCATTATAGAATATACATACCAGTGATGAGTGTTTTTCCATTGTGGAACCATTCCACTTTCATCGTGGGATCGTTCACAGGAGTTAATCTGCACTCGAAATGAGCTAAACTGTTCTCTGGTAATGTGAGGTCTTTTGGTTGGGTGAGGAATTTAGGTGGTTGCTTAATATCTACATCCATCCATTGTTCAGAAATTCTTGACGATGAATATTCTTCGAAACGAGCAATTTTCTCCATGCTTTCCATGCCCTGAGGAAGCTGAGTATCCATAATGACGCTACGTTTGCCTGAATACAAATAAATTAAAATAATTTTATTAGTTATAATTTAAATAGGTGGAATTTAAAAAGTCGTGTCGAATTCAATAAAGTATGAAAAATGAATGTTTGTCCATCTGTTACTTAACTGCATTGAAATATTAAAATATAAGGAGTTTTATTTTCAGTAAAAAAGAATCAAAAAGCCATTCTTATATATCTTAATCTTCAATTTATATTCTAACAGCAAGTGAAGAGAAATTAATAAAAATAAGATAATTTTTTTATTTACTTAAAACATACACGTACAACATTCGAGATCAAAAAGTATAAAATTAAATATCAGAACACTTTTAATTTATAATTTTCGTAATATGCAAGAATTGTATAAAAAATAGTCATCAACTTATTCTCAATCAATTTCACACCATTTTACAACGCACTTACATACAAGAGATTTCTTTTCTTATTTTTTATTTTCTACAAATTTAGCTGCAGATGCAATCGAAAAACATTTTTTTCTTTAAACTAATTTTTATTTCAATGAATTAATATAAAGGCACTAATTCAGAATAACATATTCTCTGCTTACCTGAACATTTAATAGTACAAGTTGTAACAGCCTCTCCAACTTTATTAAAGGCTCTGCAAGAATATAGACCACTATCTTCAGGATACACTGGACTGATCTCCAAAACCACAAAGCCGAAATCATTGATTGTACGAATTCGAGTACCTGAAAAGTTTATTATTGCATTATTAAATTAATAGTATTAATTGATGAAAGGAGTATTTAATTTTATTAAAAAAAACAGTATGGAAAATATTTATCAATATAAATTAAATTCATTTGAAAGCTTACCCAAAACTATTTTGGTAATCATTTTTAGTTATAGTAAAAACTTTGAAAAGCTTATTTCATACAAGAGGTACTAGTTAATATAGATATTTCAACACAAGGCTATGTGTAGGATCAACAATCTAAGGCGTTTTAATGATAGAAATGCATGTTTTAAGCAATTCCCTTTACATGATGAAAATACTATTCATTACTTACCAGCTTTGAGAGCTTTTCCATTTTTAAACCATTCGACTTTTAAGTCTGGATCATCTGTTGGAGTAAGCCTGGCTTCCAAATGAGCATTTTCACCTTCTCTCAAATCTGTAATATTTTCCAAAGGAACTGTAAATCGAGGAGCTTCAATATGAATTTCCTCGGTATACTCAGTACGTGACCTGTAAAGGTGCTCCTCTAATTCCATAATGCGACGATTACTATCAGCCATTTCTTTTGGTATTTGAGGGTCAAGAATAATAGATTTTTTTGCTGAAAAAAGAAAAATATTTTTATTTGATGCATTTTTTATTTATCATTTTCTTTTTTGAATGATGAAAATTCAAATACATTTTTTAAATTTACAAATAAATGTTCTTAATAGTAATCCTTGTTCTTGGTGTTATTAACTTTTCGAAAATAAATACTTGTGTCAGAGCAGTTTTACTCTTAGACTAACATTCATTTTTTTTAAATCGAGATTTTTAATTTGTAGTTATTTTTCAGAAGCCTAAAAATGTAAAAACGACTGTGGAAAAAGCCAAGTTGAAATGAAATAAAAAAATACTCGGTTATCACTGTGACATATAAAACCCACCAAGCAATAACAATCGGATAATAAAAATCCATACAGACAAATGATTTTATTAATTGATATATTTAGAAAAAGAGTATTGTTTTTATTATCTAACCATGCTTAGAGATCCAGAATGAACCATCAAACATAAAATAACATAAAACACACCTAAATCGGCACAACAAGGTTATAAAACACAACCACGGATAAGCAACCGATGTACCACCGAGCCGTTTACATACACAAATCAATGTGCTTAGCAATTTTATTGAGAACATTTGAAATTCAATATTGCGTAGCCACTGAGTTAGCAGAATTTGGGCTCTATCATGTCTATATTCTTCGCGATGTCTATTCTCTTTCAGTGAGACACGTGTGGCCCGTTTGTAATTTTGGGGTTTTAATGGTGCTCAATCATAAAAATATTTCCGAAGGTCAACACGAAATTAATTTACCACATAGAAACATTTACTTATTCTTTTCTACACATGATCCTTTTAATACTTTTATATATAAAATTAACAAATCTCCTTCACTCTTGTGTGTCTGCGGTTCAATATAATACTCAGATCACTAAATCATTGATTGTCCACTAAAACAATCATATAAACTTCGCAAACCATCTTCACAAGACCTCAACTAATGAATCCAATTAATTCTTCAAAAAAATCCTTCCCTAAGGAAAATTATACAATATGTAGACCTACTAGAAATTCATAGACTAGACACTACTAGAAATGTATTTTTGAAAATATTTCACTTTTTTAACCATGTGCTCTGTATATTTTTCAATCTGCATATATATAGTATGTAAACTGTATATGTATATGTAAATTTAATACTAGTTTCAATATAGCATATGGCATGGATATGTCCAGGCACAGGAAACATATAGTTGCTTCAAGCCAATTGGTTATGGCCATCTCCTGGGGTGAATCTATGCATCTATGCATTGTTATAATGTTGTTTAAAGCAATGTGTATAATTTAACTTGATACTTACATTTGCAGGTTAATGTAGCTTTAGTGGTATCAGTTCCAAACTTATTTGTAGCTTTGCACATATATTCACCAGAATCTTCACCATAGCAGTATAAAATGTCCAAGATAACGATACCAAAATCGTGGAATGTTCTGAAGCGATGACCTGAAATGGAAAATATTTACATTTTATATCAAATTATTATAATTTTAATTTGCGTTTTCAAATGAGTTTTTATATTATTTAATTTAGTTTTTATACAGTGAAGCCTCTTTTTGTCGTATTTTCTGATTCGTATTTCCAGGATAAAATGTTTTAACAAGGGAAAAAAAGAATATGTTGTGTAAAGATAAAATCCTTTTCTTAATTTCTGGAGAAACATTAAAGGAAAATGAATTTATTAGATTGTATTTAATTCATAAATTATTTGATCGATTACGTATGAAATTTTTACTAACAAAGTTCTTTGAAATTACAATTTTGAAATTACATCCGTAAGAGTAATTCACTTTATTTGACTAATTAGATAATCACTATATAGTTTTTGAGTTTGCTTGTTATTTTTTAAAGTTAATAAATCTTCCCATGTTCATCTAATTCTATATTATATTCAACAAGATTCTAAATTAAAGATAAATTTCAATAGAAAAGGTTTTAAGGGTAAATGCTTTTTAAATGGTCTACAGATTCTTTTTAAAGATTGTTTTTAAATGTTGTCAATAACAGACAACTATGAAATATAACTTTAACTTCGACATCTGACTAGTAAAAGTCTTTTAACTCTAAATCAACTTTTAAAAGAAAATATAACACATTATAAATTAATATCCATTCGATTTTCAATCTCATTTCGGTTTTCATAAGATTTATTAATTTTTAACAGAGTAGAGAGAGGTTGTAAAATATAATAAACAGACGAATGGAGAAAACTACGATTAACATTGTATATATTTATTAAATTGTAAGTAAAATATTACTAACCAGCTCCTAGGAGTTTTCCGTTGAAATACCATTCAACTTTAAGGTTTGGATCGTTTACAGGAGTAAGATAAGCTTCAAAATGGGAACTTTGTCCTTCCACAAGATTGGTGATGTCTTTAATTTGGGTTGTGAATTTGGGTGCTTCTCTGACTTTAGATTCCATGGAAATTTGAGTTTTATATAAAGCAGAACCTTCCAGCTCCGCAATTTTTTCAAGACTCTGTGGCTGTAGTGTATCACGGAAGATTCTTCCGGTTCCTGTTAAAGTAAAACTCAGATTAGTATTAATTACATTATCTTTAATTAGGCAGGAATTATTTAGTAGGTGCATCTAAACTTATTACTGTTATAAAAAGTCATTGAATTAAAATTTATTCAAATAATGATGGCTCCAAAAAAAATCATAAACAACAAAGTGATCTCATTCAATACTTAAATTAAGACCAGCCGTACAGAATGAGAATTTGAATTACCACAAAGAGATGTAATTTAAAATTAAAAAAATAATATGAACTAATTGATTTTTTACACAAATTCTTTCAGATTATTCATAACAGAAGCTAAATATCTTTTTAAAATTTATCAATGCAAATAAATAGAGCAGAATTGTGTGTGTTAAGTCAAAAAAGAAATATATATCTGTCTGTTAATATAATTATTATTTGTATGTAACTGTTTAACAATTAACAAAGATATGTTTAGGAAAAAACTGAGTCCTTTAAAACGGAGGTTACCAACCTGTGGTCAACCAGTGGTTCGCGGGAAAATTTTGTGGTTTCAGAGAAAAAACTTAATATTCACATTTTTTTAATGTTTTATTAATAATAAAACAAAACTAATATTCTAAGAAATTCCTACATTTATGAAATTTCATATGTTTAGTTTTGTAGATTTAAATTATAGCAGCCATAGTTGATGGTTATATTAATAGAAGTTATTTGTTATTTATTTGCAAAACAAGCATTTTTTTATTTTTGGCTCTTCATAAAAAGTGAATAATTCCTCAGTAAAAAAGCATTGAAAATTATGATTCAGTTTTCAATAACATATTTGTTCGAAAATACATTTTAATTCGGTAATAAAATTTAGTACTGGTCTTAAAATAAAAATGTCTTTTCACCTTGCAGTAGTCACCTTGCACTGCATTGGAGCTAAAAATCCATCAACTTATTTCGAGCAAAAAGAAACAATTCTCACATAAAAAGGAGTGATTCTTAAATAAGCTTAAATTATTTTATAATAATTAAACCAACTTTAATAATTTTGCCAAATTAGTCAATTTTTACAATTTTTGTTATGATTAAATAATCGATTTTGAATTTCTTATGATTAAATAACCATTTGATATTTTGTATTACTTGCATTTCATATTAATAAAATTGAAATTCTCTTATCATTATTTTACAAATATATTTATGTTTTTAAAAAATTCATATTAGTGGTCCCCGGTATATAAAATTAAGAGTTCAATGGTTCGTAAGTTCCGAAAAGTTGGTGACTCCTGCTTTAAAGAACACATTTTTTCCATTTTAAAAACACGCAAACACCTTCACTTTTTTTCAGAAAAGTTTCTGCTGTAACAGAACTTTCACGAAACTTTTCTATCCACAAACGAAATACTTCACAAATTTAATAATTTTAAAATAAAACCAGACCAGCTGTAGTCATCAGTTGTATTGTGACCAGTCACAAAACAGCTGTAGTCGCCAAAAACCTATTATCTACATAGATCATTATATGACTAACCAAACATTCTGAACGCTTTAATTTAAAATTATAGCAAGCAAGCAGAAAAAAGTTTAAAAATTACATTGTATAAAAATAAAATACGTTTACCTCATAGAAAAACTGTTTTATTAAAATGGAAAAGTTACCAAATACTTTACTGTATGAAAACTTACCAGTGCATTCAATAGTGCAACGTGTAGTATCAGAGCCAAATTTATTTGTTGCAATGCATACGTATTCACCTGAATCTTCAACATGAACAAATGAAATGTCCATAACAACATAACCAAAATCACTCAGTGTTTTAATTCGAGAACCTGAAATTAAAAAAAATGAAGTTATTCATGGGGAAAAGAAATTATTAAAATATATATTAATTTAAGATTAATCTTGTTATATTCTTAATATGAAAACAACATTTAAGCCATTGCGTAAGGCTCTATTTTGACTCCAGTGCTAGACAAAATGATAAATAAATAGTCTCATGTGGAAACCGTTTGCACGCAATTTTCATATGACACACATCCATGAATGAACTTGATAACCCGCTGAAAATGCGGGATCCATACTCTGGAAGTTAAAAAATTATCAAATTATTTATTTATAATTTTCAAAAAAATGTTTTTTTTATTATTTATTTATTCATTAAGGAATTTTAAATTAAATTATTGAATGGAAGTATTTATTATTTGGATGGAATTTTTAAAAGCTAATCATAAAAATTAAACAAATTGTTATTGAACACGTGACAAAAGCTCTATAGAGAATTAAATTATTTTCATTCGAGTTTCTCATTGGAATGTATCCATTATATCAAATTTTCCCATGAAACTACATAGAAATTATTTAGAAATTTTAATTACTTTTATGCATTGAACATATGCATTGCACATATTTTGCTGTTTTTCATTAACAAAAATTGAATAATTGATAAATATTTTACCTTTTATTATATGATAGGTTAAAAATGTAATTAATCATCGGAATACAGCCATAGATTAAAATTATACTTTGAAAAACATACAATTTAACTTAAAAATTAAAATAAGGCTTTTAAAAGTACCTTATACTAACAGCAAGAAATTAATGAATATTTTCTAGTTTAGCAAACAATCATGGATGTTTGGGAAAAACAAACACACACACGCGCACTGATTAAGATGCCGCATTTTTTCTCTTTTATTAAGAAATATTTTTTCTTATTAAAAAGAAATAACCCATCATCGACTGGTACTTGGACATGATAATATTAAACACAACACGTAGTGTTAGCGTATAGTATAATATGTTAATTACAATTACTACAATAAACATTTCCAAGAAGACAATAATATAACACTTAGTACGAGCAAAATGTTTATTTTTTAAGCACTATATTGTTGTTCCGTATACTACAAAATTACATTGGCACTGCATGTTTTAGAAATGTAACAGTCATGATATAGGACATAATCATTCAACATAATAATAAAGAATTGTTTTAAGAAAATTTGTAAAGTATACTCACTGTGTCTCATTGGGACTCCGTTGTGGAACCACTCAACCCTCATCGCAGGATCACCCACAGGTATAAGATGGCATTCGAAGTGGGCACTATCGCCTTCTTTCAGTCCAGTTAAGCTCTTGAGCTGAGTAGTAAATTTTGGTTTTTGTCCACGTTCGCGATCCACACATTCAAGTTTTACAGTGATTTCTGCCTTGCCCCATTTGTTAGTGGCTTTGCAAGTATATTCACCAGAATCTTCCATTTTGACTCCGAGAATTTCAAGAACAACCATTCCAAATGCATATACAGTTCGAATACGATGACCAGATTTAATTGGTTGTCCTTGGAAGAACCATTCAACAACCATTGTTTGGTCGCCAGCTGGAGCAAGAGTAGCTTCAAAGTGAGCAATATCATTTTCTGTTAAGTTAGACAAATTCTGGAATTGAGATGTAAATATTGGTGGGTGACCCTTCTCTTCAGTCACAGCTTGATCTGTTTGTCTCAGCAAAGATTCTTCAAGAGTCTGGATACTTTCAAGACCTTTCTCGCCTTCAGGATGCAATGTTCCTTCATAGACTACATCTTTACCTACAAAAGGGAAGAAATGATCAGCCCACTAATAACTTTGATATGTGTCTAGTATCAAACCAATATTAGTTAGATTGATTATATTAGGATTCAGTATTGCGCCAATGTGGAATTCCTTGTAAATACTTACAGTATTGGTTTTACTTTGTAAATATTTGGAATGAAATGACATTATTGCAAAAATATTGTCTTTACATTGGAAATATTGGAAATAAAATAGCAAAATATTTTTTGCCAATATTGCAAAATGACAAATTGTAAATAATACAGTACTGGATCAATATTTCATGTCAATATATTGTGAATATTCGGTAATACGAAGCCAATAGAAACAATATCGACCCAATTCTGTTTCGCTACTAGTTTTAAAACATATAAGTAAGGAATAATGCAAATTCAACAAATGTTAAAGACGTGCAGAAAAATAAATACCGGATCAGTGAGTCTCATATAGATAAGAGTATATTATTTAGAATACCAATTTTATTATTCTATATCTTGTAGCATTTAGAAAGCATGGCTCGTATTCATTTATTATTCTTAAAGTTCTCATACGTACAGTTAATGTGCAAATCTGTACATAAAGAGTGTATTAAAAGGAAAAATAAATAAATCGAAACCTTTTAAATGCGCATTTCTTTTTTTTTTTTTTTTTTTTTTTTTTTTTTTGTAATATACAAGAATCTAGAAGTCACTTTATAATAAAAGAAATATTATATTATTATTTAAATATTGATTATGTAAAAGTTCCAGTACCTGCACAATGGATAGTAGTTGATGTAAATGCTTCACCCATTGCATTATATGCTCGGCAAGTGTAAACACCGCTATCTCTTCCCCACATATCTGTGGCAGCAAGTGAGACTTGGCCAAAATCATTAGTAGTCTGGAAACGTGTACCTAAAAAGATGCATGAAATGGCACTGTCAGTCACATTCATATAATCAATCCGTCGAAAATCTAATAATAAAAAAGGCTTGAGCAGGAAATATGTTTAACTGTATTATAAAATACAGTTTAGCCTTAAAACAATGCGTAAAAGAAAAAAAAAATGTCAAACAGCATTACTATTTTAATGGGCTATATTAAAAAATAACTGTGTTGAAACACAAAATACTTTGTTTGCGAACACAATACAAATATGTTTTGGTTTAAAAAAAAACGCGATATTTTTCAAGAGAGAAAAGAACCACAGAGCATCGACAAACCAACGCATTTAATGTGTTGCATGTGTTGCCTTCTTGTTGCAAACAGTGCTTTTCTCATTTGACCGTATTATTATTATTTTTTTTAATTCAAAAAGTATGCGTAGATTATTATTTATGTTATATGGTGTTATAACAAAATGGTTTAAATATATATTAATCAATATCATTAAATTTCTATTAATTTATGTAATTTATTGGTGTTTTTTACTGAATAACTTTATATGATCACATTTCATGAATAGAATAAAACACATTCAAAATATTAGCGGAATGTACCTGTGAGAAGTGGTTTTCCATTGAAGAACCACTCGATGCACAGTTTAGGATCAGCTGCGGGTTCAACTCTACAATCCAACCTGACTCCCTCAGGTTCGTTAACGGCGTATTTCTCTAGAAGTGGCACCACAAAGTAAGGCTTTGGATAAGTGAGTTCTTTTTCCTCGATAGAGGTCTAAACAATTAAATGATATTTATTAATATATTAAAATCTTAAATTACAGTAATATTTATATTTAATAAACTATTCTTTCATTTACCTCCATTTGTAAAATAATAATTTGAATTTATTTAAATAAAAATATAGTACTTTTTTCTTTTAAATTAATAATTATTAAAATTTCAGGATTCAATCAAAAAATAAATAAGTTCGTTACAAATATAATTCCTGGCGCTATATTTGAAAAGTTTTAATTGTAGAAAATAACCATCAAAGGGTAAAAAAAGAGTAATATAATAAGAAAAATATCTACAAAAAGTTGCAGAGGAAAGATTAAAAAATGCTAAAATTACTATTTGTATTTCTACTATTTTATTTCATAAAATTAAAAGATAAGTTTTAATAAGATTTAATTTATTATTATTTAATGATATTTCACTGGAAAGCTTTTAGTAATGTAAATTCACAACTGTTCATTTCTAATATTTTTCATAATTTATTTATCAATTCCGTTTATGATGATAATGAATGAAAAAAATTAAGATAATGAATGAACCTTACTTGGTATTTAGACATGAATAATTCGTCAACTTCTTGTACTTTAGACAGACCTTCGCGACCCATAGGATGAGTTGTTCTTTCAATGACAAATTCATTATCTAAAGGAAAGAGCAGCAAAACGTTTACAAAATGCATATTACTTCTTTCAAAATATTTTAAAGACTGTATTGCTCAAAAAATCATCAATTTTGAATTATTTTCACATTTTAATCTTTACATGCTTGCAAATAAAATTTAAAATTATATGGTATTATTAATGTTTTGGTATCACTATTGCATAATTGTTAATTTACTCTACTTAGATTTGACAACAAAGCTGCTTTTAAATATTTGATTTCTGTGTAAAAATTATTAAAACATTTCAGTTGCACATTTTAGAAAATGATGTTTCTTGAGTTATGGTATAAAAAATATTCAGAGAAAATTAGATGGAAATCCTGGCAGAAGAGATTCGAGTTAAAGATAATTAAAAAAAAAAAATCGGTATTGCCGGTAGTATAAACGGTTTTTGCTTTAAAAAAATACCAGTTTTGCAAAAATAATACTTTCATGGTGCAATTTACAAGATTTGACCGTTTAGCTTGTAAAAGTGGCATTTCCCGCAAAATTAGGCGGTAAGTACCTTGATCATACTTATTTTACAGGGTATGACGCTGTTATATTCATTGAACAATACATTGATGTCACTTCATAAAAGAAACAATTGATATTAGAGATATGATTGTAGGCTATTTTATCATAATTACATTTCAACATAGTGATAAATTTCTACATTTCTGATCATTTGTAAAAATGTTTGGGGTCCGAGTCGGTTTGCAAGTCAACGAAAACTGTTTGATCGAGTCGGGGGTAGTATAACTTGAATCCATGCAGGAAGTATCCTATTGTTGATAATGCTAAGATACAACATAACTCGTGCAGTAAATAATACAATAATAAGTAAGATGATCCATTATCTTACCTTTAATAATTTTCAGAGATCCAGTAGTTACAGCTTGTCCTTTCTCATTGGTAGCTTTGCATGTGTAAATGCCAGCATCCTCAGCAAGCGTGTGAGAAATATCCAAAGTGATATAACCAAAATCTTTGCTGGCTGTGAAGCGAGTGGCTGCAGAATAAAACATAATGCAATTATCGTGACGAAATTTACAAATGCTTGAATTTATCAAATTGCAATTAATAGAGCCTAAATTCATATTAGTAAATTTAAAATTGTATTTCTCTGTGAGGGGGAAAGAGTATCTCAAAAACAAATAAATAAATAAATAAATAAAATGAAGGGAAAAAGAAGTCAAAAACCATAATACCACCTATAATAATAAGAAAAAAATAAATGTTATTGATTTTAAAGAAAGCATCCTTTAAAATGTATTTTTATATATAAAAAAAATAAATAAATAAAAAATGCCAGTAGCAGGAAGCATTTGAAAGAGAGCAAGTAATAAATTTAAAGGGCGTCATGGTGCTCGGTCGCAGTGTTGGACAGCCCTGTTCTAAACTATTGAATGTTACTTTGTTTTCATCTTTTAAAGAAACAATTTCGCGTCTCTTTTACACTTTGTAAAATTGAGATTAAAACAAATATAATTAAAACAAACGTGATTAAAACGAATATAATCTATAACATCATTAAATATTGTTATTTTTAAAAATAAAATTTCTCAACCACCGCAAAAAATAAAGAAATAAAATAACTATATTTTAAGTGTATATTTAATCTACTTTAAAAGATTTGTGAAGATAATAAACATTGTACTTTTATTGGGATATTATATCACTATTAGGTGTATAAATGGCTCTGTTCACTAACTTTATAAACTTTCAAAGCGTAGTAATCCCTATATCAAGTGACAAATTGAGTATCAGTTGTATACTTACCAGCTGGGAGAGGCTTTCCGTTAAGTTGGAATTCAATTTTCAATTTAGGATCTCGGTAGGGCTCAACTCTACATTCAAAGTGAGCAGGTTCACCCTCTTTAAGTTCTAAGTTATTCAGATGTGAAATGAACATAGGTTGTTCATATATAGCTTCTTTCTGCTCAGGGCTTAATTGTTGCATTGATTCTAATTCTTGGATTCTAGGCAAGCTTTCAGGATGCTGAGATCTGTATATAATGCTTTCACGATCTAAAGAGAAAAAAATAGGTTTATTACCCTACAAATTTAAACTGTAACTTTAAAATATCGTAAAAGTACTAGTTATATTAATATTTCTCTAAACTAAATTTAAAAAGTTATATTATAATTAAGTTTCTTAAAGTATTTTTTAAAAATTATATTTATAATTAATTTGTTAAAGTAAACTTTAAAAATTATATTTGTTTGCATCGACATTTTCCACTTATTTCCCCTATTTCTCCAAATATTTCACAAAATTCCAACATATTGTATTAAATTATGTTGGTATTTTCTTAATATTATATTGTTAAAAAAAATTTAATATTAGAATAAATATTAACTAAATCAAAGAAAATCAAATTATTAAGAATAGTATGCAGAATCTTTTTTTGACAGGGAAGACATAATAATGTCATTGGAAATCATGATTATTACATGTATCGTAACGGTAAAAAAATTCAGACAAGGTATGCTATTGTTACTTTAATTTAAATATAGTACCATGCATACAGCTCGAGAAAAAAAATCGACAAGGAATTTTTATTTTTCTAATAGAGTTTAGAAATCTGAATGTGTCAATGTGTCTAATTTATTTATTTTAGGTGGAATAAGTGTGAAAAGAATAAACAACATACTTGATTGCTAATTTATTGAGGGAAAAAACTGTATGTTTAAATTTTTTAACCACATAATCACAAGGTGAATTATCTTTGTAAAATTACTATCTGCTGAGCAAAAATTTTTTTCAATTATATTGGTTAAATTGATTATGCTACGCAAAATATTTTTTGGGGGAAACAATGGGAATGAAAATGCATACCGATATTTATGGCAAGTAAATGGAGCAATATGGCAATACAATGCAGCAGTCCTGTCCGCACAAGGTTTTAATATACATCCACAATAAAGTTTCACGTCCGAAGATACTATATTTTATTGGTTTGTAAGCTGTAAATAGTTTCAGCAATGTACACGATAAGTTACATGTGCTTAAATAAATTCGTTACATTTCCGTCCCATGCAAGCATCAAAACCCAATTTTACGTGAGTAGAATTTAGAATTAACATTTTTTACAAGTATATTTACATATTTTACATTATAAGAAATATGTTAATATGTGTTTAATGGTATTGTATAAATAACAACTGACTTTATTTGGAAAATATAATGTAATGCTGTACCTTCAACTTTCATAGTGCATGTAGTTATAGCTTCTCCAACATCATTCACTGCTCTGCATGTGTAAATACCAGAGTCATCAGGGCGCACTGTTACAATATCCAGAGACACCAATCCAAAGTCACAGGTAGTTCGGATACGAGTACCTAAATAGGGGAAATGAATAACATTAAATTACTTACGCATTCGTTACTACAAAACAAAATCACACAATTTCGTTAATGCCTTATGAAATACTCATGTTTTGAAATCAATCTGTATTATAGCAAAGTATTAAGTCAGGTCATATATAGTATTAGAGGAGAAAATGTAATTTATTTCTAATTTGAAAAAAATATATTCGTCTTGGGAATCAATTTTAATAATTATTTACATTTTATGATATTGCCATTCTTTATTTTTTTATACGTACGAAAGACGTTCTTTAATGCTTCTACTTTAACGTAAAATGTCTAAACACAGATTTTATTTCAAGTACTATCTTGGGAGCTATCTTGGGGCAAGTTGCGTCTTGTCAAACGCTTGTATGTTGAATAAACAATTTTTATGTCTTTATTTTTTGGCCGATAAATTTACGCGCATAGTATAATGACAGTAAATATTATTATCTAAATTTTGAGTATTTGTTAAAAACATTTTATTGCATAGATTTTCGTATGTTAATTGAATGACTACTATGGACAATTTTTGGCTAATATTTTAAATACTTCCCTTAGGTACTTCTTTCTTATAGCGGTCATAGCGCAATTCGATATTAAGAAATGGAGATTGTTACTAAGTGTTATAAACAGCCTAGAAAACGAAACTCTGTGAATTATTATTGCTCGTTTATGTTTGTTTTTATTTGCTTCTGTATGCATACATTAAACAAACAGTATAAATGTTAAAAAACTGATTGTTTATGCAAAACAGATGATAAAGTCCCAGAAACTACTTGTGGGAATTTGTTTTCTCTTGCCATGTTTGTTTTCTCTTTTTTGCTATTACTGCTTTCTGGCGTACATATTAAATGGATTTCTTCGGTAAGTCAATATCAGAGGACTAGACCTCATTGAAAATATTATACAGTGTGTAACAACAGTGAAGGTAAATCAGGATAATTTTCCAGGGCACTGCTCCATACGTCAAGTTTCTCAGATGCAACAGATTCTGATTGAAGTTATCACCTTCCTATAGAACTGTTTTAGGGTACATCAAGAATTTGTCAGAATACCTGTCCCACAACTCGATTTATCTGCATCTAACGAATTAATCATTATACGCAAATACTGTGACAGCACAAAATTAAAAAACTGGCAAGTATAAAAAATGGTAACAGTTATTGTTGTTTTTCTCAGGGAGGTATTAATAGCTATAAAGTGATCAAGTTGATCGCCTCGTCTGGATGAAACTATAGATATCAGATAAACTGACTCTTTACGTAAACTTGTGCTTAAATTGTTTAAATATTAGACAATTTCTTTAAGTGGAGCATTGAATAGAATGCGAGAGAAACTTCTTCTTTCCTTTCCAGAATATTTTTCTTTATCTCATCCATCCCGTTGTCAAAAGGAAATAATAAATATTTTATGTAATACGTAGCATCTACACACATGTAACTGATAAGGTTGTAAGGAAAAAAATAATAATTACCAATAACAAGACTTTTCCCGTTCTTATACCACTCTATTCTGAGTTTTTCGTCATTAGCTGGCTCTACACGAGCTTCTAAATGTACATACTGCCCTTCGACAAGTTTTTCCTGGCTAATAAGATGTTCAGTGAAGAATGGAGCTCTAGGAGCTGCAGATTCGGGCTCTCCAATAGGTACGCGCCCAAGTTCAAATTTCTTAGTCTGTTCATATGCTTCAGGATGCTGGCTTTCTCCCAAAATGCTACCAAGTGCTGAAATGAAAAATAAAATTAATGATGGTGAAAAAAAGCATCGTTATTAAAGAATAATAACTAAATTTAAGCAGATTTTTTACAAATCTAAAAAAATTGTGTTTTTTTTTTCACGCTATTGATTTTAACGAAAAATACTTACTCGCACGAATACAAATATAAAAATATGCAAGGAAATATTTTAGAATAAAGTTTTTCAGCAGTGACAGGAAAATAATTAAGTCATATACTTTAAGTATGTGGCAATTACATTTACATCGCACTCTAAAAATAAAAAGCTAAGAAAATATTTTATTTACATCCCAAGAACTTCAAAAATATATTTTGAAATTATTGTTTGTAGTAAAATAAATATGAAATTTAACAATGCAGTACATTAAATCTTAAAAATGTGTATCATAAATCAGAGAAAAATAAATTAACTAGAAACATCTAAATAAAAAGTATATATCAATGAAAATTTATAAATATACTGAAAATTGCTAAATTGTACTAATTATACCTCTAACAACCATAGAAGTTGAAGTAACTGCTTCTCCTGCTTTATTAAATGCTTTACACATGTAGACTCCGGAATCTTCTGCTACAGTTGAGGAAATATCTAAAGTAACCATTCCGAAATCATGGATTTCACGGATTCGAGAAGCTAAAATAAAAGTAAGCAGAATCATTATCATTAGTTCATTAAAATTTCTAATAGAAACCAATATTTGTACAACAATTTTATGAAGCATCACACAAAAGTAAAATTTTTCATGATGTCTATTGTTTATCAATATTTATCGAGTATTAGTGCAATAATACATAACATTAAAATTATTATGAATGGAGCACCGATATTGGTAAAATATGGAAATTAAATTAAAGGTATTTTTAAGCAATTGAAAGATGTCCTCGCTATTGGTGTTAGTTATAAATAATATTTCTATTCTTATTTTCTATACTTATCAGTGCTTATATATTCCATATGTTAAATCTAAACAATGATATTGTATTATTGAGACATTATAAGTTTGTTATTAGGAAATAGCAGAGATTGTAATCATAATTTTAAAAAATCATGAAATGTTTTTTAGCATTTATAAAACAGTCTACTTATTTTCGCATTATTTTTTTTATTATTATAAGAGGAAATTTTAAAATACCTAGTTTGAGGGCGACTCCATTCACGAACCATTGAATTTTCAAATCGGGATCACCAATTGGTACGACTCTTGCTTCAAAATGAGCAGGTGCACCCTCCATAATTTCAGTAGGTCCGTACAAAGGTACAGTGAATACAGGCTTTTCAAATGCTCGATCAGGCATAGCTTCCATCGGAGCAGCTTTGTAATTCTCCATTTCTTGGATCTTTTCATAACCTTCAGGATGGTGGCTTTGAAGCTCGATGAAAGCTTTGGCTAAACAATCAAAATTTCATAATTAAACATAAACAAGTCACCTAATTACTTCTTTTAAAAATAGAATTATTATTAAGTTTTCAAGGAATTGATTTTATAACTAGGTAGGTGAGTCAAAAAGTTATTTGCAGTAATTGTGTTTGTGAAATAGGTACGCTCAGAACTTGGTGCAAAAATTGATAAAACATTTTTTTAACACGAATTACATTATAACGAGTGATTGTAGGGACAAGTCAGTTTTAAGTTATCAAAGATGTCGTTTCAGTTGAGTGAAGCATCCCTACTGGGACTTGTACGGTAATTCATCTATTTGTAATAATCAGCATTATTACAATCAACAATAATGACCAACATTATCCATTTTTGTGGAATTTAATGACCGCCCCTTTTGTCATCATTTTCAATGACAGAGTGGCTGTAACCAAATAATGTTTAACAGTTTGAAAGCCAAAGAAACTTGCCCGCGGTAGACTGTAACAAAAACAATAATAGTAATAATAAAATGTGGTTGAAAACGAGAATAAGTACCTGATTACTTTTTCCAAATAATTTTGATTTGAAAATGACTTTTCGCTGTTTGCAGTTTTAAGTACCCATACTATTTACAGAAATGAAAAATGCAAAAAAGATATTTAACAAGTAGTGTTGCTTGTTTACAAAAGTAAATAAATAAATAAATAATATATATACCATGAAAAACACCATTAAACTGAACATTACAGTTTTCATTGAAAACACTGCATATTTATAATGTTTTCGCTCACGTACGTGAGCATCTGCAATTTAGTTAAAAATTTTGAAATTGAACGGTTTTTCCGGTTTTGTTACTGTTTTCGTTATGTGCTTTTAACTTTTGATCTATGTTTGTCAATAGTTGCATGTGGTTGTAAGTTACAAGTATCTTTATTTATAGAAATTTCAACTGTTTCATGATAGAAAGCATAGTCGTTGTTAACATAGTTATGCTAGTTTTTTTCAGACTATATCTAGATATTTTACAGAATTCTTTCCAGGCGTTTTAAACGTAGAAAAAAAAACACCTACTGAATCACTTTAGAAAAGAGAACTTATCTCAAATATATGAACAGGTTCTTTTTTTTTTCAAATTTAAGTAATTTTGTCTGTGAGCAAATAATGTCCTTGAAACTAAGCAATTATGTTTCAGTTTTAGGAACCAATGTTAATAGTTTACACTCCTTAAAGCTGCTATATAATTTAACCAGAGTTTTGTGTTTCTCGATACAGAACCGAGTTACTGTACAAAATTTCAATCTGGATGCAATGTACAATTGTTGACAAATCACTCGCAGATTGAAACAGTTGCACAAATTTGATATTTCCATAAAACTAAAGTTTTACCAATGTTGTCAGCAAGTTTCATTAAAATATGCTCTATGAATAGAAAGTACTTGTAAGTTGCAGCTAACTTTTTGATTCATAGGAGTACTTTTCGGAATAGAAATATATAAATTTAATAATCATTTTCACTCCCTAAGCTGAGAAAAAGATTTTTATATCTCTAATGTTAACGGATATGAATGTACATAATATAAAATCGGTAAAATGATATGGTTTTAATATTATTATTAATTTAGCAGGTAAAGGAATTATGTAGCTCCGTCTTTAAAAAATCAGTTAGCCAAATCATTGGAATTAGTGCTTTTCAATGAGACGATTTGAATTTTTAAACTATACTTACTTTGAACTTTCATAGAAGCTGTTGTAATTGCTTCACCAAGCTCATTAGTGGCTCTACACATATATACTCCATTATCATCTGGACGAACGTACTGAATATCCAAAGCAACATAACCAAAATCATGTGTCGTTTGGAATCTAGAACCTGTGAAAAGAAAATCAATAATTAGAAAATTGCAAAAGCTGTTAATAATATAAAATTTCCATAAGTATTTTTGAAATCTATTTTAACCTTACGATTTAAGTCTAAATTTTTGAAATAATAAACATAAACTTTACAAACAACTATGTTACATTTCATTCAGTCTTTTAATTTATTTAAATGTAGGGTTTTTACATTGTTAACAATCAGGGTCACTTTTATTTTTGTTTGTGGTTTCTAAAAGAAAACGTATGTACAACTTTTCCTTGATTTTCTTAATTTAATAAATTATGGTCTGGCTTAATAAAAATTTAATTAAAAATTTTAAGTAGAGATGACAAATATCATACAAAGTAACATCTAATCTAATGAAATATCAGGGAAAACAGCAGAAATTAATCCTTTTCGTTAACAAATACTTTTTTTTTATATTATAAATATTTAAAATACTAATCTAATATTTGTCATTAGCACACTTCTTGACAAGTAAATTCTTAAATTAAAAAATGATAATAATAATAATAAATAATGACAATCTCCCTCATTTAAATTACAGATATTACAAATATTTTAAGACACTTTAAAAATTTGAAGATTTTAAGGAAGATTTAAAATACTTTTAAAAGATAAGAAAATTTCAAATTCAACAAAATAAAACTACCACTGCAAATTACAAAAGACGCATTTTCATATATTATTTATCTTAAAGTTTTAAATAAATACATTTAATAATAATATGCAATATTTTAACATACTCATTTGCAATGGCTTTTCATTAAAGAACCATTCAACTTTTAATGTTGGATCGCCAACAGGGATAAGTCTACATTCTAAGTGAGCGCTCTGGCCTTCTACCAATTCGATGTTCTGTAACGGTGCAGTAAAAACTGGTCTCTGGAAAGTCTTCTGTTCTGCACGGTCCGGAATGACATATCTGGGTTCACCTTCCAGAGCCTTTATCTTTGCAAGACTGTCTGGATGCTGAGAGTCTGACACTACACCTGATCGACCTAGAAAAATGCACATAATCTATTAAGTACTATATCAAAATTTTCAGGAAGAAAAATCACTTGTAAAAAAGAGATAATTTCAAATTAATTTCATAGATTAAATTTGTTAAATACACAGCATATTTCTAAATGTTAACACTCAAAAAAGATATTAAGGGTGTTGGCCCCACTGTAAAAAATATGCAACGAAGTATCCGGTCATTCGACCGTTTTTATAGAAAACGGTTACATAAACGTAATTTAACGCTATTTTGACCATAATATTGCCCATATTATGGTCACAATGTTAAATTACGGTTATGTAACAGTTTTCTATAAAAACGGTCGAAGGATCGGATACTTTGCTGCAAAATTTTTACAGTGCAGTGACATCTCAAATTCCCCTCGCTAATATTAAACCCATGAGCGTGTGATGTATTTTGTAGTTTGTATTTTGATGTAGTTTATATTTTTAAATTATCTTCCCAGGAAATTCATATTTTAACTTCTTTTTTTTGTGTGTGTGTACTATTCTTGAAGGATGTCTCTTTCGTTGTCAGTTGTCAAAATATTTCTAAAATATGTAATTAATTTATAATTTTATGCGTTAAAATCTTAGCGAAACTGGGTAAGATTTTAACACTTGAAATAAAATTGTTTATATTTTAAAAATATTTTGACAACTAAAATAAGAAAGACTTCCTTCAAGAAGAGTACACAGAAAAAAAATAAGTTACAAATATTAATTTCCCGAGGAGATAATTAAAAAATACGAATGCACCACATGTTCACTGGTTTAACAATAGCAAGGAGATCTCACTGACCAACACCCTTAACTTGAGTAAATGTATTACTGTTTTTTGAGTGAGATTATGTTAAACTCTGTAACTGATTTATGTTTACAAAGAAATCTTATAGTCTGCATATCATGATTAATTCTTAATTTTCGAAAACCATTACTGTATGTTTCAAAAGTATGGATACAAATTTCTACTGTAAATAAACTCAAAATAAATTAAAGTAACATACTTGTGACTTTAATGGTGATTGAACTAGTAGCTTCACCAAGCTTATTATAAGCTTTTGCGGTATACTCTCCAGCATCTTCTGGATACATATGAGTGATATCCAGTGCCAGATAACCAAAATCAAGTGTAACGTGGAATCTTGAAGCTAAAAATAGAAATAAGAGCATATTTTTAACTAAAATGAAATATAAGTTTTAGACATAGTAAAATAAAATAAAATAAATAAACATTTACTAAATTGGAATTATTACGATTTTAAACTTAATCGATAATATAGCAAAGAATTTTTGTCATTTATTTTCATATATCTAGAAAATATTTGTAGCAGCATAATTTCCACCAAATAAAGTGAATAAAGTTTGTTTCGGGAAAATATAACATATTGAAAAGAAAAAAAATCCTGTCAGCTTAGCCTTACCCTTTATACATTTATTTCTGGGAGACATAACTAACATAATTTGTAATAAAAATACTTTTCATATAAAGTATAATATATATATATATACATATATATTATGTTTTGAGAAGAGAGTTTCAACTCTATATGCTCTTCTAGCTTTATCATTGTTTCTAAACTGCAGGAAAATTCTTCTTCCTATTTAAAATTTTTATAAAGTAATTTCAAGTGTAAAGATAATATTTTAAAGATTCAAAGCGAAAAAAAAAATCTTGATTTAATTCTTTATCCATCATAGAATTATAATACACCAGAAAACTCTGTGGAAACCAGAAAACTTTTTTAACCTTATAGATTGCTATAAAGAGTGTTTAGTTCTTTTGATTCAATCTTACTGACACATTTCTAATTAAAAATTGGATCCTAAAACTTATTTAATAAAAAACAAGTTTTGAAGGACTGCAGCAAATATTTAAATTGTTTTAAATTGAGAATTCTTCAGTTCAGAGCAAAAAAACTTAAACTATGAGAATCTATCCCCTCAATCATATTTTATATTGAACTTTATTTTGATTTAAATTAATTGGAAGACTTACCGGCATCGAGTGGTTTTCCATTGTGGTAGAATTCCACTTTCAATTCAGAATCATGAGCAGGCTCCACACGAGCTTCAAAATGTGCACTGTCGCCTTCAGAATATTCAGTTACGCCACGTAGTTCTGATATAAAGTATGGTTTGCAAACTGGTTTATCTTCAACTTCAATTGGTTGATATTTTGCATGAGCTTCAAGAGCTTTGATTTTTTCTAATCCTTCTGGATGTTGTGTGTCATAATATATGCTTCTTCGAGCTGAAAGGGAACAAAATAAGAGTTTAAATGAATAAAAATAGAAGTATAACGTGTTTTGGGTTGAAAAAGTTAATTGAATGAGCTTATTTACCATCAACTTTAACTGTGCATGTAGTAACAGCTTCTCCAAGCTCGTTAACAGCTTTACACATGTATGTGCCACTATCTTCCGAATAACAATATAAAATGTCCAGTGCCACATATCCAAAGTCATGAATTGATCTAAATCGGTGACCTATTTAAAAAAATATAGACATAAATTAACATTTGGTATTAATAATATAAAGTGCAAAACAAAAGTTGTGTGAAAAAACATGAGAAAGACGACAATTAGTAATGTTTTTTAAAATAATTAAATAGTGAAAAGACTGTGCAATGATTTATTGGTGCTTATATGGTAACAGAGTTACCAAAATAAAGAATCCAAAGTTTCACCGAGACATTACTGATGGCTTTTACACAAAAAGCAAAAGCTGCTACACCAAAGCAAAAATTAAATAAAGGATAAAAAGTTTTTAGACAGCTATTCCATTCAATATTCCTGAGAAAAGTTCATAAAACATTTTATGCTTTCTGCAGATAACGATTAAATTTTTGTTAACATGTTAAAAATTTTAGGAGGTTCTTTTAAAATGAAACTTTTGCTTTCAAACGACTTCTAAACGGCTGAAAATTCTGAATTTTAATATTTATTTTAAGGTCTTAATATTAAGGTCTCTTATATAAAGGTCTTAAAATAATAATCCATATTTCTGGAAGATACTTACCAGATTTGATCTCCATACCATTGACGTACCACTCAACTTTGAGTTTAGGGTCATTAACAGGCTCCAATTTACATTCCAGATGGATAGGTTGACCCTCAACAATTTCAACACTCTTTAGTGGAGTTATGAAAACAGGTCTAGTTACTGGGATCGCGGGTTCTTCCTTCGCTGGTACGTAATGTTCTTCCAATGCACGTATTTTCTGTAAGCCCTCTTCATGGAGGGTATCAGTATAAATTGAACCTTTAGCTGTAATTTTATATAAAAAAAAAGATATTAGAACACTAAAAATGTAATCTAATTTCATTTATGCACAAAATTGAAAAGGTTTTTACTATGAAATAGATAATCTAATTAAAACCATTTTAGTAATTTACGTATTTGCAACAGAAATTTATTTTATTTTAAGTAATAGGCTTACCTTGTATTTTAATAGAACATGTAGTTACTGCTTCACCAGCTCTGTTTGTAGCTTTACACATGTAAGTACCAGAATCCTCAGAAACGACATACAAGATGTCCATTGCAACGTATCCAAAGTCACAAATGGTTCTGAATCTATGAGCTGTAAAGGGAAAAAAAATAAAATACAATTTGTTTTTAATAAATTTTATAGCTTGATGTATGTATTGCATGCTTTAATTAATATTAACAGAAATTAAGGAATCACAGCTCTGCCTGTAAGTGGTAATGGCAATCAACAGAAAGTAAAAACACAAGACTAATTTTAAAATAACATATATTGTCTTTTTTATATTGATTATTGAAAGAAAAACATAAAGTGCCGAACCAGGTTTTTTTTTTTTTAACCAGTATTTTTGTAGAATTTTATATTAATAGTGATGAATAAAGTTAAATAGTTATCAATAACTCACTAACTTCATATTATAAATGGAAAAATAAAACTGCTAAATTATAGTTCTTAGAAAAACTTAATTTTACATTATGTTACTTTTAATGTGAAATTGGCTGTATGTTTAATGTGTTATCTCGTTAAATCTAAAATTAACTATATTTTAATTGTGAGTTAGAATCATGTAAACATTGTGTAAAAATCAGAAAATTGAATTCATTTAATGGATATAATATACATGGCTGCCAACTTCTACGCTTTTTTAAAATCAAGTAAACATGTTTGAACCAGAAATTTTAGTTCATAAATAAAAAGAAATATGTACAACATTTCTTTAAATAAACTCAGCACACAGTATATTAAATAATGTTTTGGGTGCAAAATAATAATATGATTTTAAAAAGCGTAGGGGTTAGCAGCTATGTAAGATATTTATCTTAATATTTTCCTTGAATGATTCGGTATTATTTTATGATATGATGAATTTAAAAAAAAGATTGAGTTCAAGGAAATTGAACATCTTGGAGTTCATGGGTCTTTATGTTAACATTTATGACATAATAAAAAAAATTCGTTCTTTTGCTGTTGTTGTTGTTTTGTGTGTGTGTGTGTGCTCCAAGGAACATTTTGTGGCTTATTACTCCCTTTATCTGCTGCATTAATTTAGTCTTTCAATATTGGACTGCAAAATAAGACAAATTTAATAATTTAAAATAGAATAGGCACGTATTTCAACAAAATCCAAATTTCCCTGCTGCCATTAAATTTCAAACCAAATTTATACCATACTGCCCAGTGTACAAACAACATAGGTAAAAACAATTTATAATTCAAAACTCTAAAAGAATTTTTAAATTTAACATATTTTTTAAGATTGCCCACTAATAACACTAAGAATTAATTTTATATTAAAAATATCGAGTACGTATTAAAATAAAGTTTTAAATTTCATTAAAAACAATAGTTCCGTACAGGCCGCATGCTAGGGTTTAACAGCCGAAGAAATCGCCCCAGATTTCATGATTTACAGCAGTCTTTTTAAATTACGATTATTTCAGCGTTTAATCGCGTAGTTTGCCATATAAGTTAAATTTGTGATTTATTTATTTATTTATTGATGGCCTTTTAATATAGTTTCAGAATATTAGCCTGAAACAAATCCTCTACTTTTTATATTGTTTTGAGTGTAAACACAAACTTATGCTTGAAAATTAATTTAAAAAAAAATATATATTTTTTAAATCGGTAAATTGAAATACAATTTTCAGACAAATTTCATTTGAAACATTTTTTTTTATTATTATTTTATTTTTTATTTATTTTTTGTCAATTTAACGGTGCAAAAACTGAATTTGTGCGATGTTGCAAAATTAATTGTAATAAAAGCGAAATTTATTTGTCAGGTCGATGCCACCGTCAATGACGTCAGCGTTACTCACGAGTATGTTTTTACTTTACAAAATATATATAAAAATAATTTTAGTTTTTAAAAACGACTTAATTTTAGAGGGATATTCAATTAAATTTTTAAAACACATTCGCATTAATCTGAAAATTCTAAAAATCTGTACCTTTCGCGGGAACATAAAAATGACAACACTTGCCTTGTTTAATAGGTACTCCATTGTGGAACCATTCTACTTTCATAGATGGATCATTAACTGGAGTAAGTGTAGCTTCAAGATGAGCACTTTGGCCTTCAACAAGATTGTCCAGATTATAAAGTGGTCGCCCAAAATTTGGTTTCTCATAAGCCTGTTCGGGCTCTTCTGGTCGAGCAAAGCGACTATGATCTTCTAACATTCTTATCTTCTGTAAGCTGTCTGGTTGTTGTGAATCAAGAATAAGGCTTTTCTTGGCTAAATAGGAACAAAAATATAATTATATTTTCCTTTCAGAACATAAAAATTACATCTATAAAATTCTTAATAGCACATACGGCTTTACATATTAAAATATATCTTCAGTGAACATCAATATACACTGCAATTTTTTTTTTAATTTTACGGTATAACACTGGCAGCACACTGCCGCGCATGCACGGTAGCGTATTTCTGCTCATTTTACTGTTTATTATTGTGTTAATTTTACGGTATAATACTGGCAGATGAGATCGAGTATTACACCGTAAAATTAACAATTTTTCGTGCAGTGTAGTAAGGAGAAATGGAAGAAAAATAAGATGGCATATAAAATTTATTGTCTTATATGCCATCTGTATGATATCTTGGAGATGAAACAGATTTCACTACGATAATTGCTCACAGTTCCAGCTCATATTCAATAATAAATGCTAAAAATATTATCAGCGCTTCCAACAAAAGATCAAAAATATATTAATACAAAAATAAAGAAAAACTTTGCATTCCTTGCCAAAATTGGTTAAAATCTAGAAAAACTGCCATCGTAAAAACACAGTGATAGAGATGAGAGCAAGCATGTTTTTCAATGGATTGATTCATACTAACTAGATAAGATCATAAGATTTATCAACACTACAGTAAACAGATTATGCTGGTAAATATTTCTTTAAATAAATCAGATACCCTAATATATGAATTAGGATGTTTTTTCAATTCATTATGATGTTTCCTATGCTTTTTCTATCACGTCAATTAATCTTTACCATGTGCATATTCAAGTCCGTCTACATTTGTAAGTAAATGTCGTAAAGAATAACTATTATGACATGCAGTTTAACAATAAAAGTTCTCTTTTTTAAATTTCAATAAATTTGTAATTTTCGGTGAAAATAAATTGATCCAAAAGGTAAATAATAAGCACTCTTAATAAATTATTAAACTTTTTAAATGAAGATTTAAAAACAATTGTTTTTTGTTTGGAATTTCTTGAATTAATAAAATACCACATTAAAAGTGCTATTTGATATTAAAATAAAAAATAAATTAATAAAAAGGTTTTTTGAAAATGTCATTAAAATAAAAAATAAATAAATATCAGAAAACAAAATTTTACAAAAAAAAAAAATACTCATAAACTATTTAGATGTAATAATTTTTTTTCTAAATTTTGTGTTTCAAATATTTTTTTATTTATTTTTAGCGCAAAAATATCTTTTCTAAAATTATGACACAAAATTATATTTCTGCAACATATATTTTGAAACTGAAAACTTCATCATTGTCAAGTATCAATATTGAAGGTTTTTAATCGTTATTAAATATTAGCACTTTATCGCGAATTTGTATTATAACAATTTTTACACTTACATATTAGTGTCAAATGCATATATATTATATCAAATAGAGAGTCTGAGTCAATAATTTTGGCATTACTATATAAATATTCTTACCGGTAACAATGATTTTAGCTGATGAAGAAGATGTTCCAAGACAGTTAGTTGCTTTGATTGTATATTCACCAGAATCTTCGGCATTAACTGTAAGGATATCCAAAGCAGCAAATCCAAAGTCAAACATGGTGCGGTAACGTGAACCTGAAACATACATTTAAATGTAAAATTTATCGATTTCAACTTATTCACATATGCATCAATTTTACATAATATTATGAAAACTTATATATTATTTTGGCGTAAATTTAGTTAATATAAAAAAAAACTTGCGTTCAGCATCAGAAAATCACTGTCGTAAGATAAAATCTAAAAATTGTTGACAGAATGATCAGTACACTTTGATTTTTCAAGAGCAATAATTGCTTCTATTATTTAAAGTTAACTATTTTACATCAATGCATAATAAAACTTTATTTACATTTAATGTTCTTCGATTATCGTTAAAATAGGAAAGATAAAACAAGTAAAGACAGTATTTATTTTACAGGGATTAGAGCGATTAGGCTTTATTTATATTTTGGCTATATAATAAAACATTTTGCCAAACTTAATATTTATTATTTATTTATTTTGTCGTATTTAATTTCCTAAACTTCAGAATAAGCAATGCATATCTTAATTTTCATGTACCGCTATTAGCATACATAATTTTACTTAATTAGTTTAACTACCATATTAATATATAAATATGTTTTAAATTTTATGTAATGTAGGCTATGCTTTATAATTTTTTATTATCATATAACTGTATATTTGGTAAAAATTTTGTTTATTTGAAAATTAGATTTGAAAAGAAAATATTACCTGATGGCAGAGGTCTTCCATTATAGAACCATTCAACTTTCATCGTTGGGTCTGGATATGGTTCTATACGGCATTCTAAATGACTGCTCTGTCCTTCAACCAGCTTAGTTGGACCGGTCAAAGGTGTAATAAAGATTGGAGCAGATGTAACTCTGGCATCTTCGGATATTTCTCTGTGGTGACGACTAGAGTCTTCAAGATACTGGATCTTTTGTAATCCTTCAGGATGTTGAGTTTCCAGCAAAAGTGAACTACTTCCTAAAATTAATATTGAATGAAACACTTAAAACATGCTTTTACATGATGAATCCGAAAATATACATTTAAGTTGCTATGGATTAAAAAAAAAATGAAAACCTGTTATAAATTTAAAACAATTTACTAACAACATTAACTTAAAAACGTGTTTAAACAATAACTATTTCAGAAGAAAAAAAATCTTACCTTTGACAGTTAGTGTAGCCGAGCAAACAGCTTGTCCAAGCTCGTTGGTTGCTTTGCAAGTGTAAGTACCACTGTCTTCTGGTTTCACATATGCCAAGTCCAAAGCAACAAATCCAAAGTCATGAGTAAGTGTAACTCTTGAAGCTGTTTTAAATTATATTAAAATAAAGATGAATTTCACGCAGAGACGTATTAAATATGTGTACATTTCGTACTGATTCATAATTAATTAAAAAGCTCCAATAAAGAGCGTGAAAAGATAACTTAAACATAGTTAAAGGGGAATTTTTACAGTAGAAGCACAATGTCTATTTATGTTTTTTGTGTATGTGCATTTATTATTATTATTATTATTATTATTATTAAAACAATATTATTTTCAAATTCGTTGAACGTCAATCTATTTTATGAATACATTTTTTGTGAGTTATTTATTAAAATTTTCAATGTTATGAAAGATAATTTCATCAAAATATTTAGTTTTTAAAACATTTATTTAGTTAATAATAAATAATTATTTATGTATCATGGATTATAACTATATTTATATTTATTATTAACTATATCATTCTAAATATTTTAAATTGCCACCAACAAAAAAAGTAAATTATATATTTTAACACCTTAAAACTGGGGTACATGAATATAAAAAATGTCGCATAAAATTATAAAACGCCCAGCATTAATAAAACATGTATTAATATTTAAACATGAATATGAATAAGACTTCTTTTTGAGAAGAACAATGCTTTTATGAAATCCGTGACGTAATGAAATTGCAACAACTAAATTATAGTGGAAAAAATATGTTATACATTTGCAAAATGAATAATAATTTTGAAACTTAGTCCGAGCTGTTCAATTTATTTTTTTCGTTTTTTCGTTTTCTTTTTACGCACTCAAGCATGGAATTCAATTTCTTATAAAAATGAAAATTCTCAAAACTCATTAGGCAGTAGTTATCTCCGCACGACAGGCATGCTTTTCGCACAGAATAAAGCCTAAGAAGGTGAATCAAAACTATCAATCAAATTTAAACTACTAATTTTGGATATTGAGTTAAAATTATTTAGAATAAGTTTATTTGTTTCACTATACTTTCATTATTACTAGAAAAAATTATGATTATACAACCATAAATATTAATTTTACCATTGACATGAAATATCACCTTTTAAGATGTGGACTTTTTAATTTTTATTTTATTCTACTTGTAATTTTAAAAATAAAAGAGAAATCAGAATATATTTTTAATTCATCGAATATTACCTTTTCAAAAAGCAAAGAGGTCATATGAAACTTTTTATAAGAAAAATATTAATAAGGAAGCACTGGAAATAGAATTAAAGCAAAATTATAAATAAAAATTCTCACCAGGCATGATTGCAATGCCGTTATGGAACCATTCCACCTTTAATTTTGTGTCCCCAACGGGAATGAGTCGGCATTCAAAGTGGGCACTCTGATTTTCTGCAAGCTGCAAGTTTTTCATGGCTTGAGTAAAAACAGGTGCTTGTGTTGTCGTTTCATCCATATATGCGGTTCTGTGGTAGCGGCTCATGTCTTCCAACTGCAGGATTTTTTCTAAAGCTTCTGGTTGTTGCGATTCCAAAATCAGGGCACTCTTTCCTGAAAAACAAAACACGCTGCTAAGTATTGAATTCCTTCAAATGAAATTCTGAAAGTATAATAAGTATTTTTGAATAGTTAGACGCGCATAATAGAATGCATTTTTTTTCTGTTGATTATTTTTTTTTTCTAAAAAGAAAAGAAGAGGTAAGATACAATTTAAAAGTGATGAATAAATGCAATTCTCGTACTTAATTCAGAGAAAAAGTAAAAACATATAAACAAAAAACATTTTAAATTATTTTTCTAAAGCAGAGCGTTGTCAATATAAGTATATAATTAAAAATCTAAACATATAATTTATAGCATTTAGAAAAAAAATAACATTTTGCAAAAAAAATATTTAAGGAACATCAATGTAAAACTGGAATGTCAGTAAACTATCGTCTAATAATAAGAATAACCGACCCGTTGCAAATTTATTCGGAATTTTGTGGTGATTGTGCATTTAAAAAATATATTTCTTTCGAATGGCAAAAAAAAAAAAAAAAAAAAAAAAAAAAAAAGATAAATTTCATCTTTAAGATTACAGCTTAAATATTCTGCATGACATGTTTAGTAGTAACATTAGTTTTTACTTGTAACGTAAGTAAGTTTTACACGGGAAGTTTTTGTGTAAGTTTTTTTCAGGAAGCAGTAAAGGAAAATAAGATGTTGCATTTGCACATTTTTTTCTTTCTTTTCCTTTTTCTATAATTCCAGATGCATGCGGATTATGTAGTTTCATTTCTTTTCAAATTTTGATCTAACTAAAAGCTAGGAATTTAATTAAAACAGTTATAAGTTCAATTCAAGTGCAGATTTCGGAAACCCATAAAAGTGTATTTTATATGAAGACAGTAGTCAACTTAGACACATCTTTCATCAAAATAGCAAAACACTCTTTAGTGCTTTAATGCTTCAGATACTACCATATATTTTGGGATTTAAAAATATTTATTTTGCGGAGATCTATCATTCCTTTAAGTTCGTTCTGTTGATTTTGAAACATTCAGTATATTTTTAAATGCATGTTCATGAATATATTTTAATAACTCTTTTCTGTGTGAAAAGTATTACTTGTGAAATCCGTATTTTCCTTTAAATTATATTTGATTATCACAGAAGAACTAAATTTAGGGATTTCATTATTTCATTTAATTAAATTTTTAACTTTAATAACCCATAGATTAAGTTTTAACGTTTACGTAAAAATTCTTTTTATTTTTGATGTAATTTAGAATTTTGACATAACGAGCATTTAATGTACATTTTAGATATTGAAAACAATTTCGCACTGTTGGATAATTAAAAAAAAATTATAAATATTATACACTTTTACTAATTTATATTAAAAAAAATAGTCTGCATTTATTTATTTACTTGCAAATTAACGCTACACTATTGAAAAAAATTGTATGGCATTCAAAATGGACTTTTTTATGGGGAAGTTAGATTTACTTTACCATCTGTCCTTAATCCTTACTGTTGTCGACTATGGCGATGTTTTTGAACAACTTGAACTTTATTTACTATACTATTAACTTAAATTACTATCTTAACTTAATTGTTCAATATTTTATAGTTATATTCTTCCAATCTTAATCACTCTGGACTTCATAGCTTACTGCTACAGAAGCTCCGCCTTTCTATTTTAGGTTTGGTCGTTTAGCAATGCCAGTCAGCATACATATAATCGTTCCTATCATCCTACTATTTCCCTCTTCAGTATTCCGAAATTTTCTCGTGTGAGCATTAGGCGGTGTTGTAGACTTTTTTTATTGTTATTTTCTATATTTAATTTATTATTGTACCATACATATATTGTGCACTACTGAGAGTCTTCTTTCATGGCTCCCTAAGATGTATTACTCAATTTACTCATCTCCAGAGTGTGAAATTGCATGGCAACTAGGAAGTCCTTGAACTAACACACTGTTTACTTTTAACTTTATAAATAAATAAATATATATATATTAAATAAGCTTATATTTTCCACGATATTTTAAAATGAACATTAAAAAAAATCTAATGAAAAACGAAAATGAAGAACACTTACCATAACATTTCAATGTTGCCGAAGTCACAGCTTCTCCAAGAGCATTATTAGCTTTACATGTATAAGTACCAGAATCTTCGGGATAGGCATACATGATGTCCAAAGCAACATAGCCAAAGTTAAATGTCTGAATAAAACGGGTTCCTAAGATTGAAAATGGAGAATTAATTAAAAAAAAAAACACGTTGTTCTTAGAATATGCATACATTAAAACAAATCATTTACTTCATTATTAATGAATGAAATTTGTTGCGCTCAAAAAAATGGATAAATACTAGATATATTTCTCTAATTTTTAATATAATTAACCATTAATTCAATTGATTTTAATGTAAGTTATTTAAAGAGAGGTGAAACTCTTATTAAGTACTAGATCTATATTTGAGAAGTATGAAATAGCTTAAAAGTAAAAATAAACTAGACCTATGAGCGTCTGGATATTTTTATAATTTTCATAAGAATGCTTGTATATTCCAGTATTATATATATATATAATACCTTTGAATTCAAAATACAGCAAACATATATATATTTATTTAATCGCGGTTTGGTGATGTAAAATCTTTCATATCCCTTCATTCAATATACTTATACTTTTCAAAACATATTCTGTCAAAAATATTTTTGTCTACCAGTCATTTTAATATGATTTCTGGAAACGGAAAAACACGGGCCAGTCGTCTATAGGGTTAAGATAGATGAGATAAAAATATCGCGCCAATTAAAATCAATTTGTATTAGTTTCATAATAGTTTATTGGTTCTACTCGAATTCAAAAGTAAATGATTAGAATTAAAGCATTTTATTTTTTGAAGGAAAGAAAAATAAGGAAATTGAAAGTTGACTTTATTATTTCACAAAGCTTCAAGACCATTTAGTTTGCAACATAAAATAGTTGTACTTTTTTAATCATGTTCAAGAAAAGCTCTTTAAGCTTACAATAATAGTTATAATAATAATAATAATAATAATAATAATAATAATAATAATAATAATAAAGAGTTTTAAAACTTTATGTTTTCATAAATAAGAACAGCAGAAAAGGACTTTTTATAAAAGCATTGATTTCATTTATTTCTCTGATATAATTTAACATTTCTATCAAAAGATTTTAAAGATCGCGTATCTACACTCTTAAAAAATTGCTGCAAACTGTCCAGTCATTCGACTGTTTTTATAGAAAACGGTTACATTACATAATAGTAATTTGACTCTATTCTGAAAATAATATGGTCAAAATAGAGTTAAATTACGGTTGTGTAACCGTTTTCTATAAACACAGTCAAATGCCTGAACAGTTTGCAGCAAAGTTTTAACAGTGTATGATTAATTTATTTTTATTTAAAATTTATAATTTGAAAAAAAAAAGACTTTTACTGATTTAAGCTTTTACTAATTTAAATGAAAACTAAAGGAAACTTTTTAATAAATTTTATAAAGGCTAATTTGAAAATAATATTATAATAAGTGAAAGAATGAAAATCAGTTTTACCTTGTTTAACAGGTTTTCCATTGTGGTACCACTCCACCTTCAATTTAGGATCACCGACAGGAATAAGACGACATTCAAAATGAACGCGTTGTCCCTCTTTGATTTCGATATTTTGAGGCGCCTTTGTAAAAACAGGAGCCTGACTGGTTAACTCTTCTTTGTAGACATCACGAGTATACCTGCAACAATAAATACAAATATTTATAATAATATTTTCTTCTAGCACTACAAATTTTCAGGATAACTTCGCCATAATCGAGAAAGTATATTTCAAACGTTTACGCGGCAGCGTATTACTGCTTATTTTACTGTTTATTACTGTTAATTTTACATCAACATTTTTTTTTCAGTGTACAATTGCATTTTCTCACCTTGAATAGTCTTCTAACATTTGAATCTTTTGTAATCCTTCAGGATGCTGAGTTTCAGATATTATAGATGATTTTCCTGTTAAGAAAAGAAGGAATACATGATTATAATTAACACATATGAACCGAATCATTGAAAATTTTGAATGGGATTGTTTAATTTGGGAATAAGCAACATTAATTGTAATCAATTCAGAAAGATACATTTTACTGAATCCTTTTTAAGACTTTTCAACATAGATAAAAAGTGGTTATGAACTCGGTTTGTCTGTCTGTGCTCTATCTCGCTTAAATATAATCGGATGGTCATTGTATTGATATATTTAATTTAGGTTTATCATGACATGTTCGGTATTGAAAACAAAATGTATAGCACTTATAGTTCGTTTACAGGGGCACTCAAAAGAATTCCATTACTTTATAATCTGTGGGGGGGGGGAATCCTTTGCGGTGTCTTTTAATGATGTTGCATTCTTTCAAACATAAATGAAAGTGATATACATCACTAAGGCGCACTGCAATATGCTTACAGTAAAATATAATGTACATAGCAGTTAAAGTTCATTTACAGGGACACACAAAAAATTCGGTACAGTCTGCGAGTGATAATTGCTGCAAGTGCGTTTTCAGTTCTGGCATGCGTTTTTTAATTTAACTATATTACATTTTTTGTATAAATTCTATAGATTATATACAGGTCTGCACAGTAGAATTCGAGTGCTTTTCCGCTTACTGACGTAAATTGCTGAAGAGAAATATTCACCTGTTTTATGTGTTTCCTAACTGAACTAATGTTTTGCATATTATGTAGCATACATACAAATCAATAGATCATATACAGGGCTGCAGAAAATAATTCGGATATTTTCTCGACTATAGATGGTAATTGCTGAAATCGGGTTTTCAAATGTGTTTTCCAAATTATTTACTTAGACATCACCTTTTACCTTATTAAATCTTAAAGTTTTGTTGCCGTATTCTTAATGTGTTGGAAAGTGTTTCATAATTTATGCTTGATGCATGGTTTTTCTTTCTTGTTTATACTGAGATAGATTTTAAAATTTGAATAAAATTGTAATTTTTATAAGTGTTCATTTTTTCTAACTAATGATGTATGAAATATATTTTTTGATTGTCAAAGTTGTTATACAGTACACTGTTAAAAATTTGCAGCAAACTGTCCAGTCATTTGACCGTTTTTGTAGAAAACGGTTACATAACCGTAATTTAACTATATTCTGACCGTATTATTGCTCATTTTATGGTCAGAATATAGTTAAATTACGGTTATGTAACCATTATCTACAAAAACGGTCAAATGACTGGACAGTTTGCTGTCTAACAGTGTAAAATCATAACATCAGTCATAAAATAATACAAAATTTATTCTTTTTCAATAGTAGGTAATGATATATATGAAACAGCATTTCCACAATGGAAAAAATAAAGTCAAATTATTGATAGTTAACAACAATATGCTCATATCTAGGTAATTGAAAAATATCTATTATTAGTTTAATTATCATTAGCTTTCGACAAGCTTTTATAGCATTAAAACTTGGAAATGTAAGTCTTTTTTTTTATTTAGTAAAATTATCAAAGAGCTATGCAAAATATATTGATCACAATTATTAAGAAAGTAATATAAAAAATTGTAGTTAACATACCTGAACATGTTAAATTAGCGTGAATTTCAGCTGAGCCAATCAAATTTACAGCTCGGCAAGTATAAGATCCAGTGTCTTCCGGTACAACAGATAAAATATTCAAGGCAACATATCCAAAATCATGGAAAGGTCTGTATCGATGACCTAGAAAATTACAAAATTGCATTACAATGAACTAAATTTCAAGATATTCAGAATGTAATACATTTGTAATGAAAAATATTGTAGTTGAGAATTTTCACATTAAATTTTTAGAAAATTAAATTACTGGACATTATATCTTACATTACGCAGACCTGCGATGAAATTTTTTCCTTCAAAATGATAGGTGTTTCTTGTTTATTTTTACTGTCTTCTGTCTTTACAAAAAGAAGGTATAGGTTCATGAAAATTTTCAACTTCCGGTTTTCGATGGAATTATACGTTTTAGAAGGTTCTGAACACGATTTGACTGTTTTTGGAAAAAGTTTGTCTGTGAGTGTGTGACTCTGTCTGTCTGTCTATATGTGACAAAAATTCTCATGGGCACTCTATCTCAAGATCCAATGCACGGAATTTAATAAAACTCTAGATTCTGTTAGACCTTGATATTAATTGGTGCTGATTAGTTTTTGGTGTAAATCGCCCGGCGGTGCATGCTGCATTTTTTGCGATTTCCGAAATAGCTCTATCTCAAGAACTAATGCTCTGATTTTCATAAAACTTCAGATTCAGTTAGAACTTGACATAAAAGAGAACACTGATTATTTTTTGATGTAGATATCCCAAAAGGTGGCGCTGCTATGCTACTTTTTTCATGATTTCCACGATAGCTATATCTCAAGAACTAATGCACAGAATTTCATCAAACTTCAAATTCTATTACATATTGAAATAAATAGATGCGGATTACGTTTTGGTGTAAATAGCCCAACAGGTGGCACTGCTATGCTACTTTTTCAGGATTTTTACGATAACTATATCTCAAAAACTAATGCACGGATTTTCATCAAACTTGAGATTCAGTTAGACTTTGACATAAATTGGTGATTTTTCATTTTTGGTGCATGTGAAACTTGTATGAGATAAAAGAAAGTTTTGGGATTGATATATCCGGCTAGTTTAGTGCTGATTTTGGTAATAATATTTAAAAACTTCTTTTAAGTGCAGTTACCACAGAAATTGAAAACTTCCATCTGTTTGGTAAATTATAAATTTAGTCTCACTGTCACCTTAAATTATAATTTTTAAATTGCAAATTTAGTTATAAAGACTCGAGGTACACAATAACACAATAGGGGACTGCTGCCAATTGCTCCATAAGCGATGTGCGATTGCAAGCAATGCACAACAGAAAATTCCAACGATGATGTGTTGTGTGTGAAAAGATTTCTTTCTTCGAAGGAAAGAAAGCCATTATAAGAATATTTGGCTTTGTAGCAGGTATGACAAACACAACACATTAATAAAATGCAAACTACAGCTTATCTTTAGTGATTTTTCAATAACGTTTTTTTGACTCTACTATATGTTCTATGTGATTTTCTCGGATTTTCATCCTGACTCTATGGAGTAACCTTACGTGATAGCGAGAGAATCTCGAAATTTTGTTAATTCAGCGCATCGAAAAGCATTAGAAACATCTGAAACGATGCGGGATTTTATTTTACTGTTTATTTTGTAGGCCGGTGCAATTTAGACTGTAAATTTTTGAGCAAGTAGTTAAGAATGTAGCAAAATGAGAAATATTTATATTCAAATTCATGTAAATAAGAGATCTCTCTCTAATTTCATCAAATACAAAATTTTAATGTGTCAAAACTAACTGATTTTTCTAATCTGAGGAAGACATATCTCCGTAGCAAAAGAATGAAATTAACGAAAAAAAAATACGTTTATGACTAAATGGTTTTGCAATGTAATAAAATTAAATATATCTTGATGCTGTTTGTGTTGAATATTTCCCTTATATAATTAACTTAAAATTATTTAGGACAAGTAAACAAGAATAAGATAAAAAAAAGTTACAGTTTGTGAAATTGGTCCGAACTTAACACCCCGGTCGCTTCTGGGGAAGATAATCTGGACAAACGTTACATAGGGGATGAAGAAAAATCATTACGTATTGAAAAACAGTAATAACTATTTCACATCTTATTTGCCTGAAGTTACGTGGTTTAAATACCAATTAAACAAATTCCGGACAGTAAATAGTCCGGATAGATTGTCATGCATCATATTTTTATGGGGACATGTTATAAAATACTATATGCAATTTTAGTTCAAAAACAACTTTACTTACCAACAGGCAGAGATTTGCCATTTCTAAACCACTCTACTCTAAGAGAAGAATCATTAATTGGTTCAAGTCTGCATTCAAAGTGAGCCATTTGACCCTCATGTAAAGTCAAATTGTTTAATTTGGAGATGAATCTAGGCTGAATTTTCATAGATTCTTCAACCCATGTTTCTTTTTGGTAACGACTCTGGTCTTCTAAATATTGAATCTGTTGAAGACCTTCAGGATGTTGAGATTCTAAAATAAGTTGGCTTTTTGCTATAAAGTAGAAATAAAGGATACATAATTACTGATGAATAAATGAAATCTATTTCTTGTACTTTTATAATGATAATTATATAGAATAAAGAATATTTTTTTATCCTTTTTCTGAGTGATTTTTTTTAAAAATACAAGATTTTATTGCTTTTGAATATATACTTTTGTATACGAAATATACAAATAATTCTTAAATAATCCTCAATTTTTCAAAATTTTATAAAAGGCGTGCGTGGAACATTAAAATTGTTGCCCGGAGAATAAGAAACAAAATGTTGAAAATATCTTATTTTAAACATAGTTGGGTTTTTTTCCGCCAAAATATATTTCTACATCAAAGTATGAGACTTAAAATTTCTATTATTTTTCTCGTATCAGATATTATCTATTTCCATCTCTGATCTATCATTTTTCTCTACTTTTGAATCCAGATATTTAAAGGATTATGCAGTTTTTATTTTATGTTCATTTATAAACATATCTTCTACTGATGCCAGATATTCTGTTTGTGTTTTTTAGTTAAGTTTTAATCCTTAGTTTTTACTTGTTTTACACAATTTCCAATATTTTATGCTTCACATGTTCAAAATTTTTAGTAATATACAATATTTTTGGCAAAAAAGAATATAGTCCTTTAAAATAATAAATAATAATAATAAAAAGTTCACTTTAAAGAAATTTTTAAAAATATATAAATGTAATAAAAGTTTCCTTTCAGGAAATTTTAAATTTTTCCTTTTTTTTCTTTTTAATTTCTTCTAACCACTCCTTTAGTTGCACCAATAAAAATTTTAAATAAAGTTGGTGATAATATAACTAGAATATTTTATACATACATTTTATAAATTTAAAATTATTATTAATTAAATAATTAAATTAATTAATTAAAAATATAAATCTTTAAAAATATATAGATGTAATAAAAGTTTCCTTCCGGGAAATTTTAAATTTTTTTTTTTTTCTTTTCAATTTCTTCTAACCACTCTTTTAGTAAGACACCAATAAAAATTGCAAATAGAGTTGGTGATAATATAAATAGAATATGTTATATATACATTTTTTTAATCTCTCACAATAATGACATAAGAACTTAAAAAAATTAAAAAGTCTTCTATATAAATAAATTAATTGAATTTGAAAATTTTATTTAAAATCTTTAATAATTTTATTTAAAATCTTTAATAATTTTATTTAAAATCTTTAATAATTTTATTTAAAATCTTTAATAATTTTATTTAAAATCTTTAATAATTTTATTCAATCCAAACCTGTTTATGACAATGGCTTTCAAAATATAACAGAAAGTTTCTCAGTGATATGTTTCACATTTAAAATAGATGGATTTAACTTTGTGCCGTTATATTAAAAATGAATGAACAACGTAAAATAGCACAAATAAAAATATATAAAAGGGCAAACAGCTGTTTCGGAGCCCCTAAGGCTCCATCATCAGTGCCAAATTTAAAATATTAAAAACCGATTAAAAGTTTAAACCATGTAAATGTGCTTGCGTCTCCCGCACGCGCCCAAGATTGAATGGCGGCGAGCTTTTCAAAAACAACAGCGGGGACCCCACTGTTATTTTTGATAAAAAACATCGATCGGATTTATATAAAAATACAGTTTTGTATATAAAATATAGTCCTTTAAACACCTTCAGTAAAGTTTTTATAAAATGAATATATATGTTTTTAGAACATTTATGTAGTTTTAGTTAATTATTTGTATTATAAGATAAATATCTGGATTCTATGAGCATGTTTTTATCATATCTCAAGTTTTTTGCAAAGTTTGGATCATTATGCGAAAAATACTTCATATACAGCGCATATACCTTAAAACTATGTCTTTCTCAAGACTTTTCTTTAAGAAAATATAAAAATGTGTCTTTATAATGCTAAAAATCATAAATCTAATAAAATATCTTTAAACGAAAGTCATATTACTACGATATATTTAAGTGCGTTTCTTCTCTATTTAAAAATAATATTCATGTTTCTAATGTTAAATTAATTACCTGTGCATTTCACAGTGCAAGAAGTAACAGCTTGTCCAAGGCTGCTGGTGGCTTTGCAAGTATACACACCATTGTCTTCTGCATACACACTAAGAATGTCCAATCCGACATAGTCGAATTCGAATGCAGGTCGGAATCGATGCCCTGAAAATTTGAATGGTTCATGCAATTATCAATATATCATATTTAAACGAAATATTTTACGAAAAAAAAGTATTACAGAGGTAAATCAAAAATTTATTAATCTCATTTTAAATTAAGGTATAAACCGATATATTTTTTAACAATTACTTTCAAAAAGTCAGCCATATTTTCTAGTTATACTAAGATATAAATTAATTATTGTAAACTATTATTAGTCGGAATAGCAAATTTTTTCAGTGATCATCTACTAACATTTTTATTTATTCAACGTTATTGATTATAAATACATGTAATGATTAAATAATAAACAATACTAGCTACTTTTAAAGTTCCAATAACAGCATGCAAAAAACGTGTTGGAAAAAATAGCATATCAGGTATCATTGGCCTAAATCGACATTTACAAGAATCTAATTTACTTTTAAAAAGTTAAACATCTAAGTTTTTACAAAACATCTCAAAATGAATAATTATTTACCATATCAACACATTTTTAAAATTATAATAAAATATATTTTTACACTGCAAAAAAAAAATTGTTGATTTTACAATATAATACTAGCACCCCAGCTGCCAGTATTATACCGTAAAATTAACAGTAATAAACAGTAAAATAAGCAGTAATACACTACCGCGCATGAGCGGTAGTTAATTTTACAGTATAATGCTGGCAGCTGGAATGACAGTATTATACTGTAAAATCAACATTTTTTTTGCAGTGTAGTATTCTAGATCTAGAAAACAAACAAACTTACCAACTTTAAGGGGTGCACCATTCACAAACCATTCCACTTTCATTGTAGGATCACCAACAGGTGCTAAGCGGCATTCTAAATGAATATTTGTGCCTTCAATTGTTTCAATGTTATGTAGAGGCTTTGTGAAAGTCGGGAGCTGAGTGATAATAGTTTCTTCAAACTGATCTCTCTTGTATCGACTTGAATCTTCCAAATGTCGAATTTTTTCTAAGCCTTCAGGATGTTGTGTCTCAGATACTACTGCACTTTTTCCTATTAAAATATGTAACAATGATGTTAAATTTTTACTTTATAGTGCTGGAAAGATTTAGAATATTATAAAATATAATATGACTTGGATAATAAGTCGAATTATAAATAATTAATATCACTAGATATAAAACGCCCAAACCATGAAGATAAGGATGGGCATGTCTGGCACTTTTACACATCAATTAGCTTTCTACTTAAATGATTTAAAGCCCAAACTTGTAAATTATTTATTTTTATGGCTAACCAACATTTATTCTATGTTAAAATAGTATCATCGATATTGTAAAACACTATTTTCATATTTAAAAAAAATTGTTTTAATTTCTTGTGAATCTGACATCCCCCTGCAACGCATAAAAATTGTTTTCTTTTAAAATGAAAATGATATTTTAGAAAAGGGATTCTGCAATATTATGATAAATGAAGGTTGGTTAAAGACAAGTAAATATTGATTAAAAATAAAAATGTTTTATTAAAAACTTTGTGTTATATACCCTTTAGAGACAAAGGTAATTTAGGTATAAAAGTGTCAGACACACTTCCATGGATTTAGAGAAAAGTCTTTTTTCTGTAGTGATGCTTTTATTAAAGAATGCGATATTTTGTAGATCAAATGCAGCAGAATAAAAATATTTTCAGTTTAAAATGTTTAATTAAGCAAATACGTGATTTGTTATTCAAATTTTCAATGTAACTCAAAACAAGTTTGATGATTGGAAATTTATGTTTATATTACAGCGTATTTTATGAATGCTGTGATATAAACATTTGCCATTTAATGTCCTGTATTTTTAACTTCAGAAAAGATAAATGTTTATATGCTAATTTTGTATTACACATCATTGAACAACAATGTATAACTATTCTAAACTGATATTCAATTAGTTTTTATAACATTAGTTTATTCAGCTGTGTATAAAAGAATTAAAGATACTTACCAATTACTGTAATACAAGCAGTGGTATGCGACGAACCAAGATGATTAGTAGCTCGAACTGTGTATTCACCAGTGTCTTCGGGGTAGGCAGAAGTAATATCAAGAATAATAAGGCCAAAGTCATGTTTGACTTGGAAACGGGATCCTTATAAAAAGAGTAATGCATTAATTTATTATCCTTATAAAAAGAGTAATGCGTTAATTTATTATCCTTATAAAAATAGCAATGCATTAATTTATTTTTAAATCTTTCAATGTTACTATATGAGAAACGAATAGCATAAAAAATCCAATCTTAGTAGCAATGTTCGGTGAATATGTTTTGTAGTAAGTACATCTTGGCCCATATTGGCATATGTAATATTGCCACAGAATTGGGCTTTGTACACTTTTGGTACATTATTGACAAAGAATATTTCGCCATTCATTGCCAATATTTCCAAGGTAAAACAAATATTTCTAAAACATTGACATTTCATTGAAAGCATTTCCAATGTAAAACCAATATTTCTATAATAAGGGCATTTAATTACAAATATTTTTAATTTACAGTCAATATTTTAACGAATATAGGTGTTTCCGATTAATACAATATTGACACAATGCTGATACCCAGTATAGTCAAAACTGGCTAACTAGTAAGGAAATAATATCGCAAGAAAATGTGACGGGTAGATCAGATTGAAAATTTTATTAAAATTTAAATGTAATAAAATGTTATTAAAATATTCTTACCAGATGGCAAGGATTTTCCATTGAAAAACCATTCAATTTTCAGAGTTGGATCCCCAACAGGTTCTACTCTGCATTCAAGGTGCACCCTTTCCCCCTCCCTTAGTGGCTTAGGACTGTGCAAGGGAATAGGGAAGTAGGGCTTGCTCTTAGATAATTCTTCGATGAAGCGGTCAGTATCAACATGAGGTGGCCGCTCCAAATATTCGATTTTTTCCTCGATTTCGTGTATTGTAGATGTGTCAACAGAGCTTTTTGCTGAATAGAGAAATAATAAAAATAGTAAGAATTGTATATGGAGAATCAAAATACATTTCATGAAATTACTTTAAGTGCACTTTGTTTTTTAATCTTTTAAAATTTACAGTGCCCAACAGGTCACTTATTGAAAACACGTGTAAAAATATTTAGTTTACTGAACTAAGATACTCAATCAGGGAAGAAGTTAAAATGATGACCATACAAACAATGTTACTATGTCATGATTCCTCAGACTATGGCTGTCTCACTCGGCGCCCTTTGAAGCATTTCTTGGCGCCATTTCAAATTTTTCCTGCTACTATTTTTTTTTTTTAAATAATATAAAGTCCATTTTAAAAAATGCTTAATTTTTTAAAATTTTTAAATCATTAATGTTTGTATGCTTTTTTGTTTGACTGTAAGCAGCATCAAAGCTTTTGGCTCTTTATTCTGCAAAAGTTTTTGAGATAAGGGTATTGTTATTCTAAATTTACTATGATTTATATTTTCTCTGCAATTTATTTTTACACGGGTACTATACACCTATTATAATGGCTATACGTACTACAGATCTGCTAACATATTATACATCTAATACTGTCAGATGCACGTGCATCGTAAAAGATGCGTGAGTGTCGCTAACACTACCAAAGTGAGATAATTTTGTATGTTTCCAGTTATGTGAATAATGGTGCTCTTCATTGTTTGCCAACAGCTAAGATTTGCCCCTGATTACTGAAAGATTGGACAGGCCTGTCTCAGAGCTTTAGAGAATAAAATTTAGAGAAAATCTCAATCACAGAATCACGGTTCATTTGTTTAAAGAAAAATATAAATTTGATTGATTTTTTATGTTATTGTAGTATAATTATCATTAATAATGACAATAATTATTTTATTACGTTATTGATGTATGGCTATTAGTAAAATATTTTTTTTCCGAATCTCTTAGTAATCATATTTAATAATTTAAAAAAAAAATAATTTCTAAATATTTAAAAATGTTTATAGTAGTTCTAAAAGTTTAAAGATATAAGAAGAAAAAGTTAATTAATACAGGTAATTATAATTTTTTATAAAAGCATAAAATATGGAACCAATTTACCTTGAACGTAAATTTGTTTCGAAAGCGTTGCTTCGCCCAAAGAATTCCTAGCAACCACTGTGAAGGTACCGGTATCTTCAGCGAAGACGTACAGTATATCAAGAGCAACATATCCAAAGTCGAAATATGTTCGGAAGCGGTGACCTGAAATCATAAGCATGTTTGTAAATTTTCAATTACATAAAAAAAAGCATTTTTATAGGAAATATGTGAAATGTATAAAAAAAATAAATGAAACTATACATTTTATTGAATATTTGATTGATTTAAATTATGAGTGCAATACTAATTTTTAAATCGATAAAAGTATACAGTTTAATTCATTGTTTGAACGAATTTGCTTATTTCATAGTCTGAAAGAAGTTCCAACGAAAATTCTTAATTCGATGATTTTTGAAGAATAGAAACTTTAAATGAAGTTTATATTATCCTTACATTAAATATCTATAAAGATCATTAAAAATTAATATGGTGCATCTAAATTTCTTCATATGATATGTATTACTTAGAGAGAACACCTGATGTAATTTTAGTCATAACTAGCGTATTTATATTTTCATGTATTTTTTAATGCTTTCAAAACATTTCTTTTTCATACTTTTATTTTCAATAAAAATATTTTTTGAAGATTTAACAGTCGTATGTGTCTCCTAATGGGAACTCAGTACCCCTCATTTCGACAAAAAAAAAATGACAAAAACGTCGAATTTTAGATTTTTATCCTGAAATGAATCATAATATCTCTAGATCATTGTGCCCAAATTTCTTGACAATATAATAAAGAGTAAAGAACATGTGGTTTATTTTATGTATCTCTCTTTAATAGCTCTTATGAAACTTTTAACTCATTATTTTCACTAGATCATTATTTTCAGTTCGTATTTTTTTTTAATTTTCTCTATGTAATCAAAATGCGAAGACATCCACAATAATTGAGCATGAAACCTTAAAAAATGTATCTTTATATTTGATAATAAGAGAATACTAGGTATAGATTTTTTTAAAGTTTTTAAATTTTGGGGGAAAAAATGAACTTAAATATATGCGGTTTCCATCGGTTTATTGCATAAATATCCAATTAGTAATTTTTTTTTCTTCAGATCTAATCTTTGTAAGAAAAATCCTATGCTTAGGTTTGTAGAACAAAGGACCCTCAGTATAAGATAAAAAAATCTAGTTTGAAATACCAAAAATGGAAAAGGAGAAAACAAATTAAATTGTTATTTTTTTAAAATATGTTAATTAATTTACTAATAATTTAAGGATTTTTCTTATCTGTAATGATTTTGCTTTATTAAAACATGGTCCAAAAACTTTGATATAGGTGTTATTTACTTTTTTTTTTTTTTGGGGGGGGGGGGGGTACCGAGTCTCCTTAAGTTTTTTAAGTTGAAGCTAGTAGAGCTTAAATAAACTGAACTTTAGGTAGATTGATAGGCAGTGAGTACAAACACTATCTGTGTCACCTAGTGTAAGATACAAAAATCTAATCTATTTATGGAAAAGGGAGGAGGATTTTATTCTTGAGTAATTTTGATGTAAGTACACAGGAGATTCTATATAGCTACAAATGGCAATTTGTTTAAATAAAAACATACCTGTAGTTAGCGGGCGGCCATTGAAATACCATTCTACTGTCATGCTCGGATCTCCCATCGGTTCGAGTCTAGTTTCGAAATGCGCACTCTGGCCTTCAATCAGTTGCGAATTTCCAATTAATTCAGCAGAAAATGTTGGTTTCTGAGTGAAAGTGACATCTTCATGCATATCTCTTTGATATCGAGAATAGTCTTCTAAGTGTTGAATTTTTTCAAGTCCTTCTGGATGTTGTGTCTCTACAATTATGCTCTTCTTGCCTGCAATTATATAAACATTTATAATATAAATAATGATGTTTAATTAAATAATCTCAGAAGTTCCACACACTTTAATGTTTATGATTCTACGTTGTTTAAAAAAAAAAACTTACTTATAACAGTAAGTTTTGTTACGGTGTTTGCAGTACCCATGCTGTTGGTAGCAATGCATGTGTAGGTGCCAGTATCTCTAGAATCAACTCCTCTAATTGTAAGAGATACATAACCAAAGTTGAAAAAGGTAGTTATTCTTGAACCTATGAAAGAAAGATTTATTTAAATATCACATTTAAGTGTTGACGGCTCTAATTAATGCTGCATTATTTTAATTAAATTTAACTTTTGACAACGTTTCATGTTAAATATAATTGTAAAAACAGTAATAAATCATGCGTTATATTTATAAAATTATACATAATATTAATTTTCGGATATTTGAAGCATTCATATATTTACGAAATGGAACTGACAATACTGTGCAAAAATTCTTATACTTTTTCAGATATTACGGCTGATATTTGCATATATAAAGAATATTTATATTACAGTTCTAATTCTTTTGAATTATATATGTTGATGTAGAGAAAAACTATTTAATTTGATTTGAAGTATTTTGGTTATTAAAAAGATATTTATAGATAAATATTTTAAATTTTATAATAACACAAATCATATTTTCTTTAAAAATATGTTAGCAATAATAAATTTTTTTACTGCTTATATCTAAGGACTAAGAACTAGTCAAACAATAATAAATTTTTCTATATGTCTTAAATCCATTATACGTTCTTGGGACGTTTAGCTTTCACTCTGGCTAGAGCATCATCAGTTACATACATACAGATGCTTGAGAGTTAACAACTGATGATGCTTTAGCCAGAGTGAAAGCGCTATTGTGTTGGGTTGGGTTGATTATTGACGGCCAATTATCTACACTTGGGATATAGGCCCGGGGGGAGTGCCCTTCGTGGGGGTCTTTCTAAGGGAACCTAACCCGTATTTACGCATGGATAAATCCACGGATCGAAGAAAACCACGAAAACTCCGAACGATTAGGCCAACAGGCGCGATTGGGATCGAACCCAGCACCTCCCGTCTACCAGCTTCAAGAGCAGAACCTCTCAGCCACTGGTGGGGCGAAAGCGCTATTGTGCAATGGTGACAGTTTTTATTTGAAACTTTTTTACATTTTTGATAATGTGGGACGTTTTTAATGGAACTTTTTAACCATATTTTTAGATGTCATAGTGTAAATTGGTAATATGGAGAATACATAGTAAATAACATCTTATTTAAACTTAAAACGTTTACTTATAAAATATATTTAGCGTTACTTAAAAATTAAAGCGTTTTACTTACTTGCTTCCAATGCTTTACCATCTTTCATCCATTCTATTCTCATTGTTGAATCACCAGAAGGCTCCAAGCGAGCTTCAAAGTGTGCTGTTTTTCCTTCACTAAGTTCTAATTTTTCAATTAATTGAGTTTTGAAGTGTGGTTTCTGTCGAATAACTTGATCAACTTCTACATATGTTTGTTTTTGCATCATTTGGTAAGCTTCAAGCTCTTGTGTCTTTTGGATATAGCTTTGCTGTTCAGGGATTCCCAAGCTTGAAGTAACTTGTTCTGTCACTAAAATATAGAACGATTATCGATTTTAAGTTTATATCATTTACACATCCAATTGACAAATAAAAATAATATTAATCGACAAATTTGAAAATAAAGGTATTTATTTTGAATTTGAAAAATAACATCACTAAATCTAAATATATTTTCATACAAGCATTTTCAAACTTATATACATATATATACAGTAAAACCTCCATATAGCGGCCACTCTACGTTCCGTAGAAATTGGTTGCTCCGAGAGGTGTCCTCTTAATAGAGGGCACGTTTAAATTTAGTTTTTGATTGTTGAAAATAAGATAACAAGTAAAGTTACGAAAAATTATCTTTCATTAGTAAATAAATAAAAAAATTAAATACTAAAAGAAAACTTCAATTTAAATTCATAACTTAATTACTACAAGGGTTTAAAAAATGCATAAATTGGCGTTTGCATCGATTTTACATTTTAATCTATTATTTTACAATTTTAACTTTAATTTTTTATTTTATCTTTTACAACTCTTACTTCTAAACGCCTTCGAAGTTCAGTGAATAAATGCAAAATTATTTCGCCTTGAACAGATAATGAAAATTCCATTAATCTATCTACTTCTTTGAGAGTTCCCTAAGAGGATAGAGCCGGGAGTTTATTGTCCGGCTCCCCTGATTTTTCATCAGAATTCGATTCATTGCTTGAAAAGGCACAAAAGGAGTTTAAAAACTCAAGGGTTACTCGAATTTTAAAAAAAAAATCTAAAAAAGGAAAACTTAAAATTAAAGTCAAACGATCAGAAAAGAACGGAATTTATTTACGTTTCTTCAAACAAATTGGTCGCTCATGGAGGAAGTTCCACGGAGAATGTTCTCTTAATGGAGGTAAAATTAGCATTGAGCCTATGGGTTTAAATTTCGTTCCATGAAAAAATGGTCGTTTAGGGAGGTGTCGCACAGGGAGGTTTCACTGTATATATATATAAACAGATATGTGTTCATATTTCAATTTTGATTTTTATTCTTCCATTTGCGTATGATGTTTCTTTGTTGTCTTATTACGGTTATATATATATATCTGCATGTGTGTGTGTTTATTTGAAAACTCTTTTTACCCTCTTATTATATATCTCTAATATTAATTTTTCTCACAGAAAAGAACAGTTTTTTTTAAGTCACAATTTTCGCAATACTGATGATTAAATTTTTGTTAAATTATAAAATCTGACTTTCTGGTGAAGTACACTGTAAAAAAAGAGAAATGTTTCTTAATCTAGCTCTTACCTTTCTTAAGATTTACGAAAATATAATGTAACCTTTTCTGACTTAATTTACCTACCCAGAAATTAATAGACTTCCAGGTTAAAAAAAAAAAAAAAACATTTCTGAAGCAAAAGTTTCTTTTGCTGTCCTTAATTTTCGGAAACGTTTTTGCAGTGTATTAATAGAAATTAGTTTGTTCGGATATTATCAATTCTGAAATAAGCATTTTCACCTGCGTTACAGAATTTATACGTGGAAGAATAACAAAATAATGTTATTTTAATGTTAATATTAATCTATTAATTTTAATGTTAATGTTAATGCTGGTAATTTATCAGCTATGTTAAATATCAAAATGTTTACTTGACAATTGATAGCATACGAAAAAACGATATTTCGAGTTGAAAAACTGAATAGTACACTCTAAAAACAACTTCGTAATTTCCGAAAATTATGGACAGCTAAAGAAACTTTTATTTCAAAAATGCTTCATTAAATCTCGGAAATCTATTGGTTTGGAAGGTTTCTGAAGATAAAGAAACTCTTTTCGGAATCGTTGGTAACTCGAAAGAGATTATATTACATTTTTGTTAACCTTAAGAAAGATAAGAGCTAGATTAAGAAACGTCTTCTTTTTACAGTGTCTTTTTTTACAGTGCAGCTATTTGAAAATATTGAAATAAACATTAAATATTTCATAAATGTAACAGATTTGAATACAGATTTATTACATAACTTATTATTACATTATTTATTAAATGTTCTTTCCATTAATTTCTGTAAAGAATTTAAAATACAGTCAACAAGTTTTTTTTTTTTTTTTTTCAAAATTTACATGTGAATATGCAGTATATTGTAGTTAATTTTTTATAATTTATTTCATTTCTGTTATCACTATTCACTATACTTTCTCGAAACATTGAATAGCAATTTGCTGATCATTGAATTGTGTAATATATGTATGCATAGAAACATTAACAATAATATTAAACAAAACTAACATAAACAAATTTCTTAATAAATTACTGATTTAAAAAGATCTGACGTCAAGATATTTATATGAAATTTTTAAATTAAGTTTTTCTATTAAATATTTTAAAATCTACAAAATGTACTTACCTTTCACTTTAAGAGTAGCTGTAGAAACAGCTTCACCTTTCTTGTTAGTTGCTTTGCACATATATACGCCTGCATCTTCAGCCCTAATATGTGATATGTTCAGAGCAACATAGCCGAAGCTAAATGTTGTACTTATTCTTGTACCTGTAAGTAAAATAAAATATTAACTTATGTAAAAGTGTAAACAAAAGGACTAGCAAATGGAAAATACAAATTAAAAGATAAAAAAAGAACGTTAATGTAACGTTATTGTTTTATATTCAAAATTTTACGCTATTTCGATAATGTAAATTAAGAAATTTCTGACATAAAAGTTTAAGCACGCGCCGCAAGTTATCACAAAATATTCAAAAAATAGAATTGCACTGTTTCAAGAAATAGAATAACTGAAAAACAATAAGTAAAATTTTACAGACAAAAATAAAAAATTTACCTTTCTCAAAATTAGCATTTATTTTTTTAAGAAAATTTGTTACTTTTCCATATTTTTTAATATATCAAATTGAATAGTCATATGTGAACAAAATTTAATGCAATAAATTTCAAAACAATTTTTGTGAAATAAGATTTCGGAAAGTCTACATACAATTCTTTCTATAAAGTTATTGACTACCTAAGAGGGACTGCTCAGACGAGAAAACCAGGTTTGTAGAACATAAATGACCCTCCTGGTCCCTTTAATTAAGGCAGCAGAGGACTGGGTTCAAAGAGATATACTATGGTCAAGCTTTCTAAAATTAGATATCACGATCGGGTTAACAACAAGCGCAAATATAACTTGAGAATTAATTCCTTTATAGTACGGTTTGTAAAATAAATTTATTACAATTGTTTCTTTTTTCTGTAATAATAAAATCTATATAAATCCTGCAATTTTTTAAAAATATTATGATGCGGCTCAGAAATATTATCAAACTCAATAAGTGTCGCCAGTTCAGAAAGCTTGGGAAACATTCAGTTAAAGTATTATTAATATCACGTTGGAATTCTCATACTGCAATAGCAAATTGAACGAGAATATTTAATTTGACGTAACTTTATGTTTTGAGATTTTTTACATATTTCTGTACTTTTATAATAAGGAACATTAAAACAGTTTTGCAGATAAGGATTTTTTTTTACATCACTTAACACTTTGTTGGCTAGTCACAAGTATACTTAAAAATCAACGTCGGTAAGTAAAATACATTTTCTGAATACTTAGATCCGCCTATACGAATTTTATTGCATAAAATTTTATCGGAAAAAAATATTCATGCCATATGTTTGGGAACACTTTGTTAGACTGTAAGATATCTGAGTTAAATGTATATATTGTAAAATTATTTATAATTTACTGATGTATAAATTTGAAAACAAAAGTGTATTTAGGCAACCAACGTATCAAAGACATTCAGAAACGGGTGGTGCTTTCATAGTTTCAAAAGACAGATTTCGTATTAAATTACTGGTAAAAATGTGTTAAAGACTAGAAAAATTGAAGTAGTTTGAAAATACAAGAATAACGAAGGTATAATTAACTTACCTGCAGTTAAAGGTTGTCCATTAAACAACCATTCGACTTTCATTGTAGGATCACTAACTGGCGATATTTGAGCTTCGAAATGTGCAAAACTACCTTCAAGCAAATTTTCTAGTGATTGCAAAGGTCTCATAAATACTGGTGGTTGTGAAACAGTCTCTTCAATAGATTCTTGACGCTGATATTTCTCGTAATCTTCAAGGTTCCTTATTGCTTCCATGCTCTCTGGATGCTGAGGTGCTCGTTCAATTTTAGCTCGTGCTGAAATTTTATTAATGAAAATTATAGATTTTTTAAGAACATTATATAATATAATAATTGGTAATTAACTGTAAAATTTAGAGCAAACAGTTGCATTTATACTTTAGCTTGCACACAATTATTACTTACGGACACATCTAAGGGTAGCTGTCGTTGTGGCTTCTCCAGCTTCGTTGACTGCCCTACACATGTAAACTCCAGAATCTTCTGCATACACATGGAGAAGTGTAATAGCAACATAACCAAAACTGTATGTTGTCATGACTCGGGAACCTGAAAAATTGGCAAAATTACCATTGTTATAATTTATCAGCTCAAGTCATTTGTGAAATTTAATAATGTTATGTAACTTTTGTTAATAGTAATATAAAAATATATGCCATTATGTTAAATTATTGTTGCATTTTAATATTAATTCTTTCACAACAGACAAATTTTTCAAAAAATATTTGGAATTTGCTTGAAGATTATGTATTTGTTATTATCATGTGTACACATGATGTTTGAAACTTTGTTGACTGAAAAATTAAGCAATTGTTTACAAATTATATATATGCAAAAGTATTTCATAAATAGTTCAGGAATGGAGGTGGAGGGTGAAAAATTAAAAATCGCTTTAAAGGTCTTCCAGGAAAATACGAACTTGATTCCGTCTGACACAAATTGGATGTGGCTTACATTTCTTCATGTGAAGTCCTTTGAACTTCAATAAGCTGCCGATGTCATAAAAACATAATTACGTACGTTATTTCATCACGTTTTAACTTTTAATGGAGACACGAGATTAATAAAAGGTTTCTATTAAAATGTTCCTTGTGGAAGACATCTTTCACCAGATAATATTATAACATTTCACCGATACCTCATCAAAAGTTTCTCTCATATCTGAAAATATTTTTGGGGATTTACGTTGCGGTATAATTTAACCCTGTACATATATATCCACATATACTAAAGATATTTTGATTATGCATTTAAAATTTAAATGCAGACTAGCATTTAATTTACACAAATAATTAATTCATTTACTGGTTTATATACAAGATGATAATATTATTCACAACTAATTTCCTAAATGCAGAATGGAAACAGGACTTACTTGCTTCAACTGGTTTTCCGTTGACGTACCACTCAATCACCATAGTTGGATCCCCGATAGGTATTAATCTTGCATCAAAATGAGCTCTGTCACCTTCTTGTAGTGTTAAGTCTCGAATGTGAGTGGTAAATGCTGGCTTTTGTGTTGGTCGTTCTTCTTCTGGAGCCCTCGCTCTCGGTGCTGCCCTCTCGACAGGTTTCAACCACACAACTTCTCGCGGTGGCGAACCCCTGAAACATAAGGGATTTGTTCAGAGTTTAAGAAGACATGCTAACCTTTGAACATTTTTAAAAATTATTTTAGTGTTTGCAATACATTTTTGACATATTATTAAAGGATTTTATGACGAAAAATAATTTAGTTAATCAAAAAGCAATTCTTGTGGTAAAATTTGGAAAATGTAATTTTTTTTTTTTTTGAAAAATTTAAGTAAATTTTAACTTTTACTTCTCTTGCCATTTTAAACATTTTGAAACTTTTTTTTTTGCATTTTTTTTTCTTACAAATGTACTCTATAACGCTAAGGATGAGATTATCAAAAAAGTTAATAAGTTTACGAAAAAATAAATAAACTGTCGTGAGATATGTAAAAAATGCAGTAAAAAAGGTTATGTACCATTTTAATTTTTTAAAAATAAACTATTTATATTATTGAAAATCAGATTCCTAATTTTGTGAAATTTACCTTAAGTATCGTTAAAAAAAAAAAAAAAAAAAAAAAAAAAAAAAAAATAGCAAGGTAACTGAAAAAATATAGGTTAAAATTTGAGCATTTTGATCATACTGATGTATTGAAAAAATAAACACTGAGGAAAAAAGTTTAAAGCTTGCAACTCTGAATCATTTAAAGGAAAATGAATCTCTTTCACATATTTTTAATCATTAGATATTTACTTACTTTCGCCAGAATGTGCTAGAAATGTCTAAATATATTTTAAGAAAGAAAAAAAATTAAAAATTGATATTTTTGTCATTTTTCGTAAAGCGAAGAATAGTTAGGCCCCTTAACAATTAATTTATTAGGGGGTTGGGGGACATATTTCGAAAAAAAGAAAGAAAGAAATGCACAAAAATTTCTTTTTTTATAACATAATGAACTTTTTTCAATATTTAGAGCCGTACGATTTCATGTAGAATTATTCCTATTTTTTTCTTCTTTAATTTGTTTATTATTTAATTTTTAATATAGTATTTTATGATTTGTGATGAATAATTGTTAAATTTTCATAATTTCAATATATGTTTTTTAATAGAACAACCATTTAAAAGCATTTTGAAAATATCCAATTATTTCAGGAAACACCGACGAGATAACTATAGTCTATGACACTCGAGGAATGAAGACAAACATTTTGGTACCACAGTTATTAAAACCCATCGACCCGTTCCCATTTTAACAGGGAATAAATAATCTTACACAGTCCACGATCACCCTCCTTTTCTGCGTGCAGTAAGTTAAAAATTAAACACTTTTTTAAAACAAGATTGAAATTACATATGCACTTCACAGTTAAATTTGTTATCACATTAAAACAGGTTTTAACAGAATTTTACAATATATAAATAAAAATAGCCGCAAATA